>OZ007501.1:119576776-120776776 GCA_963931805.1 Microdon myrmicae | reverse complement strand
AAGAGGAGCTCTCCAAAAAGAAGAACGATTTGGATCGACAAATCAAAGAAGCCTTATCGGAAAACAATATTCAACAGCAAGAGGAGCAACAACGACAGCAGCAGAAGCAACAGCAACAGCAGCAGCAACAACTGCTGGAAAAACAACAAACAGCAGCCAGTAAGAAGGAGAAAGTGCCTCCCATCATAGTCAGTTTTATGGAAGCTAAGGACCTAATTAAATTGGGTAAGTTAACATGTAGAAATTTTAAAACGAAGAATTTAAATAATAATAAAATAAGTTTTTTATGTGATAGTTTAGATGATTATCATAAAATTAAATCTGCTCTAAGGGAAGCAAGTAGTGAGTACTTCACGTACACACCTAAATCGGAGAAAACTATCTCCATGTTACTTAAAGGAGTTGATCCTTCTTTTTCATCGGAAGAACTCCTCTCAGAACTACAAACTGTCGAAAATGACAGTTTAAAATTCATTGATGTGAAGCCATTCTCCACTTCTCTCTCCCGAAGTCGCAACCGCAAGTTGCCGTTCTTCATTGTCTCCTTAAGTCCCAACAGCAAAGTCGATGCACTTAGGAATATTAAAGTTATTTTCCACCAAACAATAATTTGGGAAAAAATACGGAAGGCTGACCGTGTGTTGCAGTGCATGCGGTGCCAACGATTCGGCCACGTTGCATCTAACTGTTGTATGGAATTTAGATGTGTAAAGTGCCAATACAATCATACCGTAGGAGAATGCCCCTTAGGTAAAGAACAGGTTCAGGATAGAAGCAAACTATCTTGCGTCCTGTGCAAAAATACAGGTCACCCGGCCAACTTTAGAGGTTGTCCGAAATTCCAACAACTAAAAGCCAAGTTGGAATTTAAAAAAAAACAACTTGAAGAAGAGAAACGAATGAAGGTTCGTTCTTATAATAACTTCGTTGCACCTAGTGTATCATTCGCTCAAATTGCCGGTAGTCCATTAAACTCAAACTTCGCGGCACAGGGAAGTAATATCACAAAACCTTCCGCACCTAGCATATCATTTTCTCAAATGGCTAGTAATCCAATTAATACAACGGCGGCGGAACTTTCACGCAACGTCATAAAAGCGCCCGCTCCAGAGGCAAATTCAGATATAAGAGCAATCCTGTTAGCCATACAAGGACAGATTGCTGGATTTGAAAAAAAACTGACTGAACAAGCGGCCCGAATAGATATTATTTATTCGTCCTTGTTCTCAGACAACCCAATATACCACAATGAACTATCCAACTAATTTAACACTAAAAATTATTGCTGTGAATGTGAATTCACTAATCCACGTGGCAAGAAGGGATAATCTAGGTAACCTGCTTGAAGCCGAATGCCCCGATGTGCTTCTAGCTAGCGAAACCAAGCTAAACCAGAGGCACAAATTGGGCTACAAAACCTATAAAGTCATTAGACGAGATCGTCCACACGCCACACAAGGGGGTGGAGTTGCTATCTTAATTAAGAAAGGCCTTCACCACAAGGTCGTTTACAGCACAGCTGTACACAAATTTCAGCTGCTGGAAGGTTGCATTATAGATATACCTTTGAAAAGTCAAAGGCATCTATACGTGGTATCCGTGTATGCACCTGAAGCTCCTCAGTGTTCGCAATTTATCAGCGAAATGGATATCCTTTTTCGTAATCTCAAGTTAGACTCGGAAAACAATTATTTTGTTCTGGCGGGAGATTTCAACTCCAAACACAGTGCTTGGGGTGATATCACGCCGAACACAAGAGGTAATGCACTGTTCAACTGGTGGCAAACAAATGCAACAGAATATAAACTAGAATTGTACGCTACAACTACACCATCTTATCCAAGAGGAAACTCCTTTTTGGACTTACTTATGATTGACGACAGACTACAATTATTAGGCACGGACCTAAATACTCGAAATTGCCTTCGCACAATCGGGTATGATAGTGACCATTACGGCCTCGGCGCCGTTTTACATGTTCCAAACGAACATGCAATACTTGAGCAGTACGACCAGATACATTCGTTCGTTTTCCGAAAAGCACACTGGTCGCGCTTTGATCACATAATAAAAAGAGAACTATGCTCTAATGGCATCGACCCTCCAACTAATAGGAACCTTCGAAATGAGGAAATAGATCATTATCTCTCAACGATGGACAACATTGTCATCAAAACAATGCACCGTTCCATTCCAAAAGCGGCGCACATGGAGGAGAATTTTAATAGATATAGAAACTCAACTATTGACGCCCTCTATAGACAAAAAAGCGCTCTGCTCTCCCAGCTCAAACTGCTCTACAGACAGTTCAGCGATCCTTATAGCCAAGAAATAAAGACAATTAAGTCATTGATTAAAAACGTTCAAAAGCTGATCCGTGACAACTACAGATCAGTAATTAATGAAGAATGGAAACGTAAAATTCTCTCCATTAAAACCAGTGGTGGGAATATGTTTCCGCAAATAAATAAAGTATTTAGAAGAATAGATCATAATGACATTCCCTGCCTTCGAGTCCCGAAGACTCCCGAGAATTGTCAAATATTGCTGAACGCAGGACTCACCCCGGAACACATCAACTCCAACGAAGAACTAATAGTAGTCGAGGATCCGCAAGAGAAAGCGAACTCCATTGGCGCCTGTTTCGAGGCAGTACACAAAGTGAATGAATCCATTCATTCTAACCTCGATATCGAAAACAGAGCTATCCAAAACCATATTTCGCTGCACAATGAACGGCAAAGTTGGCATTCCGAAAACAAAAGTTTCACCATCTTCAGTGAAAACAATAGAGCGGATGCGCCGCTTAGAAATTTGCACACAAATATATTTGTGAATAAGAATGAACTCATGGACATCCTAAGATCCATTAAAAACAAGAAATCCTCTGGAACAGATGGTATTCCGAATACAGTTCTTAAACATCTGCCTCCGGAAGCGGTGAAAATTTACACTACCTTGTTCAATAACGCTCTAAATAATGCATACTTTCCAAGACGTTGGAAAATAGCAGTAGTCCATCCCATCCCCAAAAAGGGCAAGGACAGGAGCAATCCCGCTAACCTTCGCTCGATTAGTCTGCTTCCAAATATTAGCAAAATATTCGAGAAAATCATAAATAGGGCATTGATAAACTGGTGTGATGAAAACGACATCATTCCGAGCAACCAGTTTGGCTTTAGAGCGGGCCACGACACAGTTCATGCAGCTACAAAACTTGTTTCCGATATACAGTGGAACAAGGCAAAACGACAATGCACAGGCGTATGTTTGGTTGACTTTGAAAAGGCCTTCGATACCGTATGGTTAGAAGGACTTGTATATAAGCTATCAAATCTAGGTTTGCCCGAATATCTGTTATACATCATTTACGATATGATAATGGATAAGCAATTTGTGGTAAAATGTGGGGACAAAATCTCCAATAAAACTTTCCATATTAAAAACGGCTTACAGCAGGGAGCCGTGAATTCTCCCATTCTCTTCAATATTTATACTAGTGATCTAGTTGGGTCTCTTAATCATGCTATTGCATACGCCGACGATATTGTAGTGTACAGATCAGAAAAAAATATCGATGCCATTAACAGACTTCTTCAAGAAGACTTCAATAAAATCAAACGCTTTTGTGAGGATTGGAAATTGAAAATTAACTTCCAAAAAACAGAAACCATCCTTTTCAGAACACCTCTCTCTACAGCTTCAAGAGATACAAGGCATAATTGGAAAAACTTTTCCATTGTAGGAAGCAATAATCTTCCGCTGCAAATGAAAACTGTTGTCAGGTACCTTGGTATCTGGATGGACCAATACCTATACTTTGATAAGCACATAGCAGCTGCCCTCTCCGCAGCTAAAAGTGCATATGCAATGACAAGAAGTCTGTTTCGAAATAGTCTCCTAGATCACAAAGTTAAAATAATTTCCTATTCAGCATTTATTCGTCCAATATTAGTGTATGGTTGCCCGGTATGGTTCAACGTTTCCCCATCCTACATGGAAAAGTTTCGCATGTTCGAGAGGCAGTGCTTGCGTTCCTGCCTCGGGTTACATAGAACACCTGAGTCTCAATACAGGAAATTCTATCCTAATAAGACACTGTATGACAAATCAGGACTGAATAGGATAGACAATTTCATTATCAAAATTATTCGTGGTCACACTGCAAGGGCAATGTGCAGCGAAAATAATCTTATCTCGGGAGCATACTACCCCAATGACATATACCTGGAGAATACATTCCGAAATGGGTTTATCCCACCAGAAGCGTTCCCTCTATTGGATAGAAAAGGTCTTATCCAAAACAAGCACGGAGTCCCTATTATTTACCACGCTTTTCGTGGTGCCTGGGACAAACGGATTCTTTATAACAGTGATATATCAAATGCTGCAGTTCACTTGCGATTTAGCATGGCAATAGGCGATCGAGATAAATCTATAAATGACCGATCCCATCCCAACTGGTGGTGGATTGACAATGAAGAAAGGATTTAATATCCCCAAATATAGTAACATCTTCAGACGCTACGCCTTCCCTTCCCATTCCTCACTTCCCTTTTCATATTTATTTATTCTTCCTTTTCATTTCCATTTTTCATTTAGATTCCTTTTCGTTTTAAAATTTCTTTATGTTAACATTTTTTGTTTTTTTGTTATTAATTTTTTTATAAACTTTTTTACCTTATATTATTTATAAAAAAAAAAAAAAAAAAAAAAAAAACCAGAGAGAACTTCGTCTTCTAAAATATTCGGGTAATAGAAAATATATAAAAATATAAAAATATAAAAATATTATTGTACGCCGAAAGGCATTACACCAAATTGTATCGTGTAATTTAGAGTGCTCGTGTAGAGTCAGTAAATTATTTTAAGAATAAGAAAAGATTGTAAAATAGGATTTAGCATTTTAGTCCTAAGTCAACATTTGTTAAATTATTGTACAATAAATGCGTTATTCAATCAAAAAAAAAAAAACACTTTGTTATCTGTTGTCTCCAACAAATCATTTATGTGAAGTAAGAACAAGGTTGGAGCCAAAATAGAACCTTGGAGCACCCCCAAATTAACAGGATACAGATCCGAACACTCGCCGTCCACAACAACCCGGATCGATCAATTCTCGAGGAAGCTCCTCGTCCAGTCGCAAAGCTGTTGGGAAAGTCCATATGAACGAAGTTTGCTCAGCAATGCCCCGTGCCAGACGCGGTCAAAAGCCTTGGAGATATCCAATGCGACCGCCCTTGACTCACCATGCCGTTCAATCCCAGATGTCCATATATCAGTTATAAGTGTCAAAAGGTCTCCTGTGGACCACCTGCCACGGAATCCGTATTCACGATCATTCAGAAGTCCGTTGCACTCCAAATACTTAACGAACTCTGTATTGATGACTTTTTCCATTACCTTAGATAAAACAGACAGTAATGCTATCGGACGGTCATTTTGTGATAGACACTTTTTTCCTGTCTTTGGGATTGGCTGAACTCGAGCGATTTTCCAGCAGGCAGGGAAGGTTCCCCGTGCATAAGAAAAGCGGAAGAGTCTGCCAAGAACCGGCGATAGTTCTGGAGCACAATTCTTAAGGACTATTGCTGGTATTCCGTCCCGGCCGCTGTAATCAGCTCGCATTTTTTATCAAACCAAGGTTTATCAGACAAACTTCGTTTGATGGAATGTGGGATATACATCTCCATCCCCAGAAGAATAATCTATCATACCGACTTCGCGCAAGCGTTAACATCGGTGTTTCCGAAGCACACCTCGGATCATGGAAAGGATGCGAAGAAATCTCGCAAATCGTCCCAGTTAGCAGCCCCATACTTCCATACATGGCGAAGCTGTCTAGGCCGGTTATTGGCTTGATATGCAAGTGCTTGCGCGACAGATACCAAGCAGTGATCTGAGTTCCCCAATGGCGCAGAAACCTCTACGGTATAAATACTCGGTTCGGATGTCAAAAACAGTTCCAGGGTGTTCGCATAATCGCCTCGGGCATCCGGCACTCGCGTTGGTCCCTCCACGAGTTGAGTCAAGTTGTGGCTTACAGGAAACATCTCCGCCAGCCTCCCAGCCTCGTCGGTTCTGTTAGAATGTAACAACCAGTCGGAATTGTGGACATTAAAATCGCCAAGGACAACAATTTCAGAAGCTGGGTGGTTGATCTGTATCCAGTCGACGGTGTGTGAAAGATGTTCGAAAAATGTCGCCGGTCGATCGTCATTCGGGGAGCGGTAAAGACAACAAAGAAATTTAACGGAATTCCTCAGCACGACCCATAACCATCATCATCATCATCGGCACTACAACCGTGAACCGGCCTTGGCCTTATTTAGCAAGTCCTGAGGCTTGTTAAATTTTCCATAATGATTTGTTTTTTCCGGGCAAAGTCATTAGTCTTGCGCCAGAGGCTCCCCGATGGGGAATCGAACCCCGGTCTCCCGCGTGACAGGCGGGTATACTAACCACTATACTATCAAGGAGCCTACGACCCTCAACCATATAATGTCCATATTATTGGGTTCCAACGCCTCCATCCTCTGACCGCGCGAAGACACAGACTCCGCCCATAAAACGGAATCTCGAATATAAGTCGTATCCTGACCAGCGAAGATATGTCGAATCAGTTGACGAATCAACCTGGGTCTCAGTTAGCGCAAGAGTATCAGGTTTCGGTGTTTGTAAATATTGGTGGATGGCGTTTACATTCGTATTGGTGAAACCGATGCCCCTGATGTTACAAAATGCCGTCACCAGTCGAGCGTGGGCAGAGCCTCGAGAGCGAGCCCGGTTATGTGATGACGAACCTCTTAAAGTTCCATCATTTATCATATATCTGCATGATGTTCCCCCGACATAGTCCCCCTCCCGGAGATCCGAATGGGAGACTAGTTTACCTCCAGAATTCTTTATATCAGAAGGTACTATCATGACTTATCTCCGTGTCAGTCCGGGCCATCAGCCACACATCCGAAACACAGTCGAAGACTTCTCTCGGCGATATCGCGGAATGTACAGCGTAACGGGGTGGTATCTCACCTTGGGACCGACTACCACCTAACCAACCTTTTCTCGAACCGGTCCATCAGCCAAGCTCCGAAAGATGGCCAGGGATTTCCCCCGACCATTTCACGGAGCCTAAAGCTTAATGGGGTGATATTTCACCGCGCGCACAGGGCGTTGGGACCGGCTACCACTCGGCCTTTAGTCGCCTCTTACGACAAGCTAACGCCCTACTCACAGGGCATTGTATTATAACTTACTGGTCCTTCGCAGACGCTCTAAGCTAAACAGTACTTAGCAATTGTATAATTTGCCTTTCGGCGATAGAACTTTGTGGCAGTACTTATGATAATTGAAAGACAAAGAAAAATTTGAAAAACTTTGTGTCGAATTTTTTTTTCTTTTTTTTTTAATTTTTAATTTTATTTAAAAGCACTTAACTTAAATCTTATACTACCCTAATTCTAGAAAAGCTAAGTCTATGTAAGTTGGCTGATGATACTGTGATTTTATACCGACATTGCTATCCAGGTCTTTATATGCCATTCAACCTCCAGAACTGTTGACGCTGTCCAATACTATCGTCCCGGTCTCTGTGGGAGATAGCGCTACTGAAGAGCTCTTCTTCGGTGCGCGTTCCTTCCCGGTCGTAGCACAATCGCTCGTCTACGAATGATCTACTTACATGACAGATCAGCGGAATTCAGGATCTATCCTGTATAAGCCCTTTCATGTCCAAGTCAAGGAACGCCTCTGGTGGAACAAAGCCGTTGCGACGCACGCTCTTATAGTACAGAGTGTTTGGATAATAGGCCCCGAAAATTAGGTCATTGGACGAGCTTATTGCTCTCGCAATATGTCCTCTGATTAATTTAATCATAAAATTATCCACCCTATTTATGTACGCTTCATTATATAAAGTCTCATTTGAATAGATTAAATGATGAGATCGTCTGCGTACGCAATAGCCTGCGGAAGTGCATCGAATAAGTCGCTAATGTAAATGTTAAAAAGAATCGGAGAGTGTACCGCTTCCTGTTGCAAGGCATTCTTGATTTTATACGTTTTACTAGAGGCCACATTACCATTTTTGACCACGAACCTCATGTCCTTTAACGTATCGTAAAGTACGTATAGTAAAAGGTTATGTATGCCATGTCTGACCAGTTTGTAATATAACCCTTCGATCTATATGGTATCAAAGGCTCTTTCCAAGTCGATCCGGCACCTGTGCATTGGTTCTTACATTTATTCCATTGTATGTCAGAGACCAGTTTAGCTGCGGCATGTGTAGTTTCATGACCCGCCTTAAAGCCAAACTGGTTATTTGGAATAATGTTGTTGTCGTCTACCCATTTTAACAGAGCTTTGTTGATGGTTTTTTCAAATACTTTACTGATGCTTTGGAGTAAACTTATCGAACGCATGCTCATTGGGTTTGTACAGTCTTTGCCCTTTTTTGGGATGGGCTGTGTGATTGCGTGTTCCAATGCGCGGGAAAGTATGTATTATTCAACGCGCTGTTAAATAGGGTCATTTATATATCTATTGTCATTGGGGGCAGGTTCTTGAGTACGATGTTAGGTACTCCATCTATTCCCACTGACTTTTTGGTTCTTAATGAGTCGAAGATACTCTGTATTCCTTCCCTTGTTATTAAAAGGCTATTAGCCACTACACCATTGGCATTAATGTCAATTGACAGATTATCGTCAATGAATTCGGTAAAACCCGGATTCTCCGATTGCCAAAGTGAAATTTCATTCCGGAGGTGCAGGTGATTCAGTAGAACTCTGTCCTCCAGGTCGTGATTTCGGTGAATGCTTTCATTCACCTTGTACATTTCCTGAAAGACAGCTCCCACAGCGTTCACCTTTTCCAAAGGATCTTCGATCACGAAGAGCTCACTATTGAGGATAGCGTTCTCTGTATCTATGCCAATGTTGGTTAGCAGCTGCTTGTTTACATCAGTACGTGGAATTTGGAGACACTGAATCTCATTTTGATTATTTCTCCTGAATATTTTATTTATTTGTGGGAACATATTCGGGTTATTAGTTTTTATAGCTCGAATTCTGTTGTTCCAATACAAATTTGTTGCTAATCTATAATTAGCTTTAAGTAATTGTTGGAGGTTTTTTAATCGGGATTGCAGTGATATTATCTCCTGGTCTTGTCTGTCTGTAAACTGTCTGTGTAATTGTTTTAGTTTCGATAGCAGTCTGCTCTTTTTCTTGTGGAGTGCGTTTATTGTTGTGTTTCTGTACATGTTAGTGTGATCTGTAACTGTTGTTTTGGGAATTGTTGTATCCATTGTTCGTTTTACGGTTTCGTCCATTTGTTGGATGTTTTTGACGATTTCGTCATTTGTCAGGTTTCTGTTTACTGGTAGATTAAAGTCATTCGAACGAAATTCTCTTGTTAATGGTCTGGTGAACCGCGGCCATCGCATTGCCCCATAGTTGTAGGGTTGCGGGATCATGAATTCCTCCAGATCTTCGAGATCGTTCGGAAGCTTTATTACTGCCGTGAATGCACAGTGGTCACTGTCGTATTCAATTGTCCGTAAACAGTTTCTGTTTCGTCTGAAATGGTTAGAAGAAAATCCACGACCAAATTTTGGAGCTTGGCAAGTACACTCGATCTTTCTTTTACTCCAACGCGCACACAAAAGGGGATTTTGAAGTACACTTAAATGTCAGAGCATAGTGCGAGCGGATGAAGAGGGAGCGGATAAGGAAAGGAGGTGTCGATGTACATTTGTCTTGTGAACACTACCACACCGAGGAAACACATGATCAGGTAAAGCATTCCACATTCGTGTGGTTCGGCTAAAGAATGCCTGTCTATGTTAATCTGTGCGCGTGAAGTTGACTTTCGATGTGAACTGATGCACATTCACAGATTGACTGGTATCGTGAGAACATGTCTGAAGGGATGGAACACATTGGGGAAGTTCAGTTAACCAACGACCGTAGTAATGCCTACAGAAAAGATATACGCACGATACGTTGCGCCTACATTCTGTAGGGTTATATTTGGTTTTATTTTATGGTTAATGCTGAACTCTTACCTTATTATGTTATCCGCCAGCGAATGCCCAGCTTGATCCCAAATTGCCTTATTGTTTAATATTTTTATCCCATGTTGGGAACTTAAGACACACAAAAAACCAAATTAATTTTTTTGCCTTAAATTTTTATTTAAATTTGTACACATATGTTTTATAATCTCTTCGAAATTACAGGTTCAACACAACTTTTTCTGTCCATTACATTTAGTTCAATAGAATGTTATTTCGAAAATTTAATACGAGGGTTGCCTCTTATGTTTCGGGATTTGGCAACCCTAGTGTTGCAATCCGGCAATTGACAGCTCTGTCTTTAAGTTGGACATTTTTGAGGTTATACGCACTCAGAACGTTTTAACATACAAGCGCTATTTGTGTTGTTTACAGTAACTTAAAAGATTCATCTCGGCCCAAAAATGGAATTAAATCGTCAACATTTTCGTGCGATTATTTTTTACAACTTTCGGCGTGGATTAACTCAGCAACAGTGCATGGATGAACTTAATTCAATTTTTGGCGATGAAGCTCCATCAAGGACCAGTGTTTATCGATGGTATGGTGAATTCAATCGTGGTCGTAGTTCACTCCAAGATGAATTTCGTGAAGGTCGTCCAAAATCAGTTGTTGTTCCGAAAAACATTGATGCTGTGCGCGAACTGATATTGGAAGATCGTCATGTGACCTATCGTGAGATTGAGACAACCTTAGGCGTTAGTGGGACCAGCATACATTCAATATTGCATAAACATTTGACTGTCAAAAAAATTTGTTCGCGTTGGATCCCACACAATTTGTCAATCGCCCAAAAAAAGGCTCGGGTCAATTGGTCGAAAGAAATGCTCAAAAAATACGGTCGATGTGCTTCGAAACACGTCTATGACATCGTGACAGGTGATGAATCGTGGATTTACGCGTATGAGCCCGAAAGTAAACAGCATTCGACTGTCTGGGTGTTTCAAGATGAGCCAAATCCAACAAAAGTTGTTCGCGCACGAAGCACTTCCAAGCAAATAGTCGCCTGTTTTTTCGGAAAAACTGGACATGTCGCAACCGTACCACTAGAACAACGCAGAACAGTTAATTCTGAGTGGTACACAACCATTTGCTTGCCAGTTGTCTTCCAAGAAATCAGGAAAACCAACGGCCGAAGACGGATCACTCTTCACCACGACAATGCGAGCTCTCACACATCGGCTGCGACAACTGCATTTTTGAGCACCCAAAACATCGATTGGATGGGTCATCCGCCGTATAGTCCTGACTTGAGACCGAATGACTTCTTTTTATTCCCGTACGTAAAAAACAAACTGAGAGGTCAACGTTTTTCGACACCTGAAGAAGCGGTTGCTGCATTCAGAATGCATGTGTTGGAGATACCTCAATCAGAGTGGCAAAAGTGCTTCGAAAATTGGTTCAAACGCATGCAAATGTGTATAGATCTTCATGGGGAATATTTTGAAAAACAATAAAGTGATTTTCGATTATCAATATTTATTTTTGTTCTCTAATCCCGAAATATAAAAGGCAACCCTCGTATGAACTTCCTTTTTGGAATATCGACTTTAAGGTTGTTTTCGGAGCAGAACCGTCTCAGTCAACCTTTTGAACTCCACTCCCCGCTTTTTTCCTTCGTATCTCCGAACGAAGACATATTTCCATTTTTCGCGCAGATCGGAGGATATGTCCTTTTGTCTACATGGCCCTTTTGCCACCGGCCATTTCCTTTCTTTATCTTTCCCGGATTGGGATCGAAAGAGAAAACATAAAGGAACAATCAGCAGCGGTACTTGCCGACGAGCATTTACGATCCTCAATGTCGCACACTTTACGCATCGTACGCTTATATGGCATGCGGCCGCCAAGTGGCCTTGGCAATTTTTGCAGTGAAGGACGTTTTGTTTATGTGGTTTCTCAATAACAATTTTATGCGTGAATAGATATTTTATTTGTTTGAGCCGGGTGACATCAGTTGGAGGATTTTGTATAATGCGTAGATGCAGAGTCTTGTTAGTCCGCATGTATGGAGTTTGGAAGTTTATTTTCAGTTCCGAACAGATCCTGACTAGTTCTGCTACAAGTCCTTCATTGGTCCACGCTGGATCAATATGTCTTATGATGAAAGTAGCTGGTATCAACTGTGCATGTTAAAAAGCGCAAGTTTTTCTACCGCCTTGTTGTGATCCGTCAAAGTGGTTGTTGTGGTGGAAGTCGAAGCTCCTCTTGTGTTTGTTGTGAAATTGCGGTGGCCTAAGGTACTTTCGAGCATCCTAATTAGCTCCTTGATGTTTGTTATATTTTTAGTATAGATGGGTGGTGGTCTTATAGCGTTTTAAATAATAGTGAAGAAGAACGTGTGATTCGAACTGACGCTATGACAGTTTGAATCACCAAAAATTGAACCTAAGCGTTACCCATCAGGCTACTGGCCGATTTTAGAATTTCATTTTTAAACTCGACTATACTCCACTGATGTGAAGTGTTATGTTGTCGCTAAGGTATACGGCTCTGATGTATTTTCTTATTCGATTTTTCGTTCGGTGCTCTTCACTATTTTGCTTGTGAATTGTGTGTGTATCTGATAGAGTCGCCACAGTCTTATATTTTTGGCGTGTGTGTTAGTCATTTGATTCCCGGCTGTCTTCTTTTTTTGGGGAGATGGTGTTTCGGGGGACAATAATTGTTGCTTTGGTGATGATGGGGCTAGTCCGGGGTGTTGAGCAGGCGTTTCTTCCATGCAGACGTCATCTTTGTTTTTACTGGTTGTTTTTAGGGAGTTAATTTCAACCTGGAGTTGTTTCATCTGGAGTCGAAGTGTATTGATGTATTCCACGGCTTCCGGATACTTTTTTTGCTAGTCCATAGCTTGTGTCTCCATGGTTGTCGGTTTCTTTGTTGCGCTAAGTAAAATATCGGTGGCTCTTCTTTTGCGCTCTATGGTCATCACTGGGGCCGTCGCCCAGCATTCCTTACTGTTGGCCTTGACTGTTGTCACTGTTTTATTACACTCTTCTGTTAATGTTAAAATACTAAAAGTATTTTTACACGTGCACTTCACACACTTTTACTGACACGTGCGTGTTATACGTCCCTATTACTATCGCCGTGCTTCCTCGTCTCGGCCGAGGGAAGGGCGTAGGGGGTTTTATAAATGAAAGTCACTGTAGTTCTTGTATTAAATTCTCCAATGTGAATGATTAGTTTGAAGAAAAATTTTTATTACAAACGAAAATTATTATTACAGTTATTGGCCGAATGTGAATGATTAATTTGAACAAAACTTTATTAGAAACGAAAATTATTATTAGAATTTTTTGACAGTATCGCTAGGAGGATATTACTTCACTCTGCAACGTATGAAACTAGACTCCCCTGCAAAAGTACAACATTCTTCCTTTTTCGTTTCCTTTCGTTCAGTTTCCTTCATGAACGGAATCGAACCTGGGGAAAAAGGGTCATCTTCCTCTCCAGGTACCTGAAAGCCAGCAACGCATGAGTATCTTTAGGCCAATCACCATCGAGCAGCTGCTGGTTGCTCGATTTGATCTCAGAATCGTCACGTCGAGTATTTGCTATATTTGCTTGGTGACGATTCTGGGATCGTTATATTAAGCAACCGCTATTGCAGCTGCTATGTATGTAGGATAACGATTTTTGGAAATCACTTAGATTAATTGGGTGATGATCGGATATTTAATTATACGGGAAAATGGGATAATGGATGGGATATGTATATTGGGAAATGGGATATTGGGTGCGCAATGTTTCGGGAACTGGGATGATGGGTCATGTATATTGGGGTTGTGGGAGGATGGTAGGGCTTCGGGAGCACTACATGCGTTTTACACACTTTCAAGAACACGTGTTTCACCTATGCTATTGTAATGCAATTTGTGCTGGGGCACCACCGTGCTTCCGGTTCACCGGGTAGAGTGCTGAGCATTGTAGAGTTTAATAAAACAATCCAATTTTCAGTTTTCAATTACCGTTGCTTTATTTTACGTAAAACTTTTTGTTGTTAATTTATATATATCAGACACTAACCCGAATACACTGAATTCATCTTGTGTCTTCAGTCGCACAACACCAAAACTAAACTGCCTCAATTGCCAGCCGCCATTCCATTGTTTTTGTTTTACTTTTGGAAATTTGGAAAATGGATAACAAAAAGGAAATGAAAGGAAAGAAGGTCATAAATGCACTTCGGCAGGAAACAATAGATAAAGGATCTTGCGGATGCGCATTTATTATCCTACATGTTGATGTGCGATAAAATGAACATGTGGTTCGTTTTATGGCGGAATTTGTTTGTATTTCAATTTGAAAGATGTGAATAGATATTCAGTTTTCTGGGACCAAATTTGTGGAAACAAATTCTTAGAGGATCATAAAATTGCAGACGCGCATTTTATGATTCTCAATAATATTTGTTCGGAAATGGGACATCTGGTCCGCACATTTAGTTTAGGGATTTTGGATATCTATAATTGAATATACAGTGCATATGATTTAAGGATTGAAGGATTTCTGGGAATTGAATCAATGCGACAATTGAACGTTTGTTTCAATTTGTTCAACATTGGATTCAATGTTGATTTGGGGACATGGATGGAGTTATAGTAACAAGATGCTTAATGTATGGGTGGGGGGGGGTAGTAGGGCTTCGTGGAGCACTACACTATAAGCGAACGCCTGTTTATACAGTCACTAATATTTTGAGGTTATGTTACGGTTATGGGGTTATGTTACGGTTTCCCGTTCGGCCGCCTTATGCCAAAGCCTTTCTATGCTATTATTTGCAAAGTCAATGGGAAAGCTTTCGGGATTAATGATTGTTTGGGGAAATTCCAAACAACCTCCCGGTCCATTGACCTTGTAATTGTGCGACAGAAAGTCATTACCCAACAGGCCGTCTTCCGACAACCCCGGCTAAGAGCCTACTACCTGGAAACTACAGTGGATTTCTTGATGTAGTTTGAAATTCCCCTGGCAGAATCCCACAGACTTTCCGTTGCCAAAAAGCGTTTGGAGGGTAGTTGCCTTCTGGGCATCCACTGCATATTTTCGGTAGAGTGCTTTCATTTTTAATAGGCTGATCTCAGCGCCAGTGTCCACAATTAGAATCGTAATTGCTTTACGGCCAATGTTTAAAGGGATTAGGATAACTGGGACTTTGGTCGGCGGAAAATGAGTATAGCTTTTAGCAGATTGCGAGTTTAATTCGGCCTGATTGGGGGTGTCCGACCTGACCGTTTGGCGTGTCCCGACTTATTTTTCGCTTCTTGTCGACACCCTGCCGCCGTGTGGTAAGATGTAGTTGAAATTGGTAGAAATGATGTGGGGCTCTGATTGACCGATGTGCGGGATGATTTGGGCTTGGATGAGGTCATGGGCTTAAAAGTGTGGGAACTACAAAAATTGAAATATATTGTTCCCGTTCTGGGGTCGAAGAGAGGAAGCGAATTTTTCGTGGGGGCAACGGATAGTATTTTTTGAGAAACGGTACAGGAAAATGGTTTATGATTAAAGGTGAGTGTTTTTCGGAGAGGTTTGATAATAGGTTTATTTTTGTGTATGGTGTGGTGGGCAGATTTAGGAGGAGGGAAATAACACCAGAAATGAGGTTTAAAGGACTATTTAAATCATAAAGTAAACCACTGTCACCTGCTGTTGGAGGGGCTCACCATTAAGAGTAAAGAGTAAATTGATCTAGAATGAACACCGAATTCGACCCGAAACGGAACCTTGTGGATCCAAATTAAAGGACCTTATTTCGCTCCAAATATCATTAATCTTCATTCTTTGTGAGCTATATTCTTCAGATGTGTTTCAAATTGAGTATATAATCATGAAATTCCACTCCTTATAGTTTTCTAAACAACAAAATATAGTTTCCGATGTCGAATATCTTGCCAATGTCAACAAACAGACCTGCAGTGTATTTTATTACTAGTTAAGTGAGACATTTTTGTGAAAAATTGGAAGAGTCCATCCTCTGTCGATTTACTCTGTACTGTTCTGTATTGTACTGTACTGTGCTGGTATGTAAAACCTAGTTTTACTTAAAATACTCACTGTCCGTTTTTTCATTTGATCATGGGCCTAGGTTTCCGATCTTCGTACCCGAACCTTTTTTGAATAAACGAATGATATATATTCACTCAGGAAAGACTTCATCAAACACACTACGATTATAAACTCTAATATTGGGATGGGATTGACTCGAGGGAGAGAACACTACCTGACAGGTCGAATTGGGCGTAAAAAAAAAAACGAATGATTAAGAAAAAAACATATTTAATCATAAAATTATCCACCCTATTTATGTACGCTTCATTATATAAAGTCTCATTTGAATAGATTAAATGATGAGATCGTCTGCGTACGCAATAGCCTGCGGAAGTGCATCGAATAAGTCGCTAATGTAAATGTTAAAAAGAATCGGAGAGTGTACCGCTTCCTGTTGCAAGGCATTCTTGATTTTATACGTTTTACTAGAGGCCACATTACCATTTTTGACCACGAACCTCATGTCCTTTAACGTATCGTAAAGTACGTATAGTAAAAGGTTATGTATGCCATGTCTGACCAGTTTGTAATATAACCCTTCGATCTATATGGTATCAAAGGCTCTTTCCAAGTCGATCCGGCACCTGTGCATTGGTTCTTACATTTATTCCATTGTATGTCAGAGACCAGTTTAGCTGCGGCATGTGTAGTTTCATGACCCGCCTTAAAGCCAAACTGGTTATTTGGAATAATGTTGTTGTCGTCTACCCATTTTAACAGAGCTTTGTTGATGGTTTTTTCAAATACTTTACTGATGCTTTGGAGTAAACTTATCGAACGCATGCTCATTGGGTTTGTACAGTCTTTGCCCTTTTTTGGGATGGGCTGTGTGATTGCGTGTTCCAATGCGCGGGAAAGTATGTATTATTCAACGCGCTGTTAAATAGGGTCATTTATATATCTATTGTCATTGGGGGCAGGTTCTTGAGTACGATGTTAGGTACTCCATCTATTCCCACTGACTTTTTGGTTCTTAATGAGTCGAAGATACTCTGTATTCCTTCCCTTGTTATTAAAAGGCTATTAGCCACTACACCATTGGCATTAATGTCAATTGACAGATTATCGTCAATGAATTCGGTAAAACCCGGATTCTCCGATTGCCAAAGTGAAATTTCATTCCGGAGGTGCAGGTGATTCAGTAGAACTCTGTCCTCCAGGTCGTGATTTCGGTGAATGCTTTCATTCACCTTGTACATTTCCTGAAAGACAGCTCCCACAGCGTTCACCTTTTCCAAAGGATCTTCGATCACGAAGAGCTCACTATTGAGGATAGCGTTCTCTGTATCTATGCCAATGTTGGTTAGCAGCTGCTTGTTTACATCAGTACGTGGAATTTGGAGACACTGAATCTCATTTTGATTATTTCTCCTGAATATTTTATTTATTTGTGGGAACATATTCGGGTTATTAGTTTTTATAGCTCGAATTCTGTTGTTCCAATACAAATTTGTTGCTAATCTATAATTAGCTTTAAGTAATTGTTGGAGGTTTTTTAATCGGGATTGCAGTGATATTATCTCCTGGTCTTGTCTGTCTGTAAACTGTCTGTGTAATTGTTTTAGTTTCGATAGCAGTCTGCTCTTTTTCTTGTGGAGTGCGTTTATTGTTGTGTTTCTGTACATGTTAGTGTGATCTGTAACTGTTGTTTTGGGAATTGTTGTATCCATTGTTCGTTTTACGGTTTCGTCCATTTGTTGGATGTTTTTGACGATTTCGTCATTTGTCAGGTTTCTGTTTACTGGTAGATTAAAGTCATTCGAACGAAATTCTCTTGTTAATGGTCTGGTGAACCGCGGCCATCGCATTGCCCCATAGTTGTAGGGTTGCGGGATCATGAATTCCTCCAGATCTTCGAGATCGTTCGGAAGCTTTATTACTGCCGTGAATGCACAGTGGTCACTGTCGTATTCAATTGTCCGTAAACAGTTTCTGTTTCGTCTGAAATGGTTAGAAGAAAATCCACGACCAAATTTTGGAGCTTGGCAAGTACACTCGATCTTTCTTTTACTCCAACGCGCACACAAAAGGGGATTTTGAAGTACACTTAAATGTCAGAGCATAGTGCGAGCGGATGAAGAGGGAGCGGATAAGGAAAGGAGGTGTCGATGTACATTTGTCTTGTGAACACTACCACACCGAGGAAACACATGATCAGGTAAAGCATTCCACATTCGTGTGGTTCGGCTAAAGAATGCCTGTCTATGTTAATCTGTGCGCGTGAAGTTGACTTTCGATGTGAACTGATGCACATTCACAGATTGACTGGTATCGTGAGAACATGTCTGAAGGGATGGAACACATTGGGGAAGTTCAGTTAACCAACGACCGTAGTAATGCCTACAGAAAAGATATACGCACGATACGTTGCGCCTACATTCTGTAGGGTTATATTTGGTTTTATTTTATGGTTAATGCTGAACTCTTACCTTATTATGTTATCCGCCAGCGAATGCCCAGCTTGATCCCAAATTGCCTTATTGTTTAATATTTTTATCCCATGTTGGGAACTTAAGACACACAAAAAACCAAATTAATTTTTTTGCCTTAAATTTTTATTTAAATTTGTACACATATGTTTTATAATCTCTTCGAAATTACAGGTTCAACACAACTTTTTCTGTCCATTACATTTAGTTCAATAGAATGTTATTTCGAAAATTTAATACGAGGGTTGCCTCTTATGTTTCGGGATTTGGCAACCCTAGTGTTGCAATCCGGCAATTGACAGCTCTGTCTTTAAGTTGGACATTTTTGAGGTTATACGCACTCAGAACGTTTTAACATACAAGCGCTATTTGTGTTGTTTACAGTAACTTAAAAGATTCATCTCGGCCCAAAAATGGAATTAAATCGTCAACATTTTCGTGCGATTATTTTTTACAACTTTCGGCGTGGATTAACTCAGCAACAGTGCATGGATGAACTTAATTCAATTTTTGGCGATGAAGCTCCATCAAGGACCAGTGTTTATCGATGGTATGGTGAATTCAATCGTGGTCGTAGTTCACTCCAAGATGAATTTCGTGAAGGTCGTCCAAAATCAGTTGTTGTTCCGAAAAACATTGATGCTGTGCGCGAACTGATATTGGAAGATCGTCATGTGACCTATCGTGAGATTGAGACAACCTTAGGCGTTAGTGGGACCAGCATACATTCAATATTGCATAAACATTTGACTGTCAAAAAAATTTGTTCGCGTTGGATCCCACACAATTTGTCAATCGCCCAAAAAAAGGCTCGGGTCAATTGGTCGAAAGAAATGCTCAAAAAATACGGTCGATGTGCTTCGAAACACGTCTATGACATCGTGACAGGTGATGAATCGTGGATTTACGCGTATGAGCCCGAAAGTAAACAGCATTCGACTGTCTGGGTGTTTCAAGATGAGCCAAATCCAACAAAAGTTGTTCGCGCACGAAGCACTTCCAAGCAAATAGTCGCCTGTTTTTTCGGAAAAACTGGACATGTCGCAACCGTACCACTAGAACAACGCAGAACAGTTAATTCTGAGTGGTACACAACCATTTGCTTGCCAGTTGTCTTCCAAGAAATCAGGAAAACCAACGGCCGAAGACGGATCACTCTTCACCACGACAATGCGAGCTCTCACACATCGGCTGCGACAACTGCATTTTTGAGCACCCAAAACATCGATTGGATGGGTCATCCGCCGTATAGTCCTGACTTGAGACCGAATGACTTCTTTTTATTCCCGTACGTAAAAAACAAACTGAGAGGTCAACGTTTTTCGACACCTGAAGAAGCGGTTGCTGCATTCAGAATGCATGTGTTGGAGATACCTCAATCAGAGTGGCAAAAGTGCTTCGAAAATTGGTTCAAACGCATGCAAATGTGTATAGATCTTCATGGGGAATATTTTGAAAAACAATAAAGTGATTTTCGATTATCAATATTTATTTTTGTTCTCTAATCCCGAAATATAAAAGGCAACCCTCGTATGAACTTCCTTTTTGGAATATCGACTTTAAGGTTGTTTTCGGAGCAGAACCGTCTCAGTCAACCTTTTGAACTCCACTCCCCGCTTTTTTCCTTCGTATCTCCGAACGAAGACATATTTCCATTTTTCGCGCAGATCGGAGGATATGTCCTTTTGTCTACATGGCCCTTTTGCCACCGGCCATTTCCTTTCTTTATCTTTCCCGGATTGGGATCGAAAGAGAAAACATAAAGGAACAATCAGCAGCGGTACTTGCCGACGAGCATTTACGATCCTCAATGTCGCACACTTTACGCATCGTACGCTTATATGGCATGCGGCCGCCAAGTGGCCTTGGCAATTTTTGCAGTGAAGGACGTTTTGTTTATGTGGTTTCTCAATAACAATTTTATGCGTGAATAGATATTTTATTTGTTTGAGCCGGGTGACATCAGTTGGAGGATTTTGTATAATGCGTAGATGCAGAGTCTTGTTAGTCCGCATGTATGGAGTTTGGAAGTTTATTTTCAGTTCCGAACAGATCCTGACTAGTTCTGCTACAAGTCCTTCATTGGTCCACGCTGGATCAATATGTCTTATGATGAAAGTAGCTGGTATCAACTGTGCATGTTAAAAAGCGCAAGTTTTTCTACCGCCTTGTTGTGATCCGTCAAAGTGGTTGTTGTGGTGGAAGTCGAAGCTCCTCTTGTGTTTGTTGTGAAATTGCGGTGGCCTAAGGTACTTTCGAGCATCCTAATTAGCTCCTTGATGTTTGTTATATTTTTAGTATAGATGGGTGGTGGTCTTATAGCGTTTTAAATAATAGTGAAGAAGAACGTGTGATTCGAACTGACGCTATGACAGTTTGAATCACCAAAAATTGAACCTAAGCGTTACCCATCAGGCTACTGGCCGATTTTAGAATTTCATTTTTAAACTCGACTATACTCCACTGATGTGAAGTGTTATGTTGTCGCTAAGGTATACGGCTCTGATGTATTTTCTTATTCGATTTTTCGTTCGGTGCTCTTCACTATTTTGCTTGTGAATTGTGTGTGTATCTGATAGAGTCGCCACAGTCTTATATTTTTGGCGTGTGTGTTAGTCATTTGATTCCCGGCTGTCTTCTTTTTTTGGGGAGATGGTGTTTCGGGGGACAATAATTGTTGCTTTGGTGATGATGGGGCTAGTCCGGGGTGTTGAGCAGGCGTTTCTTCCATGCAGACGTCATCTTTGTTTTTACTGGTTGTTTTTAGGGAGTTAATTTCAACCTGGAGTTGTTTCATCTGGAGTCGAAGTGTATTGATGTATTCCACGGCTTCCGGATACTTTTTTTGCTAGTCCATAGCTTGTGTCTCCATGGTTGTCGGTTTCTTTGTTGCGCTAAGTAAAATATCGGTGGCTCTTCTTTTGCGCTCTATGGTCATCACTGGGGCCGTCGCCCAGCATTCCTTACTGTTGGCCTTGACTGTTGTCACTGTTTTATTACACTCTTCTGTTAATGTTAAAATACTAAAAGTATTTTTACACGTGCACTTCACACACTTTTACTGACACGTGCGTGTTATACGTCCCTATTACTATCGCCGTGCTTCCTCGTCTCGGCCGAGGGAAGGGCGTAGGGGGTTTTATAAATGAAAGTCACTGTAGTTCTTGTATTAAATTCTCCAATGTGAATGATTAGTTTGAAGAAAAATTTTTATTACAAACGAAAATTATTATTACAGTTATTGGCCGAATGTGAATGATTAATTTGAACAAAACTTTATTAGAAACGAAAATTATTATTAGAATTTTTTGACAGTATCGCTAGGAGGATATTACTTCACTCTGCAACGTATGAAACTAGACTCCCCTGCAAAAGTACAACATTCTTCCTTTTTCGTTTCCTTTCGTTCAGTTTCCTTCATGAACGGAATCGAACCTGGGGAAAAAGGGTCATCTTCCTCTCCAGGTACCTGAAAGCCAGCAACGCATGAGTATCTTTAGGCCAATCACCATCGAGCAGCTGCTGGTTGCTCGATTTGATCTCAGAATCGTCACGTCGAGTATTTGCTATATTTGCTTGGTGACGATTCTGGGATCGTTATATTAAGCAACCGCTATTGCAGCTGCTATGTATGTAGGATAACGATTTTTGGAAATCACTTAGATTAATTGGGTGATGATCGGATATTTAATTATACGGGAAAATGGGATAATGGATGGGATATGTATATTGGGAAATGGGATATTGGGTGCGCAATGTTTCGGGAACTGGGATGATGGGTCATGTATATTGGGGTTGTGGGAGGATGGTAGGGCTTCGGGAGCACTACATGCGTTTTACACACTTTCAAGAACACGTGTTTCACCTATGCTATTGTAATGCAATTTGTGCTGGGGCACCACCGTGCTTCCGGTTCACCGGGTAGAGTGCTGAGCATTGTAGAGTTTAATAAAACAATCCAATTTTCAGTTTTCAATTACCGTTGCTTTATTTTACGTAAAACTTTTTGTTGTTAATTTATATATATCAGACACTAACCCGAATACACTGAATTCATCTTGTGTCTTCAGTCGCACAACACCAAAACTAAACTGCCTCAATTGCCAGCCGCCATTCCATTGTTTTTGTTTTACTTTTGGAAATTTGGAAAATGGATAACAAAAAGGAAATGAAAGGAAAGAAGGTCATAAATGCACTTCGGCAGGAAACAATAGATAAAGGATCTTGCGGATGCGCATTTATTATCCTACATGTTGATGTGCGATAAAATGAACATGTGGTTCGTTTTATGGCGGAATTTGTTTGTATTTCAATTTGAAAGATGTGAATAGATATTCAGTTTTCTGGGACCAAATTTGTGGAAACAAATTCTTAGAGGATCATAAAATTGCAGACGCGCATTTTATGATTCTCAATAATATTTGTTCGGAAATGGGACATCTGGTCCGCACATTTAGTTTAGGGATTTTGGATATCTATAATTGAATATACAGTGCATATGATTTAAGGATTGAAGGATTTCTGGGAATTGAATCAATGCGACAATTGAACGTTTGTTTCAATTTGTTCAACATTGGATTCAATGTTGATTTGGGGACATGGATGGAGTTATAGTAACAAGATGCTTAATGTATGGGTGGGGGGGGGTAGTAGGGCTTCGTGGAGCACTACACTATAAGCGAACGCCTGTTTATACAGTCACTAATATTTTGAGGTTATGTTACGGTTATGGGGTTATGTTACGGTTTCCCGTTCGGCCGCCTTATGCCAAAGCCTTTCTATGCTATTATTTGCAAAGTCAATGGGAAAGCTTTCGGGATTAATGATTGTTTGGGGAAATTCCAAACAACCTCCCGGTCCATTGACCTTGTAATTGTGCGACAGAAAGTCATTACCCAACAGGCCGTCTTCCGACAACCCCGGCTAAGAGCCTACTACCTGGAAACTACAGTGGATTTCTTGATGTAGTTTGAAATTCCCCTGGCAGAATCCCACAGACTTTCCGTTGCCAAAAAGCGTTTGGAGGGTAGTTGCCTTCTGGGCATCCACTGCATATTTTCGGTAGAGTGCTTTCATTTTTAATAGGCTGATCTCAGCGCCAGTGTCCACAATTAGAATCGTAATTGCTTTACGGCCAATGTTTAAAGGGATTAGGATAACTGGGACTTTGGTCGGCGGAAAATGAGTATAGCTTTTAGCAGATTGCGAGTTTAATTCGGCCTGATTGGGGGTGTCCGACCTGACCGTTTGGCGTGTCCCGACTTATTTTTCGCTTCTTGTCGACACCCTGCCGCCGTGTGGTAAGATGTAGTTGAAATTGGTAGAAATGATGTGGGGCTCTGATTGACCGATGTGCGGGATGATTTGGGCTTGGATGAGGTCATGGGCTTAAAAGTGTGGGAACTACAAAAATTGAAATATATTGTTCCCGTTCTGGGGTCGAAGAGAGGAAGCGAATTTTTCGTGGGGGCAACGGATAGTATTTTTTGAGAAACGGTACAGGAAAATGGTTTATGATTAAAGGTGAGTGTTTTTCGGAGAGGTTTGATAATAGGTTTATTTTTGTGTATGGTGTGGTGGGCAGATTTAGGAGGAGGGAAATAACACCAGAAATGAGGTTTAAAGGACTATTTAAATCATAAAGTAAACCACTGTCACCTGCTGTTGGAGGGGCTCACCATTAAGAGTAAAGAGTAAATTGATCTAGAATGAACACCGAATTCGACCCGAAACGGAACCTTGTGGATCCAAATTAAAGGACCTTATTTCGCTCCAAATATCATTAATCTTCATTCTTTGTGAGCTATATTCTTCAGATGTGTTTCAAATTGAGTATATAATCATGAAATTCCACTCCTTATAGTTTTCTAAACAACAAAATATAGTTTCCGATGTCGAATATCTTGCCAATGTCAACAAACAGACCTGCAGTGTATTTTATTACTAGTTAAGTGAGACATTTTTGTGAAAAATTGGAAGAGTCCATCCTCTGTCGATTTACTCTGTACTGTTCTGTATTGTACTGTACTGTGCTGGTATGTAAAACCTAGTTTTACTTAAAATACTCACTGTCCGTTTTTTCATTTGATCATGGGCCTAGGTTTCCGATCTTCGTACCCGAACCTTTTTTGAATAAACGAATGATATATATTCACTCAGGAAAGACTTCATCAAACACACTACGATTATAAACTCTAATATTGGGATGGGATTGACTCGAGGGAGAGAACACTACCTGACAGGTCGAATTGGGCGTAAAAAAAAAAACGAATGATTAAGAAAAAAACATATTTTGTATACATCGATTTTTTCCCTGGTATTTCAGGAATATGGCGCGGATGTTATTATATGCGCTTCTGGTCAAAGTCGGTTATGAAGTAGTTCATCTTGACAAGTTTTTTATTAAATAAATGCGCAGTTGCAAAAGTCCAACTTTTATACTGAAACAGTTTAAGAAGCGATAACTACGTTGTATGTTCTAGTTCCACAACCGGATATCACTGCGATAGAAATGTAAAAGTAAGCAACACGTGGCGCACCCAGTCAATAAACACTGCATGACTTTTCAGCCTTGTTCAAAAACTCGTCGATGAAAATCTGTATAAATTTTAATCTCTTTCCCTTAAATTGGTAATCTTAAACTGTTTTGCATTTATGTTGAGTTAGTTGTTTCACTCCATTCAACTTTCGATTGTCTGGGGAAAAAATTGTACGGCAACAGTGTGGTAAACGTGCTTTCCCTAAATGAGACACACAGACACATTATTACAAGAAATCCACTTTAATGATCACGATAATGTACTTAGAACTATACGTGAAGTAGAATCACAAAACATCCGGAGATGCTGATTATTCGACATGCTAGTTCTCAGAATTGAAATTCTGAATAATCCACCGGCTACTTAGAGACAACGCCTCTGTAGCAATAATACTCACAACCAGCTTTTTAAGACTCACCAACAATCGAATTGTGCTGTTAGCGATCTATTCTTGTTCTTAAGCCCACGGCGGACTAAATCATGATCTTTAGTATTATTTATCTTCTAGATTTTTAAGTATGCAAACGTGATGTCCACTTTAGTCGGACTAGATTCGAGGCACGGGAGATTAAGTGCCATCTAATTCTTTGATTTTGTATCTATTAGTTGTGAATGGTTCTTAAGAAACTCTGTATTAAAGCGGTACAACTGAGAGCACACGATCATACCTTTACGAGACAAAATCCAAGGTAAGGGGTGGCTAGGTAAACGGGTTATGTTTTTGTTGCGAGATAAATGAATTTATTTTATTAACCTTCGCCAAAATTTGCTATCGAAAACGCTTAATCTAACAATGGGAGGAACAACCTGATTACTCTCTTAAGCTTTGAGCCATGGACTCGTGTCGCCAAGGGATTTACTGTATTCTTGGATGTTTACCTTCACTCTTTCTATTCTTTGACAAAAAATTTCTCAAGAAAGCCGGCAGTATATGCCTACTTGTCCTCGACTTGACGTCCATATATTATTGCATGTTGTTAAGAAACCGGTGACTGGTTTTTCTTGTTTTAACAAATTTTCGATGGTATTTCGTTGTTCGTGTTTTCATATATTTATTCGTGTTGCTTAAGATTGTGTTTTTTTTCTTGATGTTTTATTTTCTTTGATTAACTTCGAGATTGCGATTTCGCGGATTGAACTTCTGAGTTGCTGGTTACATGGCGCACGCGCTCTGACGCTGATCAAACAGTAATGCGCATACTGATCATCATATGTCATTTTTTTTCCTGATCAGACGCATTTTCGTTTTGCTTAATTTTTTTGATTACATATTTTTGAATACTGATTGGAACAAGAACTAAACTGTACAAAATTGTTGTCGATACAAATGCAAATAATAGACTTCATCTTGAATTTAGAAATACGTTGTGATTATGGAGATGATCTTTTATAATAAATTAAAGTTGTCGATTGAATGGCGTCTGGTTTATCTAGATTGATGATGCCGATATAGACGCTTCGGTTTTTTTTTTGTGGTTTTCCATAGGACGCTTGAACTTCCTGAAGTTATTGTAGTTGGTATCTTGAATTAAAATGGTGGGATAACCAACTATAGACGGAGCTGGAATATTATATGTTTAATGAGTGATTAACCAGTATCACATTTTACGAGTATTTACTTTTTAAATTTACTGTGTCTGCATAAAGAAAGAACGTTCCAATAATAAGGAAGGATGTTAAAGGTAAATAAAGTAAAGTGCATGTGATAATTGGCGATTTCATTTATTGAACCACTTGGTTTTACTGAATCATTTGGTTTGGTGCAGGGCAATGTATAAAAAGTAATATCGGTCTAAAATTTGCCACGACTTTGATGCAACACCTCTAAGCGATGGTCAAAATGTTTGATAATACCGGTTCATCCGTGCTCTTCAATCTAGTCAATATGCATTGTCATGTCATCCTTAGGCTGTTGAATTGTTTGGTGGTTTATCGTTATAGACCCTACTCTAGAAGAATAAGGCCAAAGGAGTCAAATCACATGATCTCGGTGGTCAATTGACTTCACTATTTCGAGAAATTACACGACTAAAAAATGTCTCATTTAGTAAATCCATAGTATCATAGGCTATGTAGCATGTGGGGCCATCTTGTTAGAACCACATATTGTCGATATCGATAGTATCCATTTCCCATCAAAAACGTTGACGACATATTGTCGATATCGATAGTATCCAATTCCCGTCAAAAACGTTGGATAACTTTGCATGGGAAAGTTTGCCATTCACCGAAAGAGAATTCCCTGCATTATTTTCAGAAAATCCAAAGATACCTCCAGAAAAAATGCACAGCTTTGGGGGAAGCATATGCATTCAGTTCTTGCGTTACTAGAATTTTGTATGCCTATTAAGACAAATCCATCTTCAGAATTCAATGTAATGTGAACATGGAGACATTCTATTCTTGTACAGTATGGCGAATCGAGTGTTTGGATTCTCGACCATATTTGACAATATTTTCGACTGAAAGACGTGCATGTGACGCATTGATGTTTGCATATCTGCTACCGATCCAGATTCTTTAAATTTTGCAACCCATTGTGAAATTGCACTCTCAGTTGGTTGATCATGTTAACCCAAAAAAAAAAAACACGAAGTGCGTAAAATACTTTCTACTCGAATTCCTATTTCCAAAACGGGCTTCAATAACTTTATTACTTTCTTAAATTGACAATTTAATATTCTATAATTGAAATTGACAAAGACTGAACTCATCATGTGAAGAAATTGGTGTCCGAATTTTTTTGACCTTTGGGCCCCATTTACACTTAACATCTTTCCTTCTAATTGACACATCCTTTACACACGACTATACACGGCTATATTGATGTGAGCTTTTTGTGAATGACTGAGACATCGCTATGCTTAATTGATAGCTATATCCGCATATCAACCTAAAGCTCCAACCAGATAAATGTAATTTTCTGAAGAAGGAATTAATGTATCTTGGTCATATAATTTCTGAACACGGTCTTAAACCAGACCCCGAAAAGATAAAAGCTGCTAAAACATACCCCACACACAAAAACCCAAAGGGAGTAAAATCATTCCTCGGATTCATAGGATACTACCGACGGTTTATAGACAATTTCTCAACCATAGCAAAGCCACTAACGAAGTTACAAAAAAAAAAACCGAGGCATTTAAATGGGATCCTTTCTGTGATGAAGCATTCCATACTCTTAAAAATAAACGTATAGAACCCCCCGTATTAGCATACCCAGACTTTATAGTAACAACGGACTCTAGCGACGTTGGAATTGGCGCGGTCTTATCGCAGGGGGAAATTGGCCAGGACAAAGCAATCTGTTATGCTAGTTGCACCCTTAACGACGCCGAAACTCGGTACAGCACTACAGAAAAGGAACAGCTGACAATTATCTACCCCGTCAAACAATTTCGCCCCTATATCTATGGACGAAGGTTCATAATATGCACAGACCACAAGCCACTACAGAGGCTCATGAATCTGAAGGACCCACATCAAGATTGGCTCGTTGGAGAATATTGCTAGAAGAATATGAATACCAAATTATTTACAAGGCAGGAAAATACAACTCCAACGCAGATGTACTTAGCCGCCTCCCTATTAACCTCCAAGACACACAAGAGGTAGGCAAGGTACTAGTTACCACTAGAAGCAAAACGAGAGGTCAAGGTACCGCTGAACCATTAGTAGCCGCAAGTGAGGAAATTACTCCCCGACCTACCGAATGTGAGTTAATCGAAATTTCTAAACCCATAGAGTATGCCAAAACCCGTTCACCTATTCAGATCTTTATACTACATAATCACTTAAAACCATCTCTAACTACACACGTCCAAATCCAAACGAAATAAAAATATACCCAAACACGATAAAATCCCCCTTGTATATTGTCACTACTTTGCCGCTAGACATAGGAGACGAATCCATCCTTGAACGAACACTTATAAAAATTCGTAACTATTGTATAAAAGAAAAGGTAAACCACATCGATATTTCTATCCCAAAACAAGAGCCAATAAACTCTCGCCTCAAAAATGGCATTATACAAACATTCGCCCAAACCAAGATCATCTTGTATCTCTACTCAGACAAAAGAATCTATATCAAAGACCGGCAGGATATCGATAAAATTCTCCGTGACTTCCACAATTCACCTTTTGGAGGGCACCAGGGAATCTCCCGCACAATTAAACGTCTTAGAACAAGGTACTTTTGGCCAACCCTCGTAAAAGATACGAAGGAATTCATTTGCAAATGCGAATCATGTCAAAGAAATAAACTAACACTAAATAGAAAAATCCCCATGAAAATCAATACAACAAGTACAACCCCTTCGAACGCGTGGCTTTGGATATTGTTGGCCTATAGCATTTGAAATAATAGTGAAGAAGATTGTGTGATTCGAACTGACGCTATGACAGCTCGAATCACGAAAAAAAATTTACCTAAGCGTTACACACCAGGCTACTGACCGTGTTTAGAATTTGATTTCCAAACTCGACTATATTCCACTGATGTGAATTAATTTTTAATTATCGCTTGGTATACACGGTTCGGCTGTATTTTTCTTATCCGATTTTTCGTTCGGTGTTCTTCACTATTTTTGCCTGTGAATTGTGTGTATCTGTTAGAATCACTACACACTCCCGCCGCAGTAACTTCGTTACGATCAGATTCGTATGCGGACGACGGACGAACGAGAGAGAAACGAGAAAACGTCGGAGGCTGGGCTCTATGCGGAGGTCGTGACCGTGTGTGAAGTTCTGCTTTACTATGGGAAGTGTATGCTGTGTACAAGATCACGTCGTAGTCACCAATTATTGCGTTAAGCAAGGATAGTGAAGAAGGTGAATTGAACACACGATGAAACGGTTGAAAAGCGAAGCAGTGAACCATCAGACTACTGACCGTGTTTAGAATTTGATTTCCAAACTCGACTATATTCCACTGATGTGAATTATTTTTTATTTATCGCTTGGTATACACGGTTCTGATGTATTTTTCTTATTCGATTTTTCGTTCGGTGTTCTTCACTATTTTTGCCTGTGAATTGTGTGTATCTGTTAGAATCGCTACAGGCCCACTCCCAACTAGTTACGAAGATAATAAGTACATCTTAACTTTTCAAGATGATTTAACAAAGTTCACTGAAGTTATGCTGCTACCTAATGCGGAAGCACCCACCATAGCTCGTAGTTTTGTGGAGAAAATTAAATGTCGTTTTGGAATACCCGACGCGGTATTAACTGACCAAGGCACCAACTTCCTGAACCACCATTTTAAGGAGATATGTAAGATTCTGAAAGTCAAAAAGATACAGACAACACCATATCATCCCCAAACAAATGGAGCCTTAGAACGTAGTCACCGGACGTTGGCCGAATATCTCAGACACTACGTTAACAATGACCAACTTTCATGGGACACCTGGCTACCATATTCAATGTTTGTTTATAATACCACACCTCATAGTAGTACCGCATTTAGCCCTTTTGAATTACTTTATGATTTTCCTGCCCAATACCCAATTCTATCAGCACAAATCCGCAAACTTCATACAACTATGACAACTACGCTAACGAGCTAAAAGCCCCCCTACAGTACGGCTACAAGGTCGCTTAGAACATATTGCAGGACAAAAAGGAAAAGGCTAAAGCGTGTTACGACAAAGGAGCAAGCCATAAAACATTCAACGTTGATGACAAGGTCCTCATAAAAAATCATACCCGAAAAAACAAGCTTGCTTTTTTATGGGAGGGTGCTTACGAGGTACACAAAATAGTATCCGACGAGAACTCGGAAATCAAAATAGGAAAGAAATTTCAAATTTTACACAATAATAATATAAAAATATTTTCGGAATAAATAAATAGAATATAGACTCAACGTAACCAATAATAAAATACAATCATCTTAAAAATAGAATCAAAAAGAGTATGGGAATTTTCCACAAATTTAAAGAAAAAATTAAAATGAAACAAATTGCTTTTCTTTTATTATCCAAATATGTATAACATAAATGTACATATGAATAATAAAACCGCAATTCAAACAGTAGTATATTTAAATGACAAAAAAAAAAGAGAGAGAGATAGAGAGAGAGAAAGGAAAGAAAGAGAGAATTTTTATTTTTTTTATTTTTTGATTTAATCTTAAAGAACTATAAATAGTGTTAAACTTAGTAGAATAGGAAACTTATTAAAATAACAACATTTAGTTATTCTATGAAGAGTCTATTAATTAACAATATTGTAAATAAATTAGATATGTCCAACTTGTTATTGAAATTGTAATTTTGTAATTGTAAGTGTACTCCCATAATCTTAACATATAATAAGACCTCAAATATTGTAAATGAACGAAATAATCTGCAGTAACAGTTCAATATTAAATAAAGAGACAAAATGGTCTCAAATTTCTTTTCGCTTCACTTAGTACCAAGAAAATTATCCTCTTCAAGAATAATTTTCTTTCTCGAAGAAGGGTGGGATGTAGTACTCCGCAGCCCTACTGTCTTCCCATAATCTTAACATCAATCCTAACATATCCATTTCACTATAAAATCCTTATTTCCCATATATCTTTTAATGTCTTTTAATCCCAAACCAATTTCTCATTAATCAATTTCCATAGTTCATACATTTGCATATTAATCATTTCCCATATTACCAATATATTTACATACTGAATAGATCCCAAATCCCTTTTTATTTGAACCTATTCTTCCATATTTCCATATATCCATTACATTAGAAATACAATACTTCATACTTTAGAAATACATTTCATCATTCCTAATTCCCAAATGTTGATTAGAAAAAAAACATAGAAACAACGTATTCCTCTAACATTAAATGTTTCCTGAGTATCATCAATGTAAGGAAAGGACGTAACCCTATGTGTCGCAGCGTGCTTGAACTACTTAGTTCAAGCCATTGACTAATTTAATTACTTTTCTATTATTAATTGTTATAATTTATAATTTATTTTTGTTATTAATTGTTAACTCTTAAATCGTTATAATTTTGTAATTACCTGCACGTTTGGCAGCACTGTTTGTGTTTGTTACTGCCATTTTTTGTTATTTAGTTTTAGTGTCATTTGAAATATGTAAGTTAGTTGTTATTCGTTCGTTGTCTATGTGAGTTTTTCGTTATGGAATAAATATTGTCGTTTGATCGTATTTCGTTATTTCATTGAAAGTAATTCGTTCCAGTTGTCGTTGATTCGCTACTAAATAACCATCGAGCCAATTGAAGAAAATATAGCTCAAACGTGTCGCCATTTTGGTGCATTTGCAATTTTTATATCGTCGTCACTCGCTCCCGGTAAATGCAGCGGGACTCAACACTATGACTGAATTAGCGGTCGTGTTGACAGTCAACTTGTGTACAATTCTCATATGAGTTTATAGAGGTCTTTACGTTGGTAGTGATGAGTGCGCTCGAGTCCACGCTAAAAAAAGGCTAGAGCTGTCACTCCGGTGCATCAGGGCACGGCCGCTTGTATGCGAGGGTTTTCTCAATTCGCTAATATGTTGTGACTGTTAGGTTTTTGCTTTAATAGACGACTCAGGTGATTTTTCGAGGTTCGTTGTTATGCTGTATTCTTCACTACGACGCGTGCGCAATCTCTTGAGATCGCTAGACTACACTCTTCCTAGTAATTAAGTTACGTTCGCAATATATAGGGCGACGTGGCGGGCGGAGCGGAAGGAGGGAGAAAGTTACGTAAAGTCCCCGTTTACTATAGAAAAATGTTTTGTTTAGATCATGCCGGAGAGGGATTTGATCATCTTTACACGACTTCATCTTATAATTCTTAAAACTAACACAAGTAGTTTTTTGGAAACTACTCGCACTATTACTACTATTATTTATTGGCCTATAGGAACCCTAAATTCCATGATCTCATAGACGCGGCTACGCCACCGTTCCCTGAACTGTGTAATTTCCTTATACTTTTGCTCTTTGGTCCGACCTTCTCAAGGTCCCGTCTTACATTGTCCTCCATCGAGACCTTCCAGTCGGTCCTTTTCCCGTTGTTCTTCCGTCAAGAATTCTACGTACGGTTGTGTCGTTTCACATACATCTCCGGTCTTAATCTTCGGGACCTGATTATTCTCACTATTATAGGTTGGAAGTATAGCTCTTCCAATCCGTGGTTGTAGAGTTTCCTCCATTGTCCAACGTCTCCACCATCGGAAATAATCCTTAAAATGTTATTCTCAAATACCCAAAAAAGTTTCCGACAATTTGTAAAATAAGTATAACATTCAAAATTTATTGAGTCACACGTTATCGAGAAGCTACCACTGAGTGAGAGCCCAAAGTTAACTGACCGACACACAGAGAATAATAACAAAAAAGGAAGCACTACTTTGGCGGCCGTAGATCTGCATGACTAAAGCCACCTCTAATACGGAAGGGGCTCGTCTCATGTTTGCCAGCATGTCCCTGTCAAATAGCATCAAGTGCAGTGCCTCGAACATCCATTTGTTTTTTATACTAACGCGTACACACGGGGCAATTCTGTAGTACCCTTAAATGTCAGAGCACAGTGCAAGGGGGTGGGGAGAAAGCGGATAAGGAAAGGAGGAGTCGCTGTATATTGGTCTTGAATGCTTGGACATTACAACGACGAGAAAACATATGATCAGGTAGAGCTTTCCACATTCGTATGGTTTGGCTAACAAATGACTTCTATGTTTATTTGTGGGTCTGAAATTGACTTTCAACGTGAACTAATGCGCATTCATATATTGACGGGTATAGTGGGAAAATGTCTGAAGGGGCGGAACACATTCAGCAAGTTCAGTTGAGCAACTACCGTGGTGTAGCGATTCAAAATCGCTACACCTTTCCACTTACCTAAAACCCCCTAACCTACCCCATTCTTATACCTACCTATACCTAAAGGTCCATACTTACTAGTAATACAATACTTACCTGCTACTCATCCACTCTCCCATAGCAAGCATGTGTGCGACGGGTGAAACCTAAAGTTAATCTGTCGCATATTGCTTCGGTCCTCTAACCCTAATTCGAGTTTGTGCTTGGCAAATAAATACATACTAGTGGATAAATCTAGATTTGCCACAGTATAAAAAGGCGGCGCATTTTGGTTTCGGGGTCAGTCCGTAATTAGCAGTCAGCGACTGACCATCAAGAAGTCGCAGCAGTCAATACCAGTCAGTCGTGCAGTACGCAAGCAAATGTTTTAATTGTCTTTAAAGTTGGATCAATAAAAGAAATAACAAGTAAACCAAAAGACTTTTAACTTCGGCCCCAAGAAGGTGAGTATCAAAAACATTAAATATTGTTGGGTACCGTTATATTACGGTGCGCCCAACAGTGGTAATACCTATAGAAAAGAGATAGCCATGATACGTTGCGCCTATGTTTTAACCACAGAATTAAACGACTTACGGCTGGGTCCCCAACAAGTTTCACCACTCATTTTTACATCCTATCGAGCACGTGTAGCAAGGATGCACTTACCAAATATGGGAATTAAACTTCAGTTTGGGATGAATATACCACTTGTAAATAGTGGCCAGGTTATATGGAGTGAAGTATCTTTTGCATCTCTTAAGGAATCCCATACATTTGGTCGCACTTTTCGTTCCTTCAAATATGTGGTCGCTCCAATTAAGAGTCGAATTAATCCGAGTGTCAAGGTTTGATAGTTCCTTGGCTTCGTTAATGCAAGTGTCGTTCATCGGCAGTATATTTACTTTGGCGTTCGCTTTTGACTCGGTTAGATAATCCCCAATGATATATCTTGTTGAGGTCGAAATTCAATGTATCAAGCGCAACCTACTGATTGGTAATGACGATCGAAGAGATTGGTCAGGAAAGTTCGTATGCGTATGAGAAACTCAACGATCAGAAGGAGAGTGGGTGAGAGTAAAACCTTATGGAACACCTGCATTAATTTGATGGGAGGCAGATTTGACACCATCAAGAACAACTTGAATTGAACAGCTAGAAAGGTAGTCTCTTATCCATCGGGTGAGGGAATTATCCACTCCATAAGAATGTAATTTTGACAAAAGGACGTGGATGCCAAACTCTGTCGAACGAGATAAAGAATTCCGGAGGTAAACTAGTTTCCCATTCTGATCTCCGGCGGGGCCTATGTCAGGGGGAACATCATGCAAATATTTTGATAGATAACCGAACTTTAAGAAATTCGTCATCGCGTATCGGATATGTTCTCGAAAATCTGTCGACGTTCTACTGACAACGGCATTTTGTAACATCAGGGGCATCGGTTTCATCAATACGAATGTAAACACCGTCCACCAATATTTGCAAACAACGAAACCTGATATCCCTGCCATAACAGAGACCCAGCTCGATTCATCAATGGATTCTAGATATCTTCTTTGTTCATGATACGACTTGCATTCGAGATTCTGTTGTAAGGGTGAAGTCTGCGTCTTCTCACCATCCGACCTGGCTTGCCAAAGTATGGACGCGTTGGAACCCAATAATTTTGACATCGTGTGGTTGAACGTCGTGCTGAGGAATTCTGTTAAATTTCTTTGCTGTCGACACTTTTCGAACATCTTCCAAGTACCGTCGAGTGGATACAGATCAACCACCCGGCTATTGAAACTGTCGTTGTTGGCGATTTTAATGTACACAACTCCGGCTATCTAGAGGAGATGTTCAGGAGTCTAGAGAAGATGTTCGCTGTTAGCCAGGATTTGCCTCAACTTGTGGAGGAACCTACGCAAGTGTCGGATACCCGAGGAGATTATGCCAACATCCAGGACCTGTTATTAACAAGATTTGATTTTGAGCCGAGCTTTTATACGCAGGAGGTTTCTGCGCCACTGAGAAACCCTAATCACTGCTTGCTATTGGTCGCGCAACGACTTGTATTTCAAGCGACTAATCGATCTAAGCAGCTTCACTACGAACGAAGGTATGGGGCTGGCTTGCGGGATTTGTTCGCGTTCATTCCGAGGTTGGAACTGTGCTTTAGAGACTTCGATGTTAACACATCAGCGGAGTCGGTCACAGATATTATTCTTCTCGGCATGGAGACTTACATTCCGTATTCCATCAAACGGAATTCATCTGGTAAACCTTGGTTTGATAAAAAAATGGGAGCAAATTCATCATCATCATCGGCACTACAACCGGGAACCGGTCTTGGCCTTATTTAGCAAGTCCTGAGGCTTGTTAAATTTTCCATGATAATTTGTTTTTCCGGGCAAGGTCATTAGTAAAAAAATTGGGGTTTTAAGCAATGGCACTTCAATCCCACTGAGGTTAACAGAACGAATGTGCAACCAGGGGATTGATACCGTGAAGAAGGCCTACAACAATCGTTACCAATTAGTTCCTTGCGTGGTCAACTGGTTTGCGTCCCTTCTGGTCAATGGTAAGGACTGTCGGCAGTAACTTCGCTTTCTCCTCTTTTCCTCCGTTAGTGACGGGCAGCAAGACGTTAGTCACAAATTCAAATGATAAAGCTAATGTGTTCGCGAATTTATTTTACGTGAATTCAAACCGTGATGCCGGTCTTTTGGAGCCACCTGTATGTACTATTCAACGCATTCTACGTGGATTGGACTGTAGGAACGCAACCGGCGTGTACGGAATACCAGCAATAGTCCTTAAGAACTGTGCTGCAGAACAATCGCCGATTCTTGGCAGATTCTTCCGCTTATCTTATTCACGGAGGACATTTCCTACCTGCTGAAAAATAGCTCAGGTTTAGCCAATCCCAAAAAGGGGAAAAAAATGTCTTGCGCAAAATTAGCGACTGATAGTATTACCGTCTATGTTATCTAAGGTGATGGCGAAGTTCATAAATGCCGAGTTAATTAAGTATTTGGAGTGCAACGAACTTCCAAATGATCGTCAATACGAATTCCGTGGCAGGCGCTCCACGGGAGAACTTTTGACCCTTATAACCGGAATATGGACATTTGCGATTGAGGGGCATGGTGAGAACCCGCAGAAAGCTTGAAATTGCTAGGCGTTACGGTCTGTGCGAATGCATCGTGCCATAAACACGTGTCGAACATCTCCAGGTGAGCCGCTGGAAAACTAACTTATCTTTTTAGAGCCAAGAAATATTTTACTCCGGTCCAACTTTTTCTTCTGTATAAATCCCAAATTAGACCTGCGTTCGAATATTGCTCTCATGTTTAGAGCTCTGCGCCTAAACATATTCTCGACCAACTTGAGAGCATACAGAGACCTGCGGTTCGCGCGATCGAGGACACGGCGCTGACGTCGGAACTACAGTCACTATCACATCGAAGGCGCGTAGCTGACCTCTGTCTGTTTTACAGATATTATCACGGATAATATTCTTCGGAAAGCCGTGGTATTATTCCGCGCAATTCGGTTTATATGCGCTGTACAAGAGAATCCGAGGGATCGCACTAATTTGCGCTTCATCTTCCAACGGTTCGGACATCCCTGTATCAGAACTCGTTCCGTTACAGAGCGCGGAAGCTGTGAAATATTGGGTGTCTTATGTTTACTTAAGATACCTTAAGCGGATAGCACGATTGATTCGACGGTACGGATCACGAGGCAGAAGCGCACGTGCTGTCTCGTCGGCCCACAGTGTTTTTTTTTTTTCTGAGCATTTCATGTTACGAGTATTCTTATGAGTTAAGTATTTTATACCAAAAAAAATCATGTTTTAAGTGCTTTATTTATGTTTTGTGACTTCTTTACGGAGTAAAAAAAAAGGTAGGTCAATAAGTCCTTAGAAACGCCTACAATGGCGCTCGTAGCATCGCTAATGGTCCATTTTTAGTAAGCTTCCTTCCTCACTAGGTATCTCTCAATTTTCAATTTGTTTCATGTTTCAATTTTGCATGATAAATTGGATATGAAAAAAAGTATCTGCGAGATGGGTGCCGCATTTGATCTCAGCTGAGAACTTTTGGAGCCCATGCGTTTCAGATGAGTTTCTATGGAGATTAGTAACTGTACATAAAACATGGTTACATCACTACACTCTCGAGACAACAGTGAATTGACGACAAAATTAAAGAGGTCTTAAAAAGAGCCACTGCGGAATTTTACTCGTTCAGGCCGAAACAAACGAAGAGCGTAACGGTTCTATTAAAGGGTGTCGACCCTGAAACGGAACCGGAGGCTCTGCTCGAAATGCTTCAAAACCTGAAGCACGAAGATCTCGAGTTTACCGCGGTAAAACCATTCACCACACCCAAGGCAAGAAGGGAAAACCGCAAGCTACCCTTCTTTTTGGTGCAATTAACACCCAGCAGTAGAATTGGTGGTCTAAGAAAAATTACAGTCTTGGATCATCAAATGGTCACATGGGACAAATTAAAAAAAGGCAGAGACATCCTGCAATGTGTCCGTTGCCAAAGGTTTGGTCACGCGGCGGCTAACTGTGAAATGCAGCGCCGTTGCGTAAAATGCGGAAAGGACCATAAGGCAGAAGAATGCCCTCTGGGAAAAGAAAGGGTAGAAGACAAAGCCCTTCTAAAGTGTGCAGTGTGTCGGAATGAGGGACACCCCGCTAATTATCGAGGATGTCCTAAATTCCGAGAAATAATGGCAAGAAGTGTGACCCGGCAAAAAAACACAGAGCCACCTCGTACTACAACAATGCCCGTAACATCGCAGCGGTCTTACGCACAAGTTGCTTCGGGTGGGAGAACACCAAATCAGGCTACATCACAGGTAGCCACAAATACTCCCACACGGACTGAAACAACACCGCAAGCAGACGTGTTCGCAATCCTGCTCAATCTGCAGAGACAGATGACACAGCTACAAAGCCAAATAAACGAGATCTACTCGCATTTACCCAGTCTAAATAACAAGTCGATATAAACCATCTAACCACAACATCAATAAAAGCTCTTGTCGTGAATGTAAATTCACTAATAAGAACTGAGAGAAGAGCCAATCTTTTTAACCTGTTGCAAGAGGAACAACCTGATGTACTTCTGGCGGGGGAAACAAAGTTAAACCAGAGACATAAGATAGGACATAAAAACTAGATATTATACGAAGAGATCGACCTAACTCCTCTCAAGGGGGGGGGTGTCGCAATCTTTATTAGAAAAGGGATCAATCATAAAGTAATATATAGTGGAGAAGTGCGCAGGTTCCGTGTGCTGGAAGCCTGTATCGTCCGCATACCCCTTCAGCAAGGAAGGGGTTTGTATGCGATTGCGGTCTACGCACCTGAGGAGCACCAACAAAACCTATTTATAGCGGAGCTCGAGACACTCTTTCGATGCTTACAATTGCACCTGGACAAAAATTACTTTATCCTAGGGGAAGATATGAACGCCAAGCATAGAAATTGGGGAAATTATATATCTAATGCCAGAGGAAATCCGTTGGCTGGTTGGTTAGATCAGTATCATATTGAATATAGAACTGACCTGCTAGCTACGAAATACCCATCGTTCCCCAGAGGTAGATCGTTCCTAGATATCTTGCTAATCGACTCACGACTGAGATTACTTAACACCAACAGACGAAACACAAACTGTTTACGGACAATTGAATACGACAGCGACCACTGTGCATTCACGGCAGTAATAGAGCTTCCGAACGAGCTCGCAGATCTGGAGGAATTCGTGATCCCGCAACCCTATAACTACAGGGCAATGCGATGGCCGCGGTTCACCAGATCATTAACAAGAGAACTTTGTTCGAATGACTTTAATCTGCCAGTAAACAGAAACCTGACAAATGACGAAATCGACAAATACATTCAACAAATGGACGAAACCGTAAAACGAACAATGGATACAACAATTCCCAAAACAACAGTTACAGATCACATTAACATGTACAGAAACGCAACAATAAACGCACTCCACAAGAAAAAGAGCAGACTGCTATCGAAATTAAAACAATTACACAGACAGTTTACAGACAGACAAAACCAGGAGATAATATCACTGCAATCCCGATTAAAAAACCTCCAACAATTACTTAAAGATAATTATAGATTAGCAACAAATTTTTATTGGAACAACAGATAAATAAAATATTCAGGAGAAATAATCAAAACGAGATTCAGTGTCTCCAAATTCCACATACCGATGTAAACAAGCAGCTGCTAACCAACATTGGCATAGATACAGAGAACGCTATCTTCAATAGTGAGCTCTTCGTGATCGAAGATCCTTTGGAGAAGGCGAACGCTGTGGGAGCTGTCTTTCAGGAAATGTACAAGGTGAATGAAAGCATTCACCGAAACCATGACCTGGAGGACAGAATTCGACTGAATCACCTGCACCTCCGGAATGAAATTTCACATTGGCAATCGGAGAATCCGGGTTTTACAGAATTCAGTGACGATAATCTGTCAATTGACATTGATGCCAATGGTGGGGCTAATAGCCTTTTAATCACAAGGGAAGGAATACAGAGTATCTTCGACTCATTAAGAACCAAAAAGTCAGTGGGAATAGATGGAGTACCTAACATCGTACTCAAGAACCTGCCCCCAAAGGCAATAGATATATACACGGTCCTGTTTAACAACGCGTTGAATAATGCATATTATCCCGCGCGTTGGAAAACGGCTATCATTCAGCCTATCGCAAAAAAGGGCAAAGACTGTACAAACCCAATGAACATGCGTTCGATAAGTTTACTCCCAAGCATCAGTAAAGTATTTGAAAAAATCATTAACAAAGCTCTGCTAAAATGGGTAGACGACAATAGCATTATTCCAAATAACCAGTTTGGCTTTAGGGCGGGTCATGAAACCACACATGCCGCAGCTAAACTGGTCTCCGACATACAATGGAATAAATGTAGGAACCAATGCACAGGTGCCTGTCTGATCGACTTGGAAAAAGCCTTTGATACCGTCTGGATCGAAGGGTTGTATTACAAACTGGTCAGACATGGCATACATAAGCCTTTACTATATGTACTTTACGATATGTCAAAGGACAGGAGGTTCGTGGTCAAAAGTGGTAATGTGACCTCTAATAAAACGTATAATATCAAGAATGGCTTCCAACAGGGCGCCGTACTCTCTCCGATTCTTTTTAACATTTACATTAGCGACTTATTCGATGCACTCCCGCAGGCTATTGCGTACGCAGACGATCTCATAATTTACAGAACAGCTCCGAAAGTTGAGATCATAAATAGTTTAATACAGCGAGATTTCAACAACGTGCAGCGCTATTGCGACAACTGGAAACGTAAGATCAACTTCCAGAAATGTGAAGCCATCCTATTTAGAACTCCATTATATAAAGCCACGAACGACACAAGGAAAAACTGGCGAAAGCTAGTTATCGTGGGACCGCATGGAGATAAACTGGAAACCAAGAGTTTAGTTAAATACCTGGACATCTGGCTAGACCAATATCTGTATTTCAACAGACATGTAGAGGCTGCTCTGATCAAGGCTAGAAAAACGTTTGCTATGACAAGGAGGCTATTTCACAGTAGCCAACTTGACAGCAGGGTAAAAGTCATATGCTACATGACGCTAATCAGGCCAATGCTCATATATGGTTGTCCAGTATGGTTTAACATAGGTCCAAATTTGATGGAAAAGATTCGGGTGTTCGAAAGGAAGTGTCTGAGAACCTGTCTCAGATTATATCGAACACCGGAATCGGAATACAAAAAGTACTACTCAAATGAGACTTTATATAATGAAGCCTGCATAAATAGGGTGGATAATTTTATGATTAAATTAATCAGAGGACATATTGCGAGAGCAATAAGCTTGTCCAATGACCTAATTTTCGGGGCCTATTATCCAAACACTCTGTACTATGAGAGCGTGCGTCGCAACGGCTTTGTTCCACCAGAGGCGTTCCTTGATTTGGACATGAAAGGACTTATACAGGATAGATGCGGAATTCCGCTGATCTATCAAGTAAGTAGATCATCCGTAGACGGGCGATTGTGCTACGACCGGGAAGTAACGCCCACCGAAGAAGAGCTCCTGCGCTTCAGTAGGGCTATCTCCCACAGAGACCGGGACGATAGTATTAGACAGCGTCAACAGTTCTGGTGGTTGAATGGCATATAAAGACCTGGCTACCAAAGTCGGTATAGAATCACACTATCATCAGCTAGCTTACATAGACTTAGCTTTTCTAGAATTAGGGTAGTATAAGATTTAAGTTAAGTTAAGCTAAGTGATTTTACATAAAATAATATAAAAAAAAAAAAAAAAAAAAGTAGATAAGTTTAGGTAAGTTAAGTAAGTTAAATTTTAAGAAAAAAAAAAAAAAAAAAAAAAATTGACAAAGTTTTTCAAATTTTTCTTTGTCTTTCAAATAATTATAAGTATTGCCACAAAGTTCTGTCGCCGAAAGGCAAATTATACAAATATTAAGTAATGTTTAGCTTAGAGCGTCTGCGAAGGACCAGTAAGTTATTATATAAGCTATTTAAGCTAGAATTTAAGCATTTTTTGTCTAGCCTTTAATTTAGAAACTAAGAATATAGAAAGAAATTAAAAAAGTGTTTAAAAAAATGGAATGGGGTTCCAAAGAAGGCAAAGACGGTGAAATCGGCTGGAAATGTTATAGCTTCTTTGTTTTGGGATACATGTGGTATTATTTTCATTGACTATTTGGAAAAGGTACAGACGATAACTGGATAGTATTAGCGTCACTAATAGGTCAGCTAAATGAGTAAGTAAAAGAAAGTCGTCGTAATTTTCAAAAGACTTATTGACCTGCCCTCGTACCATTTATTGATATATTTTATTATATTTTGTGTATATCATATTCTTCATCATTGCTGCTGTTATGGAATTCGTTTTCTGATTCAAAAGTTCCATCTGATTCAATATTCCGTTGGTGAGGTACTGGTGTGACATCAGGGCCGACTAAGAGAGTCATAATGTCCATGGAAATATTGAACTATTTAATAACGGATCTGAAGTAATAAGTAACATGGTCAATAAACCTTTGTTGGTAGCAATGTGATTTGTTTTTATCGTATGTCTTTCCCTGAACCTTTGGCGATCTTTATTTCTGACCTTCCGTGCTTCTTCGGAAAGTTGACCATTGGCAAGGGAGAAGCGTCTTATTATATCTGCACTATGACGTAATATTTTATGAACGGAATAATATGCCTCAGCTTTCTATAAATATAAATTTCCTCATAACCATGACCTACCAGCACCATTCCACTATACCCTCATCTTTTAAGAAAATCTGGAAACATTTCTACGCAATTCATTTTTATCTCATCGGCGACATTATTTTTTGGTACACCTTTCCAGATATTTAAAAAAAAAACTCTCTTTTCGTAATTCTATTGAGATGATCTACGAAAGAAAGGATCACTTTTTTTTGGGCAACATTTATAATCAAGAAGTCAAGCTTTGTATCAAAATAAAAGTTAACCCGGGGCCGGGTGTCTATGCAAAAAAAAAATCTCTCAAAAATCCTTACATCTTATAATTAAAAAAAAATCTTTAAAAGACAGTTAAATTGACTTCCAAATTTATTAGAATTATCTACTCACTCTGTTGATTGGAATCCATACCTACCTGGTTTGATTTTTCACATAAAAAAATTAAAAATGAATTAAATCCAAATTGATCACTAATTGTGCACTTGACCGATGTAACATCCTCCACTTTGAGTTGCTCTAAAATCATTTCCATGCTCTTAAATAAAGAGAAAATGTTGTTTACTTACCTTTCAGTTATCCGTTATCAGAATTGCATTAGCAAGTATTTTGTCAAGAATATTTTGAATTTTGTTCACTTAGTGGTGGGTCAGTGCGGCGGTCAGAACTGCTATACGTCCCGTTGAGTGTTTTTGCATATTATGTGTTTGTTCTGCATCGAGTCATCCTCGGTGAGAACAGCAAAATGTGTGTGGCGTAGGTCGCCCAGCAAAACCTTGGCGGTATAGCCCAGCAAAAAACGCAAAAATTAAACATTTTTAATACACTAAATTTAACTTTATTTTACATTAAGCGGTTCACATTCATCAAACAGGTGCTGAAGGCACCGTATACACTTTCAATTAACCAACATTAAAAAATATAAACTGTCAGAAAAACAGTACAACAAAAATAAAAACGGTGTCAAAACAGTAACGATGTAAACGGTTAATGAATAGACAATTATTGCTCGTCTATTCAGCAATTGGTGGCGTTCAGTGCCAGCATGTTTTGCCGTAATGGTATAATTAGAATTGTTGCGGAACTGCAACATCTTCCCGGGCCGCCGACAATGGACCCAGTAGTCCTTCTAAGTTGGCGTCACCAACGTTTTCGTGTCAGCGCCGTGGGAAGTCGCGGTTGGTGCTTGTGGTTGAGACCCGAGGCTTGAATGTTCATGTTGCTCATGAACCGGTACGGTGCAGAGGTAGGGTGGCAATAATTAATTATGTTGACTAGAACTAACTATTAATTGAATAGGTTATGGAGTGTACTTGGTTATGGGACCGTGTTATCAGTGTGTGTGTGTGTGTGTTTTTTTTTTAATGTTGAATGTTGGTTGATTCGTAAATCCCTGGTGTCATCGATGACCTTCTTGGACGTAGTCCTCTCTTTGGATCGTGAATCCGTATGTAAAATTTCAATAAGTTGGACGTAGTCCTATGTTGGATCGTAAATCCGTATGTAAAATTTCAATAAGTTGGACGTAGTCCTATGTGGGATCGTAAATCCATTTGAATGAGGTATCAATATGTTGGGCGTAGTCCCATGCTGTATTGTAAATCCTTAAATAGTATAAGAATATCTTGACGTTGTCTAATATTGGATCGTAAATCCGTAAATATAATATAAATATTTTGGACGTAGGCCTATGTTGGATCGTGGATCCGTAAGTGGTAATTAAGCGATGTGGTCGCCAATATGTTGAAGTGTTTGTGTTTGTCCTTTGGTTGGAAATGTGGCCATTTGGAAATAGTTGAAATCTGGGTGCACTAGATGGAGCTATCGATTCAGTCCAAAGACCGCTTTGTTGGGTTAAAGTCGGCCGTGCAATGTTGTTTTTCTATCATCTTCTGAATATGGCCAGCTTGTGCCGATATTAGAAGTATTAGAGTTGCCGCCAACTGCATAGGATCATCTGCCTCTCGAATCCAAGGGGATTGCTGTGGCTGATGCTGTTGCAGTTGGCGATGTGTCCCATCTACGCCGCTAAACCAATGCTCGGCGTTGGGCGAATTTCTTGATGGGAGCTGAGATTGTCGTTGGCCACATTGCCTGGCGGAGTATTTGATCCACGGGTTGAGTGATTGTTTTGATGATGGTGACTTCGGTAATTGGTATAATGGTCACCATAGAAATAATCTTGTTGGCCTCGAGAACCAGAAGAAGTCGATATACTGCTTGATTTGCCAGACTTCGCTGAACCTCCCATCAGATCAGAAGGGATTGTATTGTATTCGTGGGATTGATTCTCCGATATTGTGGATGCTCTGGCATTTGAACTGTAGTTACCATCAGCCGATTCACATATCCGACGTTGAAGTCGCTGAGCGTAACTCTTATTTGCTGAATCTGGACTGCGGCCATACGGTGCAGTCATTGTCTGTGAATCACCTTCATCTTCATAATAATTGTCATCATAATGTCTATGTTGCTGCTGCGATTGTTGTTGTGGGTGCTGTGACCGCATATGATTCCCTTTTGGAACAGCATAGTTGTTCAGGTTTTGATGGTGTTGTAGTTGAACACCTTGCGGCGTATCCTGTTGAATTAGAACTGGCACTTGATTGAGCCAGAGAGGTTGAGCATCCGGGTTGCTATTAAGAAGATTACTCTGTTGATCGATAGAAGCCTTCGTTCCATTGTGCCGAAGGATGAAATAGTCCCAAAGCCAGGTACCTTCTTTTTTGACTGGTGGCTGGACCATGTGTTCACTGTTCGCCTTCCGTTGGTTGAATTTCCCGAAGGGTGCCGGCGTCCTTCCTGTTCCTCTCCTTCTATACTCCCTAATCTTGGCACCGAAAGCCTATCTTAGACACCGACTCCGTTGGAGTGGTGCCCCCGTGGCAGCTACGTGCATTGGGCGGTGTTAAGAGGATGCCCCCAGAGCATTTCGTCCAGGCGGCGAAAGGCGAAGAACCACAGACACGTGACAGCGATGTGCCTGGGTGGCGAGAAGTGACAATCCTGGATGCTTCAGCGATGAGTCCAGGTGACGAGAAGCGGTGAACTCCAAATCCGCGACAGCTTTCCGATGACGTGCTTTTCCGAAGGGTGCCGACATCTTTCCTTGTTCCTCGTTTTCTTTTTCCCTTAATCTTACAACCGAAAGCCTATCTTAGACACCGACTCCGTTGGAGTGGTGCTCCCGTGGCAGCTACGTGCAATGGGCGGTGTTAAGAGGGTGCCCCCAGAGCATTTCGTCCAGGCGGCGAAAAGCGAAGAACCCCAGACACTTGACAGCGTGCCCAGGTGGCGAGAAGCGACAAATCCTGGACGCGTAAACGATGCGCCCAGGTTTCGAGAAGCGGTGCTCAGGAACGGATGTGGATGAGGCGGTGAAATCACAATTCTCGGAGTTCTTGGCTTTATTCATCTGCAATTCGATTTTTGGGTTGATACTTGCAGGTATAGGACCGGATGTGCCTTTGTTGACAAACTTTTCTTGGTACTGACCGCTTAGATTTGATTGAATTGTCCTCTTGGCTGTTTTGGCTGATGGTTCCTCGTCCTCCTCTTGAGGTTCTTTCATTGTACGCGGGGCGTATCGAATTCTCTAGCGTGGGTCGTGAAAAGTACCTACAACATCGTTAAAAGAGGAGCCGAATGATGTCCTCAACCTGGTACTGGGGCCGATTATCATCATCATCATCGGCACTACAACCGGGAACCGGTCTTGGCCTTGTTTACCAAGTCCTGAGGCTTGTTAAATTTTCCATAATGATTTATTTTGTCTGGGCAAGGTCATTAGTCTTGCGCCAGGGGCTCCCCGACGGGGAAATCGAACCCCGGTCTCCTGGGTGACAGGCGGGTATACTAACCACTATACTATCGAGGAGCCTAGGACCCTCAACCATATTATAAAACTTCTTTATTTACCGATTATAAAACTTCTTTATTTACCTGCGGTGAATTCTGCAGAATTAAATAAATGAACAACCTCGGATATTAAAAGTTGACTGAAGTTTGGCTTTGTTAAAGTTGATCATTATTTAAATTGCTAAAGAATAGTAATTTGGTAGAATTACCAGTTTTTCGTTTATTAATGATGAGATCAATATTATTATTCAGGTGATTGTTCGACCTATATGTTAACGTTGAAGTGTAAGTTGCTTATATTGGAGGTTGTAATATGGGAAAAAAACAGGAAATGTATATTATTTTATTTTATCCTCCGCGGGTTACAAAAGAAAAATTATTAAAATAAATAAGCAGATGTTAGTTTGTTTTGCAAACGTAATGAAATATCCAACCAGTACGGCTGGTATATGTCAGTCCGAATTGCAACTCTGGAAATAGATATGTGGTAAGCACATTCTACTTGACCACGGTATATTCGTTTTTCAGAATCACATCTGCCAGAGTTTCAATCATATGAAGTACTTCATCATTTGGTTTATCATCAGTGCTTGGTGATGTAATAACCTGGATCATGCTTCCCATTGTTTTCGATAGAATTCCTTTCTGCGTTCTACCTGATGTTGAGATATTTGTGCTGCAGGAACTGGACAAACAAAATCCTAAAATATGTTAAATATTAAAACATTTGTGCTGCAGGAACCAGACAAACAAAATCTTCGAAACGTTGAATGTTGAAATTCAATCGAATAAATTCACGTGGGTCGCTTTCCCAGAGGTCTTGATCAGACTCCGTGAAGAACATTACTTGAAATATAACATCTTGAATAATTGCAACCATGTGATGTTTAATTAACTTCCAGGAATGCACATGAACCACAGCATTCCTCAGGTCTACTAGAATATGTGTTAAGACTTGCGGTGACGCAGGAACGCGGTTACGATATTGGTTGAAAATCTTAAGGGAAACATCCAGAACACCTGACGTGAATGTAGGAACGCTTTTGGGACTTTCATATATTTCAAACATGCGGACCATTATGTCGGGAGCATGCACAATTGCATTCACAATATTGCCCCGAATCAGTGCACGATCATGTGCATGAATTGAGAAACTAATTGCTTCGCCAGGTTTTGTCTCCTTGTCGAACCAGTAGGACGAAATGAAATTCCTGAGGTAGATAGCTTCAACTTGTCTAACTGCTAGTTCAACATTGTTCTTCATAACGATTTGTAAAATTGTTTGAACAAATCACATAATTTAGTGGATCTGTGATAGTTATTCTTCGTCTTGCTTTCGCTGCTCACGAACAACAGCTATTGTGGCCCGTATCAATTCCGTCCGTTTGTTCTGGTCCATTTTTAATCGTTGTTATCAGGTTCTAATTGAATAGCTTTCGTATAGGCGTCTAAGGCTTCATCGTACTTTCCTGTATTGAGATATGCATCTCCCATTCGGCCATATGCTTTGCTGTAATTTGGATTGTATAGCAATGCAGAATTGCAGTCTTTTTCAATTCAATTCAATTTTTATTTAGCAGATAATTACATTTATGGTATATTTTACAACTAGTACTTAAGAGATTTAGGATAGCAATTCCTTCACAACTATAATCTTAAATCTATATAACGACAATAGCACAATTTTAATGAATAACAAATAATAAATTAAGGGAAAACTACAATAAAAAACCCTTATTTGAATATTAAGACTAATATTGCACGAGCTTCCAGTTATTTTATGTAGTAATGACCTGGATATAATTTTCATAGACAGAGTACATATGTAGTGATTTAGGATAACGCAAGACGGGAAACGAGAACATTGTCAGAAAAAGAACAATTGACGAAGAAGTTTCGATTGATTTTGTCAATAAGGAACTCCACCGGTTTAACGTTGGCGTTTTCATGTAGTTCATGTGTCGAATAATGCCATGGCAAATTCAGCAACATTTTCAATATTTTATTTTGACACCTTTGCAATTTTATTTTGTGTGTGCGAGCACAATTACACCATACAGGCGCCCCGTACAGGAGTATAGCTTGAAAAATGGTTTTAAATATTATAATTTTATTTTCGATGCTAAGCTTTGATTTTCTACACACTAATGGATACATAACTCTTACGACTTTGTTTATTTTGTCAATTGTGGTAGTGACGTGTTTTTGAAAGATAAGTTTTTTATCTAGAATAATACCTAGATATCTACAGTCTTCGGACCAATCAATATCAACTGCACACATACTGAGTTTAGTGCCATTTGGTAGGTAACAGTGTTTCCTACATCTCGAAAACCACACAGCTTGTGTTTTATTACCATTTATTTTTATTTTCCATTTCCTGTAATATACTGCTAGCTTGTCAAGAGCTGCGTGCAAAGAGTTGTAGACATTAGTGAATAAGGCACCCGAAGAGAAAATGGCCGTATCATCGGCAAACATAGCCACCTGAATGTTTTCACCTAGACATGGTAAATCTGCGACAAACAATGTAAATAATATGGGACCAAGGACCGAGCCCTGGGGTACACCATGGTGGATTTGGTGAGTAGAGGATATGTCGGCTGCTAAACTCACAACATATTTTCTCGAACGAAGAAAGCTCTGGATAATTTTGATAAGCGGTATTGGCAGCTTAAGTTTTAGTAGCTTATAAATCAAGGCATCGTGCCATACCGTATCAAAAGCTTTTTCGATGTCTAGAAGAACTAGTCCCGTTGACTCCTTGTCGATGAATTTACCAGCTATGTGGTTTTTAATGCGCAAGACTTGGTGGATTGTGCTGTGACCACTACGGAAACCGAACTGAAAGTTTGGTAAGATGTTATTGTCTTCCACAAAACGATCAATCCTTTCCTTAATGATTTTTTCTAAGAGCTTACTTAGACAGCTAAGTAGACTAATAGGTCTGTAGCTTTCGGGGCTGTTCTTCGGTTTGCCGGGTTTCGGGATAGGTATTACTTTTGCTGTTTTCCAACAGTCCGGAAAATAACAATTCTTGAGACAAGCGTTGAAAATGAACGTTAAATAGTTACTTGCAGCAGGTGGAAGTGCTTTGATTAATTTGTTGTTAATATTATCGAGACCCGCAGCCTTTTTTGATTTCGATTTTTTTATCAATTCTTTAACTTTGCTGATATTAGTTGCGTAAGTACTTTCAGCTGGTGTTTGAGAAAGTACATGGATAGTGTTAGCAACTTCAGCTTCAGTACACGCGTCGCTTAGATGCATAGATATGGAGTGGTTCTTACTAAACGTGTTAGTAAGTAGGTTCGATTTCTCCACTGAAGAAATAAACAACTTGTCGTGAACTTTAAACGGAGGAATACTGGACCCTCTCTTTTTCATAATTTTTGATATTTTCCAGAACGGTTTGCTTGCTTTGTCAAGAGAGGAAAGGTGTTTATTCCAACACTTGTTCCTATATGTTGAGATTTCGTTTTTAATGATATTATTTAAGACTTTAACATTAACTAGAAAACAATCGATTCTATAAAGCAGCCATTTTCTTCTTTCAGAGTTTCGTAGCCTAATCAGATGTAAGATATTTTCAGGAAGCGGTGCCTTATCAACTGGAGCAGTGGAACATTTAGGTATCGCAAGATCGGCCGCTCTATTGATAACAGAAACAAAATTGTTGCATAGGATATCAATGTGCTCGCTGCAGGTTATAGAATTTAGGCTGGTATCACCTAGAACCAAGTTCGTCTTTATATATGATTTATAGCAATTCCAGTTGGCGGCGGAATAGTTGTGGTATAAACTGGTACGATTTACAACTACTGTATGATTCACTGTGAGGCTGATCGGAAGGTGGTCTGAACTTAACGCATTTAGAGTTAATGGTACTGTGCAGTAATTTGAAATATTAGTGATATAAAGATCAAGAGTTGAGGGGTTCTTGTTAGCACTCGCTGGGATATAGGTGGGGCGAAGTGGATAAAGTATGGAAAAACTTGGGCTGGATTCAGTAACATCTAGTAAAATGTTACCCCAGCTGTTTGCCCTAAGACAATTCCACGACTGATGTCTGCAGTTTAGATCACCACCAATAATTACCTTGTTTCGAGTGTTGAGTCTATACAATTTTTGCAGATCCCGCTTAAAGTAAGTAGATTTCTCAATGTTTCTATTTCCTCCAGGGAAATAGACAGAAAAAAGACTCACCTTGGAGTTGTCACTTAATGTTACATCTATACTAATTTCCTCAATTAACTTAAGGCGCAATGAAGGACGCAAGGAATGTTCTATACATTTTTTCACAACAATGGCGACACCTCCACCACTAGCATGTACCCTGTCTAGGCGATAACATATGTAATTTTGATGTGAGAAAGAAATGTCTTGTTTGAGCCAGGTTTCTGAAACAAGTGCAATGTCAATATTAAAATTTATCAAGAAACTAAAAAATTCATGCTTTTTGTTTTTGATGCTTCTCGCATTCCAAGTTATGATGTTAAGAGAGTTTCTTAACATGTTTTTTCCGAGTATATGTACTTAATAGCTAATGAAGTAATGACGTTAAATTGGTCAGCCTTAGTTTGACAAGCACTAAGCTTGGTTACAACTTCATTAAGAAGAGAGTTTATCTCGCTAAATGAGAACAGGTTATCAGTAGTTAATGTTTCTGACGGATTTTTCTTCGTGTGTGTCGTATCACTGTTGGAAGGTTGCTGGGTTTGATGCAGGCCAGAAGCCCAGGTGGGTGAAGGAAGTGAAGGTTGACGCACAGATCGGGGTAGTGGAGGAAAATTATCAATGGATAATCGGTCGGGCACTGTCTGCTGTTTGTCACTCGGAGGCTGTAGGAAGGTTGTATTTCCTGTACCACGTCCGCGTGGGGATAATTTGCGGCGAATGTCTATGTACTGCTTTCGGCTTATGCATTCTGGATCGGTGGATTTATGTGGCCCACTACAATTTGCACACTTGATGACCTCATTCGTTTTGCAGTCGGATGTTTTATGGTTTCCCGAACATATTGCATAGAAGTTATTTATATGACAATGCATCGAGCCGTGACCATAAAGCTGGCAATTGTGACATTGTGTGACCTTACGTGGATTATGTTTTTTAAAGTCCCAGCGAACGATGGTTTTGAACAAGGTGGAGTAGTTCCGTTTTAGTTCGTTTAATTTAACAGTACCGCGTTGAATGTAGACGATGTACAAGTAGTGTTTGTACAGGGCTTCTGTTGACGGATTTAATGTGATGGTTTTAACATCTAGGCACTTAATCCCGAGTGCAATTAGCTCATTTTTCACTATATCATTGCTAATTAAGTCTAGCCCCGATAACACTACCTTTAATGGACGATTTTCCTTACGTGAGTGGGTGAAAAACTCACATTTTAACCGTAAGAGTTCGGTTCTGATTTTATTATATATGTCCATTGTTGGGGCACATATTTTTTGCCCATGCGAAATGTTTTTGATTAAGTATTTGTCTATCTTAATGTTGCTCAAAATATCACGCACTTGAGCACTAGTTGTTTTTAATACCACAATTGGCGGAACGGTTTCCTTAGGAAGTTCTGCGCACTGTTCGTCATTGGTCGGATCCATTTCAGGAGAGTCTTCCATCAGACTTTGAAGTGGTTGAAAAAAGTTAGTGTTTGAACACATTTTAGATTTTTCTAGAACTTCATTGTTCACTTTTGAAAGTTTATCGGGAGGAGTTTGGCCTCCAATAACGGGGTCGTAACGCAACCGTTTGCGCTTAATTTTATTTAACACACGTGGCCCAGGGGCCATAACTTAACGGTTATAACACTTGTTCAAATTTTTGTATGCGGAAAACGAGGCAAAGAAAACAAGATAATGATAATTAAATTGTGAAAATTTCTGTGAAAATAACGGTTGATTAAGATAAATAGCACGAGCAAAACTGTGAGACAAGTTGTCTGTTTGAAAGTCAGCCAGGTACCATTGCAGTCTTTATTCGCACGATCATTTTCTGTTAAACGAATATATGCTGCAGCTCGATTACAGTAGAATATTGGGTTTTTCGGATCGAAACTGATGCCCCGGTTGTATTGGAAACATTTCTACGCAATTCATTTTTATCTCATCGACGACCTTTCCAGATATATAAAAAAAGTCTCTTTTCGTAATTCTATTGAGATGACCTACGAAAAAAAGGATCACTTTTTTTTGGGCAACATTTATAATCAAGAAGTCAAGCTTTGTATCAAAATAAAAGTTAACCCGGGGCCGGGTGGAGATCATATTTAGAAGTCTATGCAAAAAAAAAAAATCTCTCAAAAATCCTTACATCTTATAATTAAAAAAAAATCTTTAAAAGACAGTTAAATTGACTTCCAAATTTATTAGAAATATCTACTCCCTCTGTTGATTGGAATCCATACCTACCTGGTTTGTGCACTTGACCGATGTAACACCCTCCACTTTGAGTTGCTCTAAAACCATTTCCATGCTCGTAAATAAAGAGAAAAAGTTGTTTACCTACCTTTCAGTTATCCGTTATCAGAATTGCATTAGCAAGTATTTTGCCAAGAATATTTTGAATTTTGTTCACTTAGTGGTGGGAAATGGAACACACAGTGCGGCGGTCAGAACTCAATTGGGCATTATCGCATTGTTTGCTGTACTCTACGCCCCGTTGAGTGTTTTTGCATATTATGCAACATGAGCTAAACTCCCACTGGCATATTAACCAGGATATTCTTAAAACAAGCTCATCACTCGACTTTATCAAAATCTTCCCTTTTTAAGTAAGCCAAATATGCATGGCCACGCTCACAAGAAGTCCACAAGGTAAGATCATCCTTCTTTGTTTCCTTTGACGCGCTCTTTATACCCTAGTGAACATTCCAGGTTGTCGTCTCACCCCAAAATTTCTTATTGTCCCAACGAAGCATTTATCTACATGCTCCATAAGGTTAACTCAACTCCTATCTTTTTCGACTTTAGCCACAAAACTTCATGTTTTAAAAACAAACTTTTTCGGGACCTTTCTCTAGGCTCCACTTTAATCTAATATACAAGCCACGATAAAACAAAGTAATCGGGTAATAATCACATAAACTAGGTTGTTATATTAAATAATTGACGTAACATAGTTTCGATTATAGAGGTCTAGTTCCCAAAAAACAACAAAAAAATACAAAAAAAAAAAGCAATCCAAATTGACAGTCACAGCATCTGGAGAACAAGTTATTCAAAGCCCATCAAATATCCATTTCCATTAAGCAGAGGACTGTTTATGTTTGAAAATCAAATTTCAAAACTCATTTAGTAAGACTGCATTTATTCCCACGTAGTGTAAAACTTACCTTAGTTTATAACCAAGTGATGACCCCAAAATGAAGTAGCCAAACAAAGAGCCATCCTAAAAATATTTTCTTGATGGCTGGTCACCCACGGCAAGGTCATTCAGCTTTTACTTTTTATCGTCAGCCTCATGGACCACTGGATTTATGTTCACACTGTTGTCGATAACCGAAACAACTTCACGGTTAATTAATGTATCTTCGTCATGGGTTATTAATCTTTCTCCCCGAATCGTCCAGATCTGCAATTCGAATTGACGTTTTAGCGGCTTCCTCAAAATGCAATGTATAGTCGTTAGTGACAATTCTTAAATCACATTCCCCTCTCCAATTGAGCTGCAGCGATTAGTTTGTCTTAAGAGTGTTTCAATTTTAGAGCAACTGTTCGAACAAGACAGCAACTGGGTGTTATGCGACGAGTCAAATGTTACCAAGCTGGTTAAATAGCTGCATGTAATTAACATTGATATGTAAAAGCGAACACATTTTTGTGAACCGGTCAGGAGACATATTAAAATTTACTGTATGGATTTCGTCTAATGGTTGGGCCGTCATTAAAAAGTTGCCCAAGGATTTTAAGAGTGACAATATGTTTACTGGGTGTTGGTTTGTTTCATAAGCATTTATTTTTCAAAACAATCTGGATTCTTTGTTGTTTTTTCCTTGTAGAGTTTTTATTACAATGTAAATAAATGTATGGCAACTTAAATATAATACATCACGATAAATAATGGAACTTTAAGACGTTCGCCATCGCATAACCGGGCTCGCTCTCGAGGCTCTGGCCGCGCTCGACTGGTGATGGCATTTTGCAACATCAGGGGCATCGGTTTCACCAATACGAATGTAAACGCCGTCCACCAATATTTGCAAACAACGAAACCTGATATCCTTGCCCTAACTGAGACCCAGGTCGATTCGTCAACTGATTCGACATATCTTCGTTGCTCAGGATACGACTTACATTCGAGATTCCGTTTTAAGGGCGGAGTCTGTGCCTTCGCGCGGTCCAGTCTGGCTTGCCAGAGGATGGAGGCGTTGGAACCCAATAATATGGACATCATATGGTTGAGGGTCGTGCTGAGGAATTCCGTTAAATTTCTTTGTTGGTTTTACCGCTCCCCGAATGACGATCGACCGGCGACATTTTTCGAACACCTTTCATATACCGTCGACTGGATACAGATCAACCACCCAGCTTCTGAAATTGTTGTCCTTGGCGATTTTAATGTGCACAATTCCGGTTGGTTGTTACATTCTAACAGAACCGACGAGGCTGGGAGGCTGGCGGAGATGTTTGCTGTAAGCCACAACTTGACTCAACACGTGGGGGCGCCAACACGAGTGCCGGATGCTCGAGGCGATTATGGGAACACCCTGGATCTGATTTTGACATCCGAACCGAGTATTTATACCGTAGAGGTTTCTGCGCCGCTGGGAAACTCGGATCACTGCTTGGCATCTGTCGCGCAGGCACTTGCATGTCAAGCGAATAACCGGTCTGGGCGGCTTCGCTATGTATGGAAGTATGGGGCCGCTAACTGGGACGATTTGCGAGATTTCTTCGCATTCTTTCCATGGTCCCTGTGCTTCGGAAACTCCGATGTTAACGCTTGCGCGGAGTCGGTATCAGAGATTATTCTTCTGGGGATGGAGATGTATATTCCACATTCCATGAAACGAAGTTCGTCTGATAAACCTTGGTTTGATAAAAAATGCGAGCAAATTACAGCGGCAAAAAATAGAGCTTTTAAGCAACGGCGCTCCAATCCCACCGATGTTAACAGAACGAATTTTGTTAGAATCAGAAACGCGTACAACCAGGCGATTGATACCGCGAAGAAGGCTCACAACGACAGGGTGATCAATAAGCTCCTTCGGTGCCCTACTGGTTTGCGCTCCTTCTGGTCAATGGCAAAGGCTGTCAGCGGTAACTTCGCATCCTCCTCATTCCCTCCGTTGGTAACGGACAGTGGGACGTTAGTCACGATTTCAAAGGACAAAGCTAATGTGTTCACGAATTTATTTTCCGCGAATTCAAACCTCGATCCCGGCCTTTTGGAGCCACCTGTGATCTCGCCGGTACAATCTTCCATGCGGGATGTGAGATTTCGTCCGCGCACTATTCAACGCATTGTACGTGAACTGGGTTGTAGGAAGGCAACCGGCCCGGACGGAATACCAGCAATAGTCCTTAAGAACTGTGCTCCAGAACTATCGCCGGTTCTTGGCAGACTCTTCCGCTTATCTTATGCACGGAGGACCGTTCCTGCCTGCTGGAAAATCGCTCGAGTTCAGCCAATCCCAAAGACGGGAAAAAAGTGTCTATCACAAAATGACCGTCCGATAGCATTACTGTCTGTTTTATCTAAGGTAATGGAAAAAGTCATCAATACAGAGTTAGTTAAGTATTTCGAGTGCAACGGACTTCTGAATGATCGTGAATACGGATTCCGTGGCAGGCGGTCCACAGGAGACCTTTTGACGCTTATAACTGATATATGGACATCTGGGATTGAACGGCATGGTGAGTCAAGGGCGGTCGCATTGGATATCTCCAATGCTTTTGACCGCGTCTGGCACGGGGCATTGCTGAGCAAACTTCGTTCATATGGACTTTCCCAACAGCTTTGCGACTGGACGAGGAGCTTCCTCGAGAATCGATCGATCCGGGTTGTTGTGGACGGCGAGTGTTTGGATCTGTATCCTGTTAATTCGGGGGTGCCCCAAGGTTCTATTTTGGCTCCAACCTTGTTCTTGCTTCACATAAATGATTTGTTGGAGACAACAGATAACAAAGTGGTTAGTTTTGTGGATGATAGTACGCTTGTTTCCTCCTTTTCGAGTGTTCGGCCGATTGGTGCATCTGCGTCGCATCAGCTGAGATGTAGACAGATTGACTCTCTGAATCGGGATCTGGATAAAGTCCTGCAGTGGAGAAGGGCGAATCTCGTCGACTTTAATGCAACGAAGACCCAGCGTACAACATTCACAAAGAAAACTGGATCATCGGTTCCACAGCTGATGATGAATGGCCAGGCCCTCGAGGCTGGGGAAAGTTTGAGATTGCTCGTTGTCACGGTTTGTGGGAATGTATCATGGCATAAACACGTGTCGAGTATCGCCAGGTCAGCCTCAGGAAAGCAGAGTTATCTTTTTAGAGCCAAGAAATATTTTACTCCGGCCTAACTTCTTCTCCTATATAAATCCCAAATTAGACCCGCGCTCGAATATTGCTCTCATGTTTGGAGTTCGGCTCCTAAACATACCCTCGACCTACTTGAGAGCATACAGAGACGAGCGGTCCCCCTGATCGGGGACTCGGCGCTGACGTCGGGACTACAGTCGCTATCACATCGAAGGCGCGTAATCGACTTCTGTCTGTTTTACAGATATTATCACGGTTACTGTTCTTCGGAGATCCTTAGTATTGTTCCACGCAATTCGGCTTATACGCGTTCCACACGACAATCCGGCGGATCGCACCCGTTTGTGGTTCATCTCCCGATGGCGCGAACATCCCAGCATCAGAACTCGTTCCGTTACAGAGCGGGTAAGCTGTGGAACTCCCTTCCCACGAGAGTGTTCCCGGAGCGTTACAACCTGCAACTGTTCAAAAAGAACTGCAATATTTATTTGATGGCACCTCGGGGCGCCCGCTCGGCGCTATAGGTTCGCCTCTCCCGAGAGAAGTCTGATGATCAAAAAATAAAAAAATAAAAAAATGGACTTTTTTTGTATACTTTTCTGTTACATGCGGTATATAGAGATGGTGTATACGTTTCTCATCGGGTTTCTCAATGGCAGATGTCACAAAACTGAAATAATCGGCCATGGATCTCTACTGACGATAACTTGGGAGCAGATTGCACTCCAAATATATAATCAACTTGGTATTGACGACATTATGCTTATGAGAATATGAATAAATAAATGGTTTCTTTAAAAGGTAGTTAATTACAATTTCATTTCTTTTTATTATAACATTATTGTTTAATTTTTAATTTCACTTTCTTCTTTCCTTTCTATCGTCCTCTGCCCATTCCTCTTTTTTATATTTTTATATCTTCATTCTTTTATGTTGACTTCTCAATATTAAATACTTAATTTTTTATTACTATCTCTTGATGTCTCAATATATAATCATAAATTTAATTTTTTTTTTTTTTGATAAAGTATTTCGCGCCATCTACTTGATTTATATTTTCTTTATTTTTACACACGCTGTAGTTTGACTTACTTAAATTTTGAATATGTTGTGTGTGGAAAACTTGAATTATTCTTAACAGAGAATAATGCTTTTATTGAGGGTGCAGCCATGTCTTATATTTTAATTTATCTAATAATTTATTGGTTTCATTTTTTATTAATTTTTTGATTTATCTCTCTTTACAAATATTTCACTCCATTCCTATATTTTACTTTCTTTTTTGTTTACTTTGCATTAATTCCGATGCCTAAAAATATATTACTGAGTGTTAAGTGTTCTGTCCTAACACTAATCTTCTCCATCATCTTGGACAACATGAATGCCGCTAAATGATTCACACGAACCCGTTTCCCTTTTTTTTCGGATTAGTTAAATTCAAGCGGTTTTTCAATAAGCATTTAGGAAACGTGTTTTTGGTGCAAGCATTGGGAACTAATTTGCTAAGAACTGACGACAGTTTTTAAGAACTATGAATCACGGACTTCTTGCAGCCTAGAATATGGATAATACGTTGAGCAGTACTTGATTTCGGCCTACACCCTTACAAGATCGAATTGCCTCTGAAACAGAAACTTCGTGATCATCTGAAGTGTGAAAACTTCTCTCATAAAATGATTGTCACCATTGAAAACTCCAAGCTAACCAGGTGGAGTTGTGTAGATTAAATTCGCCAAGAACGACAATCTCAGAACCTAGACAGTTTATTTATATCCAGCTGACGGTGTGTGAAAATGTTCAAAAACTGTTGCTGGTCGATCATTTGAGTAACGATAGAAACGACAAAGAAATATCATTCTGTCAAATAGTAACCGTATTAGTGGCGAGTCAAGCTCTGGCCTTCACTCGTTGATAATATGTGGCAGTTGCCCTGAGGGGTAGCAATTTATGCGCAACCCTGTCCCTATTGATGAAATGATGGCTGCCAGAAAGCCTGATGACTTTTCATGGTGAGTATTTTTGGAACCCCATACGACAGCTTGTACAAAAAGTAAGATGGATGCTAATGGATAGGATGACCGGTTTACTTAGTTAGTTGACGCGTAGCATAAAAACAGGAGTGGTAGAAGAAGCAAAAATCGGCATATAATGCTGACACAAGTCCTGGAATCACATCTTTCTTCTGAGATATGAAGTGTCACCAACTCTGGGGAGGATTCGAACTTTTTCAAAGCATATCGACTGAGAAAACGCCTGGTGGATCCATATTTATTGAATTCCTTTTTATATTCAGATAGACTGTATAAATTGTATTCATAATTCACATCGTTCTTTTTCTTGAATCTAAAACAGAAAAAAACCGAAACATTGCTCAAAAAATAACCTCCACAACTTTATTTTTTTTTTTTGTTTTTTTATTAGACTTCTCTCGGGAGAGGCGAACCTATAGCGCCAAGTGGGCGCCCCGAGATGCCATCAAATAACTGTTGCAGTTCTTTCTGAACAGTTGCAGGTTGTAACGCTCCGGGAACACTCGCGTGGGAAGGGAGTTCCACAGCTTACCCGCTCTGTAACGGAACGAGTTCTGATGCAGGGATGTTCGCGGGTGCAATCCGCTGGATTGTCTTGTGGAGCGCGTATAAGCCGAATTGCGTGGAACAATACTAAGGATCTCCGAAGAACAGTAACCGTGATAATATCTGTAAAACTGACAGAAGTCGATTACGCGCCTTCGTTGTGATAGCGACTGTAGTCCCGACGTCAGCGCCGAGTCCCCGATCAGAGGGACCGCTCGTCTCTGTATGCTCTCAAGTAGGTCGAGGGTATGTTTAGGAGCCGAACTCCAAACATGAGAGCAATATTCGAGCGCGGGTCTAATTTGGGATTTATATAGGAGAAGAAGTTAGGCCGGAGTAAAATATTTCTTGGCTCTAAAAAGATAACTCTGCTTTCCTGAGGCTGACCTGGCGATACTCGACACGTGTTTATGCCATGATACATTCCCACAAACCGTGACAACGAGCAATCTCAAACTTTCTCCAGCCTCGAGGGCCTGGCCATTCATCATCAGCTGTGGAACCGATGATCCAGTTTTCTTTGTGAATGTTGTACACTGGGTCTTCGTTGCATTAAAGTCGACGAGATTCGCCCTTCTCCACTGCAGGACTTTATCCAGATCCCGATTCAGAGAGTCAATCTGTCTACATCTCAGCTGATGCGACGCAGATGCACCAATCGGCCGAACACTCGAAAAGGAGGAAACAAGCGTACTATCATCCGCAAAACTGAACGCTTTGTTATCTGTTGTCTCTAACAAATCATTTATGTGAAGCAAGAACAAGGTTGGAGCCAAAATAGAACCTTAGGGCACCCCCGAATTAACAGGATCCGAACACTCGCCGTCCACAACAACCCGGATCTATCGATTCTCGAGGAAGCTCCTCGTCCAGTCGCAAAGCTGTTGGGAAAGTCCATATGAACGAAGTTTGCTCAGCAATGCCCCGTGCCAGACGCGGTCTAAAGCATGGGGATTTCCAATGCGACCGCCCTTGACTCACCATGCCGTTCAATCGCAGATGTCCATATATCAGTTATAAGTGTCAAAAGGTCTCCTGTGGACCGCCTGCCACGGAATCCGTATTCACGATCATTCAGAAGTCCGTTGCACTCCAAATACTTAACCAACTCTGTATTGATGACTTTTTCCATTACCTTAGATAAAACTGACAGTAATGCTATCGGGCGGTCATTTTGTGGGAGACACTTTTTTCCGTCTTTGGGATTGGCTGAGCTCGAGCGATTTTCCAGCAAGCAGGAAAGGTCCTCCGTGCATAAGAAAAGCGAAAGAGTCTGCCAAGAACCGGCGATAGTTCTGGAGCACAGTTCTTAAGGACTATTGCTGGTATTCCGTCCGGGCCGGTTGCCTTCCTACAACCCAGTTCACGTACAATGCGTTGAATAGTGCGCGGACGAAATCTCACATCCCGCATGGAAGATTGTACCGGCGAGATCACAGGTGGCTCCAAAAGGCCGGGATCGAGGTTTGAATTCGCGTAAAATAAATTCGCGAACACATTAGCTTTATTCTTGAATTCGTGACTAACGTCCCACTGTCTGTCATCAACGGAGGGAATGAGGAGGATGGGAAGTTTCCGTTGCCAGCTTTTGCCATTGACCAGAAGGAGCGCAAACCAGTTGGGCACCGAAGGAGCTTATCGATCACCCTGTCGTTGTGAGCTTTCTTCGCGGTATCAATCGGCTGGTTGCACGCGTTTTTGATTCTGACAAAATTCGTTCTGTTAACATCGGTGGGATTGGAGCGCCATTGCTTCAAATGCTCTATTTTTTGCCGCTGTAATCAGCTCGCATTTTTTATCAAACCAAGGTTTATCAGACGAACTTCGTTTCATGGAATGTGGAATATACATCTCCATCCCCAGAGTAATACTCTCTGATACTGACTCCGCGCAAGCGTTAACATCGGAGTCTCCAAAGCACAGGGACCATGGAAAGGATGCGAAGAAATCTCGCAAATCGTCCCAGTTAGCAACCCTATAGCGTTTGAAATAATAGTGAAGAAGAACGTGTTATTCGAACTGACGCTATGGCAGTTTGAATCACCCAAAAAATTGAACCTACGTTACGGGTATACGGCTCTGATGTATTTTTCTTATTCGATTTTTCCTTCGTGTTCTTCACCATTTTGCTTGTGAATTGTGTGTGCATCTGTTAGAGATGCCACAGCCCCATACTCCCATACATGGCGAAGCTGCCTAGGCCGGTTATTCGCTTGATATGCAAGTGGTTGCGTGGCAGATACCAAGCAGTGATCAGAGTTTCCCAGTGGCGCAGAAACCTCTACGGTATATATACTCGGTTCGGATGTCAAAAACAGATCCAGGGTGTTCCCATAATCGCCTCGAGCATCCGGCACTCGTGTTGGCGCCCCCACGTGGCTTACAGCAAACATCTCCGCCAGCCTCCCAGCTTCGTCGGTTCTGTTAGAATGTAACAACCAGCCGGAATTGTACACATAAAAATCGCCAATTTCAGAAGCTGGGTGGTTGATCTGTATCCAGTCGAAAAATGTCGCCGGTCGATCGTCATTCGGGGAGCGGTAAAGACAACAAAGAAATTTAACGGAATTCCGCAACACGACCCTCAACCATATAATGCCCATATTATTGGGTTCCAACGCCTCCATCCTCTTGCAAGCCACATTGGACCGCGCGAAGACGCAGACTCCGCCCTTAAAACGGAAACTCGAATGTAAGTCGTATCTTGAGCAACGAAGATATGCCGAATCGGTTGACGAATCGACCTGGGTCTCAGTTAGGGCAAGGATATCAGGTTTCGTTGTTTGCAAATATTGGTGTACGGCGTTTACATTCGTATTGGTGGAACCAATGCCCCTGATGTTACAAATGTTACAAAATGCTGTCACCAGTCGACCGTGGGCAGAGCCTCGAGAGCGAGCCCGGTTATGCGATGACGAACCTCTCCAAGTTCCATTATTTATCATGATATCTGCATGATGTTCCCCCTGACATAGTCCCCCTCCCGGAGATCCGAATGGGAGACTAGTTTACCTTCAGAATTCTTTATATCAGAAGGTACTATCATGACTTATCTCCGTGTCAGTCCGGGCCATCAGCCACACATCCGAAACACAGTCGAAGACTTCTCTCGGCGATATCGCGGAATGTGCAGCGTGACGGGGTGGTATCTCACCTTGGGACCGACTACCACCTAACCAACCTTTTCTCGAACCGGTCCATCAGCCAAGCTCCGAAAGATGGCCAGGGATTTCTCCCGACCATTTCACAGAGCCTAAAGGTTGATGGGGTGATATTTCACCGGGCGCACAGGGCGTTGGGACCCCGGCTACCACTCGGCCTTTAGTCGCCTCTTACGACAAGCTAACCTAGCTGTGAGTATATTATAACGCCCTACTCACTCCAACCGAAAATTGGTATTAGTATTTTATTTGCTGTTTATCTTATTCAAGGTGCTTTTTTGATATGTTTTTTGTTAGTTAACAGATACAATGTTTGATCGTTTGGCTTATTTTTTTACGAGGGTGATGCGGGAATTAATCGCTCTGAGACATACTTGGGGTTAGTTATTAAAATATAATGACTGTGGTAGTTTTACTTTAGTGGGGCTACCAACTCATTTATTGGGTTAATTCAAGTAATATAAGTACTTTTAAGCTAAAGTATATATATATAACTTTACAAATAAAGAACGTCAAAACTAACTTATCGAAGCTTAACCTAAGGTAAATAGGACATAATATGAAGGCAAGAGTACTGGCGCGGGTGGGGCAGGTTAGAGAGAATCTGAGACGACGCCGAAGAAAGCACCGTCCTCAGACTAGTAACAGTTGTTGGTCCCTTGAGCCGGATCTCGGCGATAAACAAGAATGCCGATAACGAGATCAGCTAAAGCCAGGAAAACCATACCCTATTGGGGGACTGTCTACTCAACCTAGAGCGGCAGCACGGGACCAGATACAAGCGCCACCGTAAAAAAATCTCCCACACGGCGTGGAGGAGATTACGACGGACTCGGACGTTGGAGCTCACCAGAAGAAGAGATTCAGCGCACGTGACCGAAGCTAGGGAGAGCCACTCTCAACCCCACACCCCCGGGCAGAAGATCGACCCAACGTACCAAGAGAGACCACAGGACCATCGTGTCCGGGGAGGGCAGAGCCCGGGACAACCGTGCCAAAGTTGAAGCGCGGCACGGAACACGGGGCATAGTCTCAAGAGGCATTTCGGTAAGTTCATCGGGGAAAGTGGGGCGAAGGGGAAAGTGACACGAGCGAGACTCGAATTGCTGGGAGCAAGTTCCGAGGAGGAGACTATTCTAAGGGGGGCTGCCCAAAGACGGGCGAGGGGCTCTAACTCACGAGGACAGGTCGCCGCATCACGAAGAGAAAATGAGCGACATCCAGGATCTGACGCAAACCATAGCCATGCTCTCGCGAGCACCCCCCGAAGCGATTACCTCGATGCAAACAATCGAGTTGCCTCAACGGTGCTACCATCAGCATGCATCATCCCAAGGAGAGCGTGACTCGGAGAGGAGAGCAATCCATGCCGTTCGAGAAAGTGGGGAACCTGGGAACCGAAGCAAATTGGAATTTCCAGTTTGCCTCAAAGAACACGACGTCCCCAAATACCCCATGTTTGAGGGGACCAATACTGACGAGAAGGGGAAGGCTTTGCTTCAAATGCCTTCGCCCCAAACATCGAAGGTCGGATTGCAAGGCCGTGCGATAAGTGCGCAGGGGGCACCACTTCACCCTCCACCCAGGCGAATTTTCACCGAGGATGCCACCAAGAAGAGAAGGAAGGTCACGCCATAGCACCTTATAGCGTTCTGAATAATAGTGAAGAACGTGTGATTCGAACTGACGCTATGGCAGTTATAATCACCAAAAATTGAACCTAAGCGTAACACATCAGGCTACTGGTTGTGCTTAGAATTCGATTTTTAAACGCAACTATATTCCGCTGATGTGAATTGTTATGTTATCGCTATGGTATACGGCTCTGATGTATTTTCTTATTCTATTTTCGTTCGGCGTTCTTCACTATTTTGCTTGTGTATTGTGTGTGTATCTGTTAGAGACGCTACAACCTCTCCATCGAACAATGATCCCGAGCAAACCAGGGGAGATGTGGTTACTTCCATGCGCACCGTCAGTAGCACCAAATCATACCTAAAGATGGTTCCAGTGGATCTCTGTGGACCTAAGGGATCGACCCGGGTATTGGCTCTGCTTAATGAAGGATCCATCATTTCGTTGCTGGACTCGTCAATCTCCGAAAAGAACGGTGCGAAAGGCAGACAAGAAACGCGAGACCTCGGACACCAGTTGACCCACACCCAGCAAGAGCCTAAATTACTTGTCGGTCAGGACAACTGCAATTATCAACATATCTCAGGACCATGCGAATCAAAAAGATAAAACACGTGTGAAAATGTGATTTACAAAGCTCATAAAATTCAAATTGATCACACCACATATAGTGAAAATTAAAAGATGTTTCCTTATACCAGCTGAACCGGCATGAAGTAAGCGTTTTTTTTTTAAATAAAACTAATTTAAAATGGGAAAGTAAAACACATTTTGTTCGAAGTATTGGCCATTGCTTTCTACACATTTCGACCACCTTTCTGGCAACTTCTGGATACCACGCGAATAAAACCGGTCGTCTTTTGAGGCAAACCATTCGGAGACCCAATTTTCGACTTCTTCGTAGGAATTTAAAATGCTGCTCAGCGAATGCGTGTCCCATCGTTGAAAAGAAATGGTAGTCGAAAGTAGCCAAGTCTGGTGACTATGGCGGGCGGGGTAACACTTCCCAGCCCAGAGCTTCTTATGTTTCTTTGACGGGTTTTGCTGTATGTCTCGGAGCATTATCATGCAACAAAATTACTTTTCCGTGTCTTGTGGCCCATTCTGGTCGTTTTTCGATTAATACATGATTCAAATTGATCATTTGTTGTCGGTAGCGTTGTGCATCAACAGTTTTGCCAGATTTTAGAAGTTCATGGTACACCACCCCCGTCTGGTCCCTCCAAACACAGAGCTTTGTCTTTTTTCCGAACCGATCAGGCTTTGCAGTCGATGTTGACGCTTCTCCTGGATGTACGATTTGATTGATTGATTGATGATTTTTTGCATTTAGGATTTTTAAAATAAATCAATTTTTCATCACCAGTCACAATTCGATGCAATACTGACTTCCGTTCGTGTCGTAGAAGCAACGTTTCACGTGTGGTGTTTCGCTTTTCCATCTGCCTGTCATTCAATTCATGTGGCACCAAGTTTCCACACTTTTGGATCTTTCCCATAACTTTTAATCGGTCAGAAATTGTTTGTTGTGCAACATTTAACATTTGTGTCACTTGTTTTTGACTTAAAGTATCATCTATATCCAATATTGCTTGCAATTCGGCGTCTTCAAATTTTTTAGTGGTCTTCCACGTTCTTCATTTCGCATATTAAAATCATTATCTCTGAACCGCTTAAACCATATTTTGCATGTTGCTTCCGATAGATCATGATCACCATAAGCCTCGACAAGTATTCGACGCGACTGTGCAGCACTTTTCTTCAAATGAAAACAAAAAATTACTGCTTTCCGCAAATCATCATTTTCTGGTACAAAATTCGGCATTTTTAACAGGATTAAAAAAAAAGATGTTGTTAGTACAATGACTTGATGCATACTAAATATGTTAGACAGATGTCATAGCAACCAAATAAAAAATATATATGGGCTCGTTCACAACAAACGCTTCCTATCGATACATTTGTATCTTGACGCTCACTTCACACCGGTACACCTGGTAAAGAACACGCACACAAATTTGGCAAATTCCTCTGAACGAGGAATCATTCGAAGAACATGATTTGATTGTAAGCCAAACAGGAAATTATTAACATATCAAACAATTCTCCGAAATCACTTTTCTTTTAAATAGAAAGATTCTAAAGCTTCTGTCCTTCAGCTTCCAATAGGTCTCACGGTTTTATAAAATTATCCAGCAGCCAATGCTGGAGGAAGAATAAGGCAAACGAACTCATCTTTAATAACGCGATTAGGAATTAGCTCAAGTCCTATTGTCATAAAAGCGAAATGACTTATCCAATACGTTGTCTATATCCTACAAGCATTCGAGTCGAGCCATGAGGTAAAACTAACCGTTCTCAAATATCAAATGCGTAATTCTTCCTTTAATACATATTCATAAATACGATTGGGTTTCAACCCAATTAGAACCACTTATTTAATGATATGCTCATCGACCAAAGAAGAACGACGAAAACAACCAATAATCAAAGAATCCAATCGCATCTTTCACATTTTTACAACTGTGCCAAATTGTTTCGATCTTGTTATCTTTCAAAGCATAGATAGCCACATGTTGAACCAACGTAATGGGTTCAAGTTTCTGGCTATCGGGTTCGTTAACCTTGTATTGATCATACGGAAAATAGTTTACTATCAGCGGACTCTTTCCCTTTACCTAATTGTCATGCAAAGGGCAGGTAGGTGTATAAAAACTTTTTCAGTACACTGTCCCACTAAAACAAATATGATCGCAAGCACGATCATTAAGCACGACCACGACTTTTACCTTTAAGAGCTGACTGATCATAATAAAATGAGATTAGGTGAGACGGAGAAAATACGAGAAGGAGAGAAGACCAATTTAAGAGAGTCTAGAATATCTATGGCTATAGATCGTTACCGGCTTTTCAAGTGAATAGCAACTGACCATCACCATACTACACAAGGTTGTTATAAGGTGGATATATATTGTAGATACTTCGAATAACTCACGATAGAAGAGAAAAATGAACCGTAAGTCGATAAAGTATGCTGACAAGTTAGACATCCGAGAGTGACAAGTTATGCAATTGGGGTCTAGTGCTCGTGACACAGTCTTTGTCGAATATAGTACTTTATCGTTAGTAATCGATTATTCGAGGCATCCTATGATGAGGTGACATGTCTTGTGATATTTGGGAGTCTGGCCTTTATACCAAAGATCAAGACAGGGACTTGTTTAAGAAAATATTTAGAACTATGTGCACTGGACTTTCTTTTAGTACCTTTTTTGTACTGCAATACTATAGAAAAATTACCTAATATTGGTTAGTTTAAGTTGGATCTTTAAAACTTCCAAAAAATCGCACCCTCAAAAGTCACTAATTAATTCTAATTTTTCTATTAACTTCTAAAGTTTAGAAAACCCTTCAGTTGTTCATGTGCTGATCGGACTAGTGAGAAATTCAAGTATTAATACAAACAACTTCCAAATGATACGTCTTATACACTAAGAAGTTCATCGTAACTGAGCTCAGAGGTCAAACAATTAGATACATTACTGGTGCAAACCAAAAGTTGTTTTTAAATACTTTTTCAAAAAAGGTTGAATTAGCGTTCTGAAGTTCGAATAGGCAAATCGTTTTTAACAGTTTCACAATCTAGAAATACTCCTACTGGCAAGAGATCCAGAAAATTCCTATTGTGAAGCAATGTCAAATGGCAATGAATAGCCCAATTAAACCGAAGTTCTTAGAAAACCATTGATCTCCAAACAACAGTTTCCGTGGCAATATCTATAAAACACTGTGGCGGTTCCTTTGAACGCCACTGCTTACCTTCCCATTAACCATCCAGGTAACTGCTCCCTAGAGCATCAAAACACATAAAAGCATATACTTACCTTTGCATAGTTGTACTATTAATTCCTAAAACGCTGTAAATTCATAATATTCGCTGATGCAATATCCAACAGCACCAAACAGACATGTTTCGTATAAGCGATTTGGTTGCACCACCAAGCAACCAACATGAACCGAAACAATTCAGTACACATATCTCGGATCGAATTCCATCAGCAATAGTAAGTATCTTCCACAAGTAAGAGCAATTTGGTTGGACCACCAAACAACCAATATTGCCCGAACCACATCAAGGAGATATACCCTTACGCGTCAGCCGCACAGGTGCAGGAGATGCTTCATCTTTTCCTTTTGTATACATGCCCACATCGGTGCACGATCAGCATAAATGCTTTACGCTGTCGCTGATCGTGTAAACACCTAAATCTCTATGTCGAGATAATGGCACCAGCTGCAACCATGCCAGCTAATGTTCCCCTTATGGAATTATTACTTTAAAAGTTTAATTCTGTTTATCAATAAAATAAAAGTGTACAGACTATAGTTTTTAATTAATGTTAATTCTACCGCGGACTGGATTTCCTAAAAGTATTTTAAAAGTTTAATTCGGTTATTATAAAAATAAAAGTGTACGGACTATAGTTTTTAATTAATGTTAATCTCGTAAAACAATATCATAAGTTTTTTTAAGAAGTATTCTTTAGTTCCGGTTATGTTTTATTTATTACTTAATAACAATAAAGTATTCCTTGACTGTAAGCCGGTGTTTAATTTCTTGTTTGGTTACCAGCGAGTAATGAATATTCTCTATTGCGCTTGTTACGAATGAATTTTTCTTCGGTGTTGGTAAAAGACATACCACAAGACTTCCGAGTTTCGCAAAGTAGTGAAAAACGTGACTAAAATCCACGCTACGAAAGGGTTGAAACCAAAGTATAGATGCGTCAGACTACGGCCCCGTGAAGTATCTTTATACTATCATCATCATCCTCATCGGCACTACAACCGGGATCCGGTCTTGGCCTTATTTAGCAAGTCTCTCCACCGGTATCCGGTCCATATCCAAGACATGTTAAATTTTCCCTAATAATTCGTTTTTCTGGGCAACGTTATTAGCCTTGCGCCATCTTTATACTATATAAGCAGTAAATTACTACGCTAAAGTTCTGGTATGCTGCTTTAATGAATTTCCTTGGATTCCCTTATTAAGGCGTAATCTGTTTGCATCGATATAGGAGGTAAAGGCGCGCCAGGCGCCTTCGATATAACAATGAGTAACGTCAAATAGAAATTTGAGGGCAATAAAGCAGTAAAACTATAGAATCCAGACGCACGAGTTATGTTTGGTATATCATCACCATCATCACCGGCAATACAACCGGGAACCGGTCTTGGCCTTATTTAGCAAGTCCTGAGGCTTGTTAAATTTTCCATAATGATTTATTTTTCCGGGCAAGGTCATTAGGCTTGCACCAGAGGCTCCCCGACGGGGAATCGAACCCCGGTCTCCCGCGTGACAGGCGGGTATACTAACCACTATACTATCGAAATGTTATATAGCATTGTTTAAAAAAATAATTTTCTTCTGCTGGAGAGCATCGACTTTATTTTCATCGTTGTTACAATAATAATACACACTTACAAAATGGTCTTATTCCTATAATTACTTTTAAAACTGATTTTATCGCGGCGGGGAAGGAATCTGAGTAATCTAATGTTTTCGTATCTAGGAATGTATTCGTATCTTTATCTGTTACATAAGTCAGACGTTATCTCACATGTTCTTATCTAGGGATGTATCTTTATGCGCGGAATCAGGGGTTAAATTACTTGGGAATAAAAAAAATAAAAAAAAAAATAAAAAAAAAAACAATCTCACATTGCGGCCACATGTCCATGGCCAATATAAAAAAGTCAACGAAAGGAAATGGTATTTAACCACGAACGGGAGAAGTCTTGTTCTCAAAGACGAAAAAAAGAGTGCAGTTCGTATAGCACGTTGCTCCATATGTTACTATTTACTATTACTATTTATTTATTTATACTTTTGTTTTGTGATGAATTCTTCCCTTATTGTAGTGTCGGCTCATCACACATACGCCTACCAGATTGTTTATAGTTTTCATTCAGTTTTGTTTGTTCTCATGAGTCTTGGGGTTTCAAATAGTCTGCTTAAGCTTCCGTCAGCATAACCTGAGTTATTCATTGTTATTTAAGCCCCCACACCATGTCGAGGTTTCTATCACTTGGGGATTCCGAACGGATCAAGTGGTGAGAGGATACAACGTAAAGAGCGACAGCTTTCAAGAAGCCCTCCTTCCTTTGATTGCCGATCCCTCCAATAACCATCAACGGCCCTTTATCGCATTTTTGACTCTCCAATCATTCCAAGGTTGAAACCGCCAAAAGCGGAATTTATCAAAGGTAAAGATTAGATTCAACGTTCTTTTGAAGTTTAAGTCCCATTCACATTCAATATCCCTCCATCCAATCGGAGAACCCCATATATTGCGAATCCCGTGCCACCCCGATGTCGTATCGATGCTTCACGCCAAGTCATCTCGACGACACAAGAACCCCGCCCTAATCAGTTCAACACCAATGGATTATAGAAACCTGCTAGTTCGAATTGCCTCTTCCACCAATTCTTTCGACAAGGCGTTCCTCTTCGCAGTGGAAGCTCCGCTCTCCCACTCAACCGGTCAGTTCCCAAATAGATGGAAGTTAGAGAATATCTCAGAGCACTGACTCAGTGCTATAGGTTCGCCTTTCCTGGGAGAAGTATAAAAAGAAAAAAAAGAATCAATTCCCAAAAGGGCGACAAATCGTCGCCTGGTCCCCTCGATCCATACCGTCAACTGCTTATCCACCAATATGGCCTTCGCTGCGACAGTTTCATCCGATGGGGCATCCCACCGAAAAATGCAGTGACTCCACCTAAACGAAAACAAGTTTGTCATATTAGATATTTCAAAAGCGCTCGACAAGGTTTGCAACTCAGCCCTGCCACCGAAACAGCATTGCCATGGAGTTGACCGTATTTAGTATATGATTCCATGTATAAGGGGCCGTCTTTTTTGTCGCAATACAATACCTGGGAAGGCAGGTCGATTGTCATTATGTTTTTATATTACAATCCCTGTCGAATATATTTAATATTAATATAATACACGCGTAATAAATTCAAACCTCAATCAGATATTATTATCTCCCACTCGAGATAAATGTTCATAGGCGAATAATTATTTTCAACACAACACAAGACTAAATAAATATTTTGGGCAGAAGTTTTATCTCCACAACACGACACAACACAGACGAAATCCGACGGAGTCTTATAAGATACATTTTCCAACATTGGCAATAACCGTACACAAAACAACACACGATACACATTTTAAATTTCAATCTCACACCATCCATAACATTTAGATACTCTCATATGGATATCTAACTACACGTTACGACAAACAAATTTAAACTACAGAGCACTACACAATAACTCATTCCCATGCAAAATTTCGACCGCTAGGGCCGGATTCTTAACTCAACACTAAAGACCTGGCCGTTAATGTCCGAGGTAACCATAACAGCATGTGAAAGGTCTAAGTAAGTCCTCTTAGTAGTAATTTAAATTTTAATATTACAATGAGTCAATTCCTCAAAGACCTACTAGGGCAGAGGCCAGGAGACTTTCTAGCAGACAAACCAGGAGGCGAAGGCTTCGAAATCTCATCTCCAAGGATGCATCGCTAAACGGGCGCGTAACTTCCAGACCAGTGTCATCCTCTCCTCTAATCCTCTCAACCATTGCCAACTACCACCCGCCCCTTTTCTCACAAATCGCCGTTTTTGTCCACCCCGCCCGGAGATCATTATTCATACGATTTCCACAAAACGAACTTTCACCAGTTACATTCAGAAACGCGTGCAACCAGACAATTGATACCGCGAAGAAGGCCTACAGCGGCAGAATGACCAATAAACTACTTGAGTGTCCAACTGGTTTGCGTCCCTTCTGGTCAATGGTAAGGGCTGTCAGCAGTAACTTCACTTCCTCCTCTTTTCCTCCGTTAATGGCGGACAGCGGGACACTAGTCACAAATTCAAAAGGTAAAGCTAATGTGTCCCCGAACTAAAACCTCGATTCAGGTCTTTTGGAGCCACCTGTGATCGCGCCGGTACGATCTTCGATGGGAGATGCGAGCTTCCGCCCGTGTACTATTCAACGCATTCTACGTGGACTGGACTGTAAGAAGGCAACCGGCCCGGACGGAATACCAGCAATAGGTCTTAAGAACTGTGCGCCAGAACTATCGCCGGTGCTTGGCAGACCCTTCCGCCTGTCTTATGCACGGAGGACCTCTCCTATCTGCTGGAAAATCGCACGAGTTCAGCTAATCCCTAGGAAGACCTATAAGTGTATCCCACAAAATTACCGGCCGATAGCATTACTGTCTATGTTATCTAAGGTGATGGTAAAGGTCAGCAATGCCGAGTTAATTAAGTATTTGGAACGCAACGGAGTTTCGAATGATAGTCGATACGGATTCCGTGGCAGGCGATCTATGGGAGACCTTTTGACCTTTATAACCGATATATGGAAATCTACGATTGAGGGGCATGGTGAGTCACGGGCAGTCGCATTGGATATCTCCACGCCCTTTGACCGCGTCTGGTACGGCGCATTGCTGAGCAAACTTCGTTCAAACGGACTTTCTCAGCAGCTTTGCGACTGGACGAAGAGCTTTCTCGACGGTTGATTGATCCGAGTTGTTTGAAGACGGCGAGTCTTCGGATCTGTATCCTGTTAATTCCGGAGTGCCTAAAGGTTCTATTTTGGCTCCAACCTGGTTTTTGCTCCTCGTAAATGATTTGTTGGAGTCACCGGATAACAAAGTGTGCAGTTCTAGGGATGACATTTTTTTAATTATTTATTTTTATTTACAAACCCGTACAACCCATACCACATGAAATGTCCGATTTTATAGTAAACATTTAAAAACCAACATTATTTTTCCGTAAATTTTTATTCAATCAAAATAGGATCCGTTGGCATCTATAACATTCTGTCAACGTGATACGAGTTCAAATATTCCTTTTTCGTAAAAGTGCTGACTTTTTGGGGCGATTAAATCTTCAAAGGCTTTTATGACCTCTGCTCGGTTCCAGAAAAACTTCTGCCGGCAAAATGAATCCAGAAATTAAAATCCCAACAGCAACAGTTTTTCCACCGGTTTGCAACGATCGGACCGTGCCTATTGATCAACGTAGATCGCTTTTCAGCCAGTTCGGCATGCAATATACCGATTTCCTCACAATATTTGATAGCGTTTATCGTTTCTCCTGGTTGAAGAAATGAAAAGTGGATTGGTCCTTTTGATGTCCATCAAATTGTCACCATAACCTTTTTTGGATGAAGATCGGGGTTGGGGGTGTGTTTTGGTTTTTCACCTGCATCCAACCACTCCCCAGGTCTTTTACGGTTATCATACTGAATCCACTTTTCATTACAAGTGACCATCCGGTGAAAAACATTTCAGTTTGGTGTCTTAATCTAAGCGAAGCGCAGATTTCTAGGCGCCGTAGTTTTCGGGGCTCGTTCAGTTCATGCGGTACCCACTGATCGAGTTTCTTTACCTTTCCTATGAGAGAAAGGTGTCGACTTATTGTCATTGGGGATACTCCCATGCTTTGTGTTATCTCCCGCGCCGATTTTGTTAGGTCCGCATCTATCGTTGCACTTAAAACATCGTCGCCAACTAACGTTTCCGGCTTCCCACGTAGTTCATTTTCGAGGCTGAAATCTCCCGAACGGAACTTTCTAAACCAACACCGTATAGTGCGTCCGTTTACCGCTACATCCTCAAATGCGCCATAAATGTTTTTCATTGCCAATGACGCATTATGTCGCATTTTAAATTCATAAAGGAAGAGGGTTCGAATTTGAACTGCCGACAGCATGGTGAACAATTCCTAGAAAAAAAAACGGTACTTGTGACGAACCCTAAAATTCTCACACGTCAAGCACACCTACTACTTTACTTTATAAAAAAAGAAAATTTAACGTTCTGGCATAGATGTTCACTTGAGAACTTTTTATTTCCAATTGAGCGAACATCGGATATTTCACATGGTACAACCCAATACTTCTCCCAGGAAAGGCGAATCTATAGCGCTGAGTCAGCGCTCTGAGATGCAATTTTTTTCTCGATCGGGTCAATCAGCCAAGCTCCGAAAGATGCTCAAGGATTTCTCCCAACGATTCCATGAAGACTATAGCTTAATAGAGTGGTATATCACGGAGGGCTTGGCTTTTGGGAGCTCACATACCACTTAGTAATTGTGCCGAACTACACAATAGCAAGAGTCGTCAGTTGAACCTAGGTTTAACTATTAGGTGGTGATTTTAACTGCCGGCATAGAGATTGGGGGTGTGTAAGAGCAAATGCTTGGGGCATTATATTGGCTGCCCTTCCATTGGCACTACCAATTAATATTTTTTATCCACCTTGTCAGCCCTTTCCTCAATCAATGGTTTCCCATTTTAATGAGCGCATTACTGACTAGATACAAATCCATCGAAATAGAGAATGTAACACAAAACTGAGCGTTATGGATAAAAATGCTAAACCGTTCTGGAATATAGTGAAGTTAATCAAGAATAAAGACCGTAAAATACCATTTCTGAAGGATTCTTCTACTACTTTTTTTACAGGTTTTGAAAAAGCAAACCTATTTGGAACAAGTTTTTCAAAAAATCACTTGGTTTCTCAGCATTTGGGTGAATTTGAAACTAATGAACTTGTCGGTAACAGAATCGAAAGATTCGACACTACAAACGAATTAACACCTCTAAATGCATTTGTAGAAGAAGAAAACGTAAGAAATGTAATCAAGAGCTTGCAAACACGAAAAATAGGAGGACTAGACAAAGTTAAGAATGTCTATCTAAAACAATTGCCTCATATTGGAATTAAATACTTAACATTTATAATCAATGCATGCCTTAAATGTCAATACTTTCCTCAATGTTGGAAAAAAGCAATGGTTGTACCTATCCTTAAGGCTGGAAAAGCCCCAGATAAACCTGAAAGTTACAGGCCAATTAGTTTACTTAGCAACATAAGTAAAGTTTTTGAAAAAATCCTGAAACAACATGTTTTAAAAGTTGTTTCAGATAAAGATATTTTCCCCGATATCCAATTTGGATTTCGACGCTTTCACAGCACCTCGCACCAGGTTAAACGAATTTGCAGCCATGTTCTAGACCATCGTTCACGTGGTCAATCAACGGGCATAATATTGTTAGACATTGAAAAAGCTTTTGATTCCGTATGGCACAATGGGATAATATATAAAACAGTTCGACTTTCCTTTGTATTTGTGTAAGGTCGTCCAGAGTTTCTTATCCAATAGATGTTTTCAGGTTCATGGCAATTGTGATGTTTCTAGACTGATATTTTTTGATTGTGGCGTCCCCCAAGGCTCAGTACTTGGTCCAGCTTTGTACAATATCTACACTTCGGATTTTCCAAATCTACCGCAGTGTGAATCAGCTATCTTCGCTGACGACACTGCAGTATTTGCGTTGCATGAATTTTCTCTCAACGTTGAGATAAATCTAAAGCATGCGATCGAGATACTTGAAAAATATTATATGAAATGGAAAATCAAGCTGAATGTTGGGAAGACACAAGCCATATTTTTTAGACGAAAGAGAAAAGCCTGCTATCTTCCCAGCAGTCAGCTGCAAATAAATGGTACCATGATTGCATGGGAGCAATCCGTAAAGTATCTCGGAGTTCATCTTGATACAAAACTCACATTTAAACAACATATTCAAAGTACTCTTAATAAAATGAGTATTGCTATTAAGATGCTTTAGCCTTTTATTAATCGCAAGTCTTTACTCACAAATGAAAATAAGATTATTATTCATAAAGTTATTTTCCAAGCTATACTGTTATATGGGTGTCCAGTATGGGGTAACGCTGCAAGGTGCCATTTAACCCCTTAATGCACATTTTTTAAATCAAATTAGGTACAAAAAAAAAATCATTTATTTTTTTTGCAAATAATTATTATTTATGCTTATTTTAACTAATTTATGCAAACAAATTTTTTTTTATTAATATTTTAATTGTGTATGGTAAATTTTAAAACAAGGTACTACGCAGAGTCCCACGTCACACTCACTGCACCAATTTCTTGTTTCTTTTCTGATTTTTTTGCCCGTGCTGTCTTTTCTTGAACAACATACTGCACAATTTCTATAAGGTACAGCCTTTTTTTCAGTTGGAGAAATAAAGTCAGGCAAATTTCGTTCCGTTAGTCGTAATGGTCCCATATGTCTTTGTCGCCCTGCCTTCTTGACGTTTGTACTCAAGTGATATTTTTCTATCATTTCTTCTATCAGTTTTGTTCTGTATTCCAAATTATCCATCGCTCCTCCATTCTTTTTGTACAAAATAAAAGAGTTGAAAATAGCAAAATCAAATAAATGCATAAATATTTTTTTATCATATTTTTTCCCCCGTTTTTTAGTTAGTTGATAGTCATGTAAGTGTTGATCTAATCTATCGACGCCTCCCATGGTGTTATTGTAGTCCACAACTAATTTAGGTTTCTTTATGGGATTTCCTTCTTTATCTTTCTTCGCAGTTAGGACATTTTCGGGATTGTGAATTGTCGACAAGAGACAAATTTCTTTCTTGTCATGCCACTTCATTACCATGACTTTTTTTCTTTGGAATGCTATAGATTCTCCTTTTTTAGTTTTTTTAGTTACAAGTTGTCGTGGTAAATCTTTTCTGTTGGACCGCAGAGTACCATATAAATCAGTCTTTTTGGATACAAGGGAATTTGCTAGTTGTGGGGCCATGTAATAATTGTCGGTCGTTACACAATATCCCATATCTAGCAGAGAATCTGCTAACGACAATACGACCTGTGAAGTTATAGCGTTTGAAATAATAGTGAAGAAGATCGTGTGATTCGAACTGACGCTATGACAGCTCGAATCACGAAAAAAATTTTACCTAAGTGTTACACACCAGGCTACTAACCGTGTTTAGAATTTGATTTCCAAACTCGACTATATTCCACTGGTGTGAATTATTTTTATATATCGCTTGGTATACGGTTCTGATGTATTTTTCTTATTCGATTTTTCGTTCGGTGTTCTTCACTATTTTTGCTTGTGAATTGTGTGTGTATCTGTTAGAATCGCTACACCACTCCCGCCGCAGTAACTTCGTTACGATCAGATTCGTATGCGGACGACGGACGAACGAGAGAAACGAGGAAACATCGGAGGCTGGGCTCTTTACGGAAGTCGTGACCGTGTGTGAAGTTCTGCTTTACTATGGGAAGTGTATGCTGCGCGTGTGTACAGATCACGTCGTAGTCACCAATTATAGCGTTTGAAATAATAGTGAAGAAGATCGTGTGTTTCGAACTGACGCTATGACAGCTCGAATCATGAAAAAAATTTTACCTAAGCGTTACACACCAGGCTACTGACCGTGTTTAGAATTTGATTTCCAAACTCGACTATATTCCACTGGTGTGAATTATTTTTATTTATCGCTTGGTATATGGTTCTGATGTATTTTTCTTATTCGATTTTTCGTTCGGTGTTCTTCACTATTTTTGCTTGTGAATTGTGTGTGTATCTGTTAGAATCGCTACAAAGTCATAGGCATGTCTATATATTTTGGGGATATTATAGTTCCTTTTCCAGTATAAATAATAAACGAATACAAATACCCCGTTTTAGATTCGCCGATCATGTAGATTTTTATCCTAAAACGAGATCGTTTTAGAGGGATGTACTGGATCCAACCCAATCGTCCTTTGTACAATAACAAACTTTCATCTACACTTATATCTCGTTCAGGTATATAAAATGTACTAAATTTTCTATTTAGAGCTTCATAAATAGGCCAAATTTTGTTTAGTTTAGGATTCGGATGAGTATGACCGTCAAATGATTCATTATCAGAAAAAATGTAAATTTTTTTTTATGTATAAATATCGACGTAAATACATTCGTTTTGGAAATATTGGAGTAGCAAAAATGTCATTAGTTGTCCAGTACATTCTTTCTTCTGGCTTTTTTAGTATTCCTTGAATTATATTTATACATAAAAATATTTGGATTTCCTCTGTTTTTATAGCCAATAAAACATCAGACGATCTTCGTGGTTGTTGTTCTGCATAGCGATTAGATTCGGTGACCAATAAGTTTATCAATTCAATATCAAAAACTAATTGGAAATAATTCAAGACTGCAGAATTATCTGCATTGAATGTACAACCTGGGACACCAATAAACTGGAAACGCGGTGGTGCTGAATCCAAGGTATCTGTATTTATTTGTTGCCAGATATCATTTGATTGGTCATCATTCTCGCTTTCCTTCGAATCCGATTCTACATCGCTATCGTCACTTCCGCTTTCTGATAAATTGGCATACTCAAATTCAGAATCTTCTTGGTCAGACATTTGGCTGAACAATTTTTTCTAAATAAATTTCTAAATATTCAACAATAAAAAAAAATCTTACCTGAGATAAAATATATTATATTGTTATACTAGCGTAAAACGTATTCTAGCAAAATGTCTTGGATTTTCAAATATCACTGCATATACGAGGGTTGCCTCTTATGTTTCGGGATTTGGCAACCCTAGCGTTGCAATCCGGCAATTGACAGCTCTGTCGTAAAGTTGGACATTTTTGAGGTTATACGCACTCAGAACGTTTTGGCATACGAGCGCTATTTGTGTTGTTTACAGTAACTTAAAAGATTCATCTCGGCCCAAAAATGGAATTAAATCGGGATTTGGCAACCCTAGTGTTGCAATCCGGCAATTGACAGCTCTGTCGTAAAGTTGGACATTTTTGAGGTTATACGCACTCAGAACGTTTTGACATACGAGCGCTATTTGTGTTGTTTACAGTAACTTAAAAGATTCATCTCGGCCCAAAAATGGAATTAAATCGTCAACATTTTCGTGCGATTATTTTTTACAACTTTCGGCGTGGATTAACTCAGCAACAGTGCATGGATGAACTTAATTCAATTTTTGGCGATGAAGCTCCATCAAGGACCAGCGTTTATCGATGGTATGGTGAATTCAATCGTGGTCGTAGTTCACTCCAAGATGAATTTCGTTAAGGTCGTCCAAAACCAGTTGTTGTTCCGAAAACCATTGATGCTGTGCGCGAACTGATATTGGAAGATCGTCATGTGACCTATCGTGAGATTGAGACAACCTTAGGCGTTAGTGGGACCAGCATACATTCAATATTGCATAAACATTTGACTGTCAAAAAAATTTGTTCGCGTTGGATCCCACACAATTTGTCAATCGCCCAAAAAAAGGCTCGTGTCAATTGGTCGAAAGAAATGCTCAAAAAATACGGTCGCGGTGCTTCGAAACACGTCTATGACATCGTGACAGGTGATGAATCGTGGATTTACGCGTATGAGCCCGAAAGTAAACAGCAGTCGACTGTCTGGGTGTTTCAAGATGAGCCAAATCCAACAAAAGTTGTTCGCGCACGAAGCACTTCCACTCAAATGGTCGCCTGATTTTTCGGAAAAACTGGACATGTCGCAACCGTACCACTAGAACAACGCAGAACAGTCAATTCTGAGTGGTACACAACCATTTGTTTGCCAGTTGTCTTCCAAGAAATCAGGAAAACCAACCGCCGAAGATGAATCACTCTTCACCACGACAATGCGAGCTCTCACACATCGGCTGCGACAACTGCATTTTTGAGCACCCAAAACATCGATTTGATGGGTCATCCGCCGTATAGTCCTGACTTGGCACCGAATGACTTCTTTTTATTCCCGTACGTAAAAAACAAACTGAGAGGTCAACGTTTTTCTACACCTGAAGAAGCGGTTGCTGCATTCAGAATGCATGTGTTGGAGATACCTCAATCAGAGTGGCAAAAGTGCTTCGACAATTGGTTCAAACGCATGCAAATGTGTATAGATCTTCATGGGGAATATTTTGAAAAATAATAAAGTGATTTTCGATGATCAATATTTGTTTTTGTTCTCTAATCCCGAAATATAAAAGGCAAGCCTCGTACTACACGTCCGCACATAAAAAAGGTAACTTTTAGAATGATAATGTGGGTCATAAACATCTGGCTCTAGTCTTAGCATAAGCAAATGCAAATTCCGAGAATGGCAGTAATCTACCATCCAACGTGACAGATACGGACTTAAAATATTTGGAAAATTATATTTCTACATTAACCGTGACCCATACGGAGCTGTAATATTTTGAGACATATAAAATTACAGTGACCGTGACGTTCACGGAGCTGCACAATTCTGCCGGTAAACATTGCCCGTATATGTCACGGAGGTGTGCATTAAGCGGTTAAAGAAGTTACAGTTATCACAAAACAAAGTTTTGAAAATGATGCTAGACCTCCCTTGGCACTATTCAACCTTAAGTCTCCACGGAAGGGCGGATGTTGAATTGATTTCTGAAAGAACTCGTAAACTAGTATATAACTTTAACATCAGCTGTGAAAGTTCTGAAAATTCTCTCATAAGTCAGCTTCTTGCTTAATTTGTCATAATTTCATAATTTCATGTAAATATTTACATTTTATATTATTTATATGGGGGATGGGTGCGAACATACAGGGCAAAGTCTCTGATTGCCTTCAACCCGGCGAAGGCCAGGACGATCCTTGTCCCTGTTCAATCCAAGTTGACATGCAGTCTCCACGTAACACCCCTGGATAGCTACTTTGACACCCGCCAAGTAGTGAACCAATGCATGCAGCGACATCCTGAGAAAGGTTGGCGCAAGGCTAATAACCAGGCGCGTAAAAATGAATTATTATGGCAAATTTAACAAGCCTCGGATATGGACCGGATACACGACGACGACCACGGAAACGAAAACGGCTAAATGATTTAAGGATTTTTTCATGGAACATACGCTCACTATACAGAGCTCGAGCTGCACAGCAACTAGCCGATGCCCTGTCCGAATATAAGGCTGACATAACAGCATTACAAGAAATAAGATGGACGGGGAGTGGTGTTTTTCAAAGAAATGAGTATGACATTTATTACAGCTGTCACGCAAAACACCATGTGCTCGGGGTAGGCTTTCTAGTCAGCCAAAAACTGAAGCCTGCCATCATCGGCTTTAATGCAATAAATGAAAGGCTATGCACTCTTCGCGTGCGAGGCAAATTTAAGAACATAAGACTCATAAACGTTCACGGACCTACAGAGGAGTCCCCTGACGACGAAAAAGAAGAATACTATGAGAACGTCGAACGGGCCCTCAATGCCTGCCCAAGATACGATGTGAAAATCGTTCTTGGGGATTTGAATGCGAAAATAGGTCGGGAGCCGGTTTTCAGGCACTACGCAGGTTCCCATAGTTTGCACGAGAACACTAATGACAATGGACTACGAGTCATCGAACTGGCAGCATCGAAAAACTTGGTCGTTGCGAGTACCAGGTTTCCGCGTAAAGATATCCACAAAGCCACCTGGGTATCACCTGATGGAGCCACTCGCAACCAAATTGACCACGTGTTGATAGATCGCCGCCACTCTTCGATCCTGATGACGGTACGAACGTACCGAGGTGCCAACGTCGACTCGGATCACTATCTTGTTGGTACAGTTTTCCGAGCGCGGATTGCCTTACGGAGACGTATTGCATCCGCGAATCAGGTTGCGTTACACAATGAGAATACCAGTAACACCTTTGGTCATGCGTTAAGACTCGCCCTCGAAGAATTCGACGGAGGGAGAGTAAGTCCTGGGACCAGAATGCCGGGCACAGAGAGAAATGGACACGCCTTAAGAATACTGTCATTAGTACTGCCAACTCCATCTTCGGCAGTAGTCGTAGAGATCGGAACGACTGGTTTGATGATGAGTGCAAACTAACGACTGAACGTAAGAATGCTGCATACCGGGCAATGCAGCAGTCTCATAGGACGCGGGTACGCGAGGAGAAATACAAAGAAGAACTGAAAAAAGACTTCACAGACAAAAGAAAAGTGCCTGGGAAAAAAATCTTGTCTGTGAAATAGAGAAAAGTAGAGAGCGAGGTCCGCACCAGGCGCTGAAGTTCTACCAAATAATCCGCAGTATGACGCGGTACACACCACGCTGCACTTACTGCAAGGATAAGGAGGGTAATCTGATCACCGATCCTGAAGGCATTCTGGAGCGATGGGAAGTGCACTTTAATGAATTGCTAAATGGTCAGCTCACAGAAGAATTGGAGGCTCCACCAATGCAAGACCAGGACCAAATGCTGCCGCCACCAAGCATTGAGGAAACACTAAAAGCCATTAGACAGCTAAAATCAAATAAAGCCCCTGGAGCTGATGGCATACCAGCTGAGCTGATGAAACAAGGAGGGACAGCGTTACATCACGCAATTCACGAGATCGTGGTGCACGTATGGGAGCAAGAGGAGATGCCGGAAGATTGGCGTCGTGGTATAATTTGCCCCATACATAAGAAGGGAGATATCACACTGTGCAGCAACTATAGGGGTATAACATTGCTGAGTACCGCCTATAAGATACTCTCCACTATCCTACAAGACCGGATATCCCCATACGCTAAAGCCATCGTTGGTCAATATCAGTGTGGCTTCATCCCAGGCAAATCAGCAATTGATCAGATATTCACCCTTAGGCAAGCGATGGAAAAATGTCTGGAATTTAGGATTCCACTATATCATCTGTTTATAGACTTCAAGGCCGCCTACGACAGCATAGCCAGGGTAGAACTATATAATGCCATGAGAGAATTCGGCATTCCAAATAAATTGATACGACTTTGTAGGTTGACCATGACCAACGTAACTAGTCAAGTAAAAGTAGCGGGATTGCTGTCCAAACCAATAAACATCTATAATGGACTCCGACAAGGGGACGGTCTGGCCTGCCTCCTCTTCAACCTGGCGTTGGAGAAAGCAATCCCTGACTCTGGCGTTACAACAAGAGGGACTATTGTCACCAAGTCCAGTCAGATACTTGCCTACGCAGATGACATCGACATCATCGGTAGAACCGAATCGGCGGTACAGGAATCCTTCACCCAGATCGAGCAGGCGGCACAAAAACTGGGACTGCACATTAATGAGGGAAAAACCAAGTACATGGTGGCAACTTCTGCGAAGAGAAGACCTAACGTTGGTCAAACTATCAGGGTAGTGGAGCACGAATTTGAGGTAGTGCAATCCTTTAACTACCTTGGGTCAATAGTATCAGCCGATAACAATATGGAAGAAGAAATACGCGAACGGTTGATTAAATCCAACAAAGCCTACTATGATCTATCAAGGCTCTTTAAATCCCGAAATTTATCCAGAACATCCAAGCTACTACTGTACAAGACCATGGTCTTACCAGTACTCATGTATGGATCCGAGACCTGGATGCTTAATAAAAGGCACTCTGAACTCTTGGCCGCGTTCGAGAGAAAGGTCTTAAGGAGAATTGTTGGCCCCGTATGTGAGGGAGGACGATTCCGGAGACGCTACAACCATGAGTTGTACGCAATCTACCTTGAAGCTCATATTGTAAGAAAAATCAAGCTCGGTAGACTCCGGTGGGCGGGACACCTAGCTCGAATGAGCGAAGAGGACCCTGCCCGGAAAGTCCTTTGTGGCAGGATGTATGGAAGGAGACAGCGCGGCAGACCTTGTCTGCGATGGAGGGATGGCGTAGACCAGGACGCCCAGAGCCTGGGAGTGCTAAACTGGATGACATCGGCTCGAAATCGGGGCCGGTGGAGAGATTTGTGAAATAAGGACAAGACCGGATCCCGGTTGTAGTGCCGATGATGATGATTATTTATTTATTTATTTTTTTTTTTTTTTTTTTAAATGAAGGTTGTTCTTCTTCGTAGTTTCCTTCGATTTATTCTTTTAATTATTAATTATATATATTTTTCTTTTCTTTATCCAAGATAATGTTTCAGTTGTAAGATATAACTTATCAAATCTCTGAATTGTAAAATGTGCGGTCACACCTTTTTTTTTTGAAAATATTATTACGAAATAAAAGATCACCATTTAGTAGAAGTTAACATTTAGTCTTGTGAAAAATATGTAATTGAATTGTTAAATAAATGTGGCTATAAAACAAAAAACGTAAAACGGCCGTATGCATGTCCGTTTTAGCTGGGCGGAAAGGTAAATTGGGCCCACGTGTCTGTGCGCACGTGGAGTTGAGGACACGGTAAGTATGTCCCCTTTGGGTGGGTGAAAGGTATTCAACCCCACAGTGGTTTGTGCGGTTCGCAGGACCGCCACAGTACCATAAAATGACCTTTTGGTTGCATGTTAGGATAAGAGAACGAATAAAAATGCATCTATCGTCGTCTTCAAATCTTTGAGACCAATTTACATTGATTTCTTCCCTACCCCTCCTTTTCTATCCGTACTGTGCTTTGACGTTTAATTGCTCTAAAACTCCTAATAGGCAAAACTGTTTAGACGATCTGATTGCACTAAATTAAGGTTTTTAGAAATCGTTCTGTTCAGTTCTTCAACACGTCAGCAGCGAGGTATTAGGCTAACAGAAACTATGACCCAATAAGACAAACTGAAATACTTGCAAAACAAAAAATAAAAAAACAACTAACAGGCATTTTTGGCAATACATGAAATCTAGTCGGGTTTGGCGGCATTTCCGTTTGCAAATTGTTCCAACCTGAGTTCGAATTCCTGACTTCAACTTGCTTTCACCGTTAACCTTTTAAATCAGATAAATATGAAAACCGGATCTGAATGCCACAGTTAAAGCCTTCCATGCGTCTTTTCCTATTGAACCATTCCTGTTACTGGTCTTGTTAACAAATTTTAACACCAAGTTACTTTTGATTGATTGATATCAAGTTATATCGAAATTTATAAGCAGGCCAAAGAGAGCGAATAACGCGTTCCTCTCGTGTGGCTTGATATTCTCACATAACGGAACCCACACACCCTATTTCGAGACACACGACAAGCCACCCCCAGTCACCCATTCTTCGAATTCAAGCCGTGTCACTACATTCTTTCTCACTCACTCAATCTTCACAATTTTCGTTCTCTCAATTCTTGCCTAGATTCCTTGTCAGCGTTGAGTTATGCCAGCGTGTGTTTGTATGCGTATTCGATTGTGCCTGAACCTGTGCCACTCATGCAACTTGTTGAGTCGTTCACCTATCTCACGAGTCACAGAATCGTGGAGATACCTTTCCACACTCAACCACTTGTTACACTGGATAACTGATTTTATCACTTCTCCTCCCCCGAACTACCCATATAGTACGCAACCCACTACACACTCGTATCTGTAAGCTTCGTACGCAAATGTTAATTTCCTTATGCCATTCACACAAGTCGTTCTTCTTGTGTGACTCGGAATGTTCGTGGAAAAGAAAATTAACCAGCCGAACCGAAGATAGTATTTGAACCGGATTCACACGCACACACCCTCGTCGGCACACCTGAGTAGGAAAATAAAAATCCCATTTCCATTCACTTCATCTAAATGGACAAAACCACCTTTCGAATCAGAAATACTCCAAAGTGGAGAACTACATACCGGCCGCGGGACAAGACAGAGAAAGAGCGAGAAAAGGAACGAGAACAAACAGAAAGAGCGAACAAGTCAAACGATCAAAGAGAGCAGCCGTTGGGAGTGAAGAGAGCGATTGCCAAATAGAGCGCACTAACCACCAACAACAGTCCTCCGTCGTCAGGCGTCCATTTCACAGAGATTCGACGTACTGCAAGCATCGTTGGACGGTTGACGCCAACCCCAAATCGTATCTAGATACTTTTATCAGTTCGCAGTTCGCTGTTCGCTACTACGAATAGAATCTCGGATCGCAGACACGGTAACTGTTCCCTAATTTCCTACCCTGATTGCCTTGTGGTCCACGAATTTCACCTGATAGCCCGGCAATCTATTAGATTCCGTCATTTTCAAGTCGATTGACTTACGAAGTACCGTTGCATTTAAGTGAGACACAAACGAAGATTTCCACCCAACGTGTGCCTTCCACCCCCGAACCCTCCGGAAAATCTACCGGCACCTTGACTGGACATCAAGTGTGTTTGTGCGTGTGTATTAGCGTATCTGTGCAACAAGTGCTCCGTCTCATGACAAGTTCAACAGTTGAAAGTGCAACACTTGAAAAGTGAATTCGTTCGCTGAAACGGTTTTTCGAATCTATTTTTGTTTACATGTGTGGCATTATCTAGAACGTTTCTCAAACTTCGAACATATTTTCTAATAATCCAAGGAGCACAGTTCGTCCTTGTGATTACCCTTTTTGCCGACCCTCAAGTCAATGACTAACAAGAGTTTCTGTGTCTAGTTTAGTTTTCCGCCCTTAACCTCGATTTATTTGAACCACATCTAGTTTGTTATTCACATGCAACAAACAAAAAATAAAATCACTATAAATCAAGATAAAGTTCAACAACAATAGCACCACTACCAGCAACAACAACAACAACAATAATTATAATTATTTTTATTATAGCAACAGCAAAATCGTAACAACACAAGTGAAAAGATACACAGATAGAAATATAGTTCAGTAGGTTTATTCGATTATACTCGGTGCTCGGTACCCGGTTATTTAGGAATTAAGTTTTTATCGGTGTTTTGATTGCCCAGTGAGGCCTAAATCTGTTGTGTTTAGTGTTAACGTAATCAGCGTTCCTGATTATTATATTCTAAAGTTTGTCTTCTTCCTTTTTCTTTTGTTATTTGTAATCCAAAAAGTGATAAAAGTGTTTACGGATTATTTCAAAAGTAGCGCACAAAAAAGTAGATTCACTCATCCGAGAAGAAAGCCAATTTAAGGCTTCTTCGAGCAAATACTTCGACAGCACAGATCACAGCAAACGGCCTTCAAGCTGGATATCATCAGTATGGAGCCGTTTTACGACGGTGACCTAAAGGATATTTGGGATCCCGACTTAGATCCGGTAAGTTCTCTTTTTACATTACATAAAATGATGTATTTTTATGTAGAGAAAGTTTTCATAAAGGAGTGATATTAACTTATCCATGGTATGCGTTGTGGGTCTTCTAAGCCCCGTTTTCGGCTTTGCAAAAATCTCTGATTTAAGGTCATAGAAGGAAGTTATGAACTAAATATGATAAGTAGCTATTTTAAGGTATACAGTCTTGACTTATCCATGATATGCGTTGGTCCCCTTTTTCGACTTTTCTAAAATTAAAGGTTATCGAGGAAAGTTATCAACAAAATTTGGTACTTTTTGAGCAAATTAATAAGTAGGTAATCTTAGACATTGATATTTGAAGCATTTTAGCGCAATTTTTTGAAACTCGAACATAGCATGTATATTTTACTTGTAATAAGGAACTTAAACTAGGTTCCTTGGACTGAAAGAAGCACCGCTTCTATTATAGATAACTTCAAAAACCAACTCAATTGAACACTTTAACATTTATTGGGTTTTCAGCAGAGCTTTGAATTTACTATTGTATAGCAAAGTACCGAACTATAGTATATAACTCTCAATAGACAATAGTTAGATTCGTCAACTGATTCGACATATCTTCGTTGCTCAGGATACGACTTACATTCGAGCTTCCGTTTTAAGGGTGGAGTCTGCGTCTTCGCACGGTCCGATCTGGCTTGCCAGAGGATGGAGGCGCTGGAGCCCAATAATATGGACATCATATGGTTGAGGGTCGTGCTGAGGAATTCCGTTAAATTTCTTTGTTGTCTTTACCGCTCCCCGAATGACGATCAACCGGCGACATTTTTCGAACATCTTTCATATACCGTCAAGTGGATACAGATCAACCACCCTGCTTCTGAAATTACTGTCCTTGGCGATTTTAATGTGCACAATTCCGGTTGGTTGTTACAATCTAACAGAATCGACGAGGCTGGGAGGCTGGCGGAGATGTTTGCTGTAAACCACAACATGACTCAACTCGTGGGGGAACCAACGCGGGTACCGGATGCCCGAGGTGATTATGCGAACACCCTGGATCTGTTTTTGACATCCGAACCGAATATTTATACGGTGGAGGTTTCTGCGCCACTGGGAAACTCAGATCACTGTTGGGTATCTGTCGCGCAACCACTTGTATTTCAAGCGAATAACCGGCCTAGGCAGCTTCGTCATGTATGGAAGGAAGGCTACTAACTGGGACAATTTGCGAGATCTCTTCGCATCCTTTCCATGGTCGGGAGTGTGCTTTGGAGACTCCAATGTTAACGCTTGCACGGAGTTGGTCACAGACATTATTCTTTTCGGTATGGAGTTCTGCATTCCATATTCCATCAAACGAAGTTCATCTGATAAGCCTTGGTTTGATAAAAAAAATGCGAGCAGATTACAGCGGCAAAACAAAAGCTTTTAAGTAGCGGCGGTCCAATCCCACCGATGTTAACATAACAAATTTTGTTAGAATCAGAAACGCGTGCAACCAGCCGATTGATACCGCGAAGGAGGCTCACAACGACAGGGTGATCAATAAGCTCCTTCGGTGCCCAACTGGTTCGCGTTCCTTCTGGTCAACGGCAATGGCTGTCAGCAGTAACTTCTCCTCCCCCTCTTGCCCCCCGTTAGTGACGGACAGTGGGATGTTAGTCACAAATCCAACGGATAAGGCTGATGTGTTCGCGAATTTATTTTCCGCGAATTCAAACCTCGATCCCGGTCTTTTGGATCCACCTGTGATCGCGCCGGTACGGTCTACCATGCCGGATGCGAGTTTTCGTCCGCCTACTATTCAATGCTTTCTACATGAGCTGGACTGTAAGAAGGCAGCCGGCCCGGACGGAATACCAGCAATAGTCCTTAAGAACTGTGCTCCAGAACTATCGCCGGTTCTTGGCAGACTCTTTCGCTTATCTTATGGATTACCTTTCCTACCTGCTAGAAAATCGCTCGAGTTCATTTGGTTCTATTTTGGCTCCAACCTTGTTTTTGCTTCACATAAATGATTTGTTGGAGACAACGGAGAACAAAGTGTTCAGTTTTGCGGATGATAGCACGCTTGTTTCCACATTTTCAAGTGATTGGCCGATTAGTGCATCAACGTGACACAAGCTGAGATATAAACAGATTGACTGTCTGAATTGGGATCTGGATATGGCCCTGCAATGGGGAAATGCCAATCTTGTCGACGTCAATGCAACGAAGACACAGTATACAACATTCACAAGGAAAAATATATAGTCGGTTCCACAGCTAATGATGAATGGCAAGGCCCTCGAATCTGGTGAAAGCATGAAATTGCTCGGCGTCACGGTCTGTGGGAATGTGTCGTGGCATAAACACGTGTCGAGCATCGCCAGGTCACCCTCAGCAAAACTGAGCTATATTTTTAGAGCCAAGAAATATTTTACTCCGGCCCAACTTCTTCTTCTGTATAAATCCCAAATTAGAACCGCGCTCGAATATGGCTCTCATGTTTGGAGCACCTCATCATCATCATTTATTTTTACGGGCAAGGTTATTAGCCTTTTTGGAGCACCTACCGCATAGTAATTGTGCCGAACTACACAATAGCAAGAGTCGTCAGTTGAACCTAGGTTTGCACAATCAAACGTAAGACCCAACCTCCTTACCAACTCATTCATTGACGCGGAAACTACGTTTGTTTCCTCTTTTGAGCGGCATGGTGGGTAAAGTGCGGTTGCATTGGCTATCTTCAAGGCTTTTCACCGTGTCTGGGACTGGGCATTGCTGAGCAAATTTCGTTCATATGGACTTTCCCAGCTACTTTGCGACCGGACGAAGAGCTTCCTCGAAAATCGATCGATCCGGGCTGTTGTTTACGATGAGCCTTCGGACCAGTATCCTGTTATTTCCAGGGTGCCTCAAGGTTATATTTTTGCGCCAACGTTGCTTTTGCTTCACATGAATGATTTGTGGTGTCAACGGATTATAAAGTGTTTAGTTTTGCGGATGATAGTACACTTCTTTCCTCTTTTTCGAGTGAGCGGCCGATTAGTGCATCAACGTCGCACCATCCGAGATGTAGACAGATGGACTCTCTGAACCGGGATCTGGATAAGGTCCTGTACTGGGGAAAGGCCAATCTCGTCGACTTCAATGCAACGAAAACACAGTATATAACATCCACAAAGAAAAGTGGATCATCGGTTCCACAGCGGATGATGAATGGCTAGGCCCTCGAATCTGGGGAAAGCATGAAATTGCTCGGCGTCACGGTCTGTGTGAATGTATCGTGGCATAAACATGTGTCGAACATCGTCAGGACCGCCTCTGGAAAACTGATTTACCTTCTCAGAGCCAAGGAATATTTTACTCTGGCCGAACTTTTTTTCCTATATAAATCGCAAACTAGACCCGCGCTCGAATATTGCTCTCATGTTTGGAGCTCTGATCCTAAACGTACACTTCACCTACTTGAGAGCATACAGAGGCGAGCGATGCGCGTGATCGGGGGCTCGGCGCTAACGTCGGGACTACAGTCACTATCACATCGAAGGCGTATAGCCAACCTCTGTCTGTTTTACAAATATTATCACGGGGACCGTTCTTCTGGGATTCGTGATATTGTTCCACGCAATTCAGTTTATGTGCGCTCCACAAGACAATCCGACGGATCGCACCAGAACTCATTCCGCTACAGAGCGGGGAAGCTGTGAAACTCCCTCCTCGCACCAGTGTTCCCGGAGTGTTACAACCTGGAGCTGTTCAAGCGGACCTGCAACTGTTTTTTGGTGGCATCTCGGGGCGCCCACTCGGCGTTATAGGTTCGCCTCTCCCGAGAGAAGTTTTAATAAAAAAAAAATTAAAAAAAGACTGCATACAGAAATTGTGTGGCGTAGTTCCCAGCAACGTAGGACCACATTTCTAGATTCTCGAAACCCAAACACAGCTAATAAGGTTTACTTCTTAAAACGAACTGTGGCGTTTCTAACTATCGTCGAAAAATGCTATAGTACTTTTTATTTTATGAAAGAAGCCCTTTACGTGTCTAGAATATCATGTTAAAATTTCGGATCGGTGGAACCAATTTCAACATATTTTCCTGGACACAAATATATACATGGAATTATGAGAGCAAAGACATTTACATTCAAAACTTTTATCAAAACTTAAATTTTTCAATTTGCGACCATCACCGATCGGGTTCTATGTTTGTCCTAATCTTGGAGCATTCTTATTGTTAACATCACATTTATGGGTCGCATCCTTTTCAGCTCTCAAAAATAATATATAAAGGATGTTCCAATAAGAAGGAACGTCTTTCAAGTAAAACCAAGTGAATTTTTTATATAGTTCTCTCAGGAAAAAAAACTTGTAGCAGAATCCGTGCCCCCAGTGGGCATTAGCATGCTAATTTCCAGCTGCTTTCGTGTGCATAAGACATACCAATGAGTCAGCTAAGAACAGACGAGAGTTCCAGAGCACCGTTTTTAAGGACTACTGTTGGTATTCCATCCGGGCTGGTTGCTTTCTTACAGTTTAGTCCAGCGCGTTGACCAGCACGTGGGTGAAACTTCCCAATCGGCATTGAAGATTATACCTACGCGATCACAAGCAATTCAAAGAGACCAGCATCTAGAATTGAATTGGTGAAAGCATTGGCTTTACCTTTAAATTTCCCGGTTAAAGTCCCGCAGCCCATTACTGACGAAGGAAAAGAAGAAGTACTGCTAATAGCCTTTGCCATTTATCAGAAGGGATGCGAATCAGTTTGTTGGACACTTTGTATTGTGAACCTTCCTGGTGGTCTCAATCGTTTGGTTGCATGTATTGATTCTAACAAAATTCGTCCTGTTGGCCTGCGGGATTAGAGCACAATTATTTAAAAGGCCCTTTTTAAGCCACTGTATCCTGTTCGTATTTGTTATCAAACCAAGGTTTATCGAATGATTTTCATGTGATGGAAGGTGGAATGTAAAAAATCAGAGGGATAATTTCGATGATTGACTCTGTAGAGGCGTTAACATCGGCGTCTCCAAGCCTCGTAATATGGAAAGGATGCGAAGAAATCAGGCAAATCGTGCCGTTGCCAGTTCCGTGCTTCCATCTTATCGAAGCTGCTTAAGTTAATTATTTGTTTGAGATTGGAGTGGTTGCGCCATCGACATCAAACAGCGATCTGAGTTTCCCAATGGCGCTGTCGTTTGTATAAAATAAACACTTGGTTCGAATGATAGAAATAGATCCATGGTGCTCACATAATCACTTCGATTATTCAACGCTTACGTAGACTCCTTCAGTAGTTGAGTCCAATTGTGGTCAATACCGAACGTTTCCGCAAGTCTACCAACCTTGTCCATTCTGTTAGAATATACTACCCAGTTGACGCTAAGGAAAACAATTTCAGAAATTGCATGGTTGATTTGTGTCCACTTGATCTAGTGAAGACGAACACTCAACCTGTTAATCAGTGAGCTTTTGGGGATGGTATTGAGGAATCCCTGCCTTGAGCAGAGTATTCTACTCGTTCAGTGTACCGCGGTATCTTTACCCATCAACCTAGGTTTTTAAATTTTGAACTACTCCTTTCCAGTGGTGAGGCAAACGTTTCGCAATACCTGAAAATAAAGAAATAAAATGACTCGTGTGAGTTGCCCCTTACGGCGGATGGGGGGCAGTAACCTGAAATGCCTAACAAGAAATATTATTAGTTTCGACTCTTATGGTTATTCCCTATCGAGCAATTTTTATTCTTCTTTACAAGTCTATACAGTCTGTCAAATGTCCACCCGGAATCTTTCAATAAAACAACAAATTTGGATTAATCATCAACATTTATTTTGTCTCCTTTAAAGTGGGCCCCTTCCCAGGCAATACACTAGTGCCAACGAATAATCCAGTTATCCATGGATATTTTATAGATCGGGGTCGGAATCGATTTTAGCTCTTTCTTCGATCCATCTTTTATGGCTTCAAACGGTTCGAAACGTGTTTCTCGAAGTAGCAATTTGAGTTGTGACAACAGGAAAGAGTCACAGGGATCTATTCACCAGATATGGTGCTTATTCGATCATATTAGTTCAATTTTTGGTCAAAAACTCGCTCGCAATATTAGCTTTATGAGACGGTGCATTATCGTGGTGCAAAATCAAAGATTAATCTTTCCACCAATGCGACCTCTTTTGACGAACATTCTCTCATAAACACTTCATAACGCCTAAGTAAGCCTTATTCACTGTTTGGCCTGGCGGTAAGAATTCATAGTGCATCACATTACGGTAATCGAAGAAAATAGTTTGCATGACCTTAGTTTTTGCTCGACTTTTTCGTGGTTTTGTCGGTTTCGTCCCGTTTTGATGGCGCCCTTTAGATGATATTTATATATACTTGTTTATGTCATGTCTTATGTTTTGTTTAGTATATATTTGTGTATATGTCATACTCGTAGACTCATGTCTCGTCACTAGTTATGACGCTTTGCTTGAATGTAGACTTACTGGCGATTCGAGAAAAAATTGTCTCCAGCACCCGCTTTTTGATGCTCTTTTTATAAAAAATTCAGCTCTTTTGGAACAAGCTTTGCTGGGACGCGTCTTATCTCCAAAATGTCGACCATAAATTTTACGAACCGATTGGTGTGAAATGTTTAGATCTTGTGCTACCTCTTTCAATCTACAACTAAGATTTTCAAGCATAAATTCCTTCACTTTAACGATGTTTCCTTCAGTCACAGCCGTTCTTGCAACGATCGCCCGAGGCAAATCATTAATGTCTTGATGACCACTTTTCAATGTTTTTTACCATTGCTACACCTGTATATCCGATAGAACTAAAAGTCGTAGGTCTTAACCAACATTTTCACGGATTCCGCACGAGAAATCCCGTTGGAAACACAATATTTAAGGCAAACACTTTACTCAACCAAATTATCCATTATAAAAATCGTAAAACGGACTTGAGGTGAACAAACATTACCAGCAGCTGCAAACAAACTAATTGACAGCTCGAGCTCAAACTTGGCTTCATTATATTCTACAGTGGTGTCAACTTAAGACAAATCAAAATTTGACAATAGGCTCGTGCGGGAATTATAAATGAGAAATTCCGGGTAGACATTTGACAGAATTTATATACAAAGTATATCTTAGCATAAGGCACTTTTCTCGGTAGTGGCTTTATTGCGGTACGATCTTAATGAACCGCACCTCCATAAATATAATAATTAATCATTACCGTGTCACTCGTGGTGATCGATCTGTGTGACACTTGCCGATGGTTGCGACGCCGGTGTTATTGACGTGAGTTCTTGGTTGTCTCATATGATATTGTTACACGTGCACCATTCATTACGAGGATGAAGACAAGAATCGTTTATTGACTAACTCATGTTCATCGATTTTAACACGACCCTTCGAGCGAAATCTCGATCGTAGGTAGACAACCGAGTTTGTTAATGTGCCTGGGCAAAGGAGTTTGGTTTGTGCGCCATCCTGTTAAAACCACATATTGTCCAATTCCTGTCACATAGCACAGCAATACTTACCGTTCACCTAAACTGAATTACACGTAAAATTTAAAAGAAAAAGATTGATTCCTCCAGCAGATAGTGCAAACCAAATAGTGACTACCTGTGGATGCATAGGCTTTTCGACAATCGTCACTGGATATTTATCAACCCAAATGCGACAATTCTTTTTATTTACAAACCCTCTAAGGTGAAAATGAGCTTTATTACTAAAGATAAGATTTTGTGAAAAATTGTTCTCAATTTGTTTTGCCCGTGCATACAGTTGTCAAAGTCACGACTCCTTAAATTGTTATTATGTTTCGGTTCTTAAGTTATTTGAAGTTTGTAAAAGTGTAGAAATAAATCCTTTCTAAAAATTCAATGTAATGTGGTCGCAAAGGTTCAGTTACTGTGCACAACGATTAATCGAGGTGTTTGGATTCTCGGCCGCATTCTCGCATGCCGCAACAACATTTTCGTTTGGACGACCTGCACGATCCCGTACTGATGTTTTTATATTTGCCACTGCCCTAGTATCTTTAAATTTGTAACAATTTTTGTACTCTCAGTTGTTTGATTATGTTGGCAAAAAAAATCGTGAAGTTGGCGAATGGCATTTAGATAACCAATTTTCGTAATATGCTTCAATAGCTACAAAATTATCTCGAATGGTTACCCTTCCCATAATTCAAATTGCCAAAGATTGAGGTTAGAGAAGGAAGGAATCGGTCCCATAAGTCTATTGATGTTTAAACCCTATTCACATTTAATAACTTTCCTTATAATTAGAACACCTTTTGCATTCCCTAGAACTAACTTTCTCTCGAAAAGAAAAGAACACATTCGTTTCATTTTTTATTTCAAAATGTCAAAACGACCTAGTTTCTTTTAATTTTGCAACAATTTTGGAACAATTTTCGTCAGTTGAATATGTTGGCAAAAAAAAAAGAAAAAGAATTTGGCGACATGCGTTCAAATAGACAATTTTCGTAATAGGCTTCAAATTAATTAAAAATTAATACGATATGGATTTGATAATCTCATGATTGAAATTGCCTATGACTGAATTATGAATTGAAAAAAATTGTTCCAAAAATCCGTTAATGTTAAAATCTTATTTACATTTAATATTTTTACACCTAATTGAAACGCCCTTTGCATTTCCTAGAAATGATTTTCTTTCGAAAAAAAAAACACCTTTTTTATTCTTTATTTAAAAAAAGCGCCTACACTATAAAGGATAGTCCTCTGTGTTGGAATTGTTCCAGCTATTTGTTTCAACCTCAAAATGACGGAAATCTCTTTTTGATTATGTGTTATACGAATCGAGGTATCTTCGCATTACATAAAAAAGCGGCTCAATTTGGTGACGCCCGTCACTGCGCGGATGAGACAGAAAGAAAAAAAAAATACTGCGATGCGGTTTAAAACCTATGGCTAGCTAAAAATTGTCAAAAAAGCGTTACGTGGTTTATCATCATCATTATCATCGGCTCCACAACCGGGATACGGTCTCGGCCATATTTAACCAGTCTGAGGCTTGTTTAATTTTCCACAATAAGTTTTTTTTCCGGGGAAAGTTATTAGCTTTGCGCCATTACGTGGTTTATGGACGACCCCAATATAATCATATGTATTCTTTTGTTTTTACTTAATATAGAGCTTCCCACAAAAAGTTACACAAAAAATGGTTGATTTTTAAAAAAATGTACGGAACAGAGATCCCTTAAATTAGACTCCGGGGGCTGAAAACCCATACTATACTACACATATATTTGTTACCTTGAAAATAATCCTCATTGTTTGCAATACAACTTTCCTCGTCGTTGTAGTGTCCAGGCATTTACGACCAATCGATACATCGATACCTCATTTCTTTATCCACTTCCTCTCCTTCTGCTCACACTGTGCTCTGACGTTTAAGGGTACTCCAAAAACCGCGTTTGTGCGCGCGTTTGTGTAAAAAATAAAAAATTAAAAAAAAAATTGTAAAACGCCGACCCCACTCTTCCGTACCCCCCTCATAGGTCGAAAATAGTATGACTTTCAGTACCCGCTGCGAATTTCGTTTTATGTCTTCAACAATCGAGTCAAAAGTTCCACAGGTGACATTTTCAGTTCTGGAAACAGGATGAAGTCACGCGAGGATATATCCGAGGAATACGGTGGATGGTCGATTGTATTTAGTGGGTTTATGGTTTGGTGCACGGTGAGAATTGTTGTTCTATCAGAGGTCGGATTATCGTCTGCAAAATCCATATCTCGCTATTCCACAAATCTGGCCTTTTCCGATGGTAGTCTCGGTGAAATGATGCAGCAGTTGCGACGTGACGAGCGGAGTAACAGGTAAACTCCGTCCCGCCCCGCCATGGAATATCTAAAAGAAAGTTTCGCGGGGATCAACCCGGTAAAAACCCGGCATGACTCTGGATCTTTTGAAGAATTCCACCTTCCTACCGAAACCAAAAAAAAAAAAAAAAAAAAAAACGATGGACATTCTCGCACAAGCGTCGCAAAAAAGTCAAAAAAATACAATACAAAAAAATACTTATTTATTGTTAGTCCCTCCGGAACACCGCTCGGAGTGTACTACAACACGATAATCAAAGAAAACAGTCAGCAATATCTTTACCTTCGAGAGGTTTTAGTGTGTTTTTTTCGGATTAGGTTCGTTTTCCAAGTGCAATTGGATCGATTGCTGTCTCGTTAAAGTGTCGTATTCATTGACCCTCATTTCCTCACCATTTATGATACGACTCATAAGGTTGGCTCCTCAAGAAACTATGTTTTCAGAAACCTGTTTTCGATGGTCTTCTACAAGATATTGATTAAAATTCGCAGATACTCTGAGGTTGAACTATTTCGACAACTGCTGTTAAGAAACTCGTTGACAGCGGGCTCTCACGTTTGGCTTGATCATTAAGATTGGTGCTACCAACCATATATTACACACAAACGTCCACCCTTAATTAATGTGGTGGCACACTGACCATATGTGGAATAGTCCAATGTGAGTTCCCACCTGCCAAAAAAATGTCTCGATTACTTCTAAGCAGTTTATATAAATGACATATTCCGGATACATTTTATACAGAAGGGAACTTACCTTCAAAGCAACCTAGCAGCTCTTGTGCGCAATCTATTACAATTGGAATATCTGGCTTATAGTAAGTTGATTTAAGGTGTATATCACCTTGTGACGTTTTCCCACGTTTTTATCGCCTTAAGGTATCCAAAAATGATAAAAAAAAAGTCGATTATGACAGGAAGAAATTTGTAAGTCGGCCAAAAAGTAGTCTATCCGAGCGTAGTCGTGAAGCAAAATTTGCGGTTTTTCGACTGCGCGGAGAAGCATGCGTTTGGGGTTTTTATTATTCTTTATATAAATTATTCCGACACATATCAGTTTCCAGATTTTAATTTTGATGAGGATATGGAGGAAGAAATCTTTCAATTAATAGGAGGATTGTATGCAGCAGGCATCGCAGATCAGAGGTAAAACAAAAATTTCAACTAAACTTCACTACTCAAAATTTTGACTTTAAACATCATGTTTTTCAAACTTGGCACAGCAGTAGCTCCCTCCATTTTTATCCGATAGACCTGAAATTTTAACTACAACTTTAAAAAAATAGTTTTTAGTGCACGTCGGGAGATTGATACGAAGGTGAATAAAATATAAACGGTAATTTCTTTTTATGCATTTTTTGTATAAATGTTACATATGAGGGTTGCCTCTTCTGTTTCGGGATTTGGCAACCCTAGTGTTGCAATCCGGCAATTGGCAGCTCTGTCGTAAAGTTGGACATTTTTGAGGTTATACGCACTCAGAACGTTTTGACATACGAGCGCTATTTGTGTTGTTTACAGTAACTTAAAAGATTCATCTCGGCCCAAAAATGGAATTAAATCAATCGTGTGCGTGCCGCTTGTGTTTGACCCGCGCAGATATAAAAATAAAGAATTAATAAGTTCATACGAAAATGTTTAATAGTTTACGTGAAAACAAATCAATAACACAAAAAACAAAAGGACAAACAATAAACAATAAATTTAAATTTAATTAACAGTTTGATTAGCTATGCAATAGTCTCGTTGAGAAAAATAATAATATATCGCATACCTCCGAGATCTCCATTTTTTTCTTTCACTTGATTAAGCATAATCAAGCAAAAACGATAAATTGGTTTCAGTGACATTATAAAGTGCGCTGCTTCACAGCAATAATAACAGTCAAAACAAAGTAACAGAACGAAAAGTGAATCAAAAGTAATCGAAAATAATCGAAAATAAACAAAAATAAAAACAAACAAACAAATTAAAGAACAAAAAAAAAAGTGCATAACAAAATCCTTTCAGTGAGGTGCGACAAAGAAACTATCAATTAAAATATATCACCTCGCAAGCGTGAAAATTGAAACAGACAATATATTGCTCATTAAGCAAGTGGTTTTTAAGGCAGCATTTGGCGCGAGGGCAGAGTCACTGATTCCTACTCGACGATAGCCAAGTTCGAGTCGGCGTACGGAAGAAATCGAGTTCGTGCTTCGTATTGCGGGTCGCCTTTGTTTTTTTTAAATGAAAACAAATTGGAAAGAACCAGTATGAACACGGAGGACGACAAAGACGACAAAGACGACAAAAACGCAACAACACACAAAAGAAAAGGTACACAGAAAATCTCCATTGTGACGCGAAGTAAAACCGCGAAATTAACAATGGAGAAAAAAGGCCAGCAAATGGAGGAGGACAGAGGGCGCCCCTCCCCCTACAATTTTAATATGTATGGGGCAAACAATTCGTTCGCTTCTCTTGCATCCTCAGAGTCTGAGGATGAAGAAGAGGAAATAACTGAATTGGAGGCGAAACTTGCGATGGCAAGAGCCCGCCTAGAAGAGAGACGCCGAAAGAAAAAAATAGCGGCACTCGAAAAAGAAAAAGACACGGAACAACAACAAAAGCCGAAGCCAAAAGTCGGCCAACAGCAACAGCAACAGCAACAGCAACAGCAACATCAACAGCAACAATCAACACAAAATCTACCACAGCAAGCAACACAACAGCGGCAAAGCAACAATCAGAACCAAAAAATAAAGATGCCACCGATCAACACTATAGATATTGAGTGTAAGGAATTGGTAAGTCTTTGTAAGCTAGCGATAGGTAACAATTTTGTAGTTAAAAGACTGGCTGGTAATAGGCATGCCATTCAAACCTATGCGGTGGCAGACCACGAAAAAATTAAAGAGGTCTTAAAAAGGGCCACCGCGGAATTCTACTCGTTCACGCCGAAGCAAACAAAGAGGGTAACGGTTCTATTAAAGGGTGTCGACCCTGAGGTGGAACCGGAGGCTCTGCTCGAGATGCTTCAAAAGTTGAGGCACGACGATCTCGAGTTTATCTCCGTAAAACCGTTCACTACAACCAAGGCAAGAAGGGAAACCGCAAGCTACCCCTCTTTTTGGTTCAACTAACGCCCAGCAGCAGAATTGGTGGTCTAAGAAAGATTACAGTCTTGGATCATCAAATGATCACATGGGACAAATTAAAAAAAAGGGAGAGACATCCTGCAATGTGTCCGTTGCCAAAGGTTTGGTCACGTGGCGGCGAACTGTGAAATGCAGCACCGTTGGGTAAAATGCGGAAAAGACCATAAGGCAGAAGAATGCCCTCTGGGAAAAGAAAGGGTAGAAGACAAAGCCCTTCTAAAGTGCGCAGTGTGCCGGAATGAGGGACACCCCGCTAATTATCGAGGATGTCCTAAATTCCGAGAAATAATGGCAAGAAGTGTGACCCGGCAAAAAAACGCAGAGCCAGCCCATACTACAACAATGCCCGTAACATCGCCGCGGTCGTACGCACAAGTTGCGTCGGGTGGGAGACCACCAAACCAGGCTACAACATTGGTAGCCACAAATACTCCCACACAGACTGAAACAACATCGCAAGCAGACGTGGTCACGAATCTGCTTAATCTGCAGAGACAGATGACACAGCTGCAAAATCAAAAAAACGAGATCTACTCGTACTTGCCTAATCTAAACAAAAAGTCAATATAAACCATCTAACCACAACATCAATAAAAGCTCTTGTCGTGAATGTAAATTCACTAATAAGAACTGAGAGAAGAGCCAATCTTTTTAACCTGTTGCAAGTTGAACAGCCTGATGTACTTCTGGTGGGGGAAACAAAGTTCAACCAGAGACACAAGATATGGCATAAAAACTACGATATTATACGAAGAGACCGACCTAACTCCTCTCAAGGGGGGGTGTCGCAATCTTTATTAGAAAAGGGATCAATCATATAGTAATATATAGTGGAGAAGTGCGCAGGTTCCGGGTGCTGGAAGCCTGTATCGTACGCATACCCCTTCAGCAAGGAAAGGGTTTGTATGCGATTGCGGTCTACGCACCTGAGGAGCACCAACATAATCTATTTATAGCAGAGCTCGAGACACTCTTCCGATGCTTACAATTGCACCTGGGCAAAAATTACTTTATCCTAGGGGGAGATATGAACGCCAAGCATAGAATTTGGGGAAATCATATATCTAATGCCAGAGGAAATCAGTTGGCTGGTTGGTTAGATCAGTTTCATACTGAATATAGAACTGGCCTGCTAGCTACGGAATATCCATCGTTCCCTAGAGGTAGATCGTTCTTAGATATCTTGCTAATCGACTCACGACTGAGAATACTTAACACCAATAGACGAAACACAAACTGTTTACGGACAATTGAATACGATAGTGACCACTGTGCATTCACGGCAGTAATGGAGCTTCCGAACGAGCTCGCAGATCTGGAGGAATTCGTGATCCCGCAACCCTATAACTACGGGGCAATGCGATGGCCGCGGTTCACCAGATCATTAACAAGAGAACTTCGTTCGAATGACTTTAATCTGCCAGTAAACAGAAACCTGACTAATGTCGAAATCGACAAATACATTCAACAAATGGACGAAACCGTAAAACGAACAATGGACAAAACAATTCCCAAAACAACAGTTACAGATCACACTAACATGTACAGAAACGCAACAATAAACGCACTCCACAGGCAAAAGAGCAGACTGCTATCGAAATTAAAACAATTACACAGACAGTTTACAGACAGACAAGACCAGGAGATAATATCACTGAAATCCCGATTAAAAAACCTCCAACAATTACTTAAAGCTAATTATAGATTAGCAACAAATTTGTATTGGAACAACAGAATTCGAGCTATAAAAACTAATAACCCGAGTATGTTCCCACAAATAAATAAAATATTCAGGAGAAATAATCAAAATGAGATTCAGTGTCTCCAAATCCCACGTACTCAGGTAAACAAGCAGCTGCTAACCAACATTGGCATAGATGCAGAGAACGCTATCCTCAATGGTGAGCTCTTCGTGATCGAAGATCCTTTGGAAAAGGTGAACGCTTTGGGAGCTGTCTTTCAGGAAATGTACAAGGTGAATGAAAGCATTCATCGAAATCACGACCTGGAGGACAGAGTTCTACTCAATCACCTGCACCTCCGGAATGAAATTTCACATTGGCAATCGGAGAATCCGGGTTTTACCGAATTCAGTGAAGATAATCTGTCAATTGACATTAATGCCAATGGTGTAGTGGCTAATAGCCTTCTAATAACAAGGGAAGGAATCCAGAGTATCTTCGACTCATTAAGAAGCAAAAAGTCAGTGGGAATAGATGGAGTACCTAACATCGTACTCAAGAACCTGCCCCCAATGGCAATAGATATATACACGGTCCTGTTTAACAACGCGTTGAATAATGCATATTATCCCGCGCGTTGGAAAACGGCTATCATTCAGCCCATCCCAAAAAAGGGCAAAGACTGTACAAACCCAAGGAACATGCGTTCGATAAGTTTACTCCCAAGCATCAGTAAAGTATTTGAAAAAATCATTAACAAAGCTCTGCTAAAATGGGTAGACGACAATAGCATTATTCCAAATAACCAGTTTGGCTTTAGGGCGGGTCATGAAACCACACATGCCGCAGCTAAACTGGTCTCTGACATACAATGGAATAAATGTAGGAACCAATGCACAGGTGCCTGTCTGATCGACTTGGAGAAAGCCTTTGATACCGTCTGGATCGAAGGGTTGTATTACAAACTGGTCAGACATGGCATACATAAGCCTTTACTATATGTACTTTACGATATGTTAAAGGACAGGAGGTTCGTGGTCAAAAGTGATAATGCGACCTCTAATAAAACGTATAATATCAAGAATGGCTTGCAACAGGGCGCGGTACTCTCTCCGATTCTTTTTAACATTTATATTAGCGACTTATTAGAAGCACTTCCGCAGGCTATTGCGTACGCAGACGATCTCATAATTTACAGAACAGCTCCGAAAGTTGCGATTATAAATAGGTTAATACAGCGAGACTTCAACAAAGTGCAGCGCTATTGCAATGACTGGAAACTTAAGATCAACTTCCAGAAATGTGAAGCCATCCTATTCAGAACTCCATTATATAAAGCCACGTACGACACAAGGAAAAACTGGCGAAAGCTAGTTATCGTGGGACCGCATGGAGATAAACTGGAAACCAAGAGTTTAGTTAAATACCTGGGCATCTGGCTAGATCAATATCTGTATTTCAACAGACATGTAGAGGCTGCTTTGCTCAAAGCGAGGAAAACTTTTGCTATGACAAGGAGGCTATTTCACAGTAGCCAACTTGACAGCAAGGTAAAAGTCATATGCTACATGACGCTAATCAGGCCAATGCTCATATATGGTTGCCCAGTATGGTTCAACATAGGTCCAAATTTGATGGAAAAGATTCGGGTGTTCGAAAGAAAGTGTCTCAGAAGTTGTCTCAGATTATATCGGACACCGGAATCGGACTATAAAAAGTATTACTCAAATGAGACTTTATATAATGAAGCGTACATAAATAGGGTGGATAATTTTATGATTAAATTAATCAGAGGACATATTGCGAGAGCAATAAGCTCGTCCAATGACCTAATTTTCGGGGCCTATTATCCAAACACCTTGTACTATGAGAGCGTGCGTCGCAACGGCTTTGTTCCACCAGAGGCGTTCCTTGACTTGGATATGAAAGGGCTTATACAGGATAGATCCGGAATTCCGCTGATCTATCATGTAAGTAGATCATCTGTAGACGGGCGATTGTGCTACGAACGGGAAGTAGCGCGCACCGAAGAAGAGCTCCTGCGCTTCAGTAGGGCTATCTCCCACAGAGACCGGGACGATAGTATTAGACAGCGTCAACAGTTCTGGTGGTTGAATGGCATATAAAGACCTGGATACCAAAGTCAGTATAGAATCATACTATCATCAGCTAGCTTACATAGACTTAGCTTTTCTAGAATTAGGGTAGTATAAGATTTAAGTTAAGTTAGGTTAAGTGCTTTTACATAAAAATAAAAAAAAAATAAAAAAAAAAAAAAATTAAAAAAAAAAAAAAAAAAAAAAAAAACAATAAAAAAAAATAAAAATAAAAAAAAAATATATATATATATTAGGTAAGTTAAGTAAGTTAAATTTTAAGAAAAAAAAAAAACAAAAAAATTGACAAAGTTTTTCAAATTTTTCTTTGTATTTCAACTAATTATCAGTACTGCCACAAAGTTCTGTCGCCGAAAGGCAAATTATACAAATGTTAAGTAATGTTTAGCTTAGAGCGTCTGCGAAGGACCAGTAAGTTATTATATAAGATAATTAAGCTAGAATTTAAGCATTTTTTGTCTAGCCTTTAATTTAGAAATTAAGAATATAAAAAGAAAAATAAAAAATGTTTTAAAAATGAAAATGAAAAAATGGAATTAAATCGTCAACATTTTCGGGCGATTATTTTTTACAACTTTCGGCGTGGATTAACTCAGCAACAGTGCATGGATGAACTTAATTCAATTTTTGGCGATGAAGCTCCATCAAGGACCAGTGTTTATCGATGGTATGGTGAATTCAATCGTGGTCGTAGTTCACTCCAAGATGAATTTCGTGAAGGTCGTCCAAAATCAGTTGTTGTTCCGAAAACCATTGATGCTGTGCGCGAACTGATATTGGAAGATCGTCATGTGACCTATCGTGAGATTGAGACAACCTTAGGCGTTAGTGGGACCAGCATACATTCAATATTGCATAAACATTTGACTGTCAAAAAAATTTGTTCGCGTTGGATCCCACACAATTTGTCAATCGCCCAAAAAAAGGCTCGTGTCAATTGGTCGAAAGAAATACTCAAAAAATACGGTCGCGGTGCTTCGAAACACGTCTATGACATCGTGACAGGTGATGAATCGTGGATTTACGCGTATGAGCCCGAAAGTAAACAGCAGTCGACTGTCTGGGTGTTTCAAGATAAGCCAAATCCAACAAAAGTTGTTCGTGCACGAAGCACTTCCAAGCAAATGGTCGCCTGTTTTTTCGGAAAAACTGGACATGTCGCAACCGTACCACTAGAACAACTCAGAACAGTCAATTCTGAGTGGTACACAACCATTTGTTTGCCAGTTGTCTTCCAAGAAATCAGGAAAACCAACCGCCGAAGACGGATCACTCTTCACCACGACAATGCGAGCTCTCACACATCGGCTGCGACAACTGCATTTTTGAGCACCCAAAACATCGATTTGATGGGTCATCCGCCGTATACTCCTGACTTGGCACCGAATGACTTCTTTTTATTCCCGTACGTAAAAAACAAACTGAGAGGTCAACGTTTTTCGACACCTGAAGAAGCGGTTGCTGCATTCAGAATGCATGTGTTGGAGATACCTCAATCAGAGTTGGAAAAGTGCTTCGACAATTGGGTCAAACGCATGCAAAAGTGTATAGATCTTCATGGGGAATATTTTGAAAAACAATAAAGTGATTTTCGATGATCAATATTTGTTTTTGTTCTCTAATCCCGAAATATAAAACATTTTTCAATATAATCCCCTGTTCGTAAAAAGACTTAAGGCAGGTTGTTAGTCAATTGCGCAGGTGCTCCTGGACTTCCTCATTGGTTTCGAATGTTTTTCCTCCAAGTGATTTTTTCTAGGGTGCGAACAAAATGTAGTAACAGGGAAACAAGCCTGGTCTATAAGGAAAATGTTCGACGTTTTCCCAGTCCATTTCTTCCAATACGTCCCTTGTGAAGGACGCAGTGTAAGGCCTGGCATTGCCATGAAGAAGGATGACATCTCGAATGGACATACCTCGTCTTTTGTAGCTGATACCCACTTCTGATGAGATTTCTACAACAGTTAAGTGGCGATCACTTTCAATGAGCTCTCGAACGGCACAGACGTTGTCATCTGTACGACTTCTCCTTGGACGTCGATCATGACTTTTGTTTTCGATACGTTCTCGCACACTTTTAGATTCTCTGGCCCACGTATACACACGATTTTGAGACAGCGTATCATTACCAAACTGTGCCTTTAATCGAGAAAAAATTTCCGAGGGCTTACCGCCTTAATTTGTTAATAATTTTAGAATAATCCATTGCGCAACTGATTTATAGTATGTAACTCTTGCTCGCTCATGGTTGTACTGACTGCAAAGGCGATCGCAAGCGCTAGCCAAGCCGGTTCCCCTACTCTTCATAAACCAAACAACACCCACGTACAAGATTATCTGCCTCGCAACTTGTTGCAAAGAAAAAAAGCAAAATTACTGGTTATATATGATTCACTCTCGTACATTGATTTTTATAGATTTTATAAGTGATTTTCGGCAAAAAAAAAAAATTCAAATTAATTTAATTAATTTTAAAATCTATTTTTCGAAAAATTCCTACAACGTTCACTAGATTTTGTACTATATTTTAAGAAGCTTCCTGGTTTTTTGTTCCAGGTTAACAATAGCGACGTGTAGCGGTACGCCCACGTCGACCATCCGCGATTTTTTGTTTTTCTTGTGTGCGCTACGGTGCCGCGATTTTGTATCGTAAAATTAAAACAAAACATGTTTTTGGTAGTTAGAGATTAGTACTTTCATTAGCACAAACAATTTCATATATCTGTCTCTTTCCTATCGTTCGTGGAGCGTCTCAGAAAATCACGTGAAATTTAGTGAACAGAATTTTATTTTCACCTCGACGCATCTCGTCAGTAGGCTCTCAAATATATAGTAACACAACAATCGGCCTGAAAATTTATATCAAGCTAATGAGACATAGTACTATAGAACCTGACACGTAATTAGACCTGCTGGTGCCATCTATTGGTCAGGACGGAAACTTTTAACTCCACCCTCGTATACAATTTTAAACGTTTTTGTCGAAGCCATACTGTTCACTTCACGATATCACAAAAATACTCGATGGACTGTTTTTTTTTTATTTTAAAGTAAATTCGATTTATTGGAATCTGAATATAAATGTAGATGATATTTTCATACATTCTTTTTTCTATTCAACGTTAAAAAGCAAAAAAAAAAAAAAAAGGCGAAAATCGCTACCTAAACTTTGCATGTCCGCGATTTTCTTTATTTTCGAATTTTTTCGTTGAAATCGTTATCCACATCCTCTCTTTCCGCTTGTTACGGCCACAACCACCCATCCCATAAAACCTACCTCTTTGGAACTAAGCCCCATCATTAATCGCGCATACGGTAAATATCGCGATATAAATTCAATATCAAACAAATTGAACTGCACGTCCAATTTGGCCATATTGAATTTAAGTTAAATCCAAGACGTGAAAGAACGAACCATATGTTCAACACGCAGAATCCCCTGGATCCAAATCTGTGGACCAGATGACCAACTTTCAAGTAAAGTTGTTGAGAATCAATTTTTTCCAAATAAAAAAAATGAGAAAACCACTAGAGATGGCTGGGTTTTCAAGTTGTTGGCCGAGACGGTCAGACAAGGAGTCGGTTTCTGATTTTTGGCCGAGACGGTCAGGAGGTTGGTTTGAGAAGTTTGATCGCGACGGTCTTGAAGTGGTGCGCGGTGTGAGCGAGGTTAAAAAGTATATTTTATTCAAATGGCAAAGAAATAAGATTACCCTGGTTGACTTATAATAATAAATATAATAATGCAGTTGGTACTAGTAATAAAACCCGTACACTGATTTAAATCGTTACAATTATCTTAAACGAAACGTGTCTGAAATTGATTAATTGTATGTTGTGGACTTTCCAGAGAATTGTGATTAGCACCCAAAAAATGAAGTTTTCAATCGTTGTTGTAGTTTACAGTGAGGTAACAAATCATAAAACTTAACGACATCTTCAGGGAGGCATTTTGAACTAAAGTGATTAAGACTCTAAAACAATACAATAGGAATAATAAGTGTGTAATTAATAAACCTAACATTAAAGATACCTTTTAATTACAAAAAACAAAAAGTGTTTTATTGCAAGTGGCGTGACAAGTGTGTGTGGTGGTTAAAGTAAGTGGAAGAAAAGTTCTACAACACGCTCGCACTGTGCTCTGACATTTAAGGGTACTCCAAAATCCACTTTTGTGCCCGCGTTTGTGTGGAAAATCAATTGAATTCAGACTCCGGCAAATATTATATAATTTCAAAAAAGAAAAGAATTCAAGAAAAACACGTGTCATTTTGGGTCTCTAGATGAGAAGCTCCCCTTAACTAAATAGGCATTTATTTAAAAAAGACCGAAAGCTGTTTTATAATTTTACATTAAATGCTAAGATTATTTTAACAATGGTAATTTATTGACTTTGCGCGAGCAGTCTAAATTATTCTAGTGTTTATTACGCATTTTTACCTTTCGGTGTGCAGTAAGTTTTTTTTTTTGTTTTGCTTTTAATTTGAAGACAAACTGTAATGGATCGTCCATAAACTGCTTAACGGCTTTTTGACCATTTTTGGGAAATGAATATCCTCGCAGACGACGCGGAACATTGATAGCGACACCACAATTGCTTTGTATAAAGTCTGTCCTATCCAACAACAGAAATTCTTCAGGAAAAATTAACCCATTCTGGAAACTCCTCCTCAGATACACATAGTTGTGATTAAAAATTCCCGAGATGAACTTATTTCCATTAATCTTTCTCTTTTCCATCTTTGTCTTTACTTTGTGGCGTCGAGCTACTGCTTTGTGTGGTCGTTAGTTTGTGTTACAGAATTCTCCAAAGGACTTATGCGAAATCGAACCATCTAAGCCTTGTTGTTCGAATCAAATTGTGTGAGCTCTACCTCTTTTCTTCGTATTTATTCTACGGCTTTGAACCTTTCCTAACCGCCCTTAACCATTTAATAACGTAGATTTATTTATTCCATTTTTATCACGTGTGTATTTGCTTTTTATGTGTGTGTATAATTAAATACGTCTAGGATGTGAAATCAATGTTTTAGTGGTTTACTTCTGTTTATGGCTGCACGTGTAGCTGCTTGTCGTATTATAAGCCTGTACTTCCGGAACATAGAGATACTTTGCATACTTATGAAAGGATGGGAGGAATAAATTATGATGCAATAGATTTGCCAGGTACCCATGCTCATTTCCATTTAACAAAAGTCCATGACAAGTGTTGTATGCTGAAAACGATATCTTGTTAACTTACTTTTTAACGACATTTATTGACTCGATATTTGCCTCAAGCGAACATTTTTTTCTCTTTGTGTTTTTATTTAATTTTTTTTGTGTTCCCTTTTTTGACTTAGATTTCAAACGACCTCTTCGCGTATTCATGGTGCTCGTTGATCGCCATGCAATAAGTCAATTCGCAATAAGATAGTTTTTCGAAAGCACAACACAGGTTTCATCATCAAGGTTTGAAACCATTCGGCGGCCAGTTATACCTTTGGCATTTGGTGTCGATTACGTTGAAACCTCGAAAACTGATCTAAAAACATTTTATGTTAATGATTTGCCAAATTAATTAATGCGACACGAGCGGGATGGGAAACCACAGTTGCGACAGGCACATACTCAATTTTTATTGCCGATTATGCCATTGGAGATCTTTTTACAACAACAATTACTCAAATCTCGTTTTCATTTACGATCACTAATTTAATGTACACTACTTGATCGGTCGATCGATTTAGTTCTTGAGAAGATTATTCATCACATAGCGATAAAGCGACTTAACTAAAGCCATGCTACTCATTGAGTTGTTGTATGTTAAGAGGTGTCACTCAATGGATTTAATAAGCTTGATCAAATGAAGAAGGGCTTAATAACGTCAGTAACCAGTTTTCATTTTCATGTAAATTATCTATATGCAAAATGAAAGGCCGTATGGGCCACACGAGCCACTCTACCGGGAAACCAGTTACTGGAAATGAATTCCCTACTTTATTATCGGTTTTCAAAATCAACACCTGTTATCCGCTTTAACCCAATTGCCTTTGACTATGACAGAAGAGAATTGGATTAATTAATTCCTGTCTATTGTTACAGTTTGGCGAGGGTAACTTCTAACTTGATCCACAATCTAGACCGGTGATTGTTTTAAGTCAACCAAAATCCAGTGGAAGATATCAACAGCTTGGTGTAAATTAATTTAGTTTTTGTTTTCAACAGGAAAACATAAAAAACTTGAAATATAATTTGTTCAACGAAGCAGCATGTAGATCTCATTTCTAAGACGCAACAAATACTGTGAGTTGGTTGTAATCAGTAAACTTATCGCCGTGCATTATGTGCGTTCAAAAGGCACAAATGGTGTGTGTTGTAAAGCGATTAGGACTGCAATTAGCTAACTTCGGGTAACATTTGTTTGGCAATCTTCCAATTGTGTTACATTTATTCGCCATCAAAGAACTTTGACATGGAGAGTCGAAAATAACGAGACACCAAATCCACGATAACCGTCTATCTCTACGACAATTCACTGATAAGCGTTTAATAAGTGATTACTAAATAAAATTCCGTTGCCCAAGAAGAAAAAGTACTTAGATTTCAATTTATTTTAGGTTCAGTCTTTAGTCGACAGACGTCGGCCCGTCAAATATGAATTTGTACATATTTTATAAATATGTTTTTCTTTTTTTTTTCTTTTCTTTTTTTATTCTTCTTTTATGAGTGCCTTTATTGGCGAAAAGGAATAATATGAATACAATCTTAATTTAAATGCAATATCAAACTTATTCCACGGAAGGACTAAATTACAGACAGGTCCAATTTTTTGCCATTTTATATTTTTACTCTTTCTCTTCTTCCATTTTTATCTTGTTTGCTGTAGAAATATATTCTTAAAATCCAGCTGATAAATGTTAGATCTTAACTGAATGGTTCCCAGCTAAACGTAATGTGATTATTGTCTCTCGGCCCCACTTGGTATCCTACGTACCCTTCGTAGTATAATATTTCTATGTTGGGTAGAATAGTATTAAAAAGCATTACAAAAAAAAAAATTAAAACTGGTTTCCTGTTAAGTTTTATTTTTTATACAAGTTTTATATATTAAACATGTACAACAACAACGAAATTGATATTTAATTTCATTTTTCTACATTTTCTTTTATTTTTAATTTTCTTTTACAATTTCTTTATTTTTAAATTGTCAGTTCTTTAATAAAGTTTTATTTTTTGTTTTGTGTTTTTTTTTTGTTCATATTTTTTGGGAATACACTGAATTAAAATTAGTAAAACTAAAAAATTAAAAATTCTAAATCTTATTCATTTATATATTTTTATTTTTTCTCATTTATATCATAACTGTAACTGTTTCCCAAGAAAAGAGAAATAACGAGAGTAAATAAAAAATAAAGCAGATTGAAACCAAAATTGAGAGGGAAAACTTTCAACGTACGGTGATTATGTCGTTACTAAAACTAAACTAACTCGGACGCGCTAAAAGAGCCGCGCGGTGAACGTACATAAGCTTTATATATTATTAATTTCCAAATTGAAGATTCGTATCTTTCTTATAATCTAATAAATAAAGAAGATGTAATAAAAAAAAAAGTTTTATTCATTCATTTATTATTATTACGTGTACAAATAAGTTTCCGTTTTCTATAAAACCTACAATAGTAAGAGTAATCAGGTCGCGAAGATTAAGATGGCCTGGACGTATGGCGCGAATGGGCAATGATAGGACCATGCGTAGAATTCTTGACGGTAGACCAACGGGAAAGAGACCGACAGGACGGCCGCGACGGAGATGGGAGGACAATGTTAGGTCTGACCTTGAGGAGATCGGATCGGATGGTCAAGCGTGAAAGGGGAGTGGACAGGACAGGGAACGGTGGCGGAGTCGAGTAGGCGAGGTCATGAACTTTCGGGTTCCTACAGGCCAATAAATAAATAAAAAAAAATAAAAAATTACGAATTTATTGTAAAAGAACGGTACATTCCGTTTTATTCAAAGTATTGTCCATTACTAGACACTACTTTTTCCCATCTTTCTGGCAGCATCCGGATACCACGTCGGAAGATCTCTTCATCTTATGAGGATATCCACAAATCGATCATCTGTGGAGTTTTATTCCTGTTTGTTGGTCGAGTGGTTATGGCCGATGATGTTGTAGTGTTCCGCCGAACACTGATCACTAGAAAAACAAAACGAAACCAGAGCGAATGCTGTGCTCTGCCAGCACTGTCCACGAAAACAACAAAAGACACCGGACCGAATGCCGTCACTAATTAAACACAGAGATAGTTTTTGAATTTTTATTTTTATTTTTACTCCTTGTTTGTATATTTAGTTTTTTTGCGGAATGGAAACAACACAATTTTCTCTACGCCTCATCTTACATACACCTTCGTCTTACATTTAAGATGTTCTTCTTTCTTCCTGGCTATTGCGTATAGCTTTACACTTAATATTTTCCGCACAATCACAAACGAGATGAAGTAGAATCTCACACGATAGGAGTACTACAAATGGGGCCGCGACGAGGATAACTTGCCAGTCTCAGAATCTACGGTCCTCACTTTATTTAACTATTTCTATTTAACGATGCACTTTTCCGAATGTCGGGCGTTGAACGTCGGATAAATATGTGTCGATCTATTTTTAATACGTTGCGCGGATCGACCTCCTCGGTGGAGTTTTTCTGTGACGACTGTCCCAAGACAAAGGTTTCTATCTCCTCCTCTGTAAAAAAGGAATTTCTCATCTCAAATTTGTGTTCCCATCATCTTATCTTCAAGAGAAAATTTACATTTTGGTTTGCAATTCCAACTTCTTATCGGAATCTTGTTTCGAAGGATCAAGCGTACCGCTACTTCTTTCTCGATCCTATCATGGGCCTTGTTTGCGTTACCCATCTGGCTTACGACAACAAGAGTTTTTGTGTGCTTCAGATGGGTAACAAAGGAACCCTGGGATTTGGTTTGTAGATCGTATTTCCCAGTCATAAACATCTAGCGTGGGATAGGCGGTACGAGTTTATGATTGCAAGAATTGTTGGTCGGTGGGCGAATCGCTAGGCCTTTGTTTGCGCACGTGCGCTTGTCGGTTTGGGATCTTGCGAGGAATTTGGGGTGCTAATTGCTATTGGCTACATGAGGAGATTATTCTGTTTGTTTTCAGAAAAATGTGTTTAATGGATGAATCGAATGGATGCATTGCATGGATGCATTGAATTCAATATTACGAAATTTCGAACGTTAAGTTAGATTGATTTTTACTATTGAATTCAATGTTGGGGTATTTGGTATGTTACCTTTGTTTCAGGCGGAAGGAAGGACTTTGAGGAGCGTATCTGTTGGCACGTGTAATGGATATAGGTGAGTATGTTTCTTGCTGGAACGACGATATCTCAACCTATAGCCGGTTGTGTGGTTCGTAGTACCACCACAGACCCATTTTTTGGTATCTTCACATGTTGTGAAGTGCTGCTCGGACAGACCATGTGCCATGGACCGAAATAAGTGATAATCAGAGGGGGCAAGGTCTGGTGAATACGGCGGTTGGGGTAGGACTTCGCAATGAAGTGTTTCCAAATAGTTTTTTACCGGACGAGCATTATCATGGAGAAGAATAATTTTGTCATGTCTGGAGTGAATGGGCGCGTTTTTCCTTAAGTGCTCGGCTCAATCGCATTAATAGTGCTCCCTAGAGAATTCCAGTGATGGTTTCAGTCGGCTTCAGCAATTCACAATACACGACACCAATCTAATCTCACCAAATACTCAGAATGAGTTTTTTCCCATGAATATTCGGTTTTGCTGTCGATGTTGAAGCATGGTCAGGTGGTCCCTATGATTTTCTCTTCTTTGGGTTATCGTAGTAGATACATTTTTCATCCTTGGAATGCTTCAAGCAACTTTTGATATTTAAGTTTGAACCGATTCCAAACACTCCTTATTCCTCTAATCAGGCGACATTATTTGCGATTTTTATCTTTTCTTCTCCTTAAGAGAGACCTCGTGCGATGCGGTGAGGGCCGCAGTTAAGTCCTGTATTCGAAAAAAGTTTAAGGAAGTTTTCAATGACGAAATAAAGAAGCTTGTTATACGTTGGGACAAATGTATTAGCGTCAACGGTGAGTATGTTTTTTTTTTTTTCTCTAACGCACACACAAAAGGAGATTTTGAAGTACCCTTAAATGTCTGAGTACAGTGGACCGGTTGGAGAGGAAGTTGATAAAGAAAGGAGGTGTCGATGTATATTGATCTTGAGTGGACATTAAAATGACAAGGAAACACATGATCAGGTTCAGAATTCCGCTTTCGTGTAGTTCGGCTAAACAGTGACTCTCTATGTTTATTTGTGCCCCTGAAATTGACTTTCAACATAAACTGATGCGCGTTGAAAAATTAATATATGATTTTGAAGTTTAAAATGTGTACCTTAATATACTCGCGCGCCTTGCTTTTTTGTTTTTTTATCGCGCTTCCCAAATACATGCACATTATTGTTCAACCTACCCACATATTTCTTAAAGGGAACTTTATGAATGTTAAACCTCTACCTGACCAAATGGCTCATTCAGACATTTAACACTTATGTGTATCAGTACTTCTTCATAACTTTCTAAAATTCGCTTCTTTTGGGGGTTTGATGTCGGACTCTGTTTTTAGTTTAGTTGTAGATCGTCTTTTTCGACCGTTTAACGTCGGCGCTAAAACCCACTGTCTTGATGAACGACTTGATGTCAACTTTAATTATCCGCTCGCGACAAATGTGTAGTTCAATTATGAAAATGTCCGTCTTTGTTGACGGTTTGATTTCAATTCTACAATTTCACAATACATGTTGTAGTAAAAAGCACGTCTTGAAAGGGAGGTTCTCATCTGACAGACTTAAAAACGATAATTTTCTAGCATTTTTTTCTCATAGAAGGAACTAAATAAAGAACTCAAACTTTTTGTCACTTGTTTAATATGTTCTAAAGTACAAAAAAAAAACATTTTTTCTTATTAAAAAATATAGTAATAATAATTGATGACGCGCCTTGACCGTCTCAAAAAAGGTACCTTACTGTTGGCCACTCTAACACCTGCAAAATTAATCAAAAATCAATAATAGAAGAATTTTCAAAAAATATATGAATGTAGTTTGGAGCCCCGACTACAGTCAAGATGATATATGCATAGTTTTTTTTTTTTACAGAGAAACCTTTTTCCTTTACAGAGAAAAAAAGGTGACAACCGTATTTAAAAATTCAAATGTTCGCCATTTTGTTAAATTTCGACTTTCATGGATGATTCTACTAAAGGCTCCAATGATTGAAATCTGCTTTAAAATAACAAAAGAAAAAAGGCGATCCGTCAAGTAATTTTTGAGATATAGTGGAGACCAATATGAAAAACATGGTTTCGAGGAAACCGCGTTTAAAGTTCAAAATGCTATACGAGAGTGGCGTGAAAATTTCCGCCCAGACCAACAGATGGCACCAGCTGGTCTAGTTACTATGTCAGGTTCTATAGTACTATTTCTCATTAGCTTAATATACATTTGAGGGACTACTAAACAAGATGCCTCGAAGTGAAAGATAAACGACCTCATGATCTCGTTATGCTGTAACTTTTTTATAAAATCATTTTCGCAAAAACTGTTTGGGACTTATTCTAGACACTATAAGCTATAAAAAAAAAATCGTTTTTTTTTTAAATTTCCTAATGAGAACCTCCCCTTAAAAACACGACTTCCTTCGCATATCGATGGTTAAAGATCTACTCAAGACCACATATAAATTTGATGACGAAAATATTTGACTTCGTTGATGGTCTGAGTTCGGTTCTACGTTTTTATAATATACAGTGCTGTGAAAAATTATAGACTCAAACCAAAATTTTCAATTTTCTTGGAATGGGGAATAAACTTTTACGACTGGTTTTGTGACAAAATATAATCAAACGACACCAACTCAGGGAAAACTCTTTAATGGCTTAATTGCTTTTCTCCCAGGAATGATAATTAATATTCTGAAAAAAAAACAAATTTCGCCTGTGAAAAAGTATAAACTTAAGATATTTATATATTAATGTTTTGTATAATAATTTATTTATTATGGAATGCGCTGTCCGTTATTAGTTATAATATAGTCAACAATCCTCATGGTAGACAGGAAATAAGATTGTTTAAACTGTTGTACGGTATATTAATCCATGCTTCAACAGGTCTTTCTTTGAGTTGTTCCATCATCACCGGGATTCGGTCCTGGCCTCATTTAGCAAGTCTTTCCACCGGCCCCGATTTCGAGCCGATGTCATCCAGTTTGACACTCCCAGGCTCCGGGCGTCCTGGTCCACGCCACCCCTCCATCGCAGACACGGTCTGCCACGCTGTTGCCGTCCATACATCCCACCACAAAGGACTTTCCGGGCAGGCTCCTCTTCGCTCATTCGAGCTAGGTGTCCCGCCCACCGGAGTCTACCGAACTTAATTTTTCTTACAACGTTAGCTTCAAGATAGATCGCATACAACTCATGGTCTCCGGAATCGTCCTCCCTCACATACGGGGCCAACAATTCTCCTTAAGACCTTCCTCTCGGACACGGCTAAGAGTTCAGAGTGCCTTTTATTGAGCACCCAGGTCTCGGATCCATACATGAGTACTGGTAAGGCCATGGTCTTGTACAGTAGTAGCTTGGATGTTCTGGATAAATTCCGGGATTTAAAGAGCCTTGATAGATCATAGTAGGCTTTGTTGGATTTGATCAGCCGTCCGCGTATTTCATCTTCCATATTGTTATCGGCTGATACTATTGACCCAAGATAGTTAAAGGATTGTACTACTTGAAATCCGTGCTCCGCTACCCTGATATTTTGACCAACGTTAGGTCTCCTCTTCGCAGATGTTGCCATCATGTACTTAGTTTTTCCCTCATTAATGTGCAGTTCCCAGTTTTTGTGCCGCCTGCTCGATCTGGGTGAAAGAGTCCTGTATTCGTGCTCCACACCATAACTCCTCTTCCTCCTAAATGCCTGCGTAACATGATTTTCCTTTTTTTCTTGAAATCATGCCACACTACCTGAAGCCGTCCAAATTAAATTTTTTCCCGTCACTGATGATCACATGAGACTACATTTTACGGTGATGCATGTGTGTTTCAGCGAATTCAATACGTGCTTCCTTATGTCGCTATTTGGGTGGTGGCTTGCACAAGGACTTTCGTTACTTCAAATTGCTTGAGGCTTTTGCCCATTTTCTAATGAGGCTAGAGTCGCAGTCCAAATTAAAACGTCGAACCATCTAGAACGAGGAAGCTTCTGTTTTGGACATTTCACGCAGAACGGCTCGTTTTACCGTCGACGAAAATGTTGGTGGTCTCCGAGATCACCTATTTCTTCCGTAATTTTCAATACCGGTTTGTAGAAAATTCTTCACTACATCTTGAGTGAGATTTCTTTCATTGGCAATTTATCTTTGCCTCATTCCGCTATTTTTTGTTTTTGAGCCCCCGTTAATTATTTCCCTCGTGGCATATTTAGAACTTTAAAAAAATTCACTCCGTAAAACAAAAATCCATTTATTATCACTCCAGATAATTTTTATATCACCTTGAACTTACCACTCTCGTCTGAGTAATGTACACATATGTTTTGAAAACTTTTTTTATGTTAACAATACTTTTATTTTGTTACTTGTGCCTTAGTCAAAAGGTCTCGGTGTATTTGTTTTATGTGAACAATTTTCACAACTGATACGAAAACACGACATAAGATAGAATAATAAATAAATCCTATTCGCTGCTGAAATATCGACAAGAAGCAAAAAGAATTATAAGTTTCATTTTAATATGAGTTGGGCTTTAAAACTGGGACAAGTGATTAATAAATTACTTATGGATGCAAATTTTTTGCTGATCAATTTTGAAAGACAAAAGCAGCGAAAACCTGAAATGAAATAGAAAGTACTTAGCAACAGCCTCCCTTATCAATATGCAACTTCATATTAAATAACGTCGAGTAATTAACATGTTATCTTCTCGTTTAAATGTCGATCAGAGATTTTACACACAAATGCGCGCACGTATAAATGGCACATTCGCGAACAGCACGATTGAGAGACATAAAACACCTAGGTGCATGTCGTCATCGTTGATTAAATTCAAGACCAAGTAAATATTCGGAGAAAAATCAGATAAACGGATAACAAGTCTAGGAGATTTTTTACTTACTATTTGGACATTTATTTCCCCAGAGAAACCAACGCGATCCACTCTTGATGGTGACTATGTTGTATATCGCGCGGGATGGCATAATCCCAAAAATCGAAGCCAGATTTAGTCTTTACAGCCTGGCAACTACAAACCTTCACGCTTCATTAAAACTTGTATCTATTCTTTCATTTGAAAAATTCAAAAAACTTGTATAATGAAGAGTGCAGCGAGTCCTTTTTTATGAATCACCCAACAAATCTATCATGAATAACGTATAAGATAAGAGTAAATGTTTGTGATGGTAGCAAATATAGAGCAAGGTTTTGTGATGGTAGAAAATAATATACAGTAAGGTTTTATTCGCCCTTTCTTTTTTGTAGTTTATTCTTAACAAAAATGGCCGTCTCTAAAAATTACTGTCGCAATTGGTGGACTTGTGGCGGTTCCGCCAAACCCCACGGTTCACTTACCTAAAAAAAAACCCCATAACTTCCATCCAATCATATTATTTCGCTAATGCAATCGGTTTAGCACCTTAAATGCTTTACGCATCTAGGATTATCTAAGGGATAATCTAAAAAGTCCCTGTAAAAGAAAACTTACCTTCATGCATCTCTTCGCATATAATTTTCTATAAGATTTCTTTTCTACCTCTTCAGGAATCAAAAACCTATTCGGTACCTTCGGTTCCCAGGCAAATTTCAATTTCCCACACCTGCACCGCAATCTCCACCCAGCATACCTGAAACATTTCCTTTTACAAGGGCATTTAATGCATACAACGCGTTAGATAAAATTCCTAGAAATAATTCTTTAAAGTGCATATGGCATCATGAATCCCACGCCAGTCGGCACTCTTTGTCTGTGTTAAAATCCTATGTCGGACAACTTGTTTTAACAGATGCCATAAACCATATTTCTACACAAGTAAACATGCATGAGATCCAACTCATCGTTTGTTTTTCCACTAACAAACAATCTTCAATTTCTTTCCCTGCCGCAGCTAATTACCCGGCATATACAAAGGCATGCAAGGGATTCGTTCGGCCACCAATCCCCATTAGCACATCTTTTTGCCAACGTCGATAATAGCGACGACGCATCGCGTAAATAATGAACCACATTACCAACGGCGCATTTGGTCATATCTCCCTTTTGTCTTTGCCGCCTGTCTGCTTCGTTTACCCATTGCCCTCGAGCACGTGTAAACAACTCAGATCTGAACGATCGCACACATACCACCATGATCTTCATTACAAGATCTGGTTTCCTATTCCACCAAGAGAGACTTTACGTTTCTCTGCTGGTAGGTAAAAACGATATCCTTAGTGGAGAGGATACCTACCACGATACCACAAACTCACCCCATAAGCGAATCATCTCTGCACGAGATAATTATAGGTGAGTCCCTTACCATCCGCTGACCACAATGGTCATGCTACTCCCACTCTCCTTAGCGTTGCGGAGATGCGTTAAATTCGAGGTCGCGAGTGTCCGAGCGTTTGATTTTTTTAATTGTGTCGCGTTTTAAAAAATACAATGTCAGTTAAAGAAACCCTATCGTGGACAATTAATAACGTAACCCTAAGTCAACACAACGTACTGTAAATCGCGAATGCGAAACAAACTCGACCAAAAATAAATTAAAATCGGCCGATCAATAAATTAAAACATATGTTTTATTTTCCTCTTCCTGGACGTTGGATTGTGGAGCTCCGTTTGTGTTTTGCTCTCCTGTGCTGTAGTTTCCGGGATGGTGTCGTTACCCTTCCGCGTTTGATGAACAGTTTCCTTTCAGTGTTTGACGGAACAGTTTTTGGGACATTTAGTGACGATTCGGTTTGGCGGAACCTTTTCCGAACTGCGAGTAGTTAGTGGGACGAAGTAGAACTCGCACCAATGCCGGTTCCGTCCGCGACAGATTACCTCAGAGTACTTCACTTAAATAGAAAGTCGGAGCTGAGATTTACAAGCTTCAAAAATAGAAAGATTAAAAGGTATTATACGGATGTTACCATTGCTGTACACGTGGAGCCAACTTCTTTTGAAAACAATTACCTCTAAGCTGTGCAATAAGATTTTAATTATCAAGTCAACCCCTTCTAAGTACTTTGTATTGAAACTTCTATATCGATCTTTTCCAAGGCTTCCTCAGAGGAAAAGCGAGGTTTTTTACAACTTTAGGAAATAGACATTAATTGACCTGCTTTATAAAGCTAGTACTCACGTTTTGCTCTCCGCAATACGGGTTTAAATTTATTTAAGTACTCTCTTGAAAACTCGATGTGGATTTTCGAGAGTGTAATCAGTCGTGGGTATATTAATCAAATGCAAGACAGTTACTGGAATGTCCGACCAGTGTTTTGTGATAATTCATTTAAACAAATTATGAAAAGTTGACCCAAATATGTAAGGTCTTAAGTTCAGACATACAAATAAACATAGACGATTCTTCTTTAGCCGAACCATATAACTATGGAATACTTTGTCCGATTATGTGTCTCTTCGTCACTGTGTTATAATACCAAGCCATTCAAGACCAGAGTAGCATTGATATTTCTTTTTCTCATTTTCTTTTTACTATGATTCTATATCGCGAACAACAACAAAAAACCGACGCAACCGAAATTTCTACAGAATTTAAATGATTGGTGTTGCGATTTGGCAGTTGGGTGTGCTGGGATGTGCTGGAGAAATCTAGTACCGTCCCAGTATACCAGTTGCGCGGCAGCTGTCATTGACCATCTGGCGGATTGTCAATGAGAATGAAACAACAAAAAATAAAAACAAGAGATAAGCGGTAAGGAAAAGAACAAAGAAAATCTGGAGCAGTTAGTTTGGCGTTTGTTACGGACATTCTTCTTGGAAATAGCGAATGTTTTGGAGCAGATAGTTTGGCGTTTGTTACGGACATTGTTCTTGGAAACAACGAATGTTTTAAGTTTGTCATTCAATTATCATCAATTAAACCTACCATTGTAATAACTATCTATTGTGTTTTCTTACAAGACGATCAACGGGAAGGTCCAAAGTTCTGCATGCTGATTAATATGACCAGGATTCAGGTGACCAAATTTGTCATCAGGAGACAAAGTTGGGATTTGTTCTTCCTATTCGCGGTCGACAACGGCTTGGTTTGCACAATTGGTGTGGCTTTGTTGGTGTCTTATTCTCGTAGGCTCCATTAAGGTAGCAAAAAAGGATTTTAAGATCATTACATACGTGTGATTTGGGTGCGAAGATTTAATTGGCAAATCTGCGAAAATAAATAATCAACCATTTATTTCTGTAAACCATACATGTGATCTCTGAAGACTTTAGTTCTACACAAATAGATATATCAATGGTTGAGTTATAACCCCTTGGGATGGGACAGCCGCAGTACAAATATGGTTATATGTGTTTTTGTTTTACTAGTAATTTTATTTAAAAAGTTTCCTTTTTTTAAGTAGAACTAAAACATGTCCTTTCGCCTGATATTTGTGTATAATTTCCGCTGTTATTTCAAAGTCCTTTCTTAGATCACTCTCACTGAAGTCCTCCACAGTCTTTCTTTTAAAACGTACGATATTATAAAAAACCGAAGTACAAAACCGTCCATCATTTACAAGAAATTGTTCTCTTTAAGTCAATTAGGTAATCTAGTACGTTACAAGATATCATCACTCTTAAGATAAAGTTTAAATTTTACAATTCGCGCCCGCCAACACGATTGCTGCACGCTGTTAAAATGCCATTGCAGAGCGCGGACAAAAATGGGAAATAACTTAATCCTACCACAGTGAATACATAAAGATCGTCTCGCCCATTTTACAGCGTTTAAACTCAGCCACAAGCATTTCACCCTTAACTCGCACCCAAATGCCTTTTAATGTGTTCGCACAATTTATCTGGGCACATTGTAATGCTGTCACGCCAAAATGTAATTCTGTGATAATATACATCAAATTCTCATATCTCTCCCCGCGCGAGCGTTGTTCTTGACGCCCTTCATTACTCAGCTCATGTTGGTATCACGATAGTCTTTCGAAACAGGATGTTGGTGTAATAGTGTCGTGATTTGCAGCCTGACGTGATTACACTGATAATTTTTTTCCTCCGAAAAAAGTCCATTCGTGACTCGCAACACCACTGGGGAGTGGCAGGCTGTACATAGACCAACAACAATTGCTTGCAATCATATCGGATTTACGGTCTGATCAGTTCTAATTTCAATAGTAATTACAGACCCATTAACTGACCGATTCATTTTCGTTGGATGACACTTGAAACAAATTTTTCGCCATAGGCGCCATAGTCCCTTATCCTTAAAGAGAATTTAAATATCCTTGACATCTAAAATTCTCTAGCGTTTGTGTCTTGTTAGCATCTCGTCTACCCGGACACTGGGAACGTAGTTTTTTTTTTATGGATGTTATAGAAATAACAGATCTTTAAGTAGGTGCATCTATCGAAATTATTATCGCCATTATTATTGCCATTATGTCAGCCTTGTCACCCTATTCACAACTGTGTGAATGCAATCATCCCCAGGGCTTTGACGTATGGCATTATGATTGTCGTACAATCGCAGATCTTTGAAATGATGACGTTGGACAGCCCCTATTCTGGTAGTTAAACGATTATTCTATGCTGACCGACATTAATATTTACAGTGCGGGACCGATTGTTTATTGTATGATGGGCTACAGAGTTTTAAAAAAAGGTGCAAGAATTTTTTTTCTAGAAAACTACTTCAGTGTTTACTTAAGTTATGATGAGCCTGTATGTACCCAGCTTCAACTGATGATTGGTCAGTTGTCCCGCTTGGACAATAAACTTACTACATTCTAAAATCTGGAATTAAGTTCAAAAGCGCTTAGAGCTACAACGGTTGTAATTCTGCGATTCTGTTTTTATGACCAGAAAATTGCATTAGTTATAGAAGAATTCACAAAGATACTACTCCTGTAGCAGGGAAAACTTTCTTTTTTAATTACACGATTCCAAAAACCATGTCTTATTTAAACAAATGTGAACTTACAGTTATTGATACATAGCTATAATGGACATATTTTTTAAATGTTTACATGCTATTTGTGATACCCTTTTCTTTCTGGCCCTTTTGATGTTGTAATCGATGTTTTACAGCGAACAAATTACAATTTTCTTTACAACGCTTGATAAACGTCAATAAGTCTACCACCTCGTCCACTTATTCGCTCGTAGATGATAATAATCCAATCATCAACCTAATACAGACGTTAAACTTGCTGAACATTTCATAGAAAACTAAACACATCATCTCGGCCCAAATTGAGCACAAACAGCACACCATGAGATTCCCATTGGAGGTCGTACTCTTAGGTTTAAATATTAATCATTCGTTGACATGGATGACTCTTTTGTTATTCTTTTGAAGAAATAAACTGTTGCAGGTCCATTTATATATCCACATTGTTTATTTACAAATAGATGAAAGTTAGCGAATATCAAACCAATTCATAAATAGTACGATACATCACCCCCTTCTACTTATCGATTGATAGCACTAACTTTTATTTTGTCGAAGGAGTCACTGATTAATAGTCGACTTTCGAAATATCACAAACGACATCCTCAATAGCCACTAATAATATTGTTTTGTACCCTCAGGTCAACAAAAAATCTAGTCCATCTTACCCAAAACGCGGAAAAGCAAGATTGTCACTCTGGATATCTCCTTAATCTGCACATTTGCATTCTGTACTGTTGTTGAAATTGTTTTAATATGAAGTTGACCTACACTAATTCTCTATATCACCTCTCATTCTCTAAAATCTGCTCAATGCAAATAGTTTGGGTGGTGTTAAATCCGCCACCCGACAAAATAAAACCGATATTCTCCAGGGTACTCTATTCTAACCCGCTGTATTTATTAATTTTAAAAACTATCTTCTGCCGATTATCCAGAACCCAGTTCAATTTTTTTTCCTGGTGATGGCCCTTTCTCCGGCCGAAACCCACAAATGCGGGAATACTATATTTAATTATGTGCTTCCTTGTCATTGTGATATCCAGGCATTCACATCGGTATTTCCTTTCCATATCCTTTTACTCTTCTTCTGCTTGTTTCCTGGTGATGGCCGTTTCTCCGACCGAAACACACAAATGCGGGAATACTATAAAGGTCGAGCATACTCGAGGCTGAGTGCTCGGGTATTAGTGCAAAAGTGAATTTTATATCTTAAAATAATCATTTATTCAAGAAATAACTTAAATTTAACTTAAGATTAAATGCTATCACTTTAATTATTATTATTATTCTTTTATTATATATATATATATATATTATATATATATATATATATATATATATATATATATATATATATATATATATATATATATATCTGATGCAAGGCTAATAACCTTGCCCAAGAAAAGAAAGTATTATGGGAAATTTGACAAGCCTCAGACTTGTTAAATAAGGCCAAGACCGGATCCCGGTTGTAGTACCGATGATGATGATGATGATTATATATATATATATATATACATATATATATATATATATATATATATTTATTTATTTATTTATATACATACATATATATATATATATCTATTTATTTATTTATTTATTTATATACATATATATATATATATATATATATATACATATATATATATACATATATATAAAACAGTTGCAGGCTGTATCGCTCCGTAACACTCCCGTGTGGAGAGAAGTCCACAGCTCCCCCGGCCTGTAACGAAACGAGTTCTGATGCAGACATGTTGGGAGATGAACCACAAATTGGTGCGATCCGTTGTATTGCCTTGTGGGGCGCATATAAACCGATTTGCGCGGAACAATACCACAAATCTCCAAAAAACAGTACCCGTGATAATATCTGTAAAACTGACAGAGGTCAGCCACGCGCTTTCGGTGTTATAGCGACTGTGGTCCGAGGTCAGTGCCGGCCCCAATCAAGCGGATCGCTCGTCTCTTTATGCTCTCAAGTAGATCGAGGGTGTGTTTAGGAGCAGAGCTCCAAACATGAGAACAATATTCGAGCGCGGGTCTAATTTGGGATTTATACAGTAGAAGAAGTTGGGCTAGGGTAAAATATTTCTTGGCTCTGAAAAGGTAAATCCGTTTTGCAGAGGCGGATCTGGCGATGTTCGAAACGTCTTTATGCCACGATACATACGCACAGACCGTGGCGCCGAGAAATTTCAAATTTTCGCGAGATTCGAGGGCCTGGCCATTCATAATCAGCTGCGGAACCCATGACCCCCTTTTCCTTGGGAATGTTGTATATTGTGTTTTCGATGCATTGAAATCGACGAAGTTGGCCTTTACCCGCTGCAGAATCTTATCCAGATCCCGATTTAGAGAGTGGATCTGGCTACATCTCAGCTGTTGCGACGTTGATGCACTAATCGGCCGCTCACTGGAAAAAGAGGAAAGAAGTGTACTATCATCCGCAAAACTAAACACTTTGTTATCCGTTGACACCACAAATCATTCATGTGAAGCAAAAGCAACGTTGGCGCAAAAATATAACCTTGAGACACCCTGGAAATAACAGGATACAGGTCCGAAGGCGCATCGTAAACAACAGCCCGGATCGATCGATTTTCGAGGAAGCTCTTCATCCAGTCGCAAAGTAGCTGGGAAAGTCCATATGAACGAAATTTGCTCAGCAATGCCCAGTCCCAGACGCGGTGAAAAGCCTTGGAGATAGCCAATGCAACCGCACTTGACCCACCATACCGCTCAATCGCAGATTTCCATATATCGGTTATAGGGGTCAAAAGGTCTCCCCTCCGCCTTCCACGGAATCCGTATTGATGATCATTCAGAAGTCGGTTGCACTCCACGTACTTAATCAACTCGGCATTGATGACCTTGCAAGACACTTTCTTTCCATCTTGAATTCAAATAATTTTCCCGCAGGTTCGAAATGGTCTCCGTGCATAAGATAAGTGAAAGAGCCGGCCAAGAAACGGTGATAGTTCTGGAGCACAGTCCTTAAGGACTATTCCTGATATTCCGTCCGAATTGGTTGCCTTCCTACAATCCAGGCCAAATTGAATGTGTTGAACAGTACACAGGCGGAACCTCACATCCCACATCGAAAACCGTGCCGGCGCGATCACAGATCGCTCCAAAAGACCAGCATCGAAAGTTGAATTCGCGGAAAATAAATTCACGAACACATAAGCTTTATCTTTTGAATTTGTGACCAATGTCCCGCTGTCCGTCATTAATGGAGGAAAAGAAGTGGAAGCGAAATTACTGCTGACAGCCCTTGCCATTGACCAGAAGGGACTATTAGTCACTCTGTCGTTGTAACCCTTCTTCGCGGTATCAATTGCTTGGTTGCACGCGCTTCTGATTCTATCGCTCGGATATCAAAAACAGATCCACGGTGATCGCATAAGCTCCTCAGGCAGCCGGCACTCGTGTTGGTTACTCCACAAGTTGAATCAAATTGCAGCTAACATCGAACATCTCCGCCTGCCTCCTAGCCTCGTCGGTTCTGTTAGAATGTAGCAACCGACCGGAATTGTGCACATTAAAATCGCCAAGGACAACAATTTCAGAAGCTGGGTGGTTGATCTGTATCCAGTCGACGGTATGTGAAAGATGTTCGAAAAATGTCGCCGGTCGATCGTCATTCGGGGAGCGGTAAAGACAACAAAGAAATTTAACGGAATTGCTCAGCATGACCCTCAACCATATGATGTCCATATTATTGGGTTCCAACGCCTCCATCCTTTGGCAAGCCAGATCAGACCGCGCGAAGATGCAGACTCCGCCCTTAAAACGGAATCTCGAATGTAAGTCGTATCCTGAGCAACGAAGATATGTCGAATTAGTTGACGAATCGACCTTGGTCTCAGTTAGGGCAAGGATATCAGGTTTCGTTGTTTGCAAATATTGGTGGACGGTGTTTAAATTCGTATTGGTGAAATCAATGCCCCTGATGTTACAAATGTTACAAAATGCCGTCACCAGTCGAGCGTGGGCAGAGCCTCCAAAGCGAGCCCGGTTATGCGATGACGAACGTCCAAGTTCCATTATTTATAATGATATCTGCATGATATTTTCCCCCTGACATCGCCCCCCCCCCCCCGCGTAGTTCCGAATGGGAGCCTTGTATACCTCCGGAATTCTTTATATCAAAAGGTACTATCATGACTTATCTCCGTGTCAGTCCGGGCCATCAGCCACACATCCGAAACACTGTCGAAGATTTCTCTCGACGATATCGCCGAATGTACAGCTGACGGGGTGGTATCTCACCTTGGGTCCGACTACCACCTAACCAACCTTTTCTCGAACCGGTTCATTAGCCAAGCTCCGAAAGGTGGCCAGGGATTTATCCCGACCATTTCACAGAGCCTAAAGGTTGATGGGGTGGTATTTCGCCGGGCGTTGGGACCCAGGCTACCACTCGGCCTTAAGTCGCCTCTTACGACAAGCCGGCCTAGCTGTGAGTATATTCTAACGCCCCACTCACAGGGCAAATGTGATTCCGAAAATGGTGGCGGAAGAGGCTGGGTAGAATATTATGACAAATGATGTCCGTTTCTATGTCAACCAAAGGATTTCGACGATATGAAAGAAAATTAACGAACATTTTAAACTCATAAAAAAACGATTAAACAGGATCATATTTGACCCTTGTACCGTCCAATGTTTGAAAATATTTGCCACTCACGCCGCCATGTTAGTCATTCGTCATATTCAGCTTTGGGTCGGAAAAAGGATTTATTGAACTGGGTGAGTAAGAAATGCTATGCATTAACGGAATGAGCATTGCAAAAAAACTAACTAACTAACTAACGGATCGCGCTCAAACTTCACGTCAAGATAAAGGACAGTTGTGCCAACTTTGGAATATCTACAATTTTGACAATACCTTTAAGTTTCATTTTTGACAGAATGTACAAAGTGGCGCACAATTAATCATCCAATTTTGTTTTTGAATTACTATTTTACTAAATAAAAAAAATGATTTTGAGTAATGGAAATCTTTATTTCGACCTTTACAATTTTTGCTGTTAAGTGGAAAAGATGATATCCGTCAAGTGGTTGTCGCTAGTGTTGATACACATTTGTACTCGTTTTATCGTATTTTCCATGACTTTCCGCAAGATTTTCACTGATAACTGTTCGCATTCCTATCGACTATTCTTCATAAGGGCTGCGATTGTCTGAGGCTTGTTGGCATAAACCCGCGACTTCAAGTAGTTCCAAAGAAAGAAGTCTGGGATGGTTAAATCGGGCGATCTTGCTGGCCATGCCAAATCGCCAAAACAGGAGATTACGCGACCAGGAAACGCTTCTTTCACAATATCAATTGTGGCTCGTGCTGTGTGTGCGGTTGCACCGTCCTGTTGAAACCACATGTTCACCAAGCCCTGCTCATCCAATTCCGGCAGTAAGAAGTCGTTTATCATGGCCGTGTAGCGTTCGCCAGTAACAGTGACCGTACTGCCGATAGGGTGATTAATTTTGCGCCACCTTGTATATTCCCATCCGCGAAATGTGCAGCGGGATTTTAGGTTGGGGAATAATAAATTCATTAGAGGACTTTGGTAATATTAGGGGGTTATGCCACTGTAATTTTTTCAGAAAATCGATTTTTTTATTAACTTAATTGATGGATAAACCATTCAAAAACGTAATACAAATTGTATTATACTATTGAAAAAAATGTATAAGTTCATTCAAACCATTTTATTGAACATAGTCACGACGTATGACGTGAAGGGTTTCCAGCCTGACCTTTCATGTGTATACTAACAAAGCAATCGACCTGAAGATTTATATATAAGCTAATGAGACATATTACTACAGAAGACAAGCCGAAATTTAGACCTGCTGGCGCCATCTGTAGTTCAGGCCGGGAATATTCCACCCCACCCTCGTACGCCATACGTCATGACTTAAAACTTTAAACGTGATTATCTGAAAATCATGTTTTCCAAATTGGCTTGCAAGATAACTCTCTCAACTTTTACCCAATTAAGTTCAAACTTTAACTCTAGCTTCTTGATTAGTTTCTGCAGAGAATGCCGTAGGGGTTTGCCAAATATTAAATATGATAAAAGTTATTAACAAACAAATGTCTTTTTTTTTGCGAAATAGTTCGTTTTTTTTTTCAAAAACTTGCTATTTTTTCAAAAATCAAAATTTTTTTTAATTCCGTACAACATTCTCTAGACATTTTCATGTAGTGTAAGTAGAATTTTTGTTTTTGGAGAATCAAAACTCTTCAAGATGTTTTGCAAGTCCCGGAGCAACTTTTTTTTGTTGTTGACAACGGCCGTGTGTCGCCAATTTTTTTCAACTGTACCTTAATACATATATAAACACGTGGTGAACTTCGTTTTATTACTGATACATTTTTTCCCATCGAAAAATAATACCAAAGAAGTGGTCGCTTTCCGGGTCTCTACAGTGGCATAACCCCTTAATCTCGTAAAGTGTTGACCAAACAAATTCAGAATTTGTGCTCATTGGAAAAGTGACATTCCGTACTAAAAGTAATTCCTTGACAGTTTTTTGGTTACTCGATCATGTTATCGACTACAGGGTGTTGTAAGGAAGTTAATAAAGAGACAATTCGATGTATTTTGCTTTGATAAAGGAGATAATTAAAGCCAGGCGGCTGAATTTGTGAATCGTGTTTATGAACCCATTACTGTTACAACAACTGTCATCATCATCATCGGCACTACAACCGGGATCCGGTCTTGGCCTTATTTAGCAAGTCTCTCTATCGGTATACGGTCCTTATCCGAGACTTGTTAAATTGTCCTTAACAATTTGTTTTTCCGGGCAAGGATAAATGGCCTTGTAGCGTCTCTAACAGATACACACACAATACACAGGCAAATAGTGAAGAACACCGAACGAAAAACGAATAAGATAATGCATCAGAGCCGTATACCATAGAGATAAAATACCAATTCACATCAGTGGAATACACTTGAGTTTAAAAATCAAATTCTAAACACGGCCAGTAGCCTGATCGGTTGCGCTTTGGTTAAATTTTTGGTGATTCTAACTGTCATAGGGTCAGTTTGAATCACACGTTCTTCTTCACTATCAATCCGAAACGCTATAGCCTTGCGCCACAACAACTATACGAAACTTTATTTTCGTCGATTCCGCTTTGAGTAACTCAACTAGGGAGACTTAACATCAATAAGTCATTTGTTAATCCTAGTTTGAAGAAATGTCCACACGTTCTCATTATGGTGAATAAAATGATCGTCCTCGTTACGTTTGTTCATTCAAAGTTCTGGACTGCATCAACGGTCGACTTTACTTGATCAATGTTGATGGAAGACCGTGAATGATTCAAGACTTGTTTCCTTGAACACAAAGCGGAAGTGGCTCTTTAAAACGGCTTCCAGAATCGGACATAACTACAGATCTTTTGACCAAACACATTACGCCAAGTACAGTAGTGTGGACAATCGATAGCATATCCTCTACGACAGATCCTCTAGTTCCGTTTATCGAAATCAAGCCCCTGCATGGAACATGAACAAGGCGTCAATTATCACTATCCTCGTCTTATGACAATCTACAATACACTTCATCGAATTTGTGATCGTTGTGATCATGCGGTTCGAATTACGATTAAACGGCAAATATACACGTATGTCATGAAGTTGAATTAAATATTTCGTTTCAAATCCGCATGCATCAGTTGTAGATAGCAAAAAAAAAAGATAGCCGTGAAGCAATATCGGTTAAGGTGGAACAGGCCTGAATATAAAAAACAATCAAAAGAAAAAGGCATCGACGGACAAGATATTTTTCAAAGGTCAATATTAGCCGCAATAATTGAAGAAGAATTGAAAAAGGAAATATAATTGATATAGACTCTAATAGAACATCTTCCGCACTTTATTATTTTTTTATTTTCAATTTCCGACCACTTTTTCACTAGTACTTTCATCATAACCCCTTGTGAGCTGTTTGTCCCAGTCAATCTTATTGCGACGAATCACTACCTGCTCAACAGAATCAATTAAACCTTATCGTTTCTTAGACACTACTGAATTTAGCACGTGTGACCTGCCGTCCAATTGCTGTACGCGTTTTGATAAGGAAAGGTTAACATTATATGATACTGCAACATTGTATGGGGAAGTTTGTATTTGCGCATAGCAAAATAATCTTTGGCCGAGATCTCTCCGTCATTTCAAATGCATGAACGATGGAAAAATTCATGGAGAGGTTGAGATTAATTCTAGAAGTTCTTAAAGAGAAATGCAACATTTGCAAACATTGTCTGAAATCCTTTAAATGGTACGAGGGCTGCCTTTTATATTTCGGGATTAGAGAACAAAAACAAATATTGTTTATCGAAAATCACTTTATTGTTTTTCAAAATATTCCCCATGGAGATCTATACACTTTTGCATGCGTTTGAACCAATTGTCGAAGCACTTTTGCCACTCTGATTGAGGTATCTCCAACACATGCATTCTGAATGCAGCAACCGCTTCTTCAGGTGTCGAAAAACGTTGACCTCTCAGTTTGTTTTTTACGTACGGGAATAAAAAGAAGTCATTCGGTGACAAGTCAGGACTATACGGCGGATGACCCATCAAATCGATGTTTTGGGTGCTCAAAAATGCAGTTGTCGCAGCCGATGTGTGAGAGCTCGCATTGTCGTGGTGAAGAGTGATCCGTCTTCGGCGGTTGGTTTTCCTGATTTCTTGGAAGACAAGTGGCAAACAAATGGTTGTGTACCACTCAGAATTGACTGTTCTGAGTTGTTCTAGTGGTACGGTTGCGACATGTCCAGTTTTTCCGAAAAAACAGGCGACCATTTGCTTGGAAGTGCTTCGTGCACGAACAACTTTTGTTGGATTTGGCTCATCTTGAAACACCCAGACAGTCGACTGCTGTTTACTTTCGGGCTCATACGCGTACATCCACGATTCATTACCTGTCACGATGTCATAGACGTGTTTCGAAGCACCTCGACCGTATTTTTTGAGCATTTCTTTCGACCAATTGACACGAGCCTTTTTTTGGCGATTGACAAATTGTGTGGGATCCAACGCGAACAAATTTTTTTGACAGTCAAATGTTTATGCAATATTGAATGTATGCTGGTCCCACTAACGCCTAAGGTTGTCTCAATCTCACGATAGGTCACATGACGATCTTCCAATATCAGTTCGCACACAGCATCAATGGTTTTCGGAACAACAACTGATTTTGGACGACCTTCACTAAATTCATCTTGGAGTGAACTACGACCACGATTGAATTCACCATACCATCGATAAACACTGGTCCTTGATGGAGCTTCACCGCCAAAAATTGAATTAAGTTCATCCATGCACTGTTGCTGAGTTAATCCACGCCGAAAGTTGTAAAAAATAATCGCCCGAAAATGTTGACGATTTAATTCCATTTTTGGGCCGAGATGATTTCTTTTAAGTTACTGTAAACAACACAAATAGCGCTCGTATGTCAAAACGTTCTGAATGCGTATAACCTCAAAAATGTCCAACTTTACGACAGAGCTGTCAATTGCCGGATTGCAACACTAGGGTTGCCAAATCCCGAATCATAAGAGGCAACCCTCGTAGATGTATGACCCTGATAGTCTCTTCCAAAGCAAACTTTTTCGAAAAAAGACACAAATGGGAATCCAAGTCACTTAAAAACCCGATGAAGTCCTTTAAATTGCTCCTCGGACGAGGGAACTCAAGTACAAATCGACCGTAGAAATATAGGCATAACGATGTTTTACGAATACTCAAAGAATATTAACAAATCTTCTAATCTGCAAAGCATTCGGAATATAATTTTGAAGAAGTGCCATTATTCATTCATTACACCGCGGCGAAAGATCTCCCAACTGTAGTACTTCTATCGGTCAATTCTCAAATAAATAGAAGGCAGTGAGTATTTAATTCCTTTTTTTCTACCACTCATTATTTCTCCATTTGAATCAATCTATAAAATCATCAACTTTCGAAATATCTGCAAATAAGCAGCCTCCTTAGTGATCGCCAATATGGATTTCATTGTGACAGCTCCATAGATAGCATAAAATTATTGCGTTTAGTGAAGTAATGAAGAATATCATTCGAACCCACGCTAGAAAATGTTAAAACCAAAGCACCAACGGATCAGACCATACCACTGCGTGTACTTGAATATGTCTCAACTTGCTGCATACATTTAATTTGGTGAGTGTAGAACCCTCATATATGTAGCTTAATTTGTTATATAATTAAGTTCATTTAATTATCACCCCCCAATTAACATCTCGTGTCTTCACATGCATATCCTTCCCTTCCCTCCAAATCATCACCTCCCATTATAATAGAATATTCCCAAATACAATAGTTAAATAATGTAAATAAAGTAAAACCCCTATTTAAAAACCACAATCACATTGCACATAGCCATATTCTCTCTATTAGACATAGTCTCCCTATCAACCATAGCCCCCTATTAGCCAATTCCGTTTCCTAGAAATAACAATCGTGGAAGCGGAATAAAAAAGGATATGAAAAAGAACGACGCGAGATTTCCTTCTTGTTCAGTTAAGTCGTGTGCGTGTGCGGTTCGGTCTCCGGGCATTGTGAAAATTCGAAAAAGAAAAAGAAAATTGCAAAACGAAAATAAATCAAATATGATTCAAAACGAACATTATGAAAATTCATTTAAGAGAAACGAATAGAAAGATTAAAAAATAAAAGTGCGTAAGGAAATTTAATCGTGTTTTATTCTGCAAGTTCTTCGTTAGAAAGTGTGGGTGCAAGAAATCCAAAACTAGGAATTGACAACAATCAAGTCAGTTAGGGGTAAGGTTGGTGAATACCCAATATATAATAATTGTTAAAAAATCTTTAACAAATTCAAACGTTAAATAAAATTAACGTTAGAACTAGACCTTGGATTACTAAGTTAATGCTCGGAAATACGACTTTGATAATTTTTTATTATTGATTCTGCTTTGTCTTTGCTTTACACTACGGTTGCGTGTGCGTGATCTGTTAAAATCGCCACAGGATACCTTCCCGAAATGTGATCTCACTCTATGCATTGCTTTGTTGAAAGGAACATTATCGCACTGGATATTTCAAAAGTGTTTTACAAATTGTTTGCACCCAATTCTATTGTCGAAATTTTAATTCCGCGGAATTTCCGATTCAGTGAATAAAAGTTTGTTTTTCGGAACACTCGGAACACACAGTTTCTTAGTAAAACCTGTCTCCTACCAAATTAACACTGGTGTTCCTTAGGATTCCGTACTGTCGCGATATCTTGCTCATGACACACAACTCACTCCATTCGTTTGTTGGTGTTTTCGATTTTCCTCAAATTATCAAGACCTCAATTTCAAATGACAGGGTTTTTTTTTTTTTTGGTTTCTGTAGGAAGTTGGAAATATTCAAAAGGTACCTCTGTACCGATACAGAGGAATGCCGGATTATTACCACCTCCCGCCAAGCACATAATCTCGTTGATTCTCGGGGAACTTTCTTTTAGATATTCCATCGTAAGGCTAATGTTATAAGAATGTTTTTCAAACGTTGATTTTTTTGTCAAAAACAGTAAAAACAGTTCTTATATTTGTTGTTTTTTTTTTTTGTTTAATTCCTTTCCTTTCTGTTTTTTATTCCTATTGGTGTCTTAATCTAGACTTGCCCAATCACGGCAATTTCATTAAAAACATTACCCATTAATTTGTATGCATAAACAGAATGTAAAAGTTTTTGGTAAAACACGAATTCAAAACGATATACTCGTAAAAATGCAAACCAATTTAAATAAAAGCAATTTAGCTGTTCTACACATTGAGAAATAACAAAATAAAAAAAATAAATATGGGACTGGGTGAATGGAATCAATTGTCGATTTTAATCGATTGCCCGAACGGACTCTGACTTACCCACAAAGCCTGTAGGTTATTGCAGACAATAAAAAATAACGATGATTTTCGGGTTTTTTACATTTCCTTCTTTTAAATTTCTATTCATAAGCCTTGCTTTTGAAAAAAACTTGTTCCTACTCCTATTTAAAAGGTACAACAGTTAAATACAAATTTCCTCTTAATGTGATTCATTTACTGGAATCAAACCTGTTACCCAATAGTTTGGAGAACAGGTAGTTTTTGAATGCCACCTGAAATCAGATGGTGATTTAGAGTATTCATATTCTATGCAGAAACCTACCCACGAATAGCATGTCGATTCTTCGACGAAATTAACATTGAATACAGAAGCTGAAATTAAATTCAAATAAATAAGAGACACATATTAAATTTCTGTTTTCTGTGTGTGAATTATTTCTGTCTATTATATATACTATTTTCTCCGGGCGACCGATTTCTTTTTGTACTCCGCCCGAAGATTATTCTGATATTTTAGGCCCCTGATAGGGTCTATCAAATATAAAACCGAAAAAGAATTCCCACTAGTATAGAGCTTACTTTGTATCAGTCAGCTGTGAATTGTAAAAGAACTAAAAATATTCATGCTTCTCGCAGTTTTTTTCCTATACCATTGCAGGCACAAAATGGGGATTCCGTGTTAGTCTCAGGCTAAAAAAAAGTTTTTATCGAGTACATTGATCTCACACCTGACTACTGAACATACCAATTATATTTTTGTCTAGTAACTTTACCGTATGCTGTATTACAAAGCAAAACTTTGGTGTTTGCCGTTGACCCTGTGGGGTTTCTCTATTCTATATGAGAAAAAACTCACAATTCCAACCACAATTCTTACCTAATTTCGACCGCTTTCAGCGTGTCATACATATCCATTTCCGTCATATGTTATTCACCTGAAATACATAATTTCCCCAAGGACGCATAGCTAAACTCATTATCCTATCCAGATAATTGAGTTTAGCTACAATCTTCGCCATACGGCAACACAATTGCTCTAACCATGGGATTTCCACCGGAAATTCCATTCGTATTGGTTAGCAACAACCAAGTCAAACCAAGCAACGCGGTTGCATCATCATCCATTGGCTTGGGTATTTACCAACATTCCACAGAGTTTTCTCCATGGTATTATATCCCCAGCCGACGCGGCGTCCTATTGACTTTTCTCAGATCACCCATTCACTTGGGGTCAATGATCTCTTTTTGCAGGTGGATAACATCAGCTAGGTTTTCCTCTCCCTCGTATTTCTGTCTTTCTATAGCGCGTTGACCTATGAGATCATCACTAGCTCAGTAGACCAGTCGCATTTTCATTTTCATTTTTAAAACATTTTTTATTTTTCTTTTTATATTCTTAATTTCTAAATTAAAGGCTAGACAAAAAATGCTTAAATTCTAGCTTAATTATCTTATATAATAACTTACTGGTCCTTCGCAGACGCTCTAAGCTAAACATTACTTAACATTTGTATAATTTGCCTTTCGGTGACAGAACTTTGTGGCAGTACTGATAATTAGTTGAAATACAAAGAAAAATTTGAAAAACTTTGTCAATTTTTTTGTTTTTTTTTCTTAAAATTTAACTTACTCAACTTACCTAATATATATATATATTTTTTTTTTATTTTTTTTTTTATTTTTTTTATTTTGATTTTTTTTTTATTTTTTTTATTTTTTTTTATTTTTTTATTTTTATGTAAAAGCACTTAACCTAACTTAACTTAAATCTTATACTACCCTAATTCTAGAAAAGCTAAGTCTATGTAAGCTAGCTGATGATAGTATGATTCTATACCGACTTTGGTATCCAGGTCTTTATATGCCATTCAACCACCAGAACTGTTGACGCTGTCTAATACTATCGTCCCGGTCTCTGTGGGAGATAGCCCTACTGAAGCGCAGGAGCTCTTCTTCGGTGCGCGCTACTTCCCGTTCGTAGCACAATCGCCCGTCTACAGATGATCTACTTACATGATAGATCAGCGGAATTCCGGATCTATCCTGTATAAGCCCTTTCATATCCAAGTCAAGGAACGCCTCTGGTGGAACAAAGCCGTTGCAACGCACGCTCTCATAGTACAAGGTGTTTGGATAATAGGCCCCGAAAATTAGGTCATTGGGCGAGCTTATTGCTCTCGCAATATGTCCTCTGATTAATTTAATCATAAAATTATCCGCCCTATTTATGTACGCTTCATTATATAAAGTCTCATTTGAGTAATACTTTTTATAGTCCGATTCCGGTGTCCGATATAATCTGAGACAACTTCTGAGACACTTTCTTTCGAACACCCGAATCTTTTCCATCAAATTTGGACCTATGTTGAACCATACTGGGCAACCATATATGAGCGTTGGCCTGATTAGCGTCATGTAGCATATGACTTTTACCTTGCTGTCAAGTTGGCTACTGTGAAATAGCCTCCTTGTCATAGCAAAAGTTTTCCTCGCTTTGAGCAAAGCAGCCTCTACATGTCTGTTGAAATACAGATATTGGTCTAGCCAGATGCCCAGGTATTTAACTAAACTCTTGGTTTCCAGTTTATCTCCATGCGGTCCCACGATAACTAGCTTTCGCCAGTTTTTCCTTGTGTCGTACGTGGCTTTATATAATGGAGTTCTGAATAGGATGGCTTCACATTTCTGGAAGTTGATCTTAAGTTTCCAGTCATTGCAATAGCGCTGCACTTTGTTGAAGTCTCGCTGTATTAACCTATTTATAGTCGCAACTTTCGGAGCTGTTCTGTAAATTATGAGATCGTCTGCGTACGCAATAGCCTGCGGAAGTGCTTCTAATAAGTCGCTAACATAAATGTTAAATAGAATCGGAGAGAGTACCGCGCCCTGTTGCAAGCCATTCTTGATATTATACGTTTTATTAGAGGTCACATTACCACTTTTGACCACGAACCTCCTGTCCTTTAACATATCGTAAAGTACATATAGTAAAGGCTTATGTATGCCATGTCTGACCAGTTTGTAATACAACCCTTCGATCCAGACGGTATCAAAGGCTTTCTCCAAGTTGATCAGACAGGCACCTGTGCATTGGTTCCTACATTTATTCCATTGTATGTCGGAGACCAGTTTAGCTGCGGCATGTGTGGTTTCATGACCCGCCTTAAAGCCAAACTGGTTATTTGGAATAATGCTGTTGTCGTCTACCCATTTTACCAGAGCTTTGTTAATGGTTTTTTCAAATACTTTACTGATGCTTGGGAGTAAACTTATCGAACGCATGTTTCTTGGGTTTGTACAGTCTTTGCCCTTTTTTGGGATGGGCTGAATGATTGCCGTTTTCCAACGCGCGGGATAATATGCATTATTCAACGCGTTGTTAAACAGGACCGTGTATATATCTATTGCCTTTGGGGGCAGATTCTTGAGTACGATGTTAGGTACTCCATCTATTCCCACTGACTTTTTGCTTCTTAATGAGTCGAAGATACTCTGGATTCCTTCCCTTGTTATTAGAAGGCTATTAGCCACTACACCATTGGCATTAATGTCAATTGACAGATTATCTTCACTGAATTCGGTAAAACCCGGATTCTCCGATTGCCAAAGTGAAATTTCATTCCGGAGGTGCAGGTGATTGAGTAGAACTCTGTCCTCCAGGTCGTGATTTCGATGAATGCTTTCATTCACCTTGTACATTTCCTGAAAGACAGCTCCCAAAGCGTTCACCTTTTCCAAAGGGTCTTCGATCACGAAGAGCTCACCATTGAGGATAGCGTTCTCTGCATCTATGCCAATGTTGGTTAGCAGCTGCTTGTTTACCTGAGTACGTGGGATTTGGAGACACTGAATCTCATTTTGATTATTTCTCCTGAATATTTTATTTATTTGTGGGAACATATTCGGGTTATTAGTTTTTATAGCTCGAATTCTGTTGTTCCAATACAAATTTGTTGCTAATCTATAATTAGCTTTAAGTAATTGTTGGAGATTTTTTAATCGGGATTTCAGTGATATTATCTCCTGGTCTTGTCTGTCTGTAAACTGTCTGTGTAATTGTTTTAATTTCGATAGCAGTCTGCTCTTTTGCCTGTGGAGTGCGTTTATTGTTGCGTTTCTGTACATGTTAGTGTGATCTGTAACTGTTGTTTTGGGAATTGTTTTGTCCATTGTTCGTTTTACGGTTTCGTCCATTTCTTGGATGTATTTGTCGATTTCGTCATTTGTCAGGTTTCTGTTTACTGGCAGATTCAAGTCATTCGAACAAAGTTCTCTTGTTAATGATCTGGTGAACCGCGGCCATCGCATTGCCCTGTAGTTATAGGGTTGCGGGATCACGAATTCCTCCAGATCTGCGAGCTCGTTCGGAAGCTCTATTACTGCCGTGAATGCACAGTGGTCACTGTCGTATTCAATTGTCCGTAAACAGTTTGTGTTTCGTCTATTGGTGTTAAGTAATCTCAGTAGACCAGTCGCATACGCGGCACTGATGCACACACACTAAGCCAGATCAACCCTGGGTTATTGTGCTTTCCCTTTTGATTTCTCCACCCTGGCTACGCCCATCGACGTCGAACGAATACACAAGTACGTTTCTACCTCGATGAGTGTGGTGAGTTGGGGAACGCACAAGAGAGCATGATTACCATTGGCGGATGGATGTGTAAAAGCAGAAATCGCGATTTCCACCCTAAGTAGAGTTAGTCACATCTCAATCGTTCGAGCGAAAGGTCGCGTCGTATATTTCTTCAATAAAAAAACTAATGAAATAAAACGAAAAGTTATTAATTTAAAGCTTTCCTTAGAGTGTAAAATAGTATATTGTGTGCGTTTCAAATTCATCTATTTAAATAAGGATAAACAGACTTGAGCTTCAAGAAAAATAAAAACAAATAAAAAAACTTCAAATAACTAAAACAGTGCCTTTTATTTCTGCTCTTTCGGCAACGTGCGTTCGGAGTAACAAGTGTCGGGGGATTTAAAGTGAAGCCGTGCCATACGTTGGCATAATACTACTACCCCCACAACCCCATTTCTTATTGATGATGACATTCCTTACAGTAATCGGGCACGTCGTTATTCGTTCAGTTTTTTTATGGCTTCACCAAAGGATGCCACTCATAGTTGACCTTGCCGTTTGGGTGTTTTTACAGGTTGGGTTTGATTGGGAATTTCGGGATTTTTCCCAATTTACCCTGTATCTGCACCCTTCCCACATGTGGCATTTTCGACCACAAAATCCACAGCAACATCGAATATAGTAAACCCTATGGTTCGTAGCCGTCGGTTTCGAGGCAGGGGGCTGGTGTGGTCCCTGGTTTGTATTTTTCTGCGACTGTGGAAGTCCGAGATTACGCTGTGGTGGTGCACGACAGTCTTTAATGTCGTGCCCATATTACTCCAGTGTCTCCACCGCCAAAGGTTCGAACACTCAGCGACAAACTGCGAAATGCAGTATCGATGCGTAAGATGCGAACAGGACCACAGCGCAGAACAATGCACGTTAGGTAAAGAAAGGTTAGCCGTCAGATCTCTTTTAAAGTGTGCACTTTGTAAGAGCGAGGGATGCCCCGCTAATTATCGAGGCTGTCCTAAATTCCGCGAACTACAGGAAAAAAGTTTGTGGTGGAGGTAGTCGTGGCGCCTGCATGCGCGCGGGTTCTACTACCAACCCACTCTGCTAAAAGTTCGACGAGCACCCAAAGAAAAACTGTTTACCCGAAAGAACAATGAAACAAGACCTCACAACACAACGGCGTCGGTACGGGGGGTGGCAGGCGACCCGACCGCCTTGCTGTTTGAAAAACGACTCCTCGAGGATAGAACTCTAGTTTGAATTCCATTCTCGGTTAGGGTTAAGGAACGGAAGAGAGAGAGAGACAATTTTTCTCTTAAGGGTGTGGCCACCAAGGAAACGCGATCTTTTGATGCAGTGGTGTGTATGTGTGAACGTACACATCATCGTGTTTATCGATGCATTTCAGCAAGGATAAACAAAACCTACAGCTAAGGAAAAAGAACAAAGGAGAAGCGACCTAATGCATCGGTCTGTGATTAGGGTCAGCTAAATAAATAAGCTTGAACTCATTAAATGGGAATTGCATTTGGGATACCACAAACGATGTGGATTGTTTATGGTATCGCCAGAAAACCTTTAAAGGACAGCGTTTTTGTTTGCACATTGCGTGCTAAGGAAATTAGTTTCAGCGTCTATTGCGCTAATTATATGCAGCTGCTTGGGTTGTTTATTGTTGGGAGAAAAGGTCGCCAGCCAATGTGTATGAAAAGAGATTTGTTGTACACATGATGAACGACGACGCAATGATCATTATCCCTGGTTGGGTTGGTTACATGATATGTGAACCGAATTGTTTTCTTTCAGGAATATGCTGTTTATTCCATAAAGAATTCTTTGTTGGGAAAATTTTGCCGATGCGTTAATGCATAGGAAAATGCCTTTGTATATGTAATGCTTGTATGCATTAATGTCCTCGAAAAAGGAAATGTTTTCAGGTGCTGGTGATTGGGATGTAAATATGGGTTGCGGATATGGGAGGTTCTTCAGGTGAGCTTTAAGAACCCCCACAAGTTTTCACAGCAACGAAAAAAGAATGCCCGATAGTTTAAGCTCGACCAGCCCTAAACGTAACACTCCAGTTCTCGGATGTTCAAGTAACAGCTGGTAGGAGAAACACGTCACAACCTACCACACGGGCGCAACATACTGTGCCTCTAGAAACGGTAACACTAGCAGATGTGCTCACAACCTTGCTCGCTATTCAGACGCAGATGACACAAATGCAAAAACAAATAAAGGAGCAGGACACTAGATTAAACTGGGTCTATTCGCAGTTGTCTAGCCAGCCGCCAATATTAACCCCCGAACAGAAAGCACAATTAAGGCTCTAGTTGTGAATATAAATGCACTTATCAGAATCGAGAGAAAAGCCGCTCTCTTTAAACTGTTGCAAGACGAAAGTCCTGACATGCTTCTGGCTAGCGAAACTAAGCTGAAACAGAGGCATAAACTATGTCACAAAAACGACGACATTATACGAAAAGACCGATCCAAATCCACACAAGGAGAAGGGGTGGCAATCTTTGTTAAAAAAGGACTTCAACATAAGGTAATATATAGTGGTGAGATGCGCAAATTTCGAGAGGAAATCAACTAGCTGGTTGACTAGATCAACATCAGATTAAATATAAGGCTGAACTGATAGCTACATAATATCCTTCCTTTCCCAGAGGGGGATAGTTCCTAGATATTATGTTTATTGACACACGACTTAAACATCCACATGCCAACAGACAAAATAGAAACTGCTTACGCACAATTGAGTGTGACAGCGACCATTGTGCATTATCAATCGTGATAAAAGCACCAAGCGAAGTTGTGGAACTCGGTGAATGTGTGATCCCGCAACTCTATAATTATGTGGGTATGCGATGGACGCGTTTCACAAGAACATTGACAAGAGAAATCCGCTTAAAAGCTATTAACCCTCCTACGAACAGAAACATATCCAACGATGACATCGACAAATACATACAAAAAATGGACGAAACCATAAAACAAACTATGGACAAAACAATACCCAAAACCACACCTACGGGCAACATGAACATGTATCGAAACGCCACAATCAACGCACTCCACAGAAAAAAAGTAGACTTCTGTCTCAACTAAAACTACGGTACAGACGATTTACTGACAGGCATGACCAGGAGATAATATCACTGAAGTTTAGATTAAAAAATCTCCAACAGCTGATACATTTTTTTTTACAATCCCAGGGGAATATTTTCAAGTATTGAGACATCGTTTGTTCGTGTCAAAAAAGGAGATGGGATGCCGAAATTAAAAAAATTGCAGGAATAAGAAGAAAATCCACTAACAGAAAATTAAGGCAAACCATAGAGGGGCCTCTTAGGCTTCTCGATAGTATAGTGGTTAGTATACCCGCCTGTCACGCGGGAGACCGGGGTTCGATTCCCCGTCGGGAAGCCTCTGGCGCAACACTAATGACCTTTCCCGGAAAAAACAAATCATTGTCCAATATTTAACAAGCCTCAGGACTTGCTAAATAAGGCCAAGACCGGTTCCCGGTTGTAGTGCCGATGATGATGATAGGGGGACCTATGTCACACGACAAGCTGATACTGACGTTAACGATGTCAAAGATTAGGAACAACACTTTTTTTTTTTTGAATTACTTTTTTACTAAATAAAAAAAAATGATTTTGAGTGATGGAAATCTTTATTTGGACCCTTACAATTTCTTTCTGTTGAGTGGAAAAGATGATATCCGTTAAGTGGCTGCCGCTAGTGTTGATACCCATTTGTATCCGTTTTATAGCATTTTCCATGACTTTCCGCAAGATTTCCGGTGATAAGTGTTCGCATTCCTGTCGAATATTCTCCTTAAGGGCTGCGATTGTCTGAGGCTTGTTGACATAAATCCGCGCTTCAAGTAGCCCCAAAGAAAGAAGTCCGAGGTGGTTAAATCGGGCGATCTTGCTGGCCATGCCACATGGCCAAAATGGGAGATTACGCCACCAGGAAACTTTTCCTTCACAATATCCATTATGGCTCGTACTGTGTGTGGGGTTGCACTGTCTTGTTGAAACCACACGTTCACCAAGTCCCACTCATCCAATTCCGGCAGTAAGAAGTCGTTTATCATGGCCGTGTAGCGTTCGCCAGTAACAGTGACCGTACTGCCGATAGGGTGATTAATTTTGCGCCACCTTGTATATTTCCATCCGCGAAATGTGCAGCGGGATTTTAGGTTGGGCCATTTTCAGTGCCCTAGAAACGAAGATTTTGCTTATTGACCTAACCGCTTAAATGCGGTTCGCCGGTCATGATGATTTTCGACACAAAGTCGTCCTCTTCGTTGTTGAGAGTAAGGATGGGTTGACAGTAATTGGCGCAAGGCTAATAACCTTACTCGGAAAAACAAATTATTATGGTCAATTTAACAAGTCTCGGATAAGGGCCGTATACCGGTGGAGAGACTTGCTAAATAAGGCCAAGACCGGTTCCCGGTTGTAGTGCCGATGATGGTGGTGACAGTAATTCACACACACCTGAAAGGTTAGCAGGCATTAACTGATGCACTGTTTGCACTTTACATTGGCACATGTGTAAGTCTTTCACTAAAATTCGCTGTAGGGTCCGTCTGGTGATGCCCAATTGTGTGGTTCGTCATCTGGTTGATATTTCTTCGTTCTCTGCGACACCGGCAGCCACAGCCGAGATATTCTCGGCTGATCGACCAGTCCGCTGGCGGCCACGTCCTGCATGGCCTCCTGTGGTTCTAGTCTGTTAGAGACGAATAGCTAAGCGTGGGAATGTTTGCCCAGTTGGCGCGACATGAGTAAGAAATCGACGTCAAAATTCACGCTGCGCTAGCACCACCGACCGATTATTGGACAAAAAATCGACACAATTATTCCACGCTCTTGCGGAGTATAGCGCTCCAATGGTTTACTGTTTGTATACTGCAGCTGTTCACAAATGTCAAATATGATTGACGTATTATAACATATTCCGGTAGAGTGATTAATTTTGCGCCACATAGTATATATATATATATACATATATATATATATATATATATATATATATATATATATATATATATATATATATATATATATATATATATATATATATTGCAAATAAACTTTATACTTATCAGTATCAGAAATATTTTACGAAAATTATCACCGATTTTTTAACTAAAATCTAACAAAAAAATTCAGCACTCCCTGTACTCGTCTGATCTACCTCCCTGAGATTATTTTCTATCTCTTAAACTCCATTTGACTATAAGAGGATATCATTTTTTCATCAATTGGTGACCATCTTAGACTTAGACGCCGAACACCACCCTAGACAATATCCCAATCAGCAACAACCAAAAGTCATTTGATGCACTTGTCGAATGAGCTGCTTAATGTATTTTATTTCACGGAGATTATTTTCATAAAATAAAATGTTTTCTGTAAATATTGATTAATTATTTACATTATTTTAAATCCACTCCGGACTATTTTGGGACAGAGGGTATACAAAAACCTACTTCTTTTTGCAATAAAATATTATACGTCGAATCAGTTATGATTATCAATTTTTACCAATGTCTTTTAACGACTGTCAACATACAATCAAAAAGAGGCTGCACTGTTTACATATTCACCTATCTTAACATTATTGGGGTTACACAAATATTTTTTTTCTTTCTTCACTCAATCAATTATTTGGATTACGTGAGATTACGAAAGTGTCAGTGCTACACGTAATCAATTCGATTTCGCATGGTAATTTCATACAATTCTTCTAACAATACGAAAATGAAGATTCCATTTAGCTGTGGTAATCTAATCGATAGCAACACTTTCTGCATTTGCGATTGAGATTGAAGCCAAGGCGTATCTTCCTCATTACGAGTATATCTAGTAACCAATCAGTATCGTACTTCTATCATAGTTTTCAAAATCTTGTGCAATCATTTCTTTGTTTGCTTGCAAGTTGCAATGTGATCGGTCCTTTTGCATTTCACTAGCGACAATCACTATTCCCATTAAAAACAAACAGAGATAAGAAAAAAAAACACCAAATAAAGGCCATCGAAGATTTCGCAGCCGTCGATGCTGTGCTTTCAAATTTACTCGTCGCCTTTTGTGTGTTCGTTTTACAACTCTTGAGATACAGTCGGTTGCAACACTTGTACCATCTTATTATCTCATCATCGCGAATCGTACACTGGTATCCTATATTCAAAATTAGCAATTTAATTTTTGGTTTTTGGTTTCTGTTTTTTTTTTTAGTTACTTTCCAATTTAGTTATTCTTTTTTTTCTATTGGACTTTCTATAATAGATGACTTGCTTATCGAAATCCGTAAGCTCGTTAAACATTTCATACATCTTTGTCTTTTCAAATGCTTTGCTCTCTGCTGGTCTTCTTGCTATCAGATGATAGAATCTATACCTCAAGTCTTGATTTGCGGTGTGCCTAATATAGTTTCACTCTAATTGCATATTTACATAGAAAAGTTTCCTATCACGACTGTTAAAGTCACGTTTTTCATTCCTGGCATTCTTTTTCATTCGATCCCCCTCAAGCAGTCTTCTTTCGTTTTCGATTTCCTACTACTTCTCCATGATATTTCTGAATTTTTAAATTTATCTATCACCGCTAACCGATTCAATGCAAATAACTAGTCCTAAATTAGTCAATCATATAAATTACTTTCTAAAATATTCGCGGTTTTACTAAGCAGAATGTCAGAATATTGAAATGCCTATTCAGTGCCGGCCTTCAAACTTTGCCTTGCGGCACTCCATCTAAATGACGACCAAAAGTTGGATTTGTGTTACATTTAGTGTCATAAACTAAACGCAATGCCGGTGTTAATTGATTTCACTATTTAGATGTGGAAGAAATTTATGCAGGCCACTTAAGTGTGCGCTTTGATCACAGATTTATGTAACAAGCGCACGCTATTTTATGTGTTACTTATTTATACGTTTGTGGTTAATAGATAACCGCCTTTTTACTGTTACATTCCTTAGAGCACTACTGTGTTTTCCGTAAATAAATTTAAGCCTCGTGCACGTAGTTTATCCAAAATGCACTAGACCATGGTTAGTTTTACGGCGCCTATTGTTGCACCTGTACACCGACATCGCATAGTTTTTACATCTATGCCGTTCAGCCTCTAGGGTAATGTATGTACAAGCTAAATATTTCCTTCTTGATTTGCTGGTTAAATTCTTGTTTTTTGTATCCGGATTTTCCCTTTGAGATGTTCAATTAACTTTGATAATCAGTTCTGGTTTAATACAATTGAAAATTAAGCGGTAGATTCATTTGAGTAGACAGGAACCAAATAGGTTGAATAGATATGATCGCGCTACCACCGACGTATTCGCTCCGTGGATTTTTCTTTTGTTGCTTGAGAGGTTTTTAATGTTTATGAATTATGAAAGAGATTGGGGAACGGGAAATCCTGTTGGTTTTATTGTATGTGATATTAGGTTTTGTGGTTAAGTTATTGTGGGTACATGATAAAATGGTTAACAAGCCTGTTTTGGAACAAAGGCTCTATCTATTTATCGGTTGTGTAATCACAGCAAACTAAACCAATTATTATATTATTATATAATTGCTTACTCACAGAAGATCAGAAATCTTAGTAACAAGGACAATTCTTAGGTGATGGGGGATTCCCGATGGCAGAATATTTAAACTTGTCGACATTACATACATGTTGGTTCAATTTAGGGGAACTCATTAGAGAGCACTATAATTTTAAGTATTTTCTGTGTGACACCTGTGGTAGAACATGTGTTGGAAACTTCAGTCTTAGGAGACTATTACTATTACTATTACTATTACTATTACTATTACTATTACTATTACTATTACTATTACTATTACTATTACTATTACTATTACTATTACTATTACTATTACTATTACTATTACTATTACTATTACTATTACTATTACTATTACTATTACTATTACTATTACTATTACTATTACTATTACTATTACTATTACTATTACTATTACTATTACTATTACTATTACTATTACTATTACTCTTACTTCATTTTCATTTTTAAAACATTTTTTTATTTTCTCTTTATCTTCTTAGTTTCTAAATTACATGCTAGACAAAAAATGCTTAAATTCTAGCATAATTATCTTATATTATAACTTACTGGCCTACGCAGACGCTCTAAGCTAAACATTACATAACGAATGTATAATTTCCCTTTCGGCGATAGAATTTTGCTTGTGGGAGTACTTATAATAATTTAAATGAAAAAGAAAAATTTTGAAAACTTTGTGCCGACATTTTTTTTTTGTTTTTTTTTTCTTAAAATTTAACCTACTTTTTTTTTTTCTTTTTTTTTTTTAAATATAATTTTATTTAATAAACTTAACTTAACTTAACTTAAATCTTATACTACCTTAATTCTAGAAAAGCTTAGTCTATGTAAGCTGGCTGATAATACTGTTATTCTTTACCGACTTTGGTATCCAGGTCTTCATATGCCATTCAACCACCAGAACTGTTGACGCTGTCTAATACTATCCCGGTCTCTGTGGGAGATAGCCCTACTGAAGCGCAAGAGCTCTTCCTCGGTGCGCCTTACTTCCCGCTCGAATCACAATCGCCCCTCTACGAATGATCTTCTTACATGACAGATCAGCGGAATTCCGGATCTATCCTGTATAAGCCCTTTCATGTCCAAATCAAGGAACGCCTCTGGTGGAACAAAACCGTTGCAACGCACGCTCTCATAGTACAGAATGTTTGGATAATAAGCCCCGAAAATTAGGTCATTGGACGAGCTTATTGTCTTCGCAATATGTCCTCTGATTAATTTAATCATAAAATTATCCACCCTATTTATGTACGCTTCATTATATAAAGTATCATTTGAATAATACTTTTTATAGTCCGATTCCGGTGTCCGATATAATCTGTTCTGAGACACTTTCGAACACCCGAATCTTTTCCATCAAATTTGGACCTATGTTGAACCATACTGGGCAACCATATATGAGCATTGGCCTGATTAGCGTCATGTAGCATATGACTTTTACCCTGCTGTCAAGTTGGCTACTGTGAAATAGCCTCCTTGTCATAGCAAAAGTTTTCCTCGCTTTGAGCAAAGCAGCCTCTACATGTCTGTTGAAATACAGATATTGGTCTAGACAGATGCCCAGGTATTTAACTAAACTCTTGGTTTCCAGTTTATCTCCATGCGGTTCCATGATAACAATATTTCGCCACTTTTTCCTTGTGTCGTTCGTGGCTTTATATAATGGCGTTCTAAATAGGATGGCTTCACATTTCTGGAAGTTGATCTTAAGTTTCCAGTCATCGCAATAGCGGTGTACGTTGTTGAAGTCTCGTTGTATTAAACTAATTATGATCTCAACTTTCGGAGCTGTTCTGTAAATTATGAGATCGTCTGCGTACGCAATAGCCTGCGGAAGTGCATCTAATAAGTCGCTAATATAAATGTTAAAAAGAATCGGAGAGAGTACCGCGCCCTGTTGCAAGCCATTCTTGATATTATACGTATTATTAGAGGTCACATTACCACTTGTGATCACGAACCTTCTGTCCATTAACATATCGTAAAGTACATATAGTAAAGGCTTATGTATGCCATGTCTGACCAGTTTGTAATACAACCCTTCGATCCAGACGGTATCAAAGGCTTTTTTCAAGTCGTTCAGACAGGCACCTGTGCATTGGTTCCTACATTTATTCCATTGTATGTCGGAGACCAGTTTAGTTTGCGGCATGTGTGGTTTCATGACCCGCCTTAAAGCCAAACTGGTTATTTGGAATAATGCTGTTGTCGTCTACCCATTTTACCAGAGCTTTGTTAATGGTTTTTTCAAATACTTTACTGATGCTTGGGAGTAAACTTATCGAACGCATGTTCATTGGGTTTGTACAGTCTTTGCCCTTTTTTGGGATGGGCTGAATGATAGCCGTTTTCCAACGCGCGGGATAATATGCATTATTCAACGCGTTGTTAAACAGGACCGTGTATATATCTATTGCCTTTGGGGGCAGGTTCTTGAGTACGATGTTAGGTACTCCATCTATTCCCACTGACTTTTTGCTTCTTAATGAGTCGAAGATACTCTGGATTCCTTCCCTTGTGATTAAAAGGCTATTAGCCTCACGATTGGCATTAATGTCAATTGACAGATTATCGTCACTGAATTCGGTAAAACCCGGATTCTCCGATTGCCAATGTGAAATTTCATTCCGGAGGTGCAGGTGATTCAGTAGAATTCTGTCCTCCAGTTCGTGATTTCGGTGAATGCTTTCATTCACCTTGTACATTTCCTGAAAGACAGTTCCCACAGCGTTCACCTTTTCCAAAGCATCTTCGATCGCGAAGAGCTCACTATTGAGGATAGCGTTCTCTGTATCTATGCCAATATTGGTTAGCAGCTGCTTGTTTACCTCAGTACGTGGGATTTGGAGATACTGAATCTTGTTTTGATTACTTCTCCTGAATATTTTATTTATTTGTGGGAACATATTCGGGTTATTAGTTTTTATAGCTCGAATTCTGTTGTTCCAATACAAATTTGTTGCTATGCTAATTTGTCGATTTCGACATTAGTCAGGTTTCTGTTTACTGGCAGATTAAAGTCATTCGAACGCAGTTCTCTTGTTAATGATCTGGTGAACCGCGGCCATCGCATTGCCCCGTAGTTATAGGCTTGCGGGATCAAGAATTCCTCCAGATCTGCGAGCTCGTTCGGAAGCACTATTACTGCCGTGAATGCACAGTGGTCACTGTCGTATTCAATTGTCCGTAAACAGTGTGTGTTTCGTCTGTTGGTGTTAAGTAGTCTCAGTCGTGAGTCGATTAGCAAGATATCTAAAAACGATCTACCTCTGGGGAACGATGGATATTCCGTAGCTAGCAGGTCAGTTCTATATTCAATATGAAACTGATCTAACCAACCAGCCAACTGATTTCCTCTGGCATTAGATATATAATTTCCCCAATTTCTATGCTTGGCGCCCATATCTCCCCCTAGGGTAAAGTAGTTTTTGCCCAGGTGCAATTGTAAGCATCGGAAGAGTGTCTCGAGCTCTGCTATAAATAGATTATGTTGGTGCTCCTCAGGTGCGTAGACCGCAATCGCATACAAACCCCTTCCTTGCTGAAGGGGTATGCGTACGATACAGGCTTCCAGCACCCGGAACCTGCGCACTTCTCCACTATATATTACTTTATGATTGATCCCTTTTCTAATAAAGATTGCGACACCCCCCCCCCCCCCCCCCCCCCCTTGAGAGGAGTTAGGTCGCCGCGTGACCAAACCTTTGGCAGGATGTCTCTGCCTTTTTTTAATTTGTCCCATATGAACATTTGATGATCCAAGGCTGTAATTTTTCTTAGACCACCAATTCTACTGCTGTTAATTGAACCAAAAAGAAGGGTAGCTTGCGGCTTTCCCTTCTTGCCTTGGATGTGGTGAATGGTTTTACCGCGGTAAACTCGAGATCTTCGTGCTTCAGGTTTTGAAGCATTTCGAGCAGAGCCTCCGGTTCCATTTCAGGGTCGACAGCCTTTAATAGAACCGCTACGCTCTTCGTTTGTTCCGGCGTGAACGAGTAAAATTCCGCGGTGGCTCTTTTTAAGACCTCTTTAATTTTGTCGTGGTCTGCCACTGTATATGTTTGAATGGCATGCCTGTTACCCGTCAGTCTTTTAACTGCAAAATTGTTTCCTATGGCTAGCTTACAAAGACTTACCAATTCCTTACAGCCAACATCTATGGTGTTGATTGGTGGCTATTACTATTACTATTACTATTACTATTACTATTACTATTACTACTACTATTACTATTACTATTACTATTGCTATTACTATTACTATTACTATTACTATTACTATTACTATTACTATTACTATTACTATTACTATTACTATTATTATTACTATTACTATTACTATTACTATTACTATTACTATTACGGCTGCGCCGAATTTAATGCAATTGCGGTATGACAGGTACTCTTTATATGTTTGCCCAGGCAACTCCTGGATCAATCGCTTGGTTCAAAGCATCAACGCGATGTTTCCCATGGAACACCATTGTCGGTAAATAAACCGAACAACGGATGCCTACTCTGGTAGCTAATAGCAATTAGCACTTAAGTCCCTTGCATGACCCTAACGCAAAAGGCACACTTCTGCAAACAACGCATAGCTATTCGCTGCCGACCAACAGTCATGCAATCATAAACATCCTAACGTAGATCGCTCGCTAGATCTTTATGATTTGGAAATGCTAACAAAGAAACTAAGTTACGATCCCATGGTTCTTTTGTACCCATCTGAAGCGCGCAAGAACCTCGTTGTCTTGGGCCAGATGGGTAACATAAACAAATCCCAGGAAAAGATCGAAAATTAAGCGACGGTACGATCGATCGTCAAACAAAGGAACAAGATTCCGATAAGGATGACGGAAAGGAGAATGATGGAAAAATTCTCTTTGCAGATTGGATGGGGAATTTTCTTTTGCAGATGCGGGATGAGAGGTTCGAATGGGATTTTAAAGATAGAGACTATCTATATCGCATAATCGAATCGAGAGAACCCCACCGAGGAGGTCGCTAGATACAGTCACTTTGAACCCCAACGAGGAGATCGGTCCATTAAAAGAATTTGTATTAGGTTAAAAAAAGTAACGTCGAGTGTGTAATCTAGCGGGTGAAATTTGAAGTTGTACCTAGTGATTCGTTTTGCCACAAACACCTAGCAAGAACACTATTTCGTGCCGTCGAACGACAGTATTAAATTATTAAAACATTATAATTGGTGACCCCGACGTGATCTGTACACACAGCACACACTTTCCCATAGTAAACAGAACTTCACAACACGATCATGACTTCCGCATAGAGCACTGGCACACTCGCCTGCTCTGACGATCTCTCGCTCCGTCGTTCGCACACGAAATTGATCGTAACAAAGTTACTGAGGAGGGAGTAGTGGGGCGGATCTAGCAGATACACACACAATACACAGGCAAATAATGAAGAATACCGAACGAAAATCGAATAAGAAAACGCATCAGTGCCGTATACCATAGCGATAACATAACAATTCACACCAGTGGAATATACTTGAGTTTAAAAATCGAATTGTAAACACGGCCAGTAACCTGATGTGTTACGCATTGGTTCAATTTTAGGTGATTCTGGCTGTCGTGGCGTCAGTTCGAATCACACGTTCTTCACTATCATTCCAAACGCTATAGACATATTATGAGAAACTTTATGTGCTGATGTCAGAAAATGTTGGATTGTGTTTTGATTCTTAGATCATTGATAAAATAGGAAAATGTTATAAGCCACAGTAGAACGCGTGGGATTTTGATCAACAATTTGGCAATTGTTATTTCAATATTTGAAAATTGCAACCAGTTTAAATATAATGAAATGTTTTCCCATGCCCTTACAGTTAAAATTTGAGCAGATACATCGAATTAGAGTTGACTAAATGAAGAAATACTAGAGCTAAATGTGTTTGGCGTCGTGAGCACCTAGGCCCTCGGATAAGTTCTCGAACGGCATGGATGTTGTCATCTGTACGACTTGTCCTTGGGCGTCGATCATGACTTTCGTTTTCGATACGTTCTCGCCCACTTTTAAGTTCTCTGACCCACGTATACACACTGTTCTGAGACAGCGTATCATCACCAAAATTTGCCTTCAATCGAGAAAAAATGTCCGAGGGCTTAACGCCTTATTTTGTTAAACATTTTATAATAATCCGTTGCGCAACACACGTATGTTCCTCTTGCTCGCTCGTGGCTGTACTGACTATCAAGTTGAGTGCTACCGCTAGCCAAGCCGGTTTCCCTACTCTTCATAAACCAAACAACAGCCACGCACAAGATTATATACCACACAACTTGTTGCCAAGTAAAAATGTGTAATTACCGCGTATATGTGATTCATCGCCGTATTAACCTTTTAATTAAATAAATTGGCACACAATGCTGGGATCTAGCACTATTGATATTCAAGGTTACTTAAAAATCTAAATTTAATTTAGGAAAAACATAATCGAACCGAAATATCTCTGTAGAAGACCGTATGCTTGAAAATACTTTTTTACAAGTCGAGTAAGGTATAAACTTCTCATAGCAAATCTCTTATGATATATCCCTAGGTGAATAACTTAAAAAATGCACATTAAGTTTTCGCCAGAGTTTACGCCGTCAATGTATCTGTAAAACTTCACTTATAAGAAACAATATTAATAAGACAAGCTCATACAATTTGAGTCTTGAGCATTATGGATTGATGGCATTATCTGACGCCGGCTCAAGTACGTTTTTGCACTGAGACTAATTTGATCAAGGGTCGTGAAATAACGAATGATTAGGTTCAAAAATGTGCAAAACGGGAAAGAAGCCTAAATATACATATACCCGTAAAGTAGCCACAAACACCGTCGCCATTACACTTTGCCATCTATAGATCTCATGATAGGCAATTCAATTCAATTACAATGATAGCAATGCATCGCTTTCATTCATGACTCTGAGATTCTTAAGACGGCCCTTCGGCAATGGCTTGACTGGATTATCGACGGCTTTCTGGAAATAGACAATTGGTCGCGACGCGCCATCATCGCTTAAGCATATTGCGTGATAACATGATGATCCATCATAGCAGCATGCTCTCACGACTGCCTATATAGATCCCCCAGCGAAGCTATCGTTTAATCGGCATATTTCATTTGAGTTGCCTTTGGCTTCCCCCGTAAAAACTGCGGGTTTGTAGATAGGTGCAAGGGTATTACATTGAATACCCATCGGATCCCGTCCAATTAACCTAAAAATGTCAAATGCGCACAGTTGATGCATAAATCCGCCAATTTCATTGTTTCCAGATGTCAGTGTTCATGCATGTTTGAAAAATTACTTGCTGGCGACTCTGTCTTATGTTACCGCCATTTTTGAACGTACCTGATTATATATGCCAGAAGCCGGGGCCGAAGTCACCTGGTTGCGGGTGTGATGGGCTGACTTCTCTGATCGCAAACTACAACGTGATATGAATGGATCAAAATGAAAACAACAAGAATGTAATTATAAACTTCTCGCTCCATATAGGACTTTGTGCGGGTGGAATGGAAATGGGTCATCCGACATTATCTTGCTGTTGCTTGTACGCCTTCCGCCGGCAGAGACAGAAAAGTTTGCCTCTCCTCGGGTTTGGGTTTATCTTAAGGCCACCTACACTACCGCGGAAGTGCCTGAATGTATTGCAAACTATTCTCTGAGTATCATGCTTTCAATAGGCTTGTTTTGTTTCCTACCGCTACGCTACCAGTGTTGGCGGTGAGACAACTGAATTGAATAATAAATCAAACACTCGAGCGTTCAGGTTTTGGTGGTTGATAACTTTTTCCTTTCGAACGTGTCGATTGGATGGCAGAGATTACTTTAATCCCACGGATAAAAATTGGCAACTGAAGATTGGGAAAGGAGCTCTTGCACACCATGATTATGATTCTAATTAAGTACCTTATACGGCGGGAGTTTTTACTGCTTTTTATAGATGAAGGTGTCTCAATAGGATCAATTAGGTATTTCCTAACCTATAATGAAAAAATAATTTTATATCAAATTCGAAGTTGCCGTCGTTTTGGTATTCTTCGCTATCCAGCCAAATAGCTGAGGTTGAGTAGAGCTCCTAACTGCGCTATATAAGCTCATGCTTTTACAGTTCAGGTTTCCGGTGACGACATTTCGACGAGTCTTCTGGTATAAGAGCAACATCTTTTACGAGTATAGGATGTTGTGACACATTATTTGTGTTACACATCTGATATTTTTTTGTTAAGTATTTCAAATATGAAACTTTGTTAATAGTTCCTAATACTGTGGGCATTACAATAAAAAGAAAAAATGATTCTCAACATGAAAATCAACCCACTTCTATGGTGCAGTTAGTAAAGTTTTGTTCCCTTGCCTTTTCTGGAATTGTAGTGAATTAAATTGCATCTACTCTTGTAAAAGCGCGACAGGCTTGATAAAAACGCAATTCTTTTCAAAAGTTTGATATCGTGCATGGACTACAATTCAGTATGATCCTGTTTAATTTGAAAACAAAAAGTGTATAATAATAATATTTCGCAATTTTGTTAAGACATCTCACGTCTCCACCTTGACGGCGTAAGATGCCCTGTCACAAAGGAGGAGAAAGCTGTCATTGTACTGTCAGCGAACTATATAAAGCCTTCAAGACGTGGCTTTCAAAACATTGGGGACCAACAGAGAGGCTTCATAAGGGATAAAATAAATTGAATCAACTTCTACAGGCAGTAGTCAGAGCCTAGCTGAACAACAAATGAATACAAATGAAAAATGCTAGACAACCTAATGGGAGATGCGGGAAGCAGAAAGTCCATTGTTGTAGCTGGTGACTTTAATGCATGGGCGACCGAGTGGGACAGTTAATGCAACAATATGAGGGGCCGTTGGAAGCCACCACCGCAAATACTGGCAAGAAGATCGCACATCCTAAAATAGGAAGGAAAAGAGCTGACTTCCAAGAGCACCTTGTTAGCTTAAAAAAGTCAAAGCGTGAACTGAAGATGGCTATAAAAAATATTATGGCTAAATGTTTCAAAAACATCTACGCAGGGGCGGGCATAAAGCCCTGGCATACCCGCTACAGAATGGATATGTCAAGACTAAAGAGACAAAAAACCCCGCCTCTAGCTTGTCCCAATATGATGCGCTCAGTAGTACAGGATCTCTTGTGGGGGTTCTCTATATTACATGGAGAACCAACCCACAATTCCAACCACAATTTCCGCCTTATTTCGACCGCTTTCAGCGTGTCATACTAACCCCAATCCCACCGTTCGGTATTCACCTGAGAATCATTGATTTCCCAAAGGACTCATAGCTAAACTCATTATCATATGCAGATAATGCATAATTGAGTTTAGCTACGCTTTTGCCATACGGCAACTCCATATTGCTAGCCCATGAGATTTCCATCGGAAATCACATCATGCCGGTTGGCACAACAAGTCTAACCAAACGGCGCTGTTACATAATAGCAAAACCGCTGGGATTATTTCAGCGTCTTAGAGCCTGGTTCTCACGCTGATTATTTCCCAAGCATCAGCGGCGTCCTATTGACTTTCCCCAGACATGCCATTCGCTTGGGATCAACGATCTGATTTCGCAGGCGAATAGCACCGGCCACATTTCCTCTCCTCCACACTTCTGTCTCCCTACGTTTCAATGTACTCTGAGATCACCACAGCCGTAACACTGGGGCAGTAGGTCATTCTCAGAAACTGCATTTGATATCGGCGCACAAGCTATGCCAACTCCGAAGTTATTGCGCTCTTTCTTTTGTTCTTTTTATTCTTCGCATGTCCAGCGACTGTCGAATGATGCGTGAGTATTATTCACCTCACTGAGGTATACGAATGAGCAATAGTGGTGTCGGATATTTTCTTCGTAAAATAGTTTCATGATCACCAAAGTAATCTTTTAAACCGTGTATTATTTGTTAAAGCGTATTTTTTTTCAATAGTTTCATTGAGTCGCGGTCCTTTCCTGTAAAAAAAAACTAAATACAAGTTCTTCAATTAAAACCTATAATAATTTATTATAATGTACAGTGTAAGAAATTAAGAGTCATCACCAGGGATTAATAAAGGACATAAAAACAACAGATTAAACTGTGTTCATTTTTTTACATCTATTTTCTCTGCGAACAATTTGACTACGTCTGTGCTGGCGGGCAAAGAGTATACTTGCCCATGTTCGGCATAATACTTCCTAACCCCACACTCTTTCTTCAGGAATCCGGCGCGGAGTGGAACGGTGTCCAAAGCTCTGACACCAAGGTCATTCCAGCTCTGTCGATAGAAGAGATGCAAAGTGCATGCAAAAAAATACGAAACAAAAATGCTTTTGGCCCTGACAGCATCCTAAATAATGTCATCGCAGCCACATTTAAAACAAGACTAAAGGTAATCCTAACCACGAAATGCCTGGAACGATTCCCTTCTGCCAATGTGAAAAAATACGCCTCCAGACACCACATTATAGCGTTTGCGACGAAAATGAAGAACATTTGATTCGAACCGACGCTATGGCGGTTAGTAGCACTAAATTATTGAAACAATGCTCAACACATCAGGCCACTGTCGCATGAATGAATTCGATTTTTAAACTCAAGTACACTCAACTGGTGTGGAATTGCCATGTTATTGCTTGGTATACGGCTGATGCTTTTTGCTTATTTGATTTTCTTTGTGATGTTTTTCACTATTTGCTTGCCTACTGCGTGTGTATCTCTTAGAAACGCCACAACATCATTTTATCGCCAATAAATGAGGCGGTAGACTCACTAAACTAAACAAACAGCGGAAAATCCTGGAAAATATTATATATGGTAGATTGCTCATCATTAACTTTAGGGTTCCTCTAAACCACAAAATAAATACATACACAGATTTCTCGCCACAGCGGAAAATAACGGAGCGATATCTGATGGTCATATGACTTCAGGAAGTCGCGACTGCTCATCGTCGCAAACAAAACAGTGGCATGGCAGTCGAAACAATCACCACCATCATCATCGGCACTACAACCGGGAGCCGGTCTTGGCCTTATTTAGCAATAAGAGCCCCCCCCCCCCCCCCCCACCGGCCTACCTTATTAAAATCATAATGAGTTACTTCACCCACAGAAAGTTGATGTAGGGGCGAGGGCAGAACATTCTATGAGGTTTTGGCAGAAGATCTTCAAGGGTCAGTATTTAGTCCACTTCTGTGGAATATTAAATATGATGGAATTTTAAAAATAAAACTATCACAAGGAGTGGAAATTATTGGTTTGCCAAACGACATTACGGTTGTAACAATCGCTAAACACATAAAACGAATCGGAAACAGCAAATAATAAGGCAATTCGACTAATTAAAGACCTCGCTGTTGTTATTGATCGTTATCTCCTCTTATATAAACAAAACTAAATTGTGGATAGTTCTAGGGTTGTGACACAAGATAAGTGTTGAGTGTTATAAAAGAATATGCTTATAACAAACCTATTCTTGTCATCCCTACTGGCAGTCGCTGCAGATTGGGTTTAAGGAATAGGTTAATCACCATCTCTAACTACCTAAATGTTACTCCTGAGACGTTTAATGGTGATTATGAGAAATATGATTCGAACCCACGGTATGAAGAGATTAGAACCGATGCCTGGACACATCAAGTCACGACAGCTTGTACACAATATTAACTTGCTACGGCTTTGATGAGTATTTTTTCCGATTCTCTTTCAGTAGACTCTGTTCATCACTAAAGTTGTGTGTATTTATTCTGTTAGAGGCTACGTACTACTCCTTTCCAATAACTAAGTTACGAACAAATTTTATGTAATGAGAGAACGATTAATTCGTGCAGAGAAGCGGCGTGGAGTGTATACCGATCCTTTGTGAGAAAATGACCTGAAGTCCTGGTTTACAATTCAAAAGTGTTTTGATGTGTGTACAGATAAAGTCGCTGTCATTAATTAAAGCGTTTAGCGATGGTAGCTAGAAAAGTGATTCCAACCCTGTCGGCTTGTAGGAACCCGAAAGTTCATGACCTCATTGATTCAGCTACCCCCTCGTTCCCTGTTCTGAACGCTCTCCTTCTTCTGTATTCGGGTAAAAAAAAGGAAGAAATGTGAAAGAGGAAGGCCTCTTATATATACATGGGTGGGCTGAAGACTGCGACCTCAATGTGAAGATAGCAGCACTGATCAATAAAAGCTAGTGAATGTGTGGCGGTTCTATGAACTACACAAAATACCTAGCAAAATCCATTGCATATCCCCAACGCAACATTGAATTCAATGGTAAAAACCAATCAAACTCAACGTTCAAATTTTCTAATATTGAATTCAATTCATTCATGCAATTCAAATCCAGTCACGCAATTTCATCCAATGCCATTCCCTTGTGGGGGTAGAAGTATTATTGCCACCGTATGGCACGGCTTCACTTGCATCCCCGTGGTTCTCCATGTGATATAGAGAAACCACACACCCTAAAATCAAGCAGCATGATTCATATTTTCTCATGTACGCTATAAGCAATTAGCACCTCTAATTCCTTGCAAGATCCCAAAACCAAAAAGTGCACGTGTGCAAACAAAGGCATAGCGATTCGACCCACCGACACACAATTCTTGCAATCATAAACATCTTAACGCATATCTTCTCATGCCAGATGTTTTATGACTTGGAAATGCAATCCAGAAACCGACACCCAATTTCCACGGTTCCTTTGTTACCCATCCGAAGCGCACGAAAACTCTTGTTGTCTTAAGCCAGACGGGCAACGCAAACAAACCCCATGAACGGATCGAGTAATAAGTGGCGGTACGCCTGATCCTTCGAAAGAAATTACAGATAAGAAGATGGGAATGAAAATTGAGATGGGAATTTTCTTTTACAGATAAGAGGATTAAAACTGAAAATTATGGTGGGAAATTTCTTTTACAGAGGAGGGGATGAGATTAGAAATGGAGATAGAAATGATACTTTACAGTCGAAATCGAGAGTCCAATAGTGAACCCCACGAGGAGGTCGGTCCGCGCTACTTTGTATAGCTTTTCCAATCGTGATTGTGGAGTTTCCTACATTATCCTGCATCTGCATCATATGTACCGCCCAATATACTCCTTAAAATTTCATTCTCGAATATGCGAAATCTGTTTTCTTTTCGTTTTGTAAGCGCCAATGTCTCGCATCCGTATAGGACATGGTTATGGTTCTCTAAATACGGAGCTTCATACTACCTCACAGCAGTTTTAATTTTAGCAGATTGCGAACTGTGTACTATCTAGCGTTACCGGAATGCAGTATTTTATTGATTTCCTTTAACATTTCGTTACCAGCCGAGTATATTCTTCCTACATATTTGAACTCCTTAACGTTCTAAAATATCTTTCCCCTGACACTTATGTGCGTTCCTTGAGATCCACCTGCCCTCGTCGTAACAATATATTTTGTTTCAAATCCTATTTTTTCGATTCCCTTTTGGTGCTGTGTTCTTCACTAGGATGGTATTTAGAGTCGCCAAACATGCAATGTTATTTGAAAGGACCACTAAATCCTTTTGTACGCATATATTGTTACACAACAAGAAAGGAAAAACAACCGCTACAACAACAGCAACAACCAGAACTTGCCGCGTGTATGTCTCAATCCCGTTGTCAACAATGTCAAATGAATTATTCATCATATTTGACATTCCAAGCCGACAGGTCAACAATTTCACCAAATTAACATTTAATCATTCGTTATCTATTTAATTAACTTCGAAGAGCTTATCTCGATTGTGCCATTACTGGAACGACATGTGCATCAGCAAACCGAGATATTTGAACATTTGTGTTTAAGAATTCATTTCATGTTGGTACACAAAATTTAAACAGCTAATTTAATCCTAAATATTAGTTTGGATAAAAAGAAATCCATTAGTTATCCATGGATTTGTGACATTATACACATTATACATGCGCCTTGTTGAATCCGGCTTTATGCAAGTGATGACTGTATTGTAATCGATTTTTAGCTTCTAGGCGATGCTACGACTTGTAATATGCCAGCCTGGTTGGATCATTTCCATGATTTTATCTACATTTTCGACGATGAACCTGTGGCGTTTCTAACAGGTACTCTTAGTAAGTATGAAAGTAAGTCGAAAAATCGAATCATCCGTGTACCATAGTAATTAACATATTAATTTACTAGTAATTAATGAATTTACCAACAAGTCAAAAAGATATAAAGTCGATAGGCAACAGCCGATAACAGTAGGCACCTCAAATTTATCTTAGCTCCGCAGGGGACCAGTAAGTTAGAATATAATATAAATAAGCTAGAATTTAAACATTTTTTGTCTAGCAAATAAGTAAGTTAGAAAAGAAAAATAAAAAATGGATAGGAAATGTAAAAAAAAGAAAAGTTAACAGCAATTCCACATTGCTAGGTATTAGTTGAGAATAACGTTGGATTCCTACACGCGGCGGTGGATTGATGTGTTAAGGCGTTGGTTCTGTCTTTTGGTGATTCTAATCATCATAGTGTTGGTTCGAACTCCACTGTCTTCACTAGCGTCGCAAAATGCTATAGGCCTACTGGAACGAAGTCAACGAAACCGAAATCGGGCAGAATTGACTGCGAGAATATTGAAACCATAGACCCCAATCACATTTTCAGCCGCCGGGCTTGAATTTACGCCTTTAACAAGGTAAACTTGTATAACGTGTCGAATTTGCTCTTTGTAAACTTCAATATTTTACATAGTAACGTGCAATACAATTAAATCCAGCAATTAAAAAACGGTGACAAATCCTATGTTGGTGTCGTTCGTCTGAAGAAAGATTTTTCTCCATATTTACCTGATATCAGAAGTTAATGTTTGAACTAGATCGACGAATGGGTATCATTAAAAGGCGACATGTAAACTCAAGTAAGTAACGACCGATTGGTTGCTTCGTTCACAAAATGTTTGCATGCCATTATCATTTTTCCTTTCGAAAAGAGAAAGAAATCACACGGAGCGAAATTTAAAGAATTACGATGTTTGTGATGTTCTTTCCACCAGAAACCATTTCACAATCAGTAAATTGATGTTTCATTCTTCACCAGGGCCTAATAAACAAAGTTGGCTGAGCCCACAATGGTGTCTTCCCTTTCGGACGTTCTAATTCGAGATCAATAATGGCAAGCTACCCCCGAAAAAAGGAAGAAATCCAAAAATTCATATCTCGAAAACCAATCTGTAAAAAAGTCTTTCAATGTGATTTTCCAGTTTAATAGAACAAAATACACAGGAAAATATACTGGCATTAAATGTACAGACAATTTGGTTTATTTTAAAAATCAGTGTTATTGTAGTGCTCTGAAAACCCCTACCATCTCCTTCCCCCACACATACATCCAAATCCCATAATCCTTAACTAAAGTTCAAAAAACAATCACCGAAATTGAAAATTCGCGATAAACTAATCAAATGTTCGTTTATCGCCCTTGCACACAACTCCCCATAATCATCCAACTAATCCAGTAATACATTAAACCAATCCAGCAAAATTCCTGGAAACGAATCAAATATTCGTTTATCATCCATATACATCAATTTCCTATGATCCTCAACCAAAAGCGAACATATGGTAAATTGAACCAGATGTTTAATTTCCATACTCACGCTCATGTGTCCGAGAATTCGCCTAACCGAATTCTTATCTTAAAAAAACAAACACTTGGCTCCAGCCAAAGTATCTAAATCGAGATTTTGCTTTGAGTTCGATCTCATTGAGATACAAAATCTCGATTTAGTTTCATTTATAAGAGTGATGAATTTCTGATTCGAAGATCAGTCTCGATTGCCGTCCGGAGTGGTAGGACGCCAATAAACTAATTTCAAATCAATTAATAAAATAAAAACTTAAATGACAAAGAATTTGCCTTTTTAATTGAGCCTGGCCGATTCCCAGGACCCTATTCAACAATCGGTCGTCACTCTTCCCTCAGGTCTGAGGAAGCACGGTCGCGACAGCAACAAACCTTCTCAGGAGCGGTCTTAATAGATCCCTCGTCCTATTAAGGACAAAGAGACGCGCTCCTGAGAGAAAGGCTACAACATTATTTGTGAATTATTTATAGTTCCGTTATTGGTTTATAATTCCGTGGATTTTCTCCAAACTTAGTAACGGAAAAGACCAGTTGTACGTCCATCATTCATGGTGTATACAATTACTCAGTCTCTTAGATCAACCTCTTCTAATAAGATAGTGGTGACCAGATTAGTTTGGATGTGCATTGCGTTACAATATGACCTCTCCGCAAATCTTAGATTTCGTGGGGTGATTTCTACACTGTACTTGTTCACAGACCATATTCTTCCCTTAATAATCCAGACCTCCTTAGATTATTATGAAGGTAACTAAATGTTTGGCGCAAGGCTAATAACCTTGCTCGAAAAAACGAATTATTATGGACAATTTAACAAGTCTCGAATATGGACCGGATACCGGTGGAGAGACTTGCTAAATAAAGCCAAGACCGGATCCCGGTTGTAGTACCGACGATGATGATGATGATGAACTAAATGTACCTATGCTATTCTTGTGCATATTATTTTAAATAATGTTGTTATGCCATATTATTTTAAATATTTTTCCTTATACTCGTACTTTAAGACACAAATATTACATTTAGCCCCCAATTTGCATACGTCATCGAACTCGTGATTCCGCCCTCTCTAACTGCTACTTAATACCACCCGGTAGTGCCAGTGTCTATTTTTGAAACGTATCTGGCTCTGGACTTACTCACCACTTTATAAGCACCAGTGTAGTTATTTTGTAGATATAAGTGACCGTATTAATAACAACGAACCAAACCAACTACCTTCACAAAAAAAAAAAAAAAGTCAAGTCTTGTGAGTAGAATCTTAGAATATACTCACAGCTGGGCTAGCTTGTTGTAAGACGCGACTAAAGGTGGTGTTAAGTGTAGTGTACCCATTAAAACAGAAACACATAATTCAAAATCTACGATCTTGAAATAAAATACCGGACGGCACACGCCAAAGCAAAGACAAAAAGTATAACATGACAATATTCATTTCCCAGGTGTTCCGATGGATGTGTTTCACGTATGGTATACGATATCACAGTGCATGACACCCACCTAGTAACGTGTCATCTGAGACGTGAGTCATCGTGGATTGGCCATGCAATGTGCAATGAATATTTGAAATGACGAACATAGTTTTCAGGTCATGATTTGGACGGCCGAAATATGATGGCATGTGACCCACTTGATATTGGTATACATCGGAAATGTTGGTGGGAAAAATAGTATTTAAGGACAGAACTTTTAAAGAATAAATCGGATTCTATCAAACCAAAATCTGCATTGCTTCTCATTTCTATTTTTGGCAGACCCCTATGGCATTCGTGCCCTGCCCAACGATTTCACCTTTATTGAATTTTGGCAGAAACCTATGGCATTCGTGCCCTGCCCAACGATTTCACCTTCATTGAGTTTTGACACAAACCTATGGCAATCCTGCCCTGTCCATTGATTTCACCTTTATTGAGTTTTGGCAGGAACCAATGGCTTTCGTGCACTGCTTTATTTGTTAAGCGAAGGATCTCACTTTATGGCTTTCCACCCCTTCTAGAAACAGTTGGATTCGGTTCACGGCGTCTTAATTATCCTGACCCTTTTCTTACTCTACATCTAAACAACTTCTACTCAACATGGCGATCGTGCCACTTTTACTCTACAACAGGTTGGGTCCCACTGTCTAGCCGCCCGACGAAATACAACCACATTAAGTTATGCGAGGTAGTATCCTATATTTCTGACATAATAATGAAAAAACAAATATTTATCATCCCAATTGGTTTTATTGTTTTTCAAAATATTGTCCATGAAGATCTATATAATTTTGCTTGCGCTTGAGTCAATTTTTGAAGTACTGTTTCGATACCAGCGTTTTTTGAGCGTTTGTCAAACGCTGCGAAATCCAATATGACAAATCTTACGGCCAAAAAATTACACAATATCTCATTGTTAGTTTTCAAGCCACTGTCCAAAGAAGCGTTAATCTCACGGTATGTCATGTAACAATATTGCGTTATCAGCTCACCCACGACATTGTTGTTTTATAGCACAACAACCGGTTTTTGACAACCTCCACGGAATTTGTCCTGGAACGAACGTCGTGGAAAAATATATTAAATTCGTTGTACCCGAGTTTCTGTACTGTAGAATGGTCCTTCAATTAAGTTCATCGATGCACTCTTGTCTTGAAAATTGGGAAAATCAATTCCATTTTTTTGGCCGACATGTATTTTTCAAATCATTGTTAAGAAAAGAAATAGCGATTGTAAGTTAAAACATATACTCAACCGTTTATACTAAAAAAATGTCAAACTTTCCAATGAAATCGTCAGATTGCACCTGACAACACTTAGCATTGACAAGATCAGAAATATTAGCCGCCACCCTAGTGGCCTGTGTAAAATGGTTAGTAGAAATCCTTAACAACTTTCTGGAGCTAATGGAGCCGGTCGAAAAAAGTTCAAACAGGTGGTAGGTCGGTCAGAATGGGAGATACCACCTCATCGCGTTGTACATTCCGCGATATTGTCGGGGTTAATCTTTAACTATGTTTCGGATGTTTGAAAATTATTAATTATGCATTCTCAGTTATATAACCAAATAATCACTTTTGCCGACAAGAGTTTACTGATCCCCGGTTAATGCACCAAGTTGCAACCAGGTCTTCCTCAATCAAGATCTGGACAAAATTCAAAAATTGGAAAAAGGCTAATCTTGCCAATTTCGAAGTAGCAAAGCCATCTAATACATGTGTAGTGCTCTATAAAGACCTACCACCTTTTTCCCCCATACCTACATCCAAATCTCTTTATTACCCTAAAACCCAAAATCCTGTCAAAACCCGAAAAAACCCAAACATAATCCAAAATTCGCAATAAACGAACCAAACATCCGTTTATCGCTTAACATTTGCCCCCACGCCATAATTTAATCCAAAACCTCAATTAAAATTAAAATTCACAATAAACGAATCTAATATTCGTTTATCGTTTCACATTTGCCTCCCGGCATCATCAAAATCCAAAATTCAGAGTTCGTTATCTCTATCTGGAAAATTCCATCAAGTAAAACAAATAGAAAACCGAATCCAATAGTGTGAATTCTTATCTTAAGTAAATACTGAGCATCTCAACTCAGGATACAAAAATCGAGATTCGTGTAAGAAATTGCCCATTTTTGAGATACAAATCTCGATTTGTTTTCCTTTATAAAGGAATAGTAAAGTGATCTCCGGGCCGCAGTAGATTATGGTTCATAATCCCTGGAGGAAGTGCCCCAGAGCAAAAACCATATAGATGCAGAGAGTTTGACAAAATAAATTATTTTATATACCGAAGAAAAGCGAGACTTTTTAATAGTTTTGTTGAGCTGACAACTGGTGAGTAGAACTGTGGTACCTGCACAAAAACACTCCTTTTTAGATTCCGAGTATCACGTCTTCGAGAGCAACGGTTTATCGGCGGTTTAGTGAACTTAAAATGGGCCCTACAAACACCAAAGACGCACCCCACTCTGCAAGGCCAAAAGAGGCTACGAATGTGAATACCGTAAAGCAATTGCATCGAATAGTTTTGAGCGATCATAAAGTGAAGTTGCGCGAGTTAGCTAAGGCTATGGGCATCTTAGAAGAACGGGCGGGATACATTTTGCATGATCTTTTGGAGATGAAAAAGGTGGGTGCCGCGTTTGCTGACCATCAACCAAAAACAGCATCGCGTTCAAGATTCAACGGTCGGTTTGGGATTGTTCCAACGTAATCGCTGCCTCAATGGCTGAGTTGGTAAGGAGGTCGTGTCTTGCGTTTGATTGTGGAAACCTAGATTCAACAGACGACTCTTGCTATTGTGCAGTACTACGGAAAGGGCATCGAATTGTTGAAAAATCGCTACTATCGCCCTCGAAGGGAACTACCATATATTGAGCGATAAATATAACTTTGCACAAAAAGCGCTTGTTTTCATTCAAAATCCCGGGACTTTTCAGACTATGTAGTATATAGCATTCGCGACGAAAGTGAAGGGCGTGTGATTCGAACCGACGCAAAGACGGTTAGTTAAAAAAGAACCAATGTTAACAAATCAGACCACTGCCGCGTGAAAATATTTGATCGTTATTCTCAAGTACACTCAACTGACGTGGAATTGTTTCGATATTGCTTTGCTGTATGGTTCTGACGGACTTTGTACTTTGATTTTTTTATGTGTCTTTCAGTGTTGTTCTTCACTACTAGTTGTGTGCGTATCTGTAAAAAACGCCACATATATACAGTGTACAACGTTTACAAGATAGACAGATTGTTAATGCCATCACTTGTGATGCATGGCCAAGTCATTCAATTTAAGGAAACCAAAAAGTTGCTTGGTGTCTCGGTGAATGGTGTTACGTGCGTCCGCCACCCCATCAATTAATCATTTTGTAATTTTAATATAATTTGTTTTAAGGTGGTATGATGGTATGGTGGTGGAGGAGTTGCACGATCCAGAAGTGAGTTTTCGAACACGCCCCGATTCGGGTGTGGTACGTGCAGTTCTTCGAGTTCGAATTCGGTTTTCGAAGTGGACGTGAATGGGGAGCGAGAGAGACAGAGGGTTAATGTTTTTTGACGTTCCGTTGTCGAGCATTAGAAGAAAAGCAGGAAGAAATTCGTTTTTGTCTTGTCCCGGGGATTTTTCCAAAGAAAACCACATTATTAAAACTTGTTAAAATTAAAGTTAAAGTTTGTTGAAGTTAACATTAAAATTTGTTAAAAGTAAAGCTATATAAAAACAAGTTGAAATAAATCTGATGACTGTCAGACCAATAGATCAATATGGTGTAGACATTTTCGTAGAGGAAAAAGAAAAACAAATTTTCGGAATTGTACATCGATTACAAATTGAGGCGGAGTAATTCACAAAATTGATAGATCATCGAACTGGATTTGTGCACCCAGTCAATTGGAGGTCAACAAAATTCGAAAACAATCCTGAGCACTGACCTGGAGAACTGTTTTAAGGTAAATTAAACATTGGTTGATTTTCTCTGGCAAGATCGACGAAGGAATACTGTCACAATGGGAAGATATTGTAGCTTGGTACGCGTATCGAATATCTCCAAGTTCGCCTTCAGGAAACTAAGTTATTTTTTTAAAGGTAGTGCAATAAAAATGTATTTTGAAGTACATAAAATAAAGCAAAGATAAAATTTACTTTGAAGTAATTTCTTCTCTACAAATTCCAAATTTGAGTCGTGTTCGAGTACTGTTCACATGTTTGAAGTTCTGCTCCTAAGCACATGACCGATTTACTCGATAGTGTTTAAAGATAACCAGTCTGCCTATTTAAAAAGGCAGCACTAACATGTCCGGGGCGAGTGCCTGAGCTTTACCGCTCTTAAAGATACTACCACGAGAACTGTTCCTCAGACATTTATGATATCATGTCAAGGTTTACTTGCGTTTCAATTTCTATTCCCACAAATCCCACCGATTTGCAATTCTTGTCTCTTGCGATCGTACATTTTACACTAACGCGCGCACAAAAGGGAATTTTGAAGTACCCTTAAATGTCAGAGCACAGTGCGAGGGGATGGAGAGAAAGTGGAAAGGAGGTATCGATGTATATTGGTCTTGAATGTCTGGACATCACAACGGCCAGGAAACACATGATCAGGCAGAACATTCCACATTCGTGTGGTTCGGCTAAAGAATGACTCTCTATGTTTATTGTGCGCCTGAAGTCCACTTTCAATGTAAACTGATGCACATTCACAGATTGACGGGTGTCGCGGGAAAATGTCTGAAGGGGCCGAACACATCCAGCAATTTCAGTTGCGCAACGACCGTGGTAATACCGATAGAAAACAGATAGGCATGAAATGTTGCGTCTCTGTTCTAACGATGGAATTGACCGATTTACGGCTGAGTCCTGTTGAGCACGTGTAGTGCAGTTTTGGATGCGCCTGACCAAATATGGGAGTTCCATTTTTGGACGAATATATGCCTTGTAAATAGTGGCCTTTTCCATCCCTTAAGGAACCCCATACATTGGCTACACTTTTCGCAGCTTCAAATATGTGGTCGCTCCAATTAAAAGTCGAATTAATTCGAGTGCCGATGATTGATAGTTTCTTGGTTTCATCGATGCAAGTCCCGTTCATCGACAGTGTATTTACTTTGGAGCTCGCCTTTGACGACAAGAGGCGGCACTAAGTTTTTAAGGCATTGAATTCTACTCGGCTAAAGAATGACTATCTATGTTTATTTGTGCGCCTGAAGTCCACTTTCAACGTGAGCTGATGTGCATTCACAAATTGACGGGTATCGCGGGAAATTTCATTCATTTAAATTCATTTTGTTACAGAACGGGAAAACTGTGGAACTCCACCCGACACGAATGTTTCCGAACTACTAGAATCTACAGCTGCTCAAGAAGAACTCCAACAATTACCGAATAATACGAGGGTAGGTCAATAAGTCATTAGAAACGCCTACGATAGCAGTCATAGCATCGCTAATGGTCTGTTTTTAGTAAGCATCATTCCTCACTAGGTATCTGTCAATGTCAATGTTTCAATTTTGCTTGATAAATTGGGTATGAAAAAAATATCTGCGATATGGGTGCCGCATTTGTTCTCAGCTGAGAACTGTTGGAACGCATGCCTCGCAACCCAGATGAGTTTCTGCTCAGATTAGTAACTCTAGATGAAACATGGATACACCCCGAGCCAAAATAGTGAATTGTTAACGACGAGCGGACTCCAAAGAAGGCAAATACGGTGAAATCAGCTGAAAAGGTTATGGCTACTGTGTTTTGGGATGCATGTGGTATTGTCTTCGTTGACTATTTAGAGAAGAGACAAACGATAACTGGACAGTATTATGCGTCATTATTAGGTTAGCTAAATGAGAAAATAAAAGAAAATCGTCTTCATTTTCTAAAGACTTATTGACTTGCCCTCATATCTCAGCGTAGTGGCCCAGTGCTATAGATTCACCATTCGTGAGGAAAGTATATCTGAAAAAAAGAAGAAAAAAATTATAACTATCACTCATAGTTATTGGTAGCATCTACTTGTAAAGAAGCTGTCCTCTATCCTCAGTGGAACCTACATGCTTACAGCACACGTACAGGATCTCATTGTTACCTGTTCCAAAAACGCTTATATTTCTATAGAATATGAATATATTCAATTAACCCGTTAATAAGTGACTACGATCTGAAAACTAAAATACATCCAAATAGTTTACACATGCCCTCTCACTTCAGTCTAGTGGATTAAAATACTTCACCTATATTAACGCTCTCTAGACGGTTCAATGTTTAGCGAACGTCTAATATACCAACCTCTAATTTACAGCCCGTAATTTATCAAACCACAAGTACACTATATATCTTATCTCAATCAGATAGTTGGTACTTTCAGCCGATACTATCTGATTTGCTTTTAATCCCATCAATTTTATGATTTTTTTTAAACTATTTCTCCTTTTTACATAATTTTTCTTTAGCCTTCTATAAACACAATAAAGTTACGAAGTAAATGGCGTACATGGGCGATGTAGTTGAAGTGTTTTTACGTAAGTGGTTGTACAGTAGCTTGAAATGTTAAAACTGACCGACGATGTGCAATGTTAAAATCAAATGCGATTAACGTGCAAGGTCCTGATCACTTATGGGCAGAAGGATTCATGGCCCAAACAAGTTCACTGATGGACGTGAACATAAATGGGGCGCCAACTCGAATACGGCAATAACCTCTCAATGTGTTTTGTGGTGGGTGTTGATACATTATTGTATAACATAATGCTAAAGTTCATTGATGAATTCTAACAAAAAAGTAGTCGAAATAATAAGGAGTCGGATACACATATGGCTTCTTAAAGGCTTCCTTGAAAACAAAATATTTGAGCTTAAGAATTTCTTAAATTTCTGGGGACCATCCAAGTGGCAGAACTTGTAAGTAGGTTCAACAATCGTGTGAATTATAGATGCGCCTGTAAATACACCGTTTGTGCATGTGAATTATAAAAAAAACTCCGGAATTTCCAGTTTACTTAATACCGTGCTGAACTATTAAATCATAGAGAACTTATCTTACATTATTTCGTTGTGAAGTATAATACCATGTAATTGTACGTCGCTAAATCTTAGAAGTGATTTCAGAACTTCAAACTATTTTAATTGCAGTCATTAGCGTTGTAAGAAAAATTCTAACTGCAAAACGAATCCTTTACAAAATACATGCCCAAAGTGTAGACTTTTTTTTAATGGTCCGTGCATTGAACCCAGCAAAATAATACACCAAAAATGGCATTATACTTGACTTTCCATTCCTGTCAATTCTGTTATTAATTGTGATTCGAAGTCACTTTTCAAGACTCAGTTTTCATTAGACCCTTGCTGTCACCTCTAGTATATAATTTCCACACCACTTACTAAGGCTTTCTTGCTAGGTGTACAATTTCCAAAAGGCCAAAGTACGCAATTGCGTCTACGTCTTTCCACTTGCACTTAAACATGTGCAACCTAGCATTGCGCAAGGTATTGTATTATAACATTTCAGCGGCGTCAACGTTTTTAACAGTCGCTTTGTTTTTTTTTTTCCTCTTTTGTTTTGTTTCAAAAATAAACAACCACATTAAAATAAATTCATGTTTGATGTTAAGGTAGAAAAAAAGAAAATCTTTCACAAAATGAATAAAGAAATTGTGCAAGGTATTGTTTTTTTTCTATTTATGCTTGAAGTAGCTTGTTCCCAAATGTTGTGTAAAATATTTGCTGTTGCTGATTTGGCGAGCAAATTCCATTTCGTGACCTCGCAACCGTGCTAAGTTAGCAACAAATCTAGGCGACCAAGTGGATTTGAGTTTTTCCTAGTTGCAGTTTACTTGTGCTCCACCTAGAGGCCTTGGTTACCTGTTCTCTGCATTTCTACTAAAACATTGTTCCACACTTTTATTATTTCAATTTTGTTTTTATTTGTTATTAATTAATGAATCTGTGGAATCAACACATCACTAAAATAAATCAAACCATCACTCATGTGTTGCATTGGACATCAGCAATATTCAAGCGTGGTAACAAGCCTGTCGCTCAAAGTTAAGAGGCTCCCATATAATTTATTTTGCTTTATCTAGTCGAATATCGGTCAAAAGGTGAACCAAAGGTCTTTAAAAAAATATGATGTGTTATCTTGGTGAGACCCATCAAGTCATAGAACTTGATATTGTCTATAAAATCCACAGCCTTAGGTTATAAAACTTTTATGAATGAAATGGCAATTTAATGCGCGATTTGGAAATGATGTCTGCAAACCGCCGGAAGTGATCCTGGTGTGTAGTTGCAGTCCTTTGCTCATGGACTCTAAATCGTATAACATTTAATAGTTTAGGCGTATTGTTATGATGCTGCTCATCAACAACTTGGACTGAGGCGGACAGTGTGCTAACGAGTTTTTCTTATATTTTTTTTGATGGTACAGCAAAACTTAATGATATGAGGTATTTTAACTACATTTGAAATACAAATAAACACATTTAAGGCATCAGTTGCATAGCAACAATCGGCACACTATAGATATAATTTCCATTATTCTCTATTTTAACACGGTAGACAATCATTAAAGCTATACTTATCAAAATATGAGAAATGTCGAACATTTGTTGTGGTTATTTTGATTTTGATGACTGTTTTTTTTTTCTCATATATTTTCGATATTTTAAACAGATAAACTCCGACATTGCATGGAGACTCGCAACGTTTTGAAACGCCATTTCCACAATGCAGTTCAGTTTACTATCTTAAAAAGTCATCTCTCCAAGGCGAGGAGGTTTGCACATATGTCCAACTACAGATATTTAAGTTCAAACATCGCTACGTTGATGCATATGTACATACATAGGTTCAACCCTTCCATTTCAACGAACCAATAAATTTATTACGTTTGCTTCTAAAATACTAATGTTGTATTCCAGAATACTACCCTTTATTAAATTTAACACTGAATCTCCTTACACATCCTTAAAAACTTCACTTAACATATATTACATTCTCACTTAATACATACCATTCATAAACATTCACAATATTGCCAGTTACAGCACATTTAATAACCTGCACCTTTTTATTCATTCAAAACATAGTAACTTTGACTTTCGCCCAAATTTGATTGATGTTAAAAGTCACAGAGAAAATTAAATAGAAAAAGGAGTTGAGATTTGGAAGTCAGAGAAACAAGTCAGAAGTCAGGAGTTCAGAAAAAGATAAATATAGAAGTTATTACAATAGAGAAGAAGTTATTAGTTCAGAACCAATAGAGACAATAGAAGAAAAGAATAAACAGAAAAAATTCTGAGAGAAGATAAATTAATTAATTCCTGCGTTTTAATTAAGATTAAAAATAAAAGGTCCACGCTCTTCCCTCGAAAGAGGAAGCACGGCGCCGGACGTCAACACTAACAAGCTGTAGAAATATATGTAGGCTGTAGACTTTAGTCGTCTTTTATTTATTTATTTTGTTAATTATTTACTAAGATATTATTATAGTTTTTGTTTTTACCACTAGTATTTTTGTCAAGCTTTTATTTATTTATTCTGTTAAAAAATTATCGTCATCATCGGTACTACAACCGGGAGCCGGTTTTGGCCTTACTTAGCAAGTCCTGAAGCTTGTCAAATTTTCCATAATGAATTGTTTTTTTTTTCGGGCAAGGTCATTAGTCTTGCGCCAGAGGCTCCCCGACGGGGAATCGAACCCCGGTCTCCCGCATGACAGTCGGGTATACTAACCATTATACTATCGAGGAGCCCTTTGTTAATTAATTACTTAGATATTATTGCATTTTCTTATATTTACAGTTAGTATTTTTTTTTCATTCTAGACTTTAATGTCTATTTTTCCTAGAATTTATCTATTTATTTAATTAAATTTTTATTTATATATTGTTAAATACTTTTTATTATTACCACTAGTTTTATATGACTGGCACTTAAGAGGATTCTTCACGGAAAGGTTGCGTAAGTTATTATCTATACTACACCCTTTTGTAAAGAATCATCATCATAATCGGCACTACAACCGGGATCCGGTCTTGGCCTTATTTAGCAAGTCCCGAGGCTTGTTAAATTTTCCATCATAATTTGTTTTTCCGGGCAAGGTTATTAGTCTTGCGCCATTTTGTAAAGAATATTGTACCACAAAACCTTTCACTTGGCGAAAGGGAAATCTCATCTAGTAAAATACTTCAAAGGAGCAATTTGTCTGTTATGAAAGTGTTTGATAATTCACGTGGGTTACTTCATATCTAATTCGATTCACATCTTACGTCCCATTCACAGAACAACCCATCGGAATCAGTATCTATTCAGATTGTGATTCGTATCTTGTTTGCTGTACCCGTGTTTTACTTGTGCAACCGAAATTAAGCGTTTACAAAATAGTATTATCTGATGAGTTGAAATGTCGTATTAAGTAAAATATAGTGAAGTAACCTTTCGTCATTCTATGACTTCTTGTAGTTATGACTCGAACACCTAACGGATTATAAACACTATAAAGAGCTCACCTATAGGAAAAACAATATGGTATATAAAAATATACATTCCAATGCCCATTCATTGTGAATGTTTGCAAGCGCAAAATGATATATATACAACATTTAATCATTTAATCCATATTATGTAATCCGAATAACAAATATTTAATTTCCATATTCCATATTCCTTGTATCACATTTCATACCCTATACATCAAACTCTATATTCGACATTCCGCAGCATATATTCCATATTCCTCATGTCACATTTCATATCCTATACCTCATACTCCATATTCGATATTCCACAGCATATTATTAATGTCCATTTTATATTTCGTACTCTATATTCAAACACACGGTTCATATCTCACGTTCCACATTTCATATTCCATGTTCCACAATAACCATTCCATTCCGTTTTTAATATACCGCATTCCACACCCAATATTATGTATTCTATGTTTCATAAACTGATATTGATGCCCCATTTTCTATATTCCACCGTCCTTATCCAAAAATTATATCATCATCATCATCATCATCGGCACTACAACCGGCAACCGGTCTTGGCCTTATTTAGCAAGTCCTGAGGCTTGTTAAATTTTCCATAATGATTTGTTTTTTTCCGGGCAAGGTCATTAGTCTTGCGCCAGAGGCTCCCCGACAGGGAATCGAACCCCGGTCTCAGACGTGACAGTCGGGTATACTAACCACTATACTATCGAGGAGCCCAAAATTATATACCTAGTCCATATTCTATACTATTTTTACTATTTATTGCCCTATAGGAACCCGGAAGTTCATAATCTCCCCGACTCAGCTATGTTGTTCCCTGTCCTGTGCACTTTCCCTCCATGCTGGTCCATTTGATCCGATATCCATAAGGTCAAACCTAACATTGTCCCCCCATTTCCGTCGCGGTCGTCCTACCAATCTCTTTCCCGTTGCTCTATCGTCAATAATTCTACGCACGGTCTTACTGTTTCCCATTCTGGCCCCATGTCCGACTTATCTTAACCTTCGCGAGCTGATTACTCACACTATTGTAGGTTTGGGGTATAGATCTTCCAATTCGTGGTTGTGGAGTTTCCTTCATTGTCCTGCCTCCTCGTCATATTTACCACCAAAGATACCCTGTAAAACTTTATTCCCGAATACAGGGAATTTGTTTTCTTCCCGTGCCCATGTTTCGCATCCGTATAGAACAATCGGCATGATTATGGTTCTATAAACACGGAGCTTTATATTCCGTGATAGCAGTTTGGATTTCAGCAGTTTATTGACTGCGTGCCAACTAGCGTTGCCGGAATGCAGTCTTTTGTTGATATTCTTCGACATTTCGTTACTGGCCGGTAATATTGTTCCAGGATATTTAAACTCTTTAACTTTTTCAAATATCTTGCCCTTGACGTTTATGTGTGTTCCCTGGGGTCCACCTGCTCTAGCCGTAGTCATATATTTGTTTTGTCTTCATTTATTTCTAGACCCACCTCTTCTGCCGCGGACATGACGATTTCACTGTTTTTACTTACAGTTTCTAGATTATCGCCCAAAACGGCGATGTCATCCGCATATGCGAGCACTTGTGTAACCCCGTTCGGGGATGATCCAGCCCTGTTGTCTTGTACCTTTCTGATGACATACTCGAGCACAGGGTTAAAAGACGTGGTCAGAGGCCACCTCCTGTTTAGTCCGTCGCGGATTTCTAATGGTTCTGAGAGGTGGTTTTCTATTCTAGTTCGCCCTTCATACAAATTTGAATGAGGGCGGTATATATTTTCGGGACTCCCATCTCAACTACAATTTGATAAAGTCTTTGCCTTGCGACTGAGTCGTAGGGTTTTTTGGTGTCCACGAACAGTTGGTGAACCGTCTCTCTGTATTCCCACTTTTTTTCCAACAAGTGCCTTACTGTGTACATTTGGTCGCTCGTTGACGGGTTCCTACGGAATCCACATTGGTAGTCTCCCTGTATTTCTTCTGTGTACGGTGTGATTCTCGGCAGTATGACATTTGATAGTATTTTGTATGCGGTTGGGAGCAGTAGTTTTCGCAGTCAAATCTGTCAACTTTTTTGAATACGGGGATAGCTATTGAGGTTTTCCATTCTTCCGGAGTAACTTCTTTATCCCAATTTTTTTTTTTTTTATTCAGTTGATTGATCTTTCGAGCGGCTGCCTTTCCACCGTGCTTCATAAGCTCTGCCGGTATGCAATCGAATCCGGGAACCCTGTAGTTTTTCAATCGATTTAATGTGTCTATAATTTCGTTGAAAGAGGGCACTGTGATCTGAGGCTCGGCTGTATGTACGTCTGGTGGGTTTATTTGTGGTTGATGGGTGCAGGTTTTCAAAATACTGCTTCCATCTTGTCATGATATTGCTTGTTTCTGTAACCAGACAGCCGTTTGCGTCTCGAATTATTTTGGCTTTCCCTCGGTAGCCTTTTCTAATTGAATTTATGCTGACATGCATACCTCTGATATTCTTCGCCCTGGAATTTTCTAGGATTTTTTCGATCCGAGTCTTCTCCCATTCACGTTTTTTGCGTTTGAAAAGTCTCATTGTCTCTTTCCGGAATTGTCGCGTATCTTTCTGCGTTGACTTCATCATATCTTTCTAAGTGGATCACTCTGAGGCATTTACTTTCCTCGATCTTCGCCCTCCCAACCAAGGTTTGGACTTAATTGTTTTCTTAAATCCTAATACTTTTTGGGGTGTTTGTTTGATTACGTCTCTGATTGATGCCCATCTTGTGTCCACATTATTGGTTTCTTCTTGCTCACTACTCCCATTCTCAAGGATGCTAAATCTATACGTCAGTTCGTCTTGATATTCAGTGCTTTTGCGCAGGTCTTTTAGTTTGTCATTGTCGAACTTTTTGCTTATCTCCCGTGACTGCCCAAGTGGGTTTGCTGCGAACCGACTCCTAATTTTGGCTATAACTAGATGATGATCGGGGTCGCAATCTGCTCCTCTATATGATCTTACGTCAAGGATGTTCGAGTGGTGACTTTTGTCTATTAGTAAGTGATCTATTTGGTTACGCGTTACGCCGTCGGCTGATATTGATGTGGCTTTATGAATTTGCTTGTGTTTGAACATCGAGACTATATTCTGCAATCCTAGTTTTTTATTCCGTACTCCATACTTTGTACTCAATACTCCATGCTATTCACACTTAACTTAACATAATCTATGTCCTATAGTTTACGTTCTGTATTTCATATTATACTCCATACTTTGTACTCAATACCTCACACTATTTACTCAACTTTACAAAATCTATATCCTATATTTTACGTTCTATATATCATACTTGAAAATGCTACGTTCCGTATTCTACAATGAACCCTTTTATTTATATTTTACGTATAATGTCCCATATACACTGCGTTCCACATTATATATCCATACTCCGCATTATATATTCTGTATTCCATGTTCCAGATTTTATGCTCTATCTTTTATACTCCATATTTCATATGCTTTATTTCTTATTCTTATTCCAATTCCATGTACCATATTTCGTATTCCTTATATCTTATGCCTATTTGAGACATTCCATATTCCATATTTTATTCCTTGTTTATTATTTGTATTTCATATATTATATTCCATATTCCATATTCGATACTAAATATTCCATATTCCACCATGTGGAGGTGTTATATTTTGAATTAAAGTCTTTATAGCTTACCTCCTTATGTGGTGATCCTCCTTTGGGGAGATCCGATCGTCTCCTGGAGTCCAATATTGAAAGGCGATTTTTTCTTTGCGGCTAATTCCTTTTTTGTTTTATTAAAATTTCTACTTTATAATTCGGTTGATTGGCGGCCAAGGGTTCGGCCTCTGGAATCCCACTGATCACGAAATTGAAAATGATCGCCCTTTTATTCTTTTTTACGTTGAGATTTGTCAACGTTTTTAATGTAAAAATTCCAAGAAGCACATACAAGATTTTGTGTGCTTCAATTGGAATTGTGTTCTGGGAATTGATTAAAGGTTTAGTTGGATAGGTTCCTGGAAGGGGAATCATGAAATGCGTTTTGAATTAAGCATTTCATGATGTCAGGATTTTGGGAATTGAATCAATGTGCGACGAATTAACTTTTGGTTTAATTCGTTGCTCATGTGATTCAATATGGAATTTGGATGTAAGTTACTGGGAAATTCAATCACTGTGCGACAAATTAACTTTTGGTTTAATTTATCGCTCATATGATTCAATATGGAATTTGGATTTGGGTTATGGGAGGTATTGAGGATTTGGATGGGGTTATTGGTAATGTTGGGGATTTGGATGGGAGTGGCGATTTAGGATCGCTACAACCATCCATATTGCTATTCCGTATTCCATGGTCCGCATTCCGTATCCTATATTCCATATTCTATATTTCTTATTGCCATTCCATATTCCATATTCCATTTTCCACATTTCCTCTCCTTTATTCCATATTCTATATTTCTTATTCCCATTCCACATTCCACATTTCACATTCCATATTCCATATTCCATATTCCATATACTATATCCTTTATTCCATATTATATATTCCACACTCCATATTCTACATCCAAAACTTTATACTGTATATTATAATTCCAAAATTCTCTATTTTATATTCTGTTATTTCAATATCTCAGGGTATGGTCTCCCCATCACCAGTTACACATTCGCAGAGTCGATACCATCCAATATCATTTCTTACGTTTCGCTCTCCGTGGATTAGGATGTGAATATCCTCTGACCCCGGTCCCTTACACCAACCGTCAGAAATGAATTAATTTGAAAACTCTGGAAGAACGCAGAATCATATTCGATATATTCTATTCGTTCACCAACTTCTCTCTGGCTGAATCGACTGTTCCAATCTTCTCAACTCAACTTTTTTCAACATAAACATATACGTAAACCTCGCCCGTTCTACATCCCCTCTACCATTCCCGCTTGCGGCTTCAACGAACCCATCTCCCGAATGCTACGAAGTGTCAACTCCAAGTCATCCATCTCTAATATCAATATTTGCACACTCACTTTAAAACACCGCTTCCTGAATGTCTCCCTCTAATTATTTTCATCGCCTGTCCTATCCCTCACCTTCGTAGTTCACTTCCTAATTAAGTTAGTTCTATGAATCTTTTTGTAAGCTTGCGCTAAGTTAATAAATGGGTGTAGCCCAAATAAACTTTCCATACTTCAATTTTCATCTCCAATATATACTGCATTCCATGTCCTATCTTATGCATTCGAAACGGCATATTCCATATAAACATACGCAAAAGTTTATATTCCAGAAATCCGGGGGAACATATGACCTAGTGGGGCTTTCCGCACTCGTGCAGTTCGACGGAAGAACGATCACATGTGCTCGCCTTTTTTTATGGATGTGTAATGAATTGTCATTAATATTCATAAAACTCTTGTTGTGATATGTAATAAAAAAATGCATTTTTACGTACAAGTGAACAGAAAAAAAAGCGAAAAATTGGGTTCAAAAATTTCCAATATTCGTTGTCGAAACAGTCCAGATATTGACGCTACCCGAAATGCCCCAACATAAAATGAATGGGATGACTTTGAAGGTGTTGTCGCAAGTCAACAAGTGCACCCTACAAACTCTGTAAATACAATAGTTAAAGCCCTTGTCCTGGGAAAGAACCATATCTACACGTATCCCACGACATTGCCCGATCATATCATGATTTGCGAGCCGTATCCCCAAGTGAGCTCCTCGATAGTATAGTGGTTAGTATACCCGCCTGTCACGCGGGAGACCGGGGTTCGATTCCCCGTCGGTGAGCCTCTGGCGCAAGACTAATGACCTTGCCCGAAAAAAAAAAACAAATTATTATGGAAAATTTAACAAGCCTCAGGACTTGCTAAATAAGGCCAAGACCGGTTCCCGGTTGTAGTGCCGATGATGATGATGATGATGATGATGATGATGATGATGATGATGATGATGATGATGATGATGATGATGATGATCCCCAAGTGACCTACTCCTATATAGGCGAACTTTAAAGCCAAAATTTCCTGGTAGTCCAACATATAAACACTATCAGCAAAAGGCGATAGTCAAAGCCATTATCGCGTTAAAGAAACGCAAATGCTGCGATCGTCGCTTAGATGCCATGTCGCCTGTGACTTTCCAGAAATCCGCCGTTATAAATTACAGCAAAATGCCACAAAGGCAAATAAAAACCAATCCCTACAAAGGGGAACACTGCCAGCACCTTATCTTTCCACAAGAATATAAAACAAGGCAGCGCCACATTATACGAAGAACACCTGAACTATTGGCTAAAATCAAACAATGCGAGTGACGAATCGTCTTCAGACAACATACATATCGCATAGTGAAATTTCATTCCCAAGAGCACCATCGCAAAAGTGTGAATATCCGAAATGATTGTTATGGCATTTTGGACCACAAAGCGGCGTCGATTGGGTTTGTGGGTGTAAAGCATCTGCGTCGCCTTTAAATTACGCAGCCGTTATAATTCAAAGTGTTGTACCATAACGTCAACGTAAAATTATAGAACGCACTCTCTGGACTTGGCCATGCGTGGCTTCTCAACAGTTTAAAGATACGCGAGAGTAAACTGAGAGAGCGGAAGAAAACAGTTATCATTTATGATTTCTTGAAAATTTTAATGGCGTCGGTTTTTTCTGTAGTAGTCTTAACTCAGTCGTATATAATATTTACTAGAAATGGACCAAGACCTTATGGAATTCCTGCTGAAAAAAATGTCTCCATTCGTAACTATCATACGTCAACTTGCTGTTTGCAAATTAGCCGATGGCAATTTTTGTAGTTATCTAAAACTGTCATTAAGTTAGAACCGGTGGGTTCTTCTGGTTGACGTCTTTCTTGAGCGAATACTTGAAAGGTAGACGGGGTTCGCATTTTTGGAGTTCACTTCGGTAATGTATATGGTACAAGTAAAGGCAGGATACGTGGTGGCTAAGTTCTAATGACGAGTTTGATGGTATGTGGTTCCTGGATTTCCTATGAATTTTACGCCCCGGCGCTGCATTTGTAGGTGTTGATGATCAAATGGAGGAACTTAATTCCAATTTCGAGCGAATTCAGATTGGGTAAAGTAATTCTTACATATCTTAGGAAACTTAAGGCATTTTACTGAATTAATTTTACATCCAGTGATATCAGAATAGAAAAAGAGCTTAAATAAACGATGGCTTTAGAACACCGAAATGATTATCAGAAATGCCGGTCTGTGCGGTGTTTCTGCGAATTTATTTGTTTTGATTTATTCGGACCCCCAATAAATCAAAGCAAAATGAGGTCGAATCCAACAATTAAAAAATGCGAAACGCGTCCGGAAGTAATAATAACTTAACAACAATTACATAATGGCAAACGACGTCTGTCACGTGACGATATCCCAGCAACTTTTTGAATGTAAACGAATGCGTCCCATCGAATATCAGTGCAAAACAAACAAGCAACACACATCTCTCTGATACAATGATTCAAATTGCTCTTATTTCCTGCGGACCTTGTAGATATCAATTTGCCATTTTATACTATAGGGCACAATCACGCACAAGCAACAAACTGATACACTCCATACTCGCATGATGCCACCGAATCAACTCATCAAGTACCTTCCCCACTCACCGATTCAAAACCAGCCCTACCAAGCGAATCACATTCTCTCTTCTAATGTACTTGCTCTACAGCAATGAGAAAGAATAGTAGACCAAAACAAACCTCATCTCTCTAGCTATCTTTTTGTTGTGGCCTCAACCCATTATCTAAATTGCTATTTGTAAATATCTCGACGATTCGTTATTGATTATATTACAACAACAACCGCTATTAAAGTTCCCTATACTTGAAAATGACACGATCTGAAATAATCGATGAGAAAATAAAAAAAGACCACAGAAAATCCTGCTAGTAGATCAGTTCTACTTTGGCCCCAACGTCTAGATACAATAAAACCTCTACTATACGTTCCCCTAATGCTGTCTGGGGTTGTCATACTTATGCACATTAAAAACGCGATCGTTGTGGATCCGGCGGGAATTCCCTGAGCTGACGATCGGACGAAAAATCCCATTCGTACGTGAAGAACAGAAAAGATCACACCCAAGCCAAGTTGGATAGATTGCGATTCCCCGGAACCGCGTCAATTTACCGGCCGCCGAAGGAAACTGATAGCTGATTGCTGTCGAGTGTTGTTTTCTAATAATGAGAATGATGTCACTAATGAAAACGAGTGATTGCGGCGAACAGCAATTCCACATGAGGAAACCCAACGGATCCCAGTCCAATGTCCGATCGATTCAAGAAGTAACGAGGTCACAACACGAATTTTCTCAACTCGTTAAACATTTTTATGAAGCCTTTAGGCAACCGTAAAATGGGTTTTAAACCACACTTCGCGGATTACCGAGTCTACTTGTAAAAGCGTTGATTTGGAAGAACTTAAAGATGTGGGCATCAACTTAGTGTTGCAACATTCAGGTCGATGTTGCTTGGTAGCCACATTAGACGTTCCTTTTTCTAAAAAGTCATTATTTGTGGTCATGGGTTCAGTAGTTGTCAGCTGCCCAGCCTTTACGTTTTTAATGAACTATTGAGTGAACTCTGCTCTGAGAACGACGGATTGATGCAATAACCATTCAGGATAGAAATCTTGAATTTGGTAAAGACGCAATTGTTTTCATTTCTCACTACTCACTAATGCCAAGTGGAGTTTTTGAATGCCGAAGAGTCGTTAGAAGACTTCAAACACTTTTAAATCCATTTCAAGTTTTCTTGCAAATACTTTGTTTGTTTCACTGTTTGTTGCAAATACTTAGAAATCTACGAAGTCTTTTAAAGTTCTTGAAGTCAATTGAAAGTTTCCAACCCTACGAAGATTAATAATTTCAAATCTTTAAAAACTTGTTCCAACTATCGCCGCTTTTTATACTGTGAAACCCTTTTGAAGTATTCATAGACATGGAGAAGTTTTCAAGCTCGTATGGTGTAAGTAAATCAACATGATGTCAGTTGAAATCAGTTGAAGTAAGTTGAAGCCAACCGAGGCCAGTGAAATACCGTTGAGATTAGTGTTAGATAGTTGACGTTAATTGAGAACTATTATGGCAGTTGAAGACGGTTGAGTTCCAGTGAGTTCAATTCAAGGCATTAGTTGATATCTTTCAAAGCAGTTGTTGCATTTGAAAGTAGTCAATGCCTCTGAAGGCAGTTTATATCTTGCAAGCGGGTTAATGTCTTTGAAAACAAATGGTATGATTGATGGTAGTTGATGACTTCGAAATGCTTGCGAGGAGCCAGTGAGGGGCGAAACACTGGTTCGCTGTGCTAACACCTGAGTATGAAATCCTTGAAGTCTGTAGTGAATTACAATGATTGGACTTCAAATGTCCCCAGGCTTCCTGGAATTGCCCAGTTCTTAAAGATTTTTTGGGGCCCTGATATTTTTGCGGTATGTCAATATCATTTGAACTCAGTTTGATGATAGTTACTGTACAGTAATATCACTATTTCAAAGTCATCATGACAGTTTGAAATGTTTGAAGTTCTTTGTCATTTGATCTCTTCAGTGTCCTTAACGTTATTTATAGTCCGTTGAAAGTAGCTGCCCTCAGTTGAAGGTAATCCATGCCAACTGAAGGTAGTTGATGCCTTTGAAGGTAGTTAATATTTTAGAAGACAGTTGCCGTCTTTGAAAGCAGCTGATATGTTTGATATGCTTCAATCCATTTTAGGTCTTTAAAATACCTGGTCGGTTAAAATGAAGCTTAAGACTCCCAACACTTGCACGGACTTTAAAGGAATTTGGAGGTCCTAACATTTTTGAGGTTAGTTAAAATCAGTTGAGGACAGTTGATCTCATATCCAAACTTTGACATCTTAAGAAGGTATCCTGATGTGGCGGCTTCAAAAAATCTTAATCGATAGTATACCTCTTGTAGATTATGCTCTCAATCATTGAAAGTTGATTATAATTTCTTACAGTTATTTGAATTCCCCGAAGTCCTTAAACCTATTTAAAATCGGATGAAGGCCATTGAAGTTGGTTGACGGCAATTTTTATTGAGACAGTTTACGTCAGTTGATAATTGATGAAATCTTCGACAGCAGTTATCTTTGAAAACAATTAATCACTTGCAAAGCAATTCGTATTTTCGAAAGCAATACTGTGGCGTTTCTACTAGATATACACACAATACACAAGCAAATAGTGAAGAACACCGAAAGAAAATCAACTAAAAATCGCCAAAGTACAACATAGGCTGAAAAATCCCGGGATGAAAACAAGCGTTTATGAGCAAAGTAATATTTAATCTTCAACATGGTTGCCTACGGTATATGACTGACTTGGTATACCGATTTTCCAACATTTCGATGGCCCTTCTGTAGGACGAAACGTCCAACCATTTGAAATACGCCTCGGTTTCCGCGATGACTTCCTCATTCTATCCGAATCCCTTTTCCCAGACCCACAATTTGACATTTGGAAACAGATAATAGTCGTTGAGGGTCAAGTCTGTAAAATAAGGTGGACGAGCAACCAATTCAAGTCGTAATTGGTTCAATTTGGCAATCGCTTTCAAAGATGTGTGTGACGGCGTATTATCGTGATGTTACAGAACAGTTTTCTTCGTCCTATGCTGCATAATACCCTCTTATGACTGTTCTTCCCTTCAGCTGGTAATCGTTGAAGATTATGCCTTGCACATCCCAAAAAACAGTGCCATAAACTTCCCCGCCGACCGTTTGTCTTTTGGTCGGTTTGGTCGGCTTTCGAGGCTTTCCAGCCACTCTGAATAGTCCTTATTGGACTCTGGCGTGTGGTAATGAACCCACATTTCATCCATCGTCACAAAACGTCGACCATATCCGCTCGATGATGCTGCAACAACTCCAAATGAGCCGTTAAATCATCAACGCTCTGCTGTTTTTGGCCGACGGTGAGCAAACGCGGCACCGACCGCGCCGATAGCTTTTTCGTTTTCAAAAGAGCGTACAAAATGTATTTCGCCCGTTCTTTTGAGACGCCCACGACATCAGCTAACTCCCCTAACTTCACTTTACGATCACTCAAAACGAGTCGATGCATTTGCTTTACGATTTCCGCATTCATAGTCTCTTTTGGCCTTCCAGAGCGAGGTGCGTCTTCGGTGCTTGTACGACCCATTTTAAATTCACTAAAACAACGATAAACTGTTTTTCTCCAAGGAGCAGATGTGTCATAACATTTCTGCAACCATTGTGATGATTGTTCAGAAGTTTTTTCCATAAAAAACAATGTTTGATCAAGATGCGATATTCATGTTTTTCCATTTTTTTTTTTACGAAGGCGAAAGTAGCGTCACTAAAACGACTGTAGCTTGTAAAAGAATGCTCACGAAATTTCACACATAAACCAGTGACAGATGAGGCTCTTGAAATGAGTCACGTTCACTTTCTAATGGCGCCAACTATTGAAAAATCTCGTGCCTTTTCAACCCATGCAGAATTTTTAAATGCTTATATTTAGTTCAGAGGCTCCTCGATAGTATAGTGGTTAGTATACCCGCCTGTCACGCGAGAGACCGGGATTCGATTCCCCGTCGGGGAGCCTCTGGCGCAAGACTAATGACCTTGCCCGGAAAAAACAAATCATTATGTAAAATTTAACAAGCCTCGGGACTTGCTAAATAAGGCCAAGACCGGTTCCCGGTTGTAGTGCCGATGATCATCATCATATTTAGTTCAGGTACTCGAAGTGATTTCACTCTCTAAAGTCATTTAAAGTGAGTTTATAGCGTTTGAAATAATAGTGAATAAGAACGTGTGATTCGAACTGACGCTATGACAGCTTGAATCACCAAAAATTGTACCTAAGCCTTATCCATCTGGCCGTGTTTTGAATTTGATTTTTTTTAAACTCGACTATACTCCACTGATGTGAATTGTTATGTTATCGCTATGGTATACGGCTCTGATGTATTTTCTTATTCGATTTTCGTTCGGTGTCCTTCATTATTTGCGTTGTGTTCTGTGTGTATTTCTGTTAGAGTCGTCACAAGTTGATTGAATGCTTTAATGACATTTGAAGATTCTGTCATCTCTCAGATGAATTGAAGTTAGTTGAACGTAGTTTAGGAGGATTAATGTCATTTCAAAACTTTTCTATTTTTATAGTAATTTGAAGTCTGATGTTTTTGAAATCTTTTGAATTCTTCGTAGTCCTTGAAGTAATTTAAAGTGCTTTCCACACTGTTAAGATCGGTTGAAAGTAATTAATGTCAATTGAATTAATTTGATGTTTTTGAAGTCACTACTCAACTAATGTTAGTCGAATTCAGTTTAAGTCTTTGGGGTCCTTCAATTGCTCACTCCTTAAACTTAATTGTAGGACCTGACATTTTTAATTATTTTCAGTTGAAGACAGTTGAGGACTAAATTTTTAATAATATCCACTCTTGTTGGAAACACAGTCAGCACGTGTGCCAAGGTATTGGGTATATTGGAATTCGAAAACGCCAAACATGCCATACACCTTGAACACAACCTTTTTATAATAAATAACAACGAAAATATTCAGCACGATGGTATATTGGGGAACAACTTCCTTACGAACACTTCCTCCAGTGTCACATTGACTTTGGAAAAGGATACCTCCAAGTCGCTATAAAGAAGGGAGTCGCAAGCGAACTCGAGCAGCCGTTAGGAAACGAGTGTGAAGCCAAAAAAATAATTGATAATGCCACACCTTACGAAGTGTCTTTGTGGTGGTTCCGCCAAACCCCACGGCCCACTTACCTGAAAAACCCCCATAACTTCAACCCAAACTTATAAGTTCGCTAATGCAATCGCATTAGCACCTTAAATGCTTCACGCAGCAAATTGATCAAGTTTATTTAGCTAAAAGCGGCTAGAAGAGAATTCTTACCTTTCATGCATCTTTTCGCATACAAATTCCCTATAAGAATTCCTTCCTAACTTATCATAAATTCCCTGAAAGAAAATTCATCTGTTCACATATAATACAACCGCATAATCAGGGAATCTTACCCTTGAGTAGGCTTACCCCAGCCTCAACATGTGTACAATAAAAACTGCCTACATACACATTGGCTGGCGACCACGTTAACCAACGATAAACAGTCCAACGCAGCTGCATCTAATTAGCATAGACGTTGAGACTAATACCTTAACTCGCAGCATGTGTAAACAAAAGAACGCTGTCCTTCAAAGGTTTTCTGGCGATACCATAAACAGTCCACATCGTTTGTGGTATCCCAAATGCAATTCCCATTTAATGAGTTCCAGCTTATTTATTTAGCTGACCCTAATCACAGACCGATGCATTAGATCGCTTCTCCTTTGTTCTTTTTCCCTAGCTGTAGGTTTTGTTTATCCTTGCTGAAATGCATCGATAAACACGGTGATGTGTACGAACACACATACACACCACTGCACCAAAAGATCGCATCTCCTTGGTGGCCACACCCTTAAGAGAAAAATTGTCTCTCTCTCTTCCGTTCCTTAACCCTAACCGAGGATGGAATTCAAGTCTGAGTTCTATCCTCAAAGAGTCCAATTACATCCGCCGACCACCACGGTCGTTGTCGCTCCCGATCTCCGTAAAGCTGCGGAGATGCATACGTCCCAGTCGAGTATTTGTGTCGAGTATTTGTGTCGAGTGCCGTTCGAAGTCGGAGTCGTTTTTTTTCCCACCAGTATTTGTGTAAAGTGAATACAGATGTTGAGTTTCCTTTTGCCTAAGTGCTACCGTTATCTTTATACTGTGTTTTAAAACTTAAATAAATATTTTTACCTAAAGCAGAACAATAAACACAACTTATAATACACATAAAAAACAATATTCCGTGTGTTTCATTTTTTTGCTGGTGCATGTCTTGTGGCGGAGTTTTAGTGCTAGTGTTGATGGACATTTTTGCTGAAGGATCGATGGTGTCTCATTGTTCTATCTACTTACGATTCGCGGATGAACTCAGTTTTCTTTTGATGTCCAGCGGAATTATGATGGAGGAGGAAGGTGAGCCGAGTGCCCATGCCTGGCACAATACACTTCCTCCCCACAAATCCCGGCATTATAATAAGAAGTTAGAAACCCCGTTCAGAAGTCAACATCCGTATCCGTTTGGCTGCGGGCCGAAACTGATGATTTGATAAACACTGCGGTACCAACCACCCCGACATCCTTCTCTTTAAATAAAATTCGTGATAACGAAACAATTAAGCAACTCGAGGGAGGACAAAGCTCAGGAAAATATAAAGCTGAAACACCAAAATCCTCCATAACAACTCCGAATACAAAGCGAAACGCCACCGTTGACTCCATAAAGATGCAATTCTGCTAATTGTTAAATATATTTTGTCGCTTGTATTAAGTTTAATATATGAGGGTTCCGTCCTCACCAAATCAAATCAAATAAAATCCCCCTTAAGGGAAAACCCTGCCAACAAGTAATAATAAATAAATCCCAAATCATACCTGGAATATACCTGGGCAATACTTTAACGACATCAAAAGGTAACAAAGTCAGGGAGCTTCTGATGAACACTTTGGACACTGACTAAAAAAAAAGGCCCACAACATAGAAGTCGGGTGGGAAGATTTGGGGGACTTCGATGTACTGCAGGCGGATGAAGCTAACGATCTCCTGAAGAACAGGCTTGAACGGCTGGAATCACTCCTGGAGTTACGTCATTGTAACCAGGAAGAAATGAGCTCTATCTTAGACATCTACCACCACCTCACACACACTAACGCCATCGAGCATCAAATGATCACGGAGGAAAGAAATCCCTCTCTCTATATAAGACCATATCGCCACCCAGACAGCCCCAAGCAGGAAATCCACAAACAGGTGAATGAAATGCTTCATGATGGAGTGGTACAAAGAAGCTTCAGTCTCTGGAATTCCCCTCTCTTATTGGTACCCAAAAAGCCAGGTGCTGATGGTACTGGGGTGGTGTCTTGCTAGTGTGTCGACACGGACGCTGATTCAGCAGAAACTCCATTACTACTATGCTGAAACTTCACGTAAAGAACAAACTCCACAAATAAAACACTCGATTTAATAGTCACATAAAAACAGCCTTTTATTTTCGGTAGTCTTAATTTTTAATTACTGATGAACTTCTATTGTTTTTGTTCTTCGGTTACCTGAAGGGTTCCCTTTATCTTTTACAATTGGTACAGATTAGTCTGAGTGCTATGGTAGCTTATCCTTTGTCACAGTTCTTTTCTTCAACTTGTTTTAACTACAAATGGTGTTACTGGGCCGAGGCCCTAATTGTTCGAATAAACGTAAGGGAAACCGGGGCTACCGCGAAATTAATCGACGTTCAAGCTGAACTAGATTTGTCCAACTATCGTTCAGAAATTCACTAGGTAGGTACAAACACAACTCTCCGCGATACTGCCGAATTAAAACCTGAAGCGTCTTGTAGGAAAACGTATCCACTCTGCGACGCTGATCGATCAACACTTGAAGTAACTTGATGGAAGTGTATCCACTGGTGACACTGACTCAGTAAAATTCTCCAACGCGTCTGGCACCGAACGGTGACGGAATCTGACTCCTCTGATTGAATGGCAAACTTTGACTCAACTGGTGTTGCACTCCACGTCCCACCAGATGCGACGGTGGTGCATTTCCACCGATGTGAGCGGAGCAAATCGGATCTTCTTGGTGGCGACCAATGAACGATCGGTTTGGGGTTTAATGGAAGAATTTCCTCAGGTCTGGTACCATGCCCATTCGCTGGAAGTGCGGACAGTGATCAATCCCGCAGCTGTTCAAGCAAAAGAACAAGGCTGCAGGCATCGTTGATGTAAACGATAGTGGCGATCGCCGGATGACGAAATAGGTTTCTGTGTGTTATGTAAACAGAAACGCTATTTAGGTGGTCATACGCTGAGATGCGCATTTGTTTGCTTTAACCAATGCGACATGGGAACATCGGTTGTTCACATGATCGGCTAAAATCATACCGTTGCAGGCAATAGACTTTTCTGTGACGATAAGCAAACAGAAGATTTGTTCGTCATGGCAATGACTATGGTGGCAATTGTTTGGGTTAGGAAACCGATACTTGGGACACGATCATTGGTGGGATTGTTTGACTAACAATCGTGATCGTGTCCGATTTGATGCTCGGTTGTCGCTTGGGCGATTGATCGTCGGAAATTTGGTTGCAGCTGTGTAAACAAGCAAGTTGCCCGACATGTCTTTTTGTACCAACGGATTGTTGGAACAAGAACACACAGAAAGATTGGCGTGTGTTTAATGATGATGGTTGCAGACAAGCTGAGCCGATCGGGTTCCTATATGGTTCATGTAAGGTGAACCGAAATGGTTTGTCATATGTGTTGATTAATGATCTTGCCGAGGGCTTATTTTTCAGGTCAAACTGATGGAGGCGAGCTTTGAACAGCTCATATACAGGTAAGCTTCTTATGATCCGTACTGGTATTTGCAGGTTCTGAACGGGGAGTTTGGTTACGATGATGGGTAGTTCTTTGGGCGCCTTAAAGAACCCCCACAGTACAACCAGGCTTCAGTCCTTGGAATCCCCCTCTCTTATTGGTACCCAAAAGGGCAGGCCAGTGGAGAGTGATAGTTGACTTTAAAGCACTCAATACTGACGGTAGAAGATGCATGCCCATTACCTAATATCACTGATATCCTGGACCAGCTGGGCAAAGCTAAAAATTTCAGCACCTTAGACCTAGCAAATGGTTTCCATTAAATACGCATAAAGAACAAAGACTCAAAAAACAGCGTTCAGCACCACGTTCGGACATTACGAATATGATCGAATGCCCTTCGCACTAAAAAACGCGCCCGCCACGTTCCAGAGACTTATGAGCATCGTACTCATAGGTCTCCAAGGAATCGAATGCTTTGTCTATGTAGACGATATAGTAATCTACGGATACGATCTAAACGATCACAATTCTCGACTCAACCGAATTTTCGACCGTCTACAAAAACACAATCTGAAAATCCAGCCAGAAAAGTGTCATTTCATAAGAAAGGAGCTCGCCTACTTGGGATACGTCATTTCAAAAGAAGGTATAAAACCAGACCCAGAGAGCACCAAGGCAGTAAAAACCTTGCCGATACCCAGGAAATAAAAGGACTTTAAATCCTTCCTTGATTTCGTGGAAAACTATCGAAGGTTTATTCCTAACTTTGTCGAACTGGCAAAACTCCTAAGCAAATTACTCCTGAAAAATCTTCTATTCCCTTGGGATGCCTTCTGTGACGAGGTATTCACCACCCTGAAGAAAAAGGTCATTATGTCAACAATATTGGCTTACTCAGATTTCAACCGGGAATTCATAATAACTACTGGCACTAGCAACGTGGCGTTGGGAGTCGTACTATCCCAGGGCACAATAGGCCAAGATAAACCTATTGCTTTCGCTAGCCAAACTATAAACGACGCCAAAACCCGATGAACAACGGCCGAAAAGGAAGTGCTGTCAATTGTCTTCGCACTAGCTCAGTTCCTACCATACCTCTATAGCGTTTGGGATGATAGTGAAGAATGTGTGATTCGAACTGACGCTATGACTGTTAGAATCACCAAAAATTGAACTGATGCGTAACACATCAGGCTACTGGCCGTGTGTACGAATTCGATTTCCTAACTCAAGTACACTCAACTGATGTCGAATTGTTATGTTATCGCTATAGTATACGGCTCTGATGCATTTTTCTTATTCGATTTTCGTTCGGTGTTCTTCACTATTGGCTTGTGTATTGTGTGTGTATCTGTTAGAAACGCCACACCTCTACGGACGAAAATTTACCATACTCACTGATCATAGCTCCCTACATTGGCTCATAGACGAAAGGACCCCACGTCCAGACTCATGCGGTGGAAGATTCTCCTTTAAGAATACGAATATACATCGTTCACAGGAAAAGGAAACATAACGCGAATGTCGATGCTCTTAGCCGCATAACGTTAACTACCCCGGACGCTGACACCATTTGTAATATATTCCTCATGCACCACCGTGCTTCCGGGGCCTCCAGGAAGAGTGGGCGATCGTATAGAGTACTACACAGTCTCTGCAAAGCTTCCAATCGATTACAACAGGTTATACATTTATAACAAGGCGATTGAAACAAAATAAAGTGAATTAAACAAGAATTTTATGAAAATATCTACTCGGACAAATCATTCCTTTTCATCCATTATATCTTTCCGAATATACAATAAAATAGAATTTGCAGTTTACGGACCTTCAACAAGAACTCACATACTTGCCAAAGTGTGAAATCGATTTTCTATCAGATTTCCTTAAGAAATTTTAAGTTTGAATACAATTTCTACATGACGTTGGTGACCGCAGAATTTTGCCTTTCGTATTTGTCATCAGACAGCCGCCCCCTCTAGCTCTAAGCATCGTGCTGTTGTGGCAATTTAATAAAGCGCCGAAGAAAGTGTAATTGCCGTCAAGACCCTAATCGTCAAGGTATCTCACAAAGTGGAAAACACTTTCAATTTCATTAAACCCTCAGTTGTTATGTAGTTTCGTCGCCGGCGGACAAGTCGGCTAAACCCACAAAACGAGAAAAAATCAAAGCTTCACATAGAAACTGAAGTCCAGAGGCATTCACACAATCACGAGTAAACAAAAGTAAAGAAAAATAATAATAATAACAGCAACGAAAAAGGTAGAAAACGAGCATCTTATGATAGACTCAACGAACTCAAATCTGTTAACCATATATAGATAATTTCTATTAAAATCAGTGAAAAAACTTTTTTTTTTCTAATTTCAATTTCATATAATGAAATGTATAAAATTACTGGTACCTATTCCAGGCTAATTTATTTCAAATCCCTTTTGCCTTTATATAATATAATTTGCCTTTACAAAACCAATATGAAAATGCGTTACCAATGGGTGACAAACCTACTGCTTTCACTTTGTCTGGGTTGCGCCTATCTGTCTGCAAGTTACGACTGAACCGGATTTCAAAGCCTCATAGATAGGCATACAATGTATGAAACCCCACACCGCATGCGGTTATTCCCTTTACTTTGCAACTATAATGTAATATATTCATTGTAAGAAATTAAATTAAATCCATTTAAAGGAAATTATTTGTTATTGGTAATTTAAATTCCGTACGGTATTCCAAACCACAAAAAATTAATGGGGAAAAGTAAAGCAAGCAACAACAAAAAAATATACCACTTCTGTTGGAGGTGTAACTAGAGCTTGCATGGGTAGTCAGAGCAGGTGCATACTATCAAATGATATAAATACCAAAATCGTGGTGTAATAAGGAAAATAATAACGGGAAAAAAGGCAAAATAAAATAGAGAAATAGATAAATAACCACCTGAACCAGTTGTATCAGACTCGTATCTCTGGTCGATCGCTTGTCTAAATGTATAGGTGCTGAACAGTGCAAGTGATCACGCCAAATGAAAAATTTGTTGGAGTCATGTTCCAAAAGAGTCCTAACAGCAATGGGCGTGTGGTTACACTTGCATTGCGTGTACTTGGAAATGATTAGCTACAAATTAACCGTTGTGTTAAGAGACGAGGTGGAAGACTGGAACGCCAATTCAGATAATGATCCAACAATAAACTAATATGATGCAATCCATGCACTGCCGTGGCTTCTTAAACCTAGTTTGGTGTCCTATTTCTTACCCACACGTACACAGACACACGTTAGCATGCTTCTGCATTACGCAAGATAGGATAAATACTTTACTGTTAGGGGTAATTAAAAGTGACTCTACGTAAATTTTGTCTTATAATAATTAAAGCTGATAGCCAGCCCAACAAATTCCATTAAACCTGATTTACTAGGCCTAGAGTTTCATAAAAAGCGAATTTGAATACATTTTACGACATAGTTGGCTAGACCTGCCTCTCCTCGTCTTTTTCTATCGTGGGCTTTAGCTATTTTAACCTCCCGTTGTTATTGCAGACGATTTTCAGTAGCATCGTTGCTCTGAGAACTTTACTTTACGTTTAGCTGCTCTCAAGGTATGTTGTCCTGCGCGCCTATTCTGTCTTTTGCTATTATAAGAATATTAATATCTTTGGGGTGTAGACATTACAAGAAAAACTTTCGAAAGTAATGACTTAGTTCGACCTTCTAAATGCTGGTTACTGCCCAAATGAAAATTATCTTTTTTTTTTGTTAACTTTTTTTTAATTTTCTTTTGATATTCTTAGTTTCTAAATTAGATGCTAGACAAAAAATGCTTAAATTCTAGCTTAATTATTTTATATTATAACTTACTGGTCCTACGCAGACGCTCTAAGCTAAACATTACATAACTATTGTATAATTTGCCTTTCGGCGACAGAACTTTGTTTGTGGCAGTACTTATTATTATTTACATAACAAAGAAACATTTTGAAAACTTTGTATATATATCATCATCATCGGCACTACAACAGGGGATCCAAGCGCGGATCTTGGCCTAATTTAGCAAAACTTTCCACCTGTCCCGATTTCTGGCCGATATCATCCAGTTTGGCACTCCCAGGCCCTGGGCGTCCTGGTCCTAGCCATCCCTCCATCGCAGACAAGGTCTGCCGCGCTGTCTCTGTCCATACATCCTGCCACAAAGGCCTTTCCCGGCAGGCTTGTGGCGGTTCCGCCAAATCCCACGGTTTACCTTCCTGAAAACCCCCATAATCATCACCCAAGACGCTCAAGTCTTCGCCAATGCATTAGCATTGGGCACATAAAAACGCTGCACGCATTTAAGAGATCAAACCCATGATCTTAAATTCCCTGTTAAGAAAACTTACCTTCATGCACCTCTTCGCATACAATTTTCTGTAAGAACTCTTCATGACCTTTTTAGGAATTCCACAACTCCCATTGTTTCCCGCCAATGCATTTGCATTTGCCCCAGAAAACATTTCCTTTTCCAAGGACATGTAATGCTTTCAAGCATTATGTGAAATTCCTAAAATTATTCCTTAATGTGCATATGGACCATAAATACCAAACATTCGGCACCCTTTGTCTGAGTTAAAATACTATGTCGGTCAGCTTGTTTTTACAGCTGCAACACTAGCGATTGAATAGACAAACAATAATGCATTTCTTTCGTCCCCACCACGAATTGCTTGGCATACCTAAATGCAAGCAAGGGATACGTTTCGGCAATTAACTCAAGATACGATATACAATTTCCATTGTATAAAGTATCGTCATAGCGACGTTGCATAAACATGACCCACAATACGGAGCGAACCATTTGGTCGCCTTTTCCTTTGTTCTCGCCGACTGCCTTTCTCGTTGTTCCACTGCTTTCGAACACGTGCAACAACATCAGATCTGAACGTCCACACACACACAACCATGATCTCAACTACGAGATCCGGTTTTCTTGTTCCCACAAGAGAGACTCTACGTTACACTCGTGGTAAATAAAACATATCCTTGGCAAGAATATATTCACACCCTTAAGAGAAAAGTTTTTCTCTCTCTTCCTTTTTCCTTAAATGTCCCTTTTTAGCGAAATCATCTCCGCACGAGGTGATGATCGTCGAGTCCTTTTACATTTTTTTTTTTTTTTTTATAGATATCATTTTTTATTTCTTCCTATTATTATAATTTACTTACTTGCTAGACAAAAATGATTAAACTCTAGCTTATGTTATCTTATTTCTTAACTTACTGGTCCCTCGCGGACTCTCTAAGTTACATGCATACGCTTAAAGCATGAAAATTTGTCTTTCGACATTATGGTTTATTTTGTTTACATGAATTTTTAGGGAACTTAATTGGATACAAAGAAAATGAAGAAAAGAAAAAACTTTGTTCTTGTTATTGTTTTTACCTTATATCTAACTTAAATACTAAACTATCTATTGATTTTTTTTTTTTTTTTTTTTTTTTTTTTAACTTAACTCTATTCTAAACCTAACATCAAAACTAAATTTTCGAAATGCTAAATCTATGTAAGCTTTCCGTTGTTTGTCGGGTTTTTTTTTTTTTTTTTTTTTTAATTATTATTATTATTATTTCTTTAGTTTTATAAGGAAACAGGGTTTTATGTGCCACTCAGCCACCAAAATCTCTGGTGTTGCTTATTCGCGTCTTTTCGGTCTCTCTGTGCTACTGCCGTACTGAACTGCAGGCTCTCTTTATTAGTGTGCGCAACCTCTCGATTAAAACATATTCGTTTATCTATACCCGACCGACGCACGTGATAAATCAACGGTATAGCGGATTCATTTTGTATGAGGCCATTCATGTCAAGACTAAGGAATGCTTCTGGTGGAATAAAGCCATTGCGACGTACCACCTCATAATACATATTGTTTGGGTAATATGCACCAAAAATCAAATCGTTCTGTGAGCTCATTGATCTCGCAATATGCCCTCGGATCAGCTTGATCATAAAGTTATCCACTCTGTTTATATTGGCCCCACTGTACAACGCTTCATTGGGATAATATTTTTTGTGATCGGATTCAGGAGTCCGATGTAACTTAAGGCACGTCCTGAGGCATTGCCTCTCAAAAATCCGAATCTTTTCCATTAAGCTAGGTCCCACATTAAACCACACTGGGCATCCATATATGATCATCGGTCTGATGAGAGCCATGTAGCATATAACTTTAACTCTGCTGTCAAGTTGACTACTATGAAACAGTCTTCTTGTCATAGCGTAAGCTTTCTTTGCCCTGGCTAGGGCAGCTTCCACATGTTTGTTAAAATATAGATACTGATCCAGCCAGATGCCTAAGTATTTGACTACGGTTTTGGTTTCCTGTGTTTGTTGGTGTGGTCCCATAATAGCTAGCTTTCGCCAGTTTATCCTGGTGTCTCTGGTAGCTTGAGCCAGTGGTGTTCTAAAGTGGATGGTTTCACACTTCTGGATATTGATTTTGAGTTTCCAGTTGTTGCAGTATCGCTGAACATCATTGAAATCCCCTTGTAATAATCCGTTAATGATTTCAATTTTTGGTGCTGTTCTATATATTATCAGATCGTCTGCATACGCAATAGCCTGATGAAGAGACCTTACCAGGTCGCTAGTGTAAATATTAAAAAGGATCGGAGATAACACCGCTCCCTGTTGCAGACCGTTTTCTATATTGTAAGTAATGTTGGAGGTCACATTGCCACTTTTGACGATGAATTTCCTTTCATTCAACATGTCGTATAGTATATACAGTAGTGGTCTATGAATGCCTAGTCTCATTAGCTTGTAATATAACCCCTCTAACCAAACGGTGTCGAAGGCCCTCTCCAAGTCAATCAAACAGGCACCTGTACACTGTTTCAGATTTTTATTCCACTGAATGTCTGAAACCAGTTTAGCTGCGGCATGTGTGGTTTCATGACCAGCTTTAAAACCAAACTGGTTATTTGGAATAATATTATTGTCCTCAACCCATTTAAGTAGAGCCTTGTTTAGAACCTTTTCGAATACTCTACTGATACTCGGTAACAAACTGATCGATCGCAGATTTTTTGGGTTTGTTCTATCTTTCCCTTTTTTTGGTAACGGTTGGATGATGGCCGTTTTCCAATGTACTGGATAGTGTGAGTCCTTTTACATCCGCGGACCAGAATGGTCACGCTTCACTCCCGCTCTCCGCCACCAGCGGAGAAGCGTAAATAAATGTCCTGAAGTCGATTTTATTTTAATAACAATGACATTAAGTGTCAGCGCGAAGTTACAGTTGCATTTTACATCATTAATCCCGCGTCGTTTAATTAATTAAAAAAACAATTAGCATAAGTTTAAACTTGTAAAAAAGACAAGCAATATAAAGTTATATAAAAGCAGTGTTTTGTTTGTTCAACAGTAAACTGGGCAGACGGTATCAAGAGTTTACAGTGCAGGTAGCAGAATTTCTTATGATCGTTAATTAAATGGGCAATGGTGTCAGAGAAAAGTGATTACAGGTGAGGAACTCAAATACTTCTACTGGCAATAAATCATACGTAAAGTGTTCGGCGGAAATATCGTTGCGGAATAGGAGTTAACCAGTGCCACTGTCGGTACACCTACTCGTTCCCTACAGGCTCTTCTTCGCTCATTCGAGCTAATTATCCCGCCCACCGGAGTCTACCGAGCTTGATTTTTCCCACAACCGTAGATTCAAGGTAGATCGCGTACAACTCATGATTGTAGCGTCCCCGGAATCGTCCTTCCTCACATCCGAGGCCAACAATTCTCCTTAAGACCTTCCTCTCGACCGCGGCTAAGAGTACAGAGTGCCTTTTATTGAGCACTAAATTCTCGGATCCATACAAGAGTACTGGTCTTGTACAGTAGTAGCTTGGATGCTCTGGATAAATTTCGGGATTTAAAGAGCCTTGATAGACCATAGTAGGCTTTGTTCGATTTGATCAGCCGTACACGTATTTCTTCTTCCATATTGTTATCGGCTGCTACTATTGGACCCAAGGTAGTTAAAGGATTGCACTACTTCAAATTCGTGCTCATAGCTCATAGAAGAATTGGAGGCTCCACCAATGCAAGACCAAGACCAAATGCTGCCGCCACCAAGCATTCAGGAAACATTAAAAGCCATTAGACAGCTCAAATCAAATAAAGGCCACAGTGCTGATGGCATACTAGCTGAGCTGATCAAACAAGGAGCGACAGCGTTACATCACGCAATTCATGAGATCGTGGTGCACGTATGGGAGCAAGAGGAGATGCCGGAAGATTGGCGTCGCGGAATAATCTGCCCCATACATAAGAAGGGAGATATCGCAGTGTTCACAGACAAAGTTTTTTTCCCAGGCGCTTTTCTTTTGTCTGTGAAGTCTGTTTTCAGATCTTCTGAGCTCTTTGTATTTCTCCTCACGTACCCGCGTCCTATCAGAGTGGTGCATTGCCCGGTATGCAGCATTCTTACGTTCAGTCACTAGTTTGCACTCATCATCAAACCGGTCGTTCCAATCTCTACGACTACTGCCTAAGATGGAGTTGGCAGTATTCATGACAGTATTTTTAAGAGGTGTCCATTTTTCTTCTACGCCCGGCGTTCTGGTCCCAGGACTTACTCTCCTTCCATCGAGCTCTTCGAGGGCGAGTCTTACCGCAAGACCAAATATGTTACTGGTGTTCTCATTGCGTAAGGTACCCGTGTTGATCCGAACCTGATCCGTGGATGCAATACGTCTCCGTAAGACAATCCGCGCTCGGAAAACTATACCAACAAGATAGTGATCCGATTCGACGTTGGCACTTCGGTACCTTCGTACCGTCATCAGGCTCGAGGAGTGGCAGCGATCTATCAATACGTCGTCAATTTGGTTGCGTGTGGCTCCCTCAGATGAGACCCAGGTGACTTTGTGGATATCTTTACGTGGAAACTTGATACTCGCAACGACCAAGTTCTTTGATGCTGCCAGTTCGATGACTCGTAGTCCATTGTCATTAGTGTTCTCATGTAAACTATGGTCACCTGTGTGGTGCTTGAAAACCATATCACCATGGATGATTTTCACATCGTATCTTGGGCAGGCATTCAACGTTCTCGTAGAATCCTTCGTTTTCGTCGTCGGGGGACTCCTTTGTAGGTCCGTGAACGTTTATGAGGCGTATGTTCTTAAACTTGCCTTTCACGAGTTAATAAAACACATATTTCTTTAAACTTAAAAAAATGTTTTATCTACTTTAAATTTAAAGATGTGTTTTATTTATTAAGTATTCAGTCATGGGTGGGGTGGGTCTTTCTTTGCACGAGTGCAGAGGATTAGCGCGATGTGTTTCATTTGGTCGGCTGCATTTATACGTTGTACAGAGTGATAAGACTGTGTCCGGCGTCCAGCAGGTATCAAAGTAGCTACCCAGGGGTATCACGTGAAGACTGCATGTCAACTTGGATTGAACGGGGACAAGGATCGTCCTGGCCTTCGCCGGGTTGAAACCAATCAGAGACTTTGCCCTGTATGTTCGCTCCCCTTCCCGTTCGGTTTCAACAGTTCATCATAAATAACACTGACCTGGTTTAAGTTTAGGTTTATTTATTCGGCTTAACTCGAGCTTAGTTACAATAAATATAATCCTTATAAACTAACTTAAAACTAAAGTAGTGATTAAAAAAAGAGAAAAAAAACAAAAGATTATTGGTGGGACCAAATGCACAGCATAATCTTCGCAGCGTGAATATTCACCCGAGCCGATGACGTAGAAGCATGACCGGGCACTCCCGATGACTTTCTTTTCTTTGGGTTGCTGTAATGAATCCATTTGTCACAATGCGATGAAGAAAACCCTTCCTTCTTTGCCCTGGAGCAGTTGTTCACGGGCGAAAAACCGACGCTCAATGTCCCTTGACTTCAAATCATAGGGAACCCAAGTTCCTTGCTTTTGAATCATTCCCAACGCAAGCAATCGCTTGGAAATGGCTTTGGGGTAACTGCAATTGGTGGTGAAAGCTCTTGTTGCGTTTGGCATGGATTCTCATCGAGTAATGACTCCAATTCAGCGTCTTCGGAGGTTTTTGGCCTTCCTTCACGCGGACGATCGTCAACATGGAAATCACCGCCTTTGAAGCGACGAAGCCACTCACGCAACGTTGTTTCACTTAGAGTAACATCTCTGTAAACTTTGTGGAGCTCTCGAAGAAGATAATCAACACTTCCCACAAATGACAATTATTTAGCACAAAATCAGACATTTTCACACAACCAAAAGTATATGACGCCAACACAAAATCACCACATGTCTGAGCTTGGTTCATGACGTTTTGGTTATGTCGAAATCGACCAACTGCTGAATCCATCTATTGACAAACAGCGGGAACTTAGTTGCGCAGCTAATACTACAAGACTGATGAGCATAGTGATAGACGTTAGTTAATTTATATCTTACGTGTAAACCCCAAATGAAAACTGTCAGGTAGTTAGTTAAGCCAACTTAATTAGAGTTTAACAATTTTCTGTCTAGGTAACAAGTTAAATAGAAAAAAACCCCGCGACTCTATGGCCCGCACAAACTCGGTGGAAAATATAGCATTTATCTCAAAATATTTAATCTCGTATGACCGATGTTCCGAAAGATCATGAGCTCTCTAACTTAACTACAGCACCATTCCCTGTCTTGGGTACTTCCCTACACACCTCATCACTTGATCCAATTTCTTCAAGGTCACCCTTTACATTGTCCTTCTATCTCTGACATGACATTCCCTCCGGTCTTTCTCCCGTTGATCATCCAGAATTCTACAGGCTATAGTTTCGTTACCTATTCTCGCTATATGCGCGGCCCAACTTTATCTTCGTGTGATTCTCACTATTGTTGGTTTGATGTATATTTTCGGGTTCCTACAGATCAATAAGAAGAAGATGTCCTACACCTAAACAGCCACGGATTCGATCCCATGGCGAAAAGTTATGCCGCTACCCCTTGATGCAGTATTTCAAAAACGAAGGTCATACGACCACCTTTAAAATTCCATGTTTGAAGTTCACCCAATGTGATCTTTTCTTTGTCACTGCGCCGCTTGGGCGTATTTCTCCAAGAACGCAATCGATAGTAGCACAACAATGTTATGTTTAGTTTGTTATCCCGACGCCTAGGTTTGTTAACCCAAAAAAAAAGCAATACAAGTACAAGTCTAGTACATTACTACCGCACGCTTTGTCTCCAGAGACTTGAAAAGGAGAATCACTGGTGAGATTTCATGCTTTAGAAAAGTGGTCGTGTGACTGTTCGTCAAGTCGAATGAAAGAACTCCCACCTCTGAAGGCAGCTCTGTTAGATTATCGTAAATATTTTGGTACAACTTTTGAGAAATAAACCGTTTATGTCTAGTGTTTCCTTTTGTGAAAATTATTGTATTTTGGAAAAGCCGCTTAGACGCCATGTGCTAGAACAATGCAAGCCGCTGGGTCTGATGATGTCGCATCGGATTCGGTTTAACGCCATCTGTTCGGACGGTTGCGAAGTAGAGTCCGCACAATTCGAGGAAGACTTCGAAGCAGGATTTGCAAACCTTGAAAATGGCTGCGAAGTTTAGTGAGGGCAGAATCCTCTCATATATTTAGCTTAGTACAAGCAATAAAACTTAACAACTATCTTAAAACTAAAACTAAAGAATATACACTATTGTTTAAAAGAAAAAACCGGGGGGGGGGGGGGGGGGTTTTAGTTTGGCAAGTTGGTTACTGGGTTTATCCATCAATTAATACTCATTTATTTATTTGGCTTAGTGCGGGTTGTAAGAGTATAGACCGGGAGTGGGCGTGGTCAGGAGGGGAAAGAGCGGAGATAAAGTTTGAGAGCAGTAGAGGTAAAGTTAAAATCGAAGGAGGTGGGGTGGGAGTTTGCCCACCGCAGCATTCGCGAAATGGGTCCATTAGAGCCGTAAGAAGTGTGGTGGGTGGACAGATAGAAGAGATGGGGGTTTCGCGGGTTACGGGGGTTAGTGTGTAGTGCAATGATGGAGAGCAATCTTGGGCAGTTGATTGTGCCTGAAAGGAGACGGTGGATAAAAAGGATATCGGCATGAGTTCGGCGCTCCTCAAAAGTGTTGAGGTTAATCAGATGGAGCCGGATTCACCCAGTTCAGTCCGCGGGGGGCAAAACGCAGAAAACGACGTTGCACGCTTTCGATTCTGCGGATATGGGACGAGTAGTGTAGAGACCAGACCCGACTAGCGTATTCAAGAACGGGCGGACGGAGGCTATATAGAGAGAACGGTAACCGTAAGGATTAGAATAATATTATCAATATGCGGGATGAAGCTAAGCTCCCTGTCAAATAAGATCCCGAGATCACGTATCGAGGGTACAGAAGATATCTGCTGGTTTAGCAGGAAGTGGGAACGTGGGGGGGGGGGGGGGGCGTTTGCGGAAAACGGTGATGGAGTGACATATGACAACGTTGAGTTCAAGGCAGTTATTACGGCATGAAGTTGAGAAGCTGTCGAGGTCCGTTTGGAGAAGTGAGGAGTCGAGAGAAGAGATGGTCGTTTTGTAGAGTTTGGCGTCGTCCGCACAGAGGGAGATGGATGAGTATTTAATAATGGAGTCAACATCATTGATGGTAAGGATAAATAGGGGGGGGGGGGGGGGGGGGCTAGATGACTGCTTTGCGGAACCCCTGACGTGGGAAGAAAAGGATTGAAAAGAGAGGATCTAAATTTGACACGGTAGGATCGATCTTTCAGGTAAGAAGATAACCACTTGGTCAATAGGGGTTCGAAACCTAGGGCGGACAGCTTAAAAAGGATGAGATTATGGGAGATTTTGTCAAAGGCCTTGCTGAAATCGGTGGTGATTACATCGACTTCGTTGCCATTCTCTAAGGCACGGAAAGTATGGGATGAGAACTCGATCAGATTCGTTGTGGTCGACTTACCCGAAAGGAAACCATGCTGGTTGGGTGAGATGATGGATTTACAACGAAAAGATAACGCGTTGTAAGTGTTGTATTTGTTGTTTAATAAATAAAACACGTGCACTTTGCACATTATATTATATTATACACATACCTTTTATTTGGGCTCCTCGATAGTATAGTGGTTAGTATACCCGCCTGTCACGCGGGAGACCGGGGTTCGATTCCCCATCGGGGAGCCTCTGGCGCAAGACTAATGACCTTCCCCGGAAAAAACAAATCACTATGGAAAATTTAACAAGCCTCAGGACTTGCTAAATAAGGCCAAGACCGGATCCCGGTTGTAGTGCCGATGATGATGATATCTTTTATTTCATGTCCATGCACTTTTCTTTCATTTTTACAACAGTTTTTATTTTCTTTTTATACTCTTAATTTCTAAATTACATGCTAGACAAAAAATGCTAGCTTAATTATCTTATATTATAACTTACTGGTCCTACGTAGACGCTCTAAGCTAAATATTACATGACTATTGTATAATTTCCCTTTCGGCGATAGAACTTTGTTTGTGGGTGAATTTATGAGTATTTGCAGGACAAAGAAAAATTATGAAAACTTTGTCGAATTTTTGTTTTTTTTTTTTTCTTAAAATTTAAATTTTTTTTTTTAATTTATTGAAAAGAACTTAACTGAAATCTTATACTACCCTCATTCTAGAAAAGCTAACTCTGTGTAAGCTGGCTGATGATACTGTTATTCTACCGACATTGGTATCCAGATTATAGCGTTTGAAATGATAGTGAAGGACGTGTGATTCGAACTGACGCTATGACAGTTAGAATCACCAAAAATTGAACCTAAGCGTAACACATCTGGCTACTGGCCGTGTTTAGAATTGGATTTTTTAAACTCAAGTATATTCCACTGATGTGAATTGTTTTGTTATTGCTATGGTATACGGCTCTGATGTATTTTCTTATTCGATTTTCGTTCGGTGTTCTTCACTATTTGCTTTGTGTATTGTGTGTGTATCGGTTAGAGACGCCACAAGGTCTTTATTTGCCATTCAACCACCAGAACTGTTGATGCTGTTTAATATTATCGTCGCGGTCTCTGTGGGAGATAACCCTACTGAAGCGCACCAGGTCTTCTTCGGCGCGCGTGATTTCCCGGTCGTAGCACAATCGCCCGTCTACGGATGATCTACTTACATGATAGATCAGCGGAATTCCGGATCTATCCTGCATAATCCCTTTCATGTCATCTGTCACTACTTCATGTATAAAGTTTCATGACATTTCGTCTATTCGTTGACTAGCTACTCGGGTTATACTGCCTTTAAATTGCAGGGTCTTATACAATAATTTTACGCCACCGTAAAATTGCAGAATTCGTTTTCTGAACAGTGTTACTCGTAGTTTATCATCGGTTTAAAAACCTAGGAAAGTGAGAGAAAGAAATGACAGAGCAACGTCAATTAATCTTCTAAAAATTCTGATGACGTTGGTTTCTGTTGATGTTCTCTGGGAACAAATTAGTTGGTTTCGGTCATTTTGGTTAACTCGTGGTTTGCGTACTCGATCTTTGAAGCAAATCTGCTTTAAGATTGTGAATATTTTCACTAAAAGCAATGGTTCCTATATGTTTGTGAACTGAGGTCTAGAACTAAACAGAATAAATAAATAATAGGGTTCGATTGTAAATAAAAGACGGTTATTTCGCGTCAGCTGTGGCTACAGTAAAACCGACAAAGAACTTCGTGCTGATTAACCGGAATCCTCAAAGACTAATACTGGTGTTCCTCAGGGTTCCCTACTCTCGCCCATTCTACTCATTATTTTCATCAATGATCTTTTGTCCACAATCTAAAACCTAATATATTGCTACTCAGAGTACGTTGGGTTAGCTTTGAACATACAAAGACCCTCGAACTTCAAATTCAAGCACCACTGAGAGCATTGAAGTTGATTTCTACAGAAGATACGAATGGGTAATACTTACACGAATGGAAAGCAATACTGCCGTCTGTGTTCCAAGAGAAGCATATACCTGTTCTACCTATAAATTACGTGTGAATACCCCCTACAAAGTTTTCGACGACAGACAAAAGTTGAAGTGTGCAATTTTACTTTATCTCCTCTGGCAAAATATGACTTTCATAACAAATGTAGTTTTTATCTCCAGTCCGTATGATATAAAATTATCACGATATATAAATAAAGAGATTGCTGCCAATTTTTATCTCCATATACAGATAAAGTGCAATTAACATTTATAAAATAAAAAAGAAAATCAACAACAACAACTAAAAAAATATAAATAAAAGAATATAAAATATATCTTATTTTACGACATACTTACTTAAATGCAAGGGAACTAAGTGGAGGCCTAGTTAATTTTATCGGCAATTGTAGCTACTTCCTTACAAGGAATCCACTTGAAAGTGCTTTCTCAAATAAAATTGTATCTTCATTTTTCGTCAACTAAGTGAATTATGGACAAAATGTAATCATTTATTAGATTTGACTTTATACATATGTATTTGCTAGTATTACAAAGGAGCTTTGGTCTTATTATAATAAAACTGTGTAACGCTTCAGATGTATGTTACAATATTACTACCCTCTACTCTATCCCAGCTCAGATACTATAACCCTTTTTCCATAAAAAATCTTCCCGATTGTAAACGAATAATAAAGTCAAGTGCATTTAACCTTTTTCATTTCCAGTTCAACTGACTGATTTTTGTAAAATTGTCTTTATAATTTCTACAAGGCGTTTGTGTACATATCGATTAACATTGGGTGTTTCAACAATTACAATATGTTTGTTTTTTTTTATTTAAGAATGGGCCTCCCGATGAGGACGATAAGTTTTTAAAATCTCATGACAAGCATATTTGAAATGGTAGACATGTTAAAAGCTGACATTTATCTTTAGTATAGTTTAACTATAAAGTAGTTGTACTATAAAATTTTAAAAAATGAATTGCTTTTGTCTCAACTGTTTAACTATAAAAAAATTAAAAAAATAATTTGGTTTTATCTCAAATATTTTGTATTTTATTTAATTTTAAAAACATATTTTCTAGTTTGGAAAACTCAACATATCGTTTCTATTGCGAAACCTTACTAAGATATAAATACAATATTAAACGTTTATATATTAAACCTGCCATTATATTGCAATGCACTTGTGGCGTTTCTATCAGATACACACACAATACACAAGCAAATAGTGAAGAGCAATACTGAACAAAAATCGAATAAGCAAAAGCATCAGACCCGTATACAATAGCAAGTCAACATCAGTCGAATGTACTCGAGATTAACGATCTAATTCGTACACGCGGCAGTGGACTGATATTTGAGGCTTTGGATCTGCCCTAATGCATCTGCACTTCCGGTCTAATATTTTCATAGCATGGATTCGCATCACGTTCTTCATTACCATTACAAGATGCTATATGCGTAGAGTTTCTTAAGGAATTAGATATATCCTAGATTTTCAAAATCTCAATTTTCAAAAATCCATCATTGCTCTCTACAGTTTTAGGCACTCTTAAGTAAAAGCAGGTTGCAAAACTACACGAACTATACGAACGTGAAACTTTACCTTACAACATACCTTTTTCCAAATATACTTCTCCTTCTTCCACCTACACTCTGACCTTCAGGTTCACCGAAAATAGACATTTAAAAATTACTTATGCTTTATATTCAAAGAAGAACTTTAGATGAAACATCATTTATATCTTCGCTTTTTCAATAAACCGCATATTTTGTTTTATGTAACGAAATTACATTGTAAAATGTTGATAAGGAATAAACATAATTAAAAAGAAACCATTTAAAAAACACTGTGGGTCTTAATTGAAGCTATCGGGTTCAGATAGAGAAGTGTGATAATATAAAAATTGCAGAGGCAATTGCGATAGTTATAAATTGTCAATATTTGAGTAGTTTCCTGAGAACGTCTCCTCTCACAGTTATCTATTGTGACTTCCTGTTTGATAAATGAGGAATGAAGATAAGTCATCTGTAACTGCAATTAGTGAACGATGTAAATAATGTTGAAACAAGATTGCACATCGATTGTAAAAAAGCTTGCAGGTGGAAAATTTGTAAAGAAACCGAATTCGGGCATTGTCATCACTATCCTTCGTATGAAAGGTTTCAAAATTAATCAACAAATGGTCAGATTTAGGATTAGTGTAAACAAGAGTCTTGCGCGTATACGAGGTGTAGATGATCACATGAATACGGTTTTTTTTTTCGATTTCAGACCATCCCATGTTTGTAGTTATATAAGTTTGGCAGTGAAGTCCGTTTGCTGCAGACCTATTTACGTTGTTTTTTTTTTGTTGTGTCGGTAAATGATACAAGGGAGCACTAGAAAATAACGAGACTGATGTTTTTTTTATATTTAAATATCTTTAATTATTATTCTCTTTCGTTCTTATTATTGAAAAGCCTCCATTAAAAAAGATTTATTTGAATCATTTGCATTCTAATATTCTAATGTCTATCACAGTGACAAACCATTTCTATAATCTATGAAATTGTCAAAGTTTGTGAGATTTTCATTAGATATTTATCTCAGAGAAGCTTGTTACCTTCAAATGCAGATTGTCACACCATTTTGGCTTAAAACTGACCATGCAGCGTTTTTATTCCGTTCGACCACGAAGTGAAAGAAGGAAGGAATCATAATTTCATAGAAAAATGATGATATTAGAAAACATGGACACCCGATTCAAGTGAGAGTTGGTCACATAATTCCATAGAAGGATGGTGAAACATTTACCTAAAAACTACTGTAGTGTTTTATAATTAAAAACATGAGTTTTATGGTGATAGTGAAGGAAATAATTCGTGTAAACGAGGATATCTCAGCATAGTGACATAAGTTATGTTTGCTACGTTAATGCTTTGGCAAGCAGCGCTGACGATTTATTATTTAGACTATATTTCGGAGCTTTGTTCTTTACTGCGGTTACGTGTGCATTATGTGTTGGAATCGTCACACTACATCCTTACAATCGCTTCATGCGGCGCAATTAAGCGGTCGAAGTCAGGAGGTGACATGGAATCTTGGTTTACTGATCCCCAATTGAATATTCTGTAAGGGGCCATCTAATGAATCGGGGAAGAGTAAAGATTTTGGAGCATTATAAGTGGAATGTTAGAAGGCATCGTTTCTCGATCGGGAATGTCGGAAAAACGTTTGTTAAGACGGGAAGTCCATGTAAATGACGCGTTTTTAAATAATTGTTCACAGAAAATTGAAAGCATTTATTGCAATTTCTAAAGTTACATATTACAATAGACATTTGAATGGGTACGAAAAAAATGTGTGAAGGAATAAAAAAAAAAACGCTACAGCTGACCAAACTTGATTGCTCGGATTTGCGCCGTGCAACGCCCAGGTCCTTGTAGTTATCCGAAATCAACGAACAACGTCTTTTCCATTAAAATATGAAATTCTTCTATGCGTGGAACTCATCATCATCATCATCATCGGCACTACAACCGGGAACCGGTCTTGGCCTTATTTAGAAAGTCCCGAGACTTGTTAAATTTTCCATAATGATTTGCTTTTTTCCGAGCAAGGTCATTAGTCTTGCGCCAGAGGCTCCCCAACGGGAAATCGAACCACAGTCTCCCGCGTGACAGGTGGGTATACTAACCACTATACTATCGAGGAGCCTATGCGTAGAAATCAATTAACAAAAAAATATTAAAAAGAAAAATTTGGGGACAAAATAAAGAAAAAACCTTTCTCTTCATAAACAAATTGTTAAAAACAATACTTTATATTACAATTTTTATAAAATGTCGTGCAAAGGCAAATAAGTGAAAGAATCATCATCATCATCATCATTGGCACTACAACCGGGAACCGGTCTTGGCCTTATTTAGCAAGTCCTGAGGCTTGTTAAATTTTCCATAATGATTTGTTTTTTCCGGACAAGGTCATTAGTCTTGCGCCAGAGGCTTCCCGACGGGGAATCGAACCCCGGTCTCCCGCGTGACAGGCGGGTATACTAACAACTATGCTATCGAGGAGTTAAAGAATATCTGTGTAAAATTTCAAGTGAATCGGTTGAAAACTTAGTCAGTTACGTGGCACGGCGCAGAAAAAAACGTGTTTCGAGAAAAACGCCATTTAAGTTTTCGTTCTTGAAGCATTTTCAGTAGAATCGCCAATGCAACGCTCCAGTAGATCGGCTCGTGATAAATCTTCGTATATCGGAAGAATATTCTTTTGTATTTCTGGGTGTAGGGGGCTGGATGTTCCCCAACTTTTCAAAAAAAAAAAAAAAAACTAGCAAAATTATATGGCTTAGAAATTAAGCGGTAGATGCCGTAAAGATTTTGCACATCACTTTGTTTACTTTCTAGGGACATTAAGGACTTTCTGTTCAGCACCAAACTTTGAGAATAAATTCTTCATATTCTAAATTAATTTTTAAAGCAAAAAAAATGCAAAAACATTTTTTTACAGGGACTTCCCCTCTTAATGAATAGCTTCAATCACACATGTATTTCATTGAAAATATACCAAAAAGAAAGGGTGTTCCAATTACTAGGAAATATGTTGATAGTAAAGAAAATATGATACATGCGATAAATTAAGGACTTTTTTAATAACCATTTGAGTTCATTAATGGCAATTATTTATGATAAAAATATCGGCCAGCTCCAAATTATATGTCATAAATAAATGTCAAAAATTGTAAAACAGCAAAAACACTTTTGTCGTAAAATCGAACGGAAACAGAAACACAGGATGGCCTTGAATCAGACCTCATCATTTCGTTAATGACTAAGAGTCAGTGCTCACAACATTTATTGAGAGGTCAGAAGCATAATTTATACATCGCATATACATCTTAGCACACAAAAACAGCATAAACATAATAAATTCACCTTTACCGATAGAATCATATGAAAGAGTCGTCATACGAGTATATCCATATGCCATATCGATTGCGGGTCTCATGCAGAGACAATTGCCAGCCAAACAAATGGATTACATACGACAACTGTTGAATGACATTCCTTGTGGTTTGACCTATTCACATCAAAAACTTGAGCTGAACATTAACCCGTGTGATCATCTAAAAGTTGGGTTTGTATTAATCGTTCACAAGATGATCAAGTCTGATTGTAAAAGAAAGAAAAACCGCTTATCTGACCAGTGATACAAAATGCTTATCTTCCTCATTTCATTTCGAAGCAAAGAAGCAGGTTATTTCTAGCAATAAATTCCAACCAGGGCCGTTGGTTTCTCGTTTTCATGTCTGTTGTGGCTTTTCTCAAACAACCAAATCGAATTTGTCTCGCCGTTCACCGGTGTTTTCTCTTTTCACTAATTATACAACCTGTTCGTAGAATTAATTGAATAAACATCGTCTACTAAAGATCTAATTCATTTTCTTTACCCATTTAGCTACTTCTAGGATGAACGAACTTTATTTGTAGATGAGACTAGATTATAGGTCTTCAAAATATCAATCTTAAGTCATATTGGATTACGAGTACAAACTTTCAATGCAACCCATTCGATCGAGAGGAAATTTACTAAATTACCTTTGAATTATCATATCCACTTAGGTACAGTTAGATATAGGTATCTAAATATTCGTGATCGCATCAACATTTTATGATACCTCCTCCTTGACTTATTTATTATTCATCGGACATAAGTTAGTTGAGCTCAGAGTAACATAAAAAAGAGAAAAACAAAACTCGTCTGTGCACAAGCTTGAATTCCATGAGACTTAATTCCATCCGTCTGCATTTAGTAAACCTCCACAAAATATACTGAAAGGAAGAAATCTGAATTCCATGTAAGTAGGAGGACGAACAGACCTACTAGTCTCTGTGCTTCGACTGTACAGACTTCTTTGCACTTTTCATTGACTTGTTTTTCTTTCGCTGTACGTACCATAAAGCGCATGCGTGACCTGCTTACCTGTGCTTTGATACATTCTTCACACGAAGACCTTATTTGCTTGTTCCGTGCTCTTTTGTTGACACATCTCTATGGCAATTGTACGCTAAAGAATTTAGATGATCGTGCAGTTGAATATAAATCAAGGTTCTGCAGCATCTACAAGTTGAAGTCGGTGCGATACCGTTGGTTTTTAAGGTATCTCTAAACCTGCATTGCTCCACTTCATTGAGCTGTTTCGTTGTTTTCCCTCATTGGTTTGAATGATTGCGTCAAGTCTGCAGTTGATGAAACTAGTCAAAAACAACCAGCATTGAAGGTTCAAAAGAATTAAAAGTTGGAGGAAATGCACCACGTCTCATGGTCGTTCATATAAAGTTGCACCTAGTGAAGTGAGTGTTTAAGCAGCATTTTTGTAATAATGATATAACGACGGTTTTAAGAATGAACTTGGGTACTTTGGTCCTTTATGTACTTAATTTTTTTTAATAACATCCGTGCTCAATGCGCTATGAATATCCTTATAGTATTACAAAATATAGCGTGAACGATAGAAGGATGAACAAATAATGGTAAGAGAAAAGACTAACAAGAATAGGAAGATCAAAGTGACTACCAAAAAGCTTCCGTTACGCACACTTATAACCCTTGCAGGATCGAAGGATGGGCAAAGACCAGTACAACAGAAAAAGGCCATGCATATCATTGGTTCATCATCACTGAATAAAGGCACTGATACAAATCTCCAACAATTTCCCGAATAATTTAACTATTTTTATTATATTGCCCTATATTTTACGTACATTTTTTTTATTTTGTTCTTTTTCTTATATTCAATTTACTTGCTAGACAATAAATGCTAAAATTCTAACTTATTTAAATTACTTTCTAATTTACTGGTCCCCTGCGGACACTCTAAACTAAACTTGGGGTGACTATTGTCGTGTATTGTTGCCTTTCGGCTTTGTTTATTTTATATTCATTGCAATCTTCATTAATAATTGACCAAACAAAGAAAATTTGGAACAAAATAAGAACTTTGTAATTTTTTTTTATTTTACACTTAATTAAGCTTACATCACTAACAACCAAGTTTTTTAATTGTTTTTTTAAATATTATTTTTAAAACTTACTTAACACTACCCTAGCCTAAGAAAAGCTCAATCTATGTAAACTTGCCATTGTTTTGAGATGTTATTTACTATGTTTATTTCGGCTGACAGGTCATCAAATGCCATTCGACTACCAGAACTGCTGGCGTTGTTCCTTAACTTCTCTTTGAAATCTGTGAGATATTGCTCTACCGTAACGCAGACACTCTTCATCTGTGTGCGACTTCCCAACCATAATCTATCCGCTCATCTACGGTCGATCGGCGCACGTGGAAAGCCAACGCTTTTCCGGATTCTTCCCGAATGAGGCCAATCATATCAAGATAAGAAATGTCTCTGGTGGAACAAATCCATTGCGGCGAACTCTCTCATATTGGGGGAATAGGTCAAGAAAATGTAATCGTTGGATGAACTCATTGCTCTCGCAACATGCCGTCTGATCAAATTGATAAAAAAATTATCTATCCTGTTTATGTTGGCTCCATTATATAAAGCTTCATTGGGATAGTATTTCTTGTAGTCGGATTCTGGAGTCCGAAATAAACCAAAGCAAGTTATGAGGCATTGTCTTTCGAAAACCCGAATCTTCCCCAATAGATGTGGTCCTGTATAGATCCTGTGGCGTTTCCGCCAAACCCCACTGTTACCTGAGGAACCCCATAAGTTCGACCCAACCTTATAAGTTTCGCTATTGCAATCGCATTAGCACCTTAAATGCTTTACGCATCTAGGTTATCTAAGGTATAACCTAAAAGTCCCTGTAAAAGAATTCTTATCTTTCATGCATCTCCTTGCATACAAATTCCCTACAAGAATCCTTTCCATTATACAGGAGCATTAAACCAAAACCTATTCGGTACCTTCGGTTGCCAGGCAAATTCCAACCTTCCCACACCTGCACCGCAATCTCCCCGCAGCAAAAACATTTCCTTCCCAAGAATAATTAATGCTTTCAATGCATTACCTGGAAATGCCTGAAAAGAATTTTTCCTACAAGGGCATTCATACATGTATCAACGCATCTCTGCATTAGCGACCAAGAACCGAATTCCCAATTAGTATAGATATTCACACTAGAGTTCGATCCTGGCGTCGCCTTAGATGCCATGTACAATTGACCAGATGGTATACACAACTGTCATTGTGTAACTATCTAAATTACTTTCCGAAGAGCTGCAACTATTGATTCAGCTGCAAGCATTTCTCTCGGAAATACTTCTTTGTTTGAATCTTCAATCAATCACCAACGGCGCGCTTGGCCGCCAGATAGGATTCAATAGCTTAAGCATATGCAAACAAAAGAATCCGATTCTCCCAGTCCGCAGAGATACGATATACGATCTCCATTGTATAAAGTATCGCAATCCCTTTTAGCATCTAATGAGTGGCCGCTATTTACTCACCGAACGACCCTCATTGCCGAACGATGGCGTAGGTCGCTTCTCCTTTGTTCTTTTTTTCCTCGTTGTAGGCTTCGTTTATCCTTTGCTAAACGCATTGATAAACACGGTGATGGGTACGAACACACACGCACACCACTGCGTGCCAGAGATCGCCTTCCATTGGTCACTGGTCAAAGGAAATTTCATTTCCTTTTCACCACACCACCAAACTCACCCCATTAGCGAGTCGGCTCTGCACGTCCTTTACCATCCACCGACTGGGCCGGTCGTTTTGCTCCCGCTGTCCGTAGCGCTGCGGACGCGTACACATCCAGTAGTAGCGGATTTATTACTTATGTTTTCCGGAACAGAATCGGTTTCGCAAAAAGTCGTGACATTTTCCTGTGCTGTTCGTGTGTGTGTCTGTGGTTAATGAATTTGTTATTATCGTTATTCCTAAAAATGCCGTCTCACCCAAATTAAAATTCCATGGAACACCAATTAAACCTTCTAACAACTTGAAATTTATAACTAGTGCACTAACAATAACAATCAGAATAAAAAGAACCATTTATTCCATTAAACAGTGCGTTTTATTTTCGAATATCTACGGTAGACAACTTTCCTCTTTCGAACAATTCGTGAACGTTGCGTTGTGGAGTTCTGTTTGTGCTTTTTTTTTTTTGTGTCCGGCGGAATAATCACAATTGGTGGATTATGATGGAGGAAGAAGGGAATCAGCGCCGTACGCCGTTGCACAATACTTCTTCCCCACAAACCATACTGCGCATCCATAGGCGATGGCCATGTAGAATATGACCTCAACTCGATTGTCAAGTTGGTTGTTGTGAACATTTTTGTCAAAGTTCCCTTTGCTTTGGCCAAAGCAGTTTCCATGTGTTTGTTAAAGTATAAGTATTGCTCTAGCCCAATGCCCAGGTATTTGACTACATTTTTAGTCTCTGTTGTATGTTGTAAGGCCCCATGATATCGAATTTTCGCCAATTTTTGCTTGTATCCGAAGTACCTCGATGCAACGGTGTTTTAAACAGGAGCGTTTTACATTTCTGGACATTAATTTTGAGTTTGCAATCGTCGCAGTAGCGCTGAACTTCGTTGAAGTTCCGCTATAATTGGCTGTTAATGATCTCAATGTTCGGGGCTGATCTGTAGATTATGAGATCATCTGCAGATTATGAGATCATCTGCACACGCACACAGATGGCTTGATGCAAAATGCCTATTAAGCCGCTAGTGTATATGCTGAAAGGCTAATAACCAAATTATTTTTGACAATTTACAAATTTCGGATATGGACCGGATACTGGTGAAGAGACTTGCTAAATAAGGCCAAGACCAGATCCCGGTTGTAGTGCCGATGATGATGATGATGTATATGCTGAAAAGAATCGGAGATAGTACCGTTCCCTGTTGCAGGCCAGTTTTTATTTTAAAAACAACGCTGAATGTCCGGTTACCACTTTGATAATAAATTGTCTATCCTTTAACATGCTATAAAGTGTATAGAGTAGGGATTTATGAATGCCTAGTCTACGTAGCTTGTAAAATGGTCCTTCCACCTACACCTTGTCGAATCCCTTATTACATTGCCCATAAAGCCAAAACAATGACAATAAACAAACAACCGTGAGGTTCTCATTCTCTGTAGAGTCCACACTTGCAATTACAGCACAGAGTCCTCAGTCGAACCTATGTATCCACAGTTGCACACATGTCGCAACCTTCTTACTGATCAGCCCCCAGGCTAACGTAGTCATTGTTAAATATTTTATGATTGTAATTTAGTTTTCATTGTCATCATCGGCACTACAACCGGGAACCGGTCTTGGCCTTATTTAGCAAGTCCTGAGGCTTGTTAAATTTTCCATAGTGCTTTGTTTTTTCTGGGCAAGGTCATTAGTCTTGCGCCAGAGGCTCCCCGACGGGGAATCGAACCCCGGTCTCCCGCGTGACAGGCGGGTATACTACCACTATACCCGTGATTTAGTTTTAGTAGCATCTAAAATAATCATCTGGGACGAATGCGCAATGGCACACAAATGCGCATTGGAAGCACATGACCGAACACTGAAAGAGCTGCGCAATGACTCGATATGTTTTGGAGGCGCAATGATTTTACTGTTTGCCGATTTGCGCTAATGACCTTGCCCAGAAAATAAATTATTATGGACAATTTACCAAGTCTCGGATATGGACCGGATACCGGTGGAGAGAGTTGCCAAATTAGGCAAAGACCGGATCCCGGTTGTAGTGCCGATGAAGATGATGATGATGATTTCCGCCAAACACTTCCAGGCATCCCAAGACGACTGCAGCCGGTAAAATAAACGCTTGCCTAAAATCATCAATTCTGTCGCACTATATGCAGAAACTTCAGCTGGCAGCAAACATGAGAGTTGCATTGCTAAACGATCCGTTTGCTGAAGAGTTCTCCAAGCAATTGCTGACGAATCAAGCGGATTCATTTCATTTCCTCCGAATTTTTGCAGTTTCATTCCGTCGAAAGACGAGCTCATCAACAAAGTATTTCCGAACATCATAGATAACCGCAAAAATAACAAATGGTTGAGTGAACGAACAATTTTGGCGGCTAAGAACAAAGATGTGGATGACTTAAACTTCGTAATTCAGAATCAAATTGTTGGTACTCTGCATTCATTCAAGTCTACTGACTGTATAACAAACGAAGACGAAGCCGCCAACTATCCAACTGAATTTTTAAACTCCTTGAATATGCCTGGCTTACTATCGCACAATTTACAACTAAAGGTTGGCTCGGTCATCATGCTTCGAAATCTAAACCAACCAAGACTATGCAATGGAACGCGTTTGATGATAAGAAAACTGATGATGACTCACGTGAGGATACTCAAAGGAAAATTTGAAGGTGAGGAAGTTCTCGTTCCGAGGATTCCAACGATCCCAACCGATATGATCTTTGAGTTTAAACGAATTCAATTTCAATAAGGACCAATGATGATGATGATCATCATTACCTCAACCCTATGTTTCAAATTCCTGAAATTAATGTACATCAAGTTCCACAACTTAGGATATATAAAATTATTTATCGCAGATAACAATTTTGTCAAATATTTGAATTTTCGCAAATGGTGAATAAACATGTTTTCATTTAAATATCTCGCTACGATCGTCTACGATTAATATAATTAAACGCTGGCGTTGAAACTAACTAACTCGAAAACATTTGTATTTCTAAATTTCGAATACAAACGTTCTACATGGTAGATCCAACACATGATATTTTTATAATTGTCACCGTCAATAAATTTATTCCTTATTAACTAGACTCTTCTTTCTTTTCAGGTGAGTAAATATGATGCAAAATAATTTTCCGGTGTACACGCATATGTTATGTGGTAAGTTAAATAGAACAGATAAAAGCAAATTTAACATCTTATATATTTCTCACTTCTGGACAACAATAAACTGCTGAGATCCACTTGTATGCATCGTGCACTATCTTAATTTGATGAGTAAACTTATTCAATCAAAATCTTTCCTTGGTTTTGCACCATAACCATGGCCATAAGATGGTTTACAATCGCCTGTTGACTTACTCGCAAGGCTTCAAGGAAATCCTCTTGAGTTTGGCATGAATCTCGCTTCAATATCCCCTCCGGCTCAGCGTCTTCAAAGTTTACTGTCCTCCCTTCGCATTCTTTGTGGTTGGTGTCAAAATCACCACTTTTGATTGGTGGAGCATGTTCCCCATAAGCTTAAGGAGAGCTTCTCATCTAGAGACCCAACAAATAACATGTTTTTCTAGAATTTTTTTCTTAAAGACGAAAGCAAATATCAATGTTTAGGTGTACATATAGCTTTTTTTCTGAAAAATATTAAAAATTGTCGCTATTATCATGACGAGTGATTGCTCGAAGAAATAATAGGAGTCATCACCCGGTTAATGTCGAAGCTGGACTACCTTGTAACAACGAAACACCAATCATCCTCGCCAGTATTGTTCCCAGATATTTAAACTCTTTAACTCTTTCAAATATCTTGCCTCTTACGTTTATGTGTGCTCCCTTAGATCCACCTGCTCACTCCGTAATCATATAAATTGTTTTATCTTCATTTATTTTTAGGCCCACCTCTTCTGTCGCGTACATGACGATTTCACTGTTCTTACTTACAGTTTCTAGGTTATCGCCCAAAAGGCCGATGCCATCCGCATATGCGAGCAGTTGTGTGAGCCCGTTCGGGGATGATCCGGCCATGTTGTCGTCTTGTACCTTTTTGATGACATACTCGAGCACAATGTTAAAAAGACATGGTGAGACGCCATCCCCTTGTTTTAGGCCGTCCCGAATTTCAAATGGTTCTGAGAGGTAGTTTTCTATTCTATCTCGCCTTTTGTTTTCGTTCATGCAAATTTGAATGAGGGTGGCATATTTTTTCGCGATTCCCAGCTCAACTACAATACGGTAGAGTCTTTGTCTTGCGACTGAGTCGTAGGCTTTTTTCAAGTCAACGAACAGGTGGTGAACCGTTTCTCCGTATTCCCACTTCTTTTCCAACAGTTGCCTTATTGTGAACATTTGGTCGCTTGTTAACCAGTTCCTACGGCATCCGCATTGGCAGTCTCCCAGTATTTCTTCTGCGTACGGTTTGATTCTCGCCAGTATGCCATTTGTTGGTGTTTTGTATGCGGTTGGGAGTAATCGTTTTCGCAGTCAGATCTGTCGCCTTGTTTGAATATGGGGATAACTATTGAGGTTTTCCATTCTTCCGGAGTAACTTCCTTATCCCAAGTTTTTTTTATTCAGTTGATAGATCTTTCGAGCTGTTGCCTTTCCTCCATGCTTCATAAGCTCTGTCGGTATGGAATCGAATCCGGGAGCCCTGCAGTTTTTCGATCGATTTAATGCGTCTATAATTTCGGTGAAAGAGGGCACTGTGATCTGAGGCTCGGCTGTATACACGTCTGGCGGGTTTATTTGTGGTTGATGGGTGCGCACATTAAGCAGGTTTTCAAAGTTGTTTCTGTAACCAGACAGCCGTTTGGGTCTCGAATTATTTTGGATTTCCCTCGGTAGCCATTTCTAATTGAATTTATGCTGACATACATACTTCTGATGTTCTTTGCCCTGGCATTTTCTAGGATTTATTTTGATCCGAGTCTTTTCCCATTCGCGTTTTTTTGCGTTTGAAAAGTCTCATTGGTACTTTCCGAATTGTCGCGTATCTTTCTGCGTTGACTTCGTCATATCTTTCTAAGTGGATCACTCTGAGGCGTTTACGTTCCTCGATCTTCGCCTTCCAAACCAAGGTTTGGACTTAATTGTTTTCTTAAATCCTAATACCTTTTGGGGTGTTTGTTTGATTACGGCTCTGATCGATGCCCATCTAGTGTCCACATTATTGGTTTCTTCTTCCTCACTACTCCCACTCCGACTCCGAGGACCTTGCTGTTTTCCAATCGATTTATTGCGTCTACAACTTCGTTAAAAGAGGGCTCTGGGATCTGAGAATCGGCTGTATGTGCGACTAATGCGTTTATTTGTGATTGATGGGTGCGCACATTGAGCAGGTTTTCGAAGTACTGCCCCCATCTTGTCACGATATTGTTTGTTTTTGTGACCAGACAGCCGTTTGTGTCTCGAATTATTTTGACTCTCCATCGGCACCCATTTCTAATTGAGTTTACGCCGGCATACATACCTCTTATGTTCTTGGGTCTGGCATTTTCTAAGATTTTTTCGGTCCGAGTCCTTTCCCATTCGTGGTTTTTGCGTTTGAAAAGTCTGGTTGTCTCTTTCCGGATTGTCGCGTATCTTACTGCGTTGACTTCATCATATACTTCTAAGTGGATCACTCCGAGGCGTTTACGTTCTTTGATGTTCCCCCTGCACTTATCGTCAAACCAAGGTTTGGTCTCAATTGTTTTCTTCAATCGTAATACCTTTTGGGCTGTTTGTTTGACTGCGTCTCTGATCGATGCCCATTTAGTGTCCACACTAATGGTTTCCTCTTCCTCACTACTCCCATTCTCTAGGATGCTAAATCTATTCGTTAGTTCATCTTGATATCCCGCCCTTTTGCGCAGGTCTTTTAGGTTATCAATGTCGAACTTTTTGCTCATCTCCCATGACTGCCCATTTGGGTTTGCTGCGAGCCGACTCCTGATTTTGCCCATCACTAGAACATGATCGGTGTCGCAATATGCTCCTGGATATAATCTTACGTCAAGGACATTCGAGTGTTGTCTTTTGTCTACTAGGAGGTGATATATTAGGTTACACGTTACGCCGTCGGTTGGTATCCATGTGGCTCTATGAATTTGTTTGTGCTTGAACATCGTGCTTTTCACTGCCAGATCTTTTGACGCTGCGAATGTGATAATTCGAATTCCATTATCATTTGAAACGTCGTGTAGGCTTTCTTTACCTATAGTTGGTTGGAAGATATCTTCCTTCCCAATTTCCGCGTTGAGGTCCCCGAGGAGCATTTTAATATCGAATGATGAGATCGCATCAAATACTTCCTCTAGGGTGTCGTAGAATGTGTCCTTCGTTTCTTCATCGGTAGATTCTGTTGGGGCGTGTACGTTTATAAATACACAATTGTACCATGGGCCCTGTATTTTTAGCACCGACGTTCGGTCATTAATAAATTTCACATATTTTACATGGGGCGTAATCTTCTTGCTTATGATGAAGCCAGTCCCGAGGTTATGTGTATCGGTACCTCCACACGCCAGTGTAAACCCGTTGGTTTCGATTACTTGATGTGGGATACGGACTTCCTGAAGCGCGACGATCTCCATTTTATGTTGTTTCGCGTTTTCTATTACCGTCTGTATCGCGCCTGGCTTATGTAACGTTCGAACATTCCACGTCCCGACGCGAATATGCCGCCTTTTCCGTTTTTCCCTACGTTTTCTTTTTGCCGAGTCGATGTTTTCTTGATGATTTGTTCCCTTATAACGTCACACCTACGCCTACCGAGTTTTTCGTGAGATTGTTTTTTGTGTATTGATTATTCATTTTTGTTCCCACGAGTCTTGGGGTTCCAAATAGTCCGCCACATCAGAGCCCCTCTTTGATATGGTAAGGTCCGCTTACTACTCTGATTCGACCCGGTGTCAGAGAGGCGCCGTTATAATACAGCCGGTATGTATACCCCTGGCTGCAAACCATCCAATGGGCACGGTGACGTGTAACACCCTGGATTAGGGGTGGTACATCTTTGTGTGTTACTCCTCGCTAACCTGTCTGACATGGGTGGCCCTACTGGAAGCATATGCTTCCGTCAGCATAGCCCGAGTGATTCATTGTAGTTTAAGCCCCCGCAGCACGTCAAGGTTACTACCAAGCGGGGGCCGACCTCTCGTGACAAATACATTAATTATTTTTTCCTTAGTATGGTCATAGAGGTGAGAAATTCAAATCTCTTGACGTGATGTACACGCTAGCGCCCAAATTCAATTTTCACGTGCAAAGGTGGGCCACCTTTTTATGCTGTAACTTTTTTGTTAAATTATTTTCGCAAGAACGGTTTTGGGGACGTATTCTACACACTATCAGCTATCAAAAAGTGAAAAAAAAAACGATTTTTTAAAACTTCTAGATGAGAACAAGCTGAAAAAACAACCATTTACAAGGGATCATTTGACGATGTAAATATTACTGATACAACAAATAACGTTTACCAAATTATTGGAAAGTAGACAATCGATATCACGAGCTGAATTTGATCAACCTGAAGTTAACAGTTCTCCTGCATTTGAAATCGAGTTAAAGTTAACTGTTTTCTGACTTAACTACTCTTATTACGATATTTGAGTGATATCACACTCTAAGATAACCGTTTATCGCAATCAAGAATTCTCTCTGTAGCTAACTGCCTCCGGTTTCCTACACATCGTTATTTATTGTCACATCCTCGACGAGACGGTTCTCTGCCTCGACGTCTTCCTGTATTAACATTAAAATAAAATCATGTTCGGGTGCAGCAGCACACAAACTAAACGCCACCATTAAAATACCAAATTTTATACTATAAATTTACGTTACCGCAAAACTACAGACTACACTTCCTGGATGAAGCCACGCATAGCTTCTCGACTGTTTTAGGATATCCATGAATAAAGTGCAAGAGCAAGATAAAACAACAGCAATGCAACGCCAATTAGGTACGAGGGTTGCCTCTTATGTTTCGGGATTTGGCAACCATAGCGTTGCAATCCGGCAATTGACAGCTCTGTCGTAAAGTTGGACATTTTTGAGGTTATACGCACTCAGAACGTTTTGACATACGAGCGCTATTTGTGTTGTTTACAGTAACTTAAAAGATTCATCTCCGCCCAAAAATGGAATTAAATCGTCAACATTTTCGGGCGATTATTTTTTACAACTTTCGGCGTGGATTAACTCAGCAACAGTGCATGGATGAACTTAATTCAATTTTTGGCGATGAAGCTCCATCAAGGACCAGTGTTTATTGATGGTATGGTGAATTCAATCGTGGTCGTAGTTCACTCCAAGATGAATTTCGTGAAGGTCGTCCAAAATCAGTTGTTGTTCCGAAAACCATTGATGCTGTGCGCGAACTAATATTGGAAGATCGTCATGTGACCTATCGTGAGATTGAGACAACCTAAGGCGTTAGTGGGACCAGCATACATTCAATATTGCATAAACATTTGACTCTCAAAAAAATTTGTTCGCGTTGGATCCCACACAATTTGTCAATCGCCCAAAAAAAGGCTCGTGTCAATTGGTCGAAAGAAATGCTCAAAAAATACGGTCGCGGTGCTTCGAAACACGTCTATGACATCGTGACAGGTGATGAATCGTGGATTTACGCGTATGAGCCCGAAAGTAAACAGCAGTCGACTGTCTGGGTGTTTCAAGATGAGCCAAATCCAACAAAAGTTGTTCGCGCACGAAGCACTTCCAAGCAAATGGTCGCCTGTTTTTTCGGAAAAACTGGACATGTCGCAACCGTACCACTAGAACAACGCAGAACAGTCAATTCTGAGTGGTACACAACCATTTGTTTGCCAGTTGTCTTCCAAGAAATCAGGAAAACCAACCGCCGAAGACGGATCACTCTTCACCACGACAATGCGAGCTCTCACACATCGGCTGCGACAACTGCATTTTTGAGCACCCAAAACATCGATTTGATGGGTCATCCGCCGTATAGTCCTGACTTGGCACCGAATAACTTCTTTTTATTCCCGTACGTACAAAACACACTGAGCGGTCAACGTTTTTCGACACCTGAAGAAGCGGTTGCTGCATTCAGAATGCATGTGTTGGAGATACCTCAATCAGAGTGGCAAAAGTGCTTCGACAAATGGTTCAAATGCATGCAAAAGTGTATAGATCTTCATGGGGAATATTTTGAAAAACAATAAAGTGATTTTCGATGATCAATATTTGTTTTTGTTCTCTAATCCCGATATATAAAAGGCAACCCTCGTATACATGGGTGGTATGAAAAGTTTACGACCAAACGCACCCAACGCTGGGACAGCTTTCTCATGCCTAAATCTTGATTTAATATACGGCAAACATGTTCTTTGGACATTTTTATAGCCTCTGCTATCTCTGTCACTTTAGTTCGGCAGTTGTCTACCAGCATTTGATGAACTTTAGCGATGTTATCGTCAGTTGTTGCAGATTTTGGAAGTCCCAAACGTTCATCGTCTCCCAAGCTCTTACGGCCACGTTTAAATTCACCTGCCCAAAATTTCACTGTGGTAAATAATGGTACAGAGTCCCCATAAACAGAGTCCAACTCATCTTTGATTTGTGTAGGCGTATTATCTTACAAAAACAAAAATGTAATGACAGCTCGATACTCAATTTTATCCATTTTCAAAAAAACACTCAAATCGACTCACTCAAAGGACTGTCAAATAAAAACTACGCATCCAAAATGGCTGAAATTTTTGTGAGTAACTGTCAAATGATGCATAACTACATTCACTGGCTTTGATTGACGAGTGCCGCTATCTTCAATCAACTTTTCAGACCACCCTCGTAATTCTGTGGAAATGTTGATGGCGTCGGTTTTTTTGTTGTCCGAAGTAAATTCGTAACGTGGCCCCGCCCATTCAATGGGTGTGGGGGTTTCCGTTTGTATAAATAAAACGGCTTATTATAATTTATTTAATTGTAGAGATCGCAGTGCACTATATCGTAACAGATACCATCAGTTAAATATTTTCCATGCATTTTAATGCCTCGTCAATTGAACCTACAAATTATTATATTTGCGATGTGGTTTATAGTACATGATATTTTTGTGTGATCTCATGTGTCGCAAGACATAATACCTAGCACATATTGCAGCTGCGTATGAAACTTGAGGTTCTTAAGTGTGAATACACCCCAAGAAAAAAAAAATAAACCGACTCCAAAAATTAGCTAGAGAATCATAGGAAGTAAGTACTTACCACCTTGATGGGTACTCTTATAACGAGGTTTTTATTCGTTAAGCGGTTGTTCAAAATTATCACAAATTGTTTCTTTCTTCCTCCTCAAAGATAAGGACACCTTACTAAGTGAATTGAAATTCTACAACTCACTTCCGTCACGATAAACACTTTAGAATGCAAAACAAAAACAACATTGATTGTCTTAACAGATAGAACAGTGCTATCAAGTTCTACAATAAATTATTCTTGCAAAGCCCCCCTCACCCTTCTAGGGATAATTAGTCTCTATTTTATGAATTAAATTGAAACACGAAACGAATGACTTCCAAGAAAGTACTTTCAACGTACTCGTAGATCACGCAATTGGATCACTTGCCTTTCATTCACTGTAACTACCATTAACGATTGCTTTCAAACGATCCGTTAGACGGAAGGAAGTTCGTGGCTTTGAATCTTAAAAAACTACCTTTCGTAAGCCTCCAATATCCATCAAACTTCATTATACAGTTCAATTGATTTTCTGTGGGCTGGATAAACAAAAACCCCAGCACCCCGTGATCATCATTGCCTTCAACACTAGCTACCACAAACAGTAACTTGGTTTTGTTATTCCTTTAAGTTTTGGGATGTTTTAATATTCACAACATCGCATGGTGCTGATGCCCTCCAGCTCAACTTCTGGAGCTGAAGAGAAAGGCTGATTGGATGCCCACCTCGCCTTGCGACGAATCAAAGAAAGTTTTGAATCCATGAATCACTTTGTCGTGAGCATGAAAATTGGCTAAAAAACTGAGCAACAGTTCGTGTTCGTGATGGGAAGCTATAATAACGAGGTTTTGTAATGCAACCGTTTTGGTTGATTTTCAAAATGTTTTCTATTGTTTTTTATTTTGATTTTAGCACAGATTTCGATGTTGTTAAATCTCCGACCAGCAGGTGCAATTACATGTTACAGGGCTCCTCTTAATAGCGGCCATCATAGGTCCAAACAAAATCGACGAGTGTTTACTGAAAATAATATATCGATTAAGTAAAATCTGTTGCTATACTCGTACACGAGTTAAACCCCCTTAAGGATACTTATTAAGCCACCGGTATTGATAATGAATCACTAGTTGAGCAACAAACTGGAAAATTCGAGTACTTTGACTCTGCGATATTAAACTATGACATGAGAAATGTTTGCAAACTTGTGATTTAGTTGACATGATGTCATGACATCAAACTAACAAGAAACTTAGCATGGCAACGAAGTATCTCAACAATAGGAACACGAAGAGGAAGCCAAAGATGAAAAAAGAAGACGAAATTCCATAAGATACTCGAGCTTAATGACCAAGCAAGACGGCATTGTCTCAATTTGTGGTAAGACACAAGAACCAAGAGACATTGTGCGAATAGGTTAGTCGCCAACTAATACCGGGGCTTGCAACAAGAAAGACAACGTGCACGTAGCCTTATATAAAGGTGGCATTGCATTGCAACTTGATGACGAGTATCTATTGGCAAACAACCGTTTTTGCCGCGTTTTTGTGGTGCTGTTCATTAAGGTAACGGTCGCTAGTGGTGGCCACAGCGGCCATGATGACGACGATGGCCTTAAATCACTTGAAGCCAGTGTACAAGAACTGGAATAGTTGCATATTTTCTTTGGTTGTCGATTGTCGGTTGGCGTTTTTATTTTACGTGCTTTTGTATCTATTGGTCGGTTTGTATTTTGTTTTTCGTTCCTGGAAATGAAAATGTGACCGATGAATAGTTACGAATTCCTATTAAGAGTTGGGTTCGGTCGGGGGCGATGGTTTTGGTCTAAATTTGGAAAGAAGGTGAGAACTATGCCACATGGGGTGTGGGCGGTAAGATGAGGGAATTTATGAATCACTTGGGTGTGTGCACTTGAACGAGTATAACATTGTGGATAGGAATGGTAATTCGATTAGACTGGGCCACTAATTATGAAGTCGATTCAGAATTACACACAAATTACATATAAGAAAGGCGCATTATTACGAATAAATTATGACAAACGCGGTGAGCCGAAATAATATCTATGGGCTCCATTAGTTATTAGGAACTCCTATGTCATGAGTGGAATATATTCTATATATCTACCTGGGCTCCTCGATAGTATAGTGGTTAGTACACCCGCCTGTCACCCGGGAGACCGGGGTTCGATTCCCAGTCGGGGAGCCCTGGCGCAAGACTAATGACCTTGCCCAGAAAAAATAAATCATTATGGAAAATTTAACAAGCCTCGGGACTTGCTAAATAAGGCCAAGACCGGTTCCCGGTTGTAGTGCCGATGATGATGATGATGATCTACCTACGCAAGACGGTTTGAAATTAATACGTTCTTGTTTTGAATTAATAAGGTTATTTATCATCACTTCTTTTACACTAACCCCCGCACAAAAGGGAATCTTGAAGTGCCCTTAAATCTCAGAGCACAGTGCAAGCGGATGGAGAGGAAGTGGATAAGCCAAGGAGGTATCGATGTATATTGGTTTTGAATGCCTGGACATTACGCACATTCATGTGGTTCGGCTAAAGTTTGTTTGTGCGGCCGAAGTTCACTCTCAACGTGAACTGATGCGCATTCACAGATTGACGGGTATCGCGGGAAAATGTCTGAAGGGGCGGAACACATTCAGCAAGTTCAGTTGAGCAATGATGTGGTAATACCTGTAGAAAATAGATAGGTATGATACGTTGCTCCTGTTGTGGTCCTTCTCTCAGGGAGCGTGTCTCCTTGTCCTGAAAAGGATGATGGATCTCTTTAGACCGCTCCTGAGGGGACCCATTGCGGTCGCCACCGTGCTGCCGGAGCCTCCGGGAAGAGTGACAACCGATTGTTGAATTTAGTGCAAGAAGAAAACGTTTACCTTTATTGATGACTGCTTTTATTATTTTAAATTCGTATTTTAAATTTATTGGATTTTTTGGCGTCCTTTTCAGTCGGAGGCCAATTGAGACTGATCTCTGAATACAAAATTCATCACCCTTTTATACAAAATCTTATCTGGATTTTGTATCCCGAATGCATCAAAATGCGAGCGAAATCTCGAAAAAGATTCTTGGCTGGAGTTTAATATTTGTTTTTTGAGACAAGAATTCAGTTAGGCGAATTCTCGGACACATGAGCGTGAGTATGGAAATTGAACATCTGGTTCAATTTACCATGTTTGCTTTTGTTTTTATGATCTGGGAAAACTGATATATATGGATGATAAACGAATAATTGATTCGGTTACCAGGAATTTTGCTCGATTGGAATAACGTATTTCTGAATTAGTTGGATGATTATGGTGAGTTGGGTGCAAGGGCGATAAACGAACATTTGATTCGTTTATGGCGAATTTTCGATTTAGATGATTGTTTTTTGAATTTTAGTTAAAGATTATGGGATTTGGATATATGTGTGGGGGAAGGCGATGGTAGCGCTTTTCAGAGCACTACACCCCTATGTTCTAACGACGGAATTGATCGACATAAGGTTGGGTTTCTAATAAGTTTCAGTGCTCGGTTTTGCACGTAATGCATACTTTAAAAATCTTCATAGGCTCTTTGAAATAGTAGGACGAAGAAATTCTTCATCACATTTCGTTGCTTGGTTGATAGGTCGGTCAAAGAAAAGTTGCGTGTTGTTTCACCGGTGAAATATAACCACATCGTAGTATAGCCCTGATAAATATTTAACTGTGTTTGGTGGCGGATAGTCGAAATAAGGATGTGGTGGTTCCTGCTTAAATAAAGAGCTCTAGAAGTCAAATAGTCTTCTATTCAGATCGCTGGAGGGATTATTTATAGGGGAACAACATGGTGAATAATATCTCTTATAACCCTAATAGTAAACAACACTCTTCCGCCACATCAATTCAAACTGTTCTCAACGCTGAGTTTATAACGCGATTTCGTAATATCAGAACACTCACTTTCACCAAAACATAGGTAAACATCAGTCACAACCGTTTACAACCAGCAAGCCCAATATTCGAGACTCAGATAGACTCCTCCACCAAATCGACTTACCTTCGTAATTTTTTTTTCACAAATGCTCGCACAACAAGGCACCCATGATTAAAAGTCAAAACGATTGGAAGAAGGAGGGGAGAATAACAAAAACAAATATCGATGACAATGATGAGGAAACATGACCAAATTTGTGTGATTCGGCTAAAGAACGATTGTCTCTATTTGTTTGTATGTCTGATTGTCTGATTCACGGACGTCGCGGCAAAATGTTTATAGGGACTAAATGTAGTCAATAAGTTGAGTCAAGCAGCGACCACGATAATATTTATACGAATACGTGGCGCCTATGTTCTAATGAAAGCATTGAAGAACTTACACCGGTAACACAAGTGAGATTCGCTGCTCATTTTTACATTTTATAGAACACGTTTTAGATGTATCCGACTAAATATGAGAATTAAATTCTCGTTTAGGGCGAATATACGCCTTGTAAATTGATGCAAGGTTTGATGAGATGAAATGTGCTGTTTGGAAAAATGGTATTCCATACTAAAAAAATCCTTTTCTTGCTAGCTCGATTCGGCTGTCAGTTATAGGGTGTAATATGTTCAAGTTAATAAAGAGAAATTTTAATGTATTTTACAATTTGGCTTTAACAAAGGCGAAAATGCAAGCTAATGCCTTATCAAGCATTTTGTACGTGGATATTGTAAGCAGCGCTTTTGTACGTGTTGCCGCTTGAAACCAGTTGAGTGTGTTTTGGCAATATGGTCCCAATTTATTATTTATTATTTATTATTATTTATTGGCCTGTAGGAACCCGGAAGTTCATGACCTCACCGACTCGACTCCGCCATCGTTTCCTGTTCTGTGAACTCTCCTTCCACCCTTGACCATCCGATCCGATCTCCCCAAGGTCAAACCTAACATTGTCTTCCCATCTCCGTCGCGGCCGACCACCGGGCCTTTTCCCGTTCGTCTACCGTCAAGAATTCTACGCACGGCCCTATTGTTGCCCATTCGCGCTTCGTATCCGACCCATCTTAATCTTCGCGACCTGATTACTCTCACTGCTGTAGGTTTGCGGTATAGCTCTTCCAATTCGTGGTTGCGGAGTTTCCTCTATTGTCCTTCATTCTCGAATACGCGGAACTTGTTTTCTTCCCGTTTTGTGAGAGCCCATGTTTATGGTTCTATAGACACGGCGCTTTGTGTTACGTAATAGCAGTTTGGATTTCAGTAATCGTCCCAATTTATAAAAAAAAAACGGAATCTAAGCTCGACGGGTTCCAATATGTGTGGCGCCTGTGATTAGTGATTTATTATACTATTACTTTGAGAAAAAGAATTCCATCATTTTAGAGAGCTATAGTGATGTATATCTCATAAAGTATTGATCAAAAAAACGTTGCTTTGTGCTGTTTGTAAAAGTGACCAACAAAAAACAAATTCCCTGACAGGTTTTTGATTGCTTGATTCAATAGTCAGTTACAAGATGTAAAATATGGGACTTAACAAAGAGAAAATTCGATATTTTACAATTTTATTGGAATAAAGGTCAAAATACAAGCCGGGCCTCTGAAAGTGTAAATAGTGTTTGTGATCGATACTGGTCCAGTATGTTCGATATTTATACACGTCTCGCACCAGTAGGCGAGTCGTCGGAAGTAACGATAAAAACGGGGAAATGATTCAAGTAGACTGGCATATTAGCAGTCGGAACATCACCCGCTTTTAATTCATCTGCATAAAGCTGAATTTTAAACACTTTCGATGTTTACTACTGTAATAAACATCCATATAGCCAAACATTAAACTCAAATCTTTATTGGGAACAATTTTAAGCCAGCCATTGATCAGAAGCGGCCAGAATTGGCCGATAGGCAAGATGTTATGATCATTATGAGAATACCACTTTATTTAGTGTTGTCAGCAAATTTCTGGTATTTTATTTATGTATAAGTTTCTCGACAGCTAATTTACTATGTTGGTCTACAAAGTTCTTAATAGAAACAAGTCAATGTTTTCGAAAAATCACAATTATGACTTGTAGGGTAACGGTGGCTTGGGTTCCGATACCTACTCGTCCTGTAAAATACTACCCCATTGACCTAGGCACGGTGAAATGAAAAACCCTTAACTATCTCTCGGAATTTGGCTGATGGCCGAGGAAAAGTAGCATCTTAGGGCGCCAACTTATCGCTACAGGTTCACCTTTCCTGAAAGAACTAAAATAAAAAAATCAAAATTATTATGCTGTACTGTACTATATTCCTCTTGCTCTTTATCTCCATTCAGATTTATTGTTGATGTAATTCATAATTTTTTTAATATATGTGTTCCTTTTTTTGTCTTCGATTATAATTCGAAGTAGCGCTTTTTTACTTATAAAAATGAGGCTAATATAAGGGATAAGTCACATGTCCTCGACACACTAAACCATACGACGTATTTTTCCCAGCCCGAGATTTCAAATTGTACTAGATCTCCTTCACGTAAAACCAAGGGTTTCGCGTGTGATCGATCATCAATCTTATGATTTCAGCCTCAATAACCACACAAAACACAAATTGAATTCATAAAACTCTTAAGCACCAGCATATCCGCTTTTGACATAATTCGATACCAGATTCATGTTATCCGTTCCGGTACCACTTCCCCATAAAGACACTTAACGTCCTCGTCTGTTGGATAAGAATAAAAACCTATTAAGTCCGGTTACTGTAACAGTTTTCTGTATCTAAACATCACAGAACCAGATATCTTATAAATTATTCAGTTCCGCATAATTTCTGAATCGCTTTCAGTTAACGTCACATGTGCTTGGAAACAGAAAACGCACTAGCCCCAAGCCATACCGGCTCTAGTTGCGTTGAGGTGTTTGCTTCGTCAAGGTGAGCAGACAATCTACACACTCGTACTGTATCCATAGTATAGACTTCCATGTTATTAAGGTATAATAAAAATCCAGTAATATTTGTGTACATATCAGGGAGGAGAAGACAAGCTACAGAGCATACATTCTGCTATAGATAGGTAGATATCGTCTTCGCCTCTTTTTTTTAAGTAGGATTGCTAACTGACATTTTGAATTAGAAAAAAGTATTCAATAAAGCGAAACCAAGACTGGGGGAGAAAACAAGAAAAGTAAAACGTGCATAGAGCAAGTCTGTCTAGAAGCCAAACTGGCTTTTATAACAATGTCACTTATCCGACCGTTCTTTGCGCACGCGCACAGGCAATGGGCCCCACTCTATCCTCCACTCACTATCAAAAGTCTGTATGTATTTAATTAAGAAGTTGAAATGCATTCGCTAACGTTGGCCGCATTGATATGTAAAATGTAGGAACAAAACGTGCTGAGAGATATAAACCGAATGTAATTTCAATGAAAACAATCTACCAACGAAAAGTTGTTTTCAGGATAAGTGAAATGCGAACTGGTGAAACTTTTCAGTCTTGCATAATTCGGATAGATATAAAATCCAAAACAGGGCACTAAAATGTCATTAGCTGCGTTACGGACTCAGTTATGACAAGCTCTCAACTATATATTGCTGGTGTTGTTAAAGGTATTACATGTGGGTTTATAACACAGAGACGCTTATAACTTCCATATATTGATTCAGTATTCTTTTTTAATAGTATACGCTGGCAAAAGGGATTATGTTATACCTTTACATGTCAAAATTCAGTCGGATGGAAGAACACGAAGGGAATAGATGAAGGATATATTTATATATAATGAGCTTGATAGCCCGAAGATTGGAAGGAACCTGTGTTTTCCAGTCGTCGATAGTCTTAAAGAAAGCCTGTGAATACCACGAAATTTCGCAAGCACGCGTTATCCTTCTCCAATTGTCTAATTCGGTTGGTAGCCCAATTGAACTAGCAACTTCTCAAAACGCTATCGATTTTTTAATTCTAAACGAATTTTATTGAATTAAAACAAAACGTTTCAAAATTGGGAAATCTATTACAATATAATATGGCCACCTTTATCGTGGATAATGGCACTAAGCTTCTCGAAGAACGCGTCACACGTTGCCCAAATGTAAGCATGTAATATTGTGCTCTATTCACGACGAAGGGCTTTCTTGGGCGCTTCCACGCAGTGGTATTATTTAGTGTTGGCTTTGGCCTGTAAAATTCCCCATACCGAGAATTTTAGCAGTGCAGCATTCAATTCTCCGGAAAACGCCACAAATCACAGGGTGTCAATTGCTGGAAAATGCCAGAGGCCACAGCATGCTGAATTGTTAGACGCCGCCACAGCCATAGCATGTTGACTCGTTAATAAAAGTTTTGGAAAAAGATAGAAGTCACAGCCAAGGAACAAAATACGAGGACGTGGTTGCATGGGAAGTCAGCTCTTCATTTATCATCGACAAATTCAATTCCTCTCCGTTTTTTTTTCAGGAAGTGCAGTTATTCGAGCAGTTGAGTTCCTCTTCGTCACTTGAGAAGTTCAGTTCCTACTTAGCATAGAGCAACATTCAAGTAACTTAAACGTGGAAGTAAAGTGGAGTCTGTCCAAGTCGAAAAGTTGAGACCTAAATCAAGTTAATTAAGTTCAGTTCAGTTCGGCCTGAGAACTTTTTTCTGTCGGATTATTGTTAAATAAATATGTTTTTTAATACATCGCTAGCACCGGAATAAAGTGCACAACACGAAGAGGGAAAACGAACGTAACGTCAGGGTCATATAAAATCGAGTCTACAAGATCAACAATTGGGGCTTCAAGTTGAAGCCCATTAACAGAGAATTTCAATGGATTTACATCGGTTGGCTTTGGAAGCCATTGTGCAATCGAAGTGAGGTCTGGAACGGCGTTTTGCATCCATTCTTGATTGTCTGGTGCCTTATGTGACGGTGCAAGGTCTTCTTGAAACAAGCACTCTTTCTCACCGAAATGATGGCTTTATGTGACGGTGCAAGGTCTTACTGAAACAACCATTCTCCCTCACCGAAATGATGGCTTGTCCAAAACACCTTCCGAAACTGTTTCGCGATACACATTGGCATTCATCTCGACGCTACAGTTCAAAAACACCAAGAAGAGCAACCATCGACCACCAATGGGAAGCAAATCGCGGCGGTGGTCCTTGACCTCTGGACAATGTTCAAATTCTTGTATGTCCTTTATATTGGCCAGACACGACAATTTTTTTTGTTCACAGGTTACCCAATTAGAAAATGTTTATCAAGAGAAGACAATGTTTGACAATTTGTCTAGTGTCACCCAAGTGTAGCATCTCTTCGATCTATCGAATTTAATTTTTATTCCGTGTCGTCTTCTTTTGTAAGGCGTCACTTTAAGCTTATTTTTCAATACTCGTTGCACTGTGGCTTTCAATGTGTACAGTTCATGGGCCACTTGCCTCCCGCTACGACGCACTTTTATTCATTTTGGGAATCATTGTTGCCAATGATGTTGGTTTTTTTGACCATCACCATAACGTTTTGTAACGCTCCCATTATCACTGTCATGAACTATGGTTCGAGACACAAACGGTATACCAGGGTATATAGGTCAATAAGTCCTTAGAAACACCTACGATGGCGCTCGTAGCATCGCTAATGATCTGTTTTTAGTAAGTATCATTCCTCACTAGGTATCCGTCAATTTTCAATTTTTCGTTTTGATTCATGTTTCAATTTTGCATGATAAATTAGGATTACGTCGGGGAAGCGTTATGTTCTCAAACACTGAGAAAAATGAAGAAATTAAAGAAAAATAATACTTACAGCAATTTCACAACTAATACGTCTCCAGCAAGCAACAATAAAACGAGTTCGTTTATTGTTAGTAAAAGATGGACTTTATTTAATTGATTGTTTCGATTTCACCGAATTATAATTACTGCGAACTGTGTCGCCTAAAGGTTTAACGAAGAGGTTTGTTTAGTTGTCGTTTCCTTGACAACCAACATTGAATATGTCAGCTAGTTGCTGACATTTGTTATTTGGTTGTTATGGTTGCTTTCACTTGCGAATTCGCTGGTTGCATCCAGTGAATCCGCAACAGGTATGAAATAAATATCTGCGAGATGTGTGCCGCATTTGCTCTCGGCTGAGAACTGTTTTTGTTTTTTGCATTTTGCAGTTTGGTGACGGCAGAACCCTTATTTATTTGGCTTAATTGCTTGTTTTAAGCTTAATATACAAGGGTTCTGCCCCCACCAAATTAATATATGCAACATAACTAACCTTACGGACAAACTTAAAATCGAGGGTATAAAGAAAAAACAAGCAGAAATAAAAAGAAGATTAGTAACTGTAGATGAAACACGGATACACCACTACACTCCCGAGGTGAAAGAACAATCAAAACAATGGATTGTTAAAGACGAACGGGCTCCAAAGAAGGCAAAGACGGTGAAATCAGCTGGAAAGGTTATGGCTACTGTGTTTTGGGATGCACGTGGTGTTATCTGCATTGACTATTTGGAAAAGGTAAACGACGTTAACTGGACAGTATTATGCGTCATTATTAGATCAGCTAAATGAGAAAATAAAAGAAAATCGTCCCCATTTTCTAAAGACTTATTGACCTGCCCTCGTATTCACATAGAGGTGTAGGAACACTTGAACAATAGGCGCTTAAGTTTTTCTAGCCAATCACACTACATTTGTAATATATAGCCCTGGTGCACCACCGTACTTCCGGGGCCTCGGAGGAGAGTGGGCTACCGTTATCGTCTTAAGGTCCTTTAATTTTCGCAGGTTTTTGTGTTCTTATTATTTTAACTTTAGATAATACGGTACTCAAACTTTTTGAATTACAAAACACTGTTAGTTTGAAGTCATCCTGAGAAAGGTTGGCGCAAGACTAATAACCTTGCCCGGAAAAACAAATCATTATGGACAATTTAACACGTCTCGGATAAGGACCGGATACCGGTGGAGAGACTTGGTAAATACGGCCAACACCGGATCCCGGTTGTAGTGCCGATGATGATGATAATGATGTTAGTTTGAAGTAACGATTCTTTTTTTTTTTAAATCCTTTCTTTCAGGTTTAAACTTTTAACATTTTCTCAAAATCATGACTGAGTCTAGAGTCGCCAAACAGCAAATCTAGACCGACTTACTTGCCTTTTCTTGACCATCCGCCATTCGTTAGTTTTTCTTTATCTCTTGGATTCAGATATTCGAAAAGGAACAAAGGTCATATATGCACTTCACCAGGAAACAATAGATAAAGGATCTTGCGGATGCGCATTTATGATCCTAGATGTTGATGCCGGATAAAATGAGCATGCTCTTCGTTTTATGGTTAGTATTTGAATTTGGTTTGTTGATAAAGGTGTAAATGAATGTTGAGTTTGTGGGACCAAATTTATGCACACAAATTCTTAGAGGAGTATAAAATTGCAGACGTGCATTTTATGATTATGAACAATATTTGTTCGAAGATGGGACATCTGATTCGCACATTTAGTTTGAGTTAGGGATGTTGGGAATTTGCATGTATTCGAACCAAATGAATATTTGGTTCATTAATCACGTTTGTTTTTATTTTTTGAATTTTAGGAATTGAATTCAATGTTTTGTTCAATTTGTTTGACGTTGGATTAAATGTTATTTTAGGGATACGGATGGATGATATTGGGTGGGTATTTGATTAGGGGGTAATATACATCTGGGATCGAAATGGCAAGGCTTCGTGGAGAGCTACACTACGTTTGAATTTGATAAAATTGTGTTTACACAATTGGGACGTCAGTAAACAAGGCAACTATCCGTCATTAGGCAAAATTTGAAAATAGTGGAACTGGCTGTTTGGAAATTATAATAATGAACCATTCGCAGCTCTTTTGGGGCACCCTGTAGAGATCAGAATTTAATATTTGCCTGCATAGAACCACCTCACAGTAAATGAATTCTTTCCAGTCCTATCAAATGCACAGCAAAACTTTACTGTAGTCCTGGTTTGGCCACGGTTTGGATCATTTCACCAGGCTTTGACCACGGTTGTTTTTACACAATATTGTCTTATATGATTTATTTCGCATCCCCAATAAACATACGTTTAAGAAATATGTCAATTCCGTTCTATTTGGACAAACCTTTGCAAGTGGAAACTCGATCCATCACTTTTTGAATTGGTGTGCCACCCAAAAAATATCCAGCGTATTTTTGAATTCAGCTTTATGCAGATAGTTTCAAATTGTTTGGTGGTCAATCTTCAGGTCCTGGGCGATGTTGTGACTGCTAACTTTTTACTCAAAACTCTTGGGGCATAAAACGCGACACCCATAACTTCCTAAACCTGTAAATTTCGATAGCTTCATGACTCATACCAAATAATTTTTACCACTTAAAAAGGCTTTATCTAGATAAACATTCATCATCGTAACAATCTCCTAACACTTTCAATCCATCAAAACAAGAAATTTCAGTTTTTATACAAAATTTGATGTAAGTTCTTTGCTACAAATTTAAAAAATTGCCGACAACAATTTCCTTCAAACACAAACGTAATATTCAACCTAATGGGGCACTAGCAGTGATGAAAAAAGATGCTTCTCCCCGATTTTTTGTAAACAGTTGAACATATTCATTTAAAAGGTTTGCATTTGTTATCATTTGAAGGATATGTGTGTTTTTATAAAAGAATATGAATAATCACAAAAGTTATTTATTAATTATTCCTCAAGTTCTAAAAAAGGACTAGTCATTAAGGAAAAAAAATGTTTTATTGTTTTCTCTTATGTTTTATTTACGATACAAAATAGCCGCACAGCAGCGCACGCAAAAACAAAATCTAGGACCGTCGACATGGGCGCAGCGATACAGGTCGCCATTTTTAATCTGGAACAAAAAACCAAAAAGTTTTTTAAAATATAGTCCACATTCTAGTGAAGATCGCAGGAATTTATCGAAAAATTGATTTTAAAAAAAGGCGTTAATTTGAACTATTTTTTCTTGTTTTTTTCGAAAAAATCAAAAACTGCTTATAAAATCTATAAAAATCAATTTATCACAAAAATCCTACGAAGTTCACTGTCAAATGTTGTTTTAAAGTTATAGTTAAAATTTCAAGTCGATCGGATAAAAATTGAGGTAGGTACTGGTGCGCCGTTTGAAAAACATGGAGTCGAGATATTTGAAGTTAAAGTTTTGAAGAGTTTTGTAGTTTTAACGGACTTTCTACAAACAGCTGTTTGCTCAGCTTAAAATCGGGATAGGGGAGACATTTATTAGTCAAAATTAAAATCTGGAAACTGATTCGCACAGATTACTGTGACCATTTGAACGTGCTCCACTATAAATGCGCTTACAAAATTTAAAGATGAATTTAAGGTTTATAAAAGAATGACGACATAAGGAAGTATTACACGAATACTATATATAAGCCTGCTAACAAATTATGACTGGTTTTGCATTAAATCTCCGACTAAGTTTTTCTATAACTCTGACATTATAAAGTCTAGTAGGAATACAATTCCGCAGTCAGTATAAATGGTATTTGAATCAAATTATGTCGGAATAACTCATAAAAAAAATAATAAAGACTCCGCGCACTCAAAAAATCCGCTCATTTTGCTTCATGACTACGCTCGGAAAAACGACTTTTTGCTACTTTTGATACACTTGCAAGTTTCTCCGTCTCATATTTGATTTTTTTTTAATCAATTTTGGTTACTTTAAGGAGTTTTTAAGCCAATAAAAAAGAAAACGTGAAAAAAATCACTATGTGATATTACTCCTTAAACGAAATTGAGATCTTTTTTCTTTTTTTGTAAAACAAGTTCTAATCATTGACAAAAAAATCCTCTGCCCACACCCGAGTAAATCTAAAAGAAGTGTGTAAAATAGTAGAAAGATTGGTTATTTTTTTTTTTTTTTTTTTTTAGATATATACGTATACACCTGTGGCGGTTCCTTTGAACGCCACCAATCATCTTCCCATTACCTAGGTAAAAACTCCAATCTAGGGCGTACAGAATGAATAAAAAACCAGTATTGTGGCAGTTCCATTGAACGCCACTACTTACCTTACAGCTATGATAAAGAAATAGTTTCCTAAAATACATAAAAAGCGTGTACTTACCTTCCATAGTCGTTCCTATAATATCAGAAATACCTTGAGGCATTAATTCTAGCTGACATAAAATTTCATCAGCAACAAATGTTAATTTCCCTGAAAGAAGTTTGGTCGCACCATCACGCAACCAACATGAACCGAACCAAATTCATTGTACATGTCTCGGTTCGATTTTTATCATCTGACACGCATCCTCCACATGTAAGCGCAATTTGGTTGCACTTTCTAGCAACCAACATTGCCCGAACAATATCCATGCGATATTCCCTAGCGCCAGCCACACACATGCAGGAAATGTGTATCTTTCCTTTGCATATCATGCCCACATCGAGCGGTCACCCGACCGACCAATACATGAGGACATCCGGCCGACCGCCCAAGCAAGTCGAGTTCTCAAAATGGAAATTTACCATCGAGAATTCGACTACGTGGAGATGCCAGCATCATGTACACGGTCAGAAATAATGCTTTACGCAGTCGTTGAACGTGTAAACACTTCAACCCCTTTGATGGGATGCTTGCACCAGCTGCAACCTAGTCGATTCGATCGATTCTATGTCCACATACTTGTGGACACACGCGATGAGCAGCAGATGTAATCATCGTGTGTGTGTTTCAACCCTTTTTTGTAGGACAAAATGCAAAAGGGAATCTTACCATATATGGTCATCGAGGCGATGAATGAATTTTTGGTAATTCTGTCGCTTTGGTGGCAGTAGTAATCGCGTAATGGATTCCGTGGAGGCAAGTCGGGCCTCCACGTTAAATACACTTTAAACGGTTTTTAGTCTGAAATTAGCCCTTTGAGTTGAGTATTAGTAGCGTGGATCTGCGGTCGTGTGTTTCGGAGTCGATTGGAGTTTTCGATCCAAGAGTTCAATATTGATAACGAGCCGTTTGATATTTCTTTTAATTAATATCCCGTACACTATAAGTGTCATCGTTTTGTTAATCTTTTAAATAATATCCATAAACAATAAGTGTTAAGTCTAATCATTTAAATAATATCCATAAAAACTATAAGTGTCACCGTTTATGTAATTCTTTTAAATAACATCCATAAACAATAAGTTTTAAGTCTAATCATTTAATTAATATCCATAAACTATAAGTGTCACCGTTTATGTTAATCTTTTAAATAACATCCATAAACTATAAGTGTCATCGTTTATGTTAATCTTTTAATTAATGTACATAAACAATAAATGTTAATGTTTAGTTTAATCCTGTAATTAATATTTCACCAACAATAAAGAGAACGCTTTTAAGTTGAACAGAGTTTTTTTATTTCCGGTGGGTTCTATTTTGGAGTCAGAGTATAAGCGGAGATCTTTGCTAACCAGTGCCCATGTTGGCATATGGCAAAGACACCATTCCCACACACCGACTTTAAAAATACTGCTTTGAGATAAACGTGTTTAAAGTTTTCAAAAAGGAAAGGAACCGGTCGGAAGGGATCAGCTTAAAAAATGTTCCACCTCATTCGGTTTTTTTCGAATCGATTTGAAATACCGGGACAACATATCTGAGATGTTGCGCTTTAAAATAAAATGAATCGATTTTTGAATGCTCTTTTGAAGTAAACGGGTTTAGAGTTTCCAATAAGGATAGGAGCTGGTCAGAAGAGAAGGGCTTAAAAGTACTTCGTGTCATTCAATTTTTCGAGATGTATTTAAAAAAAAAATGCTCTATCTCATTCAATTTTCTTCGAATTAACTCGAAATTTCGGGAAAATATTTCATTGTTTTATTGAAAATGATAACTGTATATTCCTCTTAATAAAACAAATGTCATGAAATTCCTGTCAACTGTTGACAATAGTCATAACAACCAATCAAATAAATATAAACATTGATATTCATAAAACGCACATTTTTTTCTAGAATGTAGTCTCATTGCTTTTCGTCTACGATGGTATGCGCTAATGTTATCGAAGTATCATAACAGACTTTATATCTACATCAAATAGCAAATATGTCAATATTTACTAACGCATATGAAATAAGGGTAACGTATTTCAGTGTCCTACGTGTACTGTCAAATATCATTGCTAATAGCGTTTATTCAAAGCGGTAAAGTGTTGGTATTTGTATTTGATCATATTGTACGCAATGACGATTTTTTAATATGCCAACCAATCGATTTACCTTTTAAGAATATCTCAACAGACTGTTAGTAACTTGGAGAATTAATGGCAACAAAATTTTATGACACAGTCACGTAAGGATTTAGTCATATATCGTGATTCTAGAACGAAAAACAAGAGTATATACAGATCAACCTTTGCGTACAATTTAAATCCCCCTCAGACCCCATCAAAAGATGGTACATTGTACATGTGTTACCGTATGTCAGTTCAACTAACTAGGCTGTTTTATTGTTGCGTTTATGCAATTAAAATACTATACATAACTGCTAACGTATAGCTTCATAACATGAGAAGTTGTGAGTCTTCGTAGTCTTTAATGTCAATAGACTTTTTATGATATATTGGTGCTTGTCCACTGTAATCGTGCTTTCAGAATTTAAAGATGGAGTAAGGGTTTACAAAAGAATAGCAACATAAGGAACTATTACACGAATACTGCATGTAAGCCTGCTAACCAATTATATCTCCGACTAAATTTTTCAATAACACTGTTAAGGTCCGGCGCCGTGCTTCCTCGGTATGAGGGAAGAGCGTGGACTTATTATTTTTCCTTTTCTTCTTTTTCTTATTTCAATTAAATTGATGTAAAACAAATCAAGTATTAATCTAATTCCGTTCTTCTTTTAGTTACTTATTTCTTGCTTTATTTCTTCTTCATATTTTCGGTCTTTATTTCTCAATTACTTTCTTTCTTCCTTCTTTTTTTAAATTCAAAATCAATCTATAATTTTTTTCGTTCAGAACTATTCGGAAATGAATTTTTTCTCTCCAACGAACTTTTTTAACTGAACTTTTTTTTTCTATCTATATTTTTTTCTGTGACATTTCACATTCAATTCGAACGAAAATCCAAGTTGCTATGTTTTCAATAAATCAAAAGGTGCAGGTTATTAAGTGTGCTGTAACTGGTAATATTGTGAATGTTTATGAATGGTATGTATTAAGTGAGAATGTAATATATGTTAAGTGAAGTTTTTAAGGATGTGTTAGGAGATTCAGTGTTAAATTTAATAAGGGTAGTATTCTGGAATACAACATCCCACCCTTCTTCGAGAAAGAAAATTATCCTTGAAGAGAATAATTTTCTATTAACTATATATTAAATTAAGATTAATTAAAAACTTGGATTTTCGTTCAATTACATTACAAAGGTTTTCAAATTTAATCTTTCATCAAAGGTTACAATAATCAAAAAGTTCTTAACACTAGAAAAATAGTCCAAAATAGTCTATTTACATTATATATTAACTAAATTTAAATATTTCTCCTTGGAACCTTTTCTTTTCTTATCTAAAAATCATTATTACTTATTATATTAAATATATAATATTAATATTATTGTTTCAAAATTCTCATTTGCGTATATATATTAATTCCAAAATTTCTAATATATATATTACCAATAAAATTTTCTTTCTTTCCTTTTCCGTTCGAATATATATTAATTCTAAAATTTCCAATATATATTACCTCTAAAATTTTCTTTCTTTCGTCCCCCTCATTACCTTTTTTTTTTTTTTTTTTTTTTTTTTTTTTTTTTTTTTTTTTTTTTTTTTCATTGCCGTCATTTCCTACAATTGTTAGATTATTTCATATATATTGAATAATAAAACAAAGGCCATTTGTTATGTGTTTATCTTTTCCTTAAATTTATGGAAAAGTTTCCAAAACCTTTCTGGGCCTATTACTATGATTATTGTATAGAAATGCATAATACCAAAAATCTTCTTAAGAACTGATTTCAAATGTCCTAAATGATTGTGTAACTTTTTATTTTTTTGTATTTTGTGTTTGAATAAATGTTTATTGTTGAAAAAAAGAATTTGTAATGTACTTATATGGTTTTCCTTTTCCGTACCTATTTTAGTTAAATTATTATTTTCATTACTTATTATATCGTGTTTGAGTAAGTGTCTGTGTTTGTTTTCGTTGTTTAAAATTTTTTTTGTTTTCGGCTCATTGTCATCATTTTCTATAGCTTTAACTTCTTTAATTGAATTATTATTTTCAATTTTCATTACTTCGTGTTGCTGTTCAGTATCGTTATTTAAAATGTTTAGTGTCTTCGGCTCAATGTCATCATTTTCTATAGCTTTAACTTCTGTCGGAACGTCTGCCTTTTCAGTCTTACTCACTGCTGATGAATCGTTTAGTTTCTCAGTCTCATTTACTGATTCGAATAGTTCTTCAGACTTATTAGCTGTTAGAACATCTTGGTTCCCAGTACTATTTGCTGTTTGAACTATTTCTTCAGTTATATCTGCTGTAGAAACATTCAATCCTTCAGTCTTTGCTGCTGAAAAGATTTGTTCATCAGTATTAGCTGCTGAACTGACTTGGGTTTCGAATTTTATTGCAACTATTGGGTCTTCAGTCTTTAACACTGCTGAATTTTCAGTCTTTGTTGCTGAAGTGCCGTGGTTGTCTATTGGGATAGCCGGAATATTAGGGGTTTCTGTTTGTATATTTTGTGCAGGATCCGAATTTTCAGTCTTTAATACTGCTGAGTTTTCAGTCTTGGTTGCTGAAGTGTCTGCGTTGTCAATAGGGATATCTGAGATATTAGCGATTTCAGTCTTTAATACTGCTGAAAATTTCGGATTTTCAGTCTGTGTTGCTGAATTGTTTTCCAGAATGGGAGTATGAATCGGAGTCTTTATATTAGGGACAGGATTATCTTCGTTTATATGGCTTGGTTTATAGGAGTATGTGGGCTCAGGGTAAATTTGGCTAGGAGCTTCATTAAAATGGTCGTTATCTATTTCCAAAGATCTAATGCTGTAAATAGAAAACTTTGGTCTGTCTTCCATAAATTTTGGTTGGCGTCAGGCCTCGTTTTCCGACTCTTGCACCCGAGAAAAGTGAACATTTTGTCTATCGTTTTGTCTATTGGTGCTCCTAGAATTTTCACCAAAACGATTTTCAGAGTTTGTAGGATTATTTCGGAATGGGTTACGCGTTGTTGTACCTTGTTGGTAATTTGTTGAAGGCGATCCATTCCTAGATATCTTGTATCTACACTCATTCTCTGTGTGATTATTCCGTCCACAGAAATTACATACAATGTTATATTCCCTTTTTATGGGTTGTCTATTCGGAAAAAAGTTGGATTGCATGTTTCGATAACATGTGTCCTGTGTATGCCCTGACTTACCACAGGTTTGGCAGACTATGCGATTGAATGTAGGTTTTTCATTGTATTGATATGACCTGGGAGAGTTGTCCATTCGAGCACCATGTGATACTACATGTGCAATCGACTGTTTTAAATTATTTCCCCCATGGACTTTAGCTAGTATCTTTAGCTGTTCGTTCATTAGTCCATCTTCAAATGTTTGTACGGCCAATTTTTTGTTTTCTTCCATTAAGAATTCCCTAACCACCGCGTCTGCTGTTATTTCACACGTGGCAGAGTTTAGAGTCCTTAGAGCATTCGCGACTCTATCGCCGTATTCCCGGACGGTTTCTCTGTAGCGTTGTTTCAGAGAAATCAACTCATTGTGTGCCGTCGACCGAGATTGCTCCTCTTTATATTCCGATTCGAGTTTATCTTTTAAATCCTCCCACTTTGTGATTTGGCTATACCTAATCAGATCGTAAGCATGACCCTCTAGTCTATTTTTGACTAGCTCTAAAAACGTCTCGTATATATCCGGGTCTGCCTTCTTTATGGATCTAAATAAAACGTCTCCCCCGGAAATAAATTTACCTAAGTCGCAGGGTTTCCCGTCAAAGGTAGGGACGATTCTGAAAACATCAGAAATTCCGACAGACAGAGCCATTTCAGGGGTTTTAATGTGTATCGGTTGATAGTGGATTTGTTCTTCCCCCTGCCTAGCCGCCTGTCTCGTGTAATATGGACTCGTAATAGTGAAAGTTTAAAATAATGTATGGCGAAAATTCAATTCGTAAAATATGGTTAACTTAAAAATATGGTTATGGAAAAATTGGCCTTTCTTTTGGTTATTCAATATATATATATATATAGGAAAGAAAAATAAATTGGTCCCAAAACTGAAAAGAAAGAAAATTCGACGAGAAAGAAAGAAAAGAAACGGAAATGTCTTCGAAATACTGAAATGAGAATTTGCAAATAATTTAGATAGAAATTTCTATCCAAAAAAAATGTATGTAAAGTAAAAAGGAAAGCTTCCAAGTAGAAAATATTACTAAAAAAAAATTAGAGAGAAAAGTCGCAAAAAAAAATTCTTACTCCACTAAATGTTCATTGCTGTCATACGTAATGTTGATAGAAGTCTTTGTCTTGAGTTTCTTATTGTTGTCCTTTTTTTTTCTTCTTTGTTGTGTCGTAGAGTTCCTCTTTGTGTTCCTTTCTTTTTAGATTTTTTTTTTTCTTTGACGCCAGGCAGACTTCACGTCCTAAAGTTGATTGCTCATCCTGGTCTTTGCTGCTTTCCTTTTTTTTTCTTTTTATTTCGTTGTTTTATGTCGAGGTTTTTTTTTTTTCTTCTTATTTTGGTTTGGTTATTTCTCCTGTTTTTTTTTTCTCTCTTTTCTTCTTGAAAAATTTTTTTTCTTCTTCTTATTTGGTTATTTCTCTTGTTTTTTTTTTCTTTGTTGTATGTCCGTTTTCACTGGCGAAGATTTATTAATATTTTCTATATCACTCCGACAAAACCGGTTGCAACGCACTGAATTAGTGATGACTAGATCCAATTTTCACTCCATATTAACTTTTTTCTGGTTTTATTTAAATTTGTATACATATGAAAGTTTTAATTAAAATGTTTAAAATTTAACTCTTTTCATTATTTTCATCTGGTTTCATTTTATTTTCACTTTTTTCCTTTGACGTTCACCTTTTTTTCATTTGTTATTGAAATCACACTCCGTCTCGATTCAATTTTTCTCTGTATCTTCTTCATACGTATTTTTCTTCTTCTTATTTTCTTCTTTTTATTTGGGATCCTTTGGTTGGATCCCCCCGCTGCCACCAGTGTTAAGGTCCGGCGCCGTGCTTCCTCGGTATGAGGGAAGAGCGTGGACTTATTATTTTTCCTTTTCTTCTTTTTCTTATTTCAATTAAATTGATGTAAAACAAATCAAGTATTAATCTAATTCCGTTCTTCTTTTAGTTACTTATTTCTTGCTTTATTTCTTCTTCATATTTTCGGTCTTTATTTCTCAATTACTTTCTTTCTTCCTTCTTTTTTTAAATTCAAAATCAATCTATAATTTTTTTCGTTCAGAACTATTCGGAAATGAATTTTTTCTCTCCAACGAACTTTTTTAACTGAACTTTTTTTTTCTATCTATATTTTTTTCTGTGACATTTCACATTCAATTCGAACGAAAATCCAAGTTGCTATGTTTTCAATAAATCAAAAGGTGCAGGTTATTAAGTGTGCTGTAACTGGTAATATTGTGAATGTTTATGAATGGTATGTATTAAGTGAGAATGTAATATATGTTAAGTGAAGTTTTTAAGGATGTGTTAGGAGATTCAGTGTTAAATTTAATAAGGGTAGTATTCTGGAATACAACAACACATTGTAAAGCCAGTCACACTACGATCCAGTAGAATTACAATTCCTAAGTCAGTATAAACGGTATTTGAATTAAATTTCTATTTCAAATTGCTAAACAACAGGACACTATGATGGGGAAATACTTCTGGGCAGAAGTGTAAGCATAAATGAAATTTAAGATCTCCAAATCCTAATTACTCATCACTTCATCAAGGAAAAACCTTAACGAATAGCACTTGTATTATCGAAGACAGGGAACCTTTCGGTCCTGACATTAACTCAACCCTTAATTCCACAAGCGAAATACAATTTGACGACTGTATTCCAGTATGGCATGTATACTCGTTATTTATATGAAATTATGACAAGTTGCAGAATGTGACATTTCATTTTCCATGGCACTATCTTTTTTTCTTCTTTTTTATAACGAATTTGTTTAAAAACAGAAAATATTTTATGGATATAGAGTACCCTAGTTTTAAATTAGTTGTTGGGTCGTACATCACTTGTCGAAAAAATTGGAGTTCTGACCTCGACAAAACTTAACTTAAATATATGTTGAATCTATTTGAACAATAATGTTTCTCCTCTTATTACTGGAATCTTCTAATTATATAAAACTAACTTATTTATTAATATTTTTGTTTATTTATAGAATATATTTTTTATTTACTTAAAACATTCATGGAATAATTATTATAGCGATTCTACGAATCCTCTCACGAACACGGACAATTTCCAAACCCTTCACCCGGCAACGTCGAGACACTTGTGCCATATTCTTCATGTGTCCCCCATTTCCAATGCTACCAACAATGTGTTGGGTAAACAATTTGTCTTCCGGCGGTTCTGCCACCCCACAGACTACTTACCTCAAGAACCCCCATCCCTACAACCCAGTCTGAATAAGCTTTCGCTAATGCAATCACATTAGCACCTGAAATGCTTCACGCATTAAATAGATCAATCATTAACCTAAAAGTACCAGTAAAAGAAAACTTACCTTCATGCATCTCTTCGCATACAATTCCCCGTAAGATTTCTTGCTTAACTTATCAAGAATACCAAACCCATTTGGCACCTTCGTTGCCAGACAAATTCCTCTATACGAATTCCTAATAACAAGGATTTGGATTACATACTATGTAACCTTCCCCAGGGACATAAACATTGCGCTGTCTATTTTTCAGCTTCGCCATGTGTATGATAAATGTCTGAAGGTACACATTGGCCGGCGACCTTTTTCCTCCAGCAATAAAATACCGAAGCAGCTGCATTCCATTAGCCAATTTTCCCTAACTCGCACCAAGTACAAACAAAGAACGCTGTTCCTCCATAGGCTTCCTGGGGATACCATAAACAATCCATATCGTTTGTGGTATCCTAAACGCAGTTTTCATTTAATGAGTGGCTGCTATTTATTCAGCTGACCCTCATTATCGAACGATGCACAGGTCGCTTTTCCCTTTGTATTGTAATTGCCCTGAATCCATCCCTCAATACCTCGACGCATAATCAAACACAAACCATTAGCATCCCAAGAAACTCGATTTGTTTGTTTCAACGAACACACATCTCCTGGGTGCACATTATGCCCCTTCTTGGTGTTTCAGATTCGGTATCATGGCTTCGACCCATGAAAAGAACCGACGTACACATATACATGTGTACCATGACGATCTCCCTATGAGATCCGGTTATCACCACAGTGAAAGCGAATGCACCCAGAATTTCCTTAGCCAGCGAATTGAATCTTTGAGTCAAATTCCATCCGCTGACCACAATGGTCACGCGTACTCCCGCTCCTCGTCGCGCGCCGGGAATCGAAAATACCCGGAGTCGTCTGGGTAGTCGACTAAAATTATAAAACAACCCAATATCGTATTAACAATAAGTTAGCTAAATATTTAATAATGTTTTAGAACAAAAGTAATGATTTTGAAATGTAAGAACCTTTAATAAAAAGTGCGTGTCAATTATAGAGACAAACTTGAATGTTTCATTTATTTTCCTCCTGGTGAACTCCTTGTGGACGGTGTGTTGCGGAGTTTGTTTTTGTTTCTTCTTTGATAAACAGTTGCTGCGGTGGAACTTACGTTTCGTGATTGATGGGGAAGAAGTGAACCGTGTGCCCGTGTCCGGCATTATACTTCTCCTCCCCACAGTCTAAGCATAGATGGAGGTAGCCTTCAAAATCTATTGCAATTGCCACACTCAGCATAGATAAACACTCTTGATGATCTTATCAATATCGTCAGTGTTACAATTGATCTAATATAACTTGATGTTTTAAGCATAGATAAACACTCTTGATGATTATCAATATCATCAGCGATTACTGTAAATTGGAGAGGCCCAAGTGGCTTTCTTGAGAGACTCCAAAGATATCCTTAAAGGGGTTGGATGTCATCGATCTGAACCGAGCGGAATAAAGTTAATCTTAAAGATAGCAAGAAATCCATGTCAGTAGTCCAGGTTCGTAGCCGAGGACGCGTAATTTAGAGAACATGAGGTTGTGGGAGATTTTTTCGAAGACTGAGATCGCTTGAGACCATCCCTCTCTGCCGTCCTCTAGTACTGAGGGTGTAAGGGAAGCGAATTCGATAAGGTTGGTGTAGGTTTGTCTGGCAGTGAGAAAACGATATCATCATCACCGGCACTACAACCGGTATCCGGTCTTAGCCTTATTTAGCAAGTATCGAGACTTGTTAAATTTTCCATAATAATTTGATTTTACGGGCAAGGTTATTAGCCTTGCGCCAAAGAAAACGATATACTAGATATACAATACCATACCTTAGAGAAATAAGAGATTTGAAGCGAAAACTTAAAGATTCGTATAGAAATATAATGCTTTCCAAGATTTTGGTTAAGGGGTTAAGTTTAGCTATGGAGCGATACTTCGCGACATCGTTTTTAAGTCCTTTTTATGGACGGGAGAAGGATACCATTCAGATCATAACGAATCGTCCAATTCTCGTTCGTAAAGAGGTATTGTACTTAATTTTTCTTAATATATCACGTTTAAAAAGGAGTCGCTTCTGTTCTAGTCATGTGCTCTAAAAGTAAACAGAGAACATTTTTAAATCACTAATAGTACCACTTTGTGTGTTTTGTGCTTTAATACCAACGTTCTTCTTATAAATCTATTTCACTGTAATCGCCTAATGTCTTGAGTAATAGTACAATCGAAGTTTGCAGAAGACAATAAATGACTTTCATTTTTCAGCGGTAAACAAATGAGAAACCGCCAAAACCCACCTCAGTAATACTTTAAGGATAAAGTTAGCCCACTTTATATTATAAAACAATATTTTTTTAAACCAATGCTCCCATGAGAGAGAAGATGTTGGTTTTGTTATCAATTTTGAGGGTGATAAACCTCAAAAAATACAGGCGCATCTTAAATGCTTCACACATTAAATAGATTAAATCTTTAACCCAAAAGTCCCTGTAAAAGAAAACTCACCTTCATGCATCTCTTCGCATACAATTCCCCGTAAGATTTCTTGCTTAACTTATCAAGAATCCCAAACCAATTTGGCACCTTCGTTGCCAGACAAATTCCCCCAGACGAATTTCTAATAACAAAGGATTTGGATTACACACTATGTAACCTTCACCAGGGACCATAAACATTGCGCTGTCTATTTTTCAGCTTCGCCATGTGTATGATAAATCTCTTAACGTACACATTGGCCGGCGACCTTTTTCTCCCAGCAATAAAATACCAAACAACTGCATTCAATTAGCGCAATCGACGCTGAAGCCAATTTCCCTAACTCGCGCCAAGTGCAAACAAGAACGCTGTTCCTCCGTAGGCTTCCTGGCGATACCATAAACAACCCATATCGTTTGTGGTATCCTAAGTGCATTTTTCATTTAATGAGTGGTGCTATTGGCCCAGCTGGCCCTCATTACCGAACGATGCATTAGATCGTTTCTTCCTTTGTCCTTGCCGTCTGCCTGCTTCGTTGTTCCATTGCCGTCGCGCATATGTAAACAATCTGATCTCAACGATCGACTTCACGCACACCACCACAGGACCTCACCAGTGAGATCCTCTTTCCTCGTTTTCACCACGAGAGGAACACTCTCTCTCGAGAAAACTCGCCCCCGGTTGCGAAGGGGCTCTGCATCGAGCAGAGCAACGCTGAGTCAAATTACATCCGCAGACCAGCACGGCCGTTGTCACTCCCGCTCTCCGTCGCGCGGCGGAAATGCGTATATATACAGGAGTCGGGTCGTGAAAGAAGTGTTTCGCCGTGTTTGAAGTTTATAAAGATCAATTTAATGTGAAATAATAATATCTATGTTAAGTATAAAAACACCACATATGTAATAATGGCTGAGAACAAAGTGATTTGCATTTAGAGAATAAAACGGAATAAACTAAATCTCTGTATTTCATTTAACTTGTTTCCAGTGTTGTGAAGTTTTGTTTTGTGTTGCATTCCTTGGCGCGTGAACAATAGGCAATGGGAATGGAAGTGAGCGGACTGCCCCTGCCTGGCACAATACTTCGCTCCCCACAGACCCATTCACACTTTACAACTCAGTCACTTTTTTTTTTTAATAATTGCCACAAGGTATGATGTTCTCTACGAAAACTGCAACAACACGTTTAACTTTTCTTGCCGTTTTTTTTTTTTTTTAATTCTTCGTGGAAAAAATAAAAAATAAATACCACAGTTTTAAGCCTTTTCAATAAGTATTTGCGTTTTACGTCTTAATTTCTTTATAAATACCAAGACAAAGACTTGCAAATGATTGTTAATAGTTCCAAATGAAACACCAATTACCTAATGATATATTTGTTGTTGATATTGATGGTCTGGTTCAAGGCTGATAACATTGCCCAGAGAAACTTATTATTATGGAAAATTTAACAAACCTCGGGACTTGCTAAATAAGGACAAGACCGGATCCCGGTTGTGTGCCGATGATGATGATGATGATGATGGTGCTGAAATTGGAGCTATTCAATTGTCCCACTTCGGTTGTTTTTATTTATCATTCTGTACACCAACTTCTCGCAGTCCCCTTGTCATCACTGCACTCGGCGTAATTAACCATACTTGCTTATCCACTTCACTGGTGACCGAAACTATTCACCCTAAAGTCTTCATTCACCATACCCTGTTCACTCGCACCAATACACGTAGCCACGTCACTTCCTGTCTGGCCAGGTCGCGTTCGATATCCTCCCCTAGGTTCTTGTGGGAACAACTTTCAGCGGCGCGATCACAATGTACCGATACGTTATAGGTATTTCTTGTAGCAATTCATTATAGGCGCTAACGGATAAATAATACATTAAGTGAATTTTCTTTTTTTATTTTCTTATCGTCTGGCTCATCTAAAACAAAGGTACAGACGGCACACCAACGATGTCAGAATCGTATTCTGTACATTCTAATTTTAAAATGTTGGTTACGATCGTATCAACTGGATTCCGGCAAAAGAGAACATAGACAGCGCTATAGGAAACGAAGATCACGTTATATAAATTTGCACATTGAATTATCATTAACATCTTATCTCCTGGATTTCTGGAACCAGCTCTAACCGAACAATGTCAATATAACGTTGCTCCTCCCAGCCTTATGTATAGTCGCGGATACCTTCTCGTCATTTGTGCCCGTGTAAGGGTGAGATAATAAACTACAATTGTACCATAGTTGAAAAGTGTATATCAAAATGTTACGACACGTTAGAAAAAGTTTATGTCTGTGTATCCTGGGTCTCGCTTGTTAACCAACCCTGAATATGTGGAGGGCCATAGTGTCGCCACATTTTCATAAGAAGTGCACAAACTACTTCATCTCATCTGACATAGGAAAAATGGATGACACATATTCATCTGCAACAGAAATTAAAGTCCGATAGGAGGTTAATGGTATCAAAAACATTCCTGAACTTGCAGTGAAACGAGTGGAGTACAATGCCACCAATCCCCAATGCTAGCCCTTGCCATCAAAGAGAAATCTCAACATAGAAACAGTTGAGGGGCGCCATTTGCAACATCGACTCCACTGATGTTTGACGGCCGAATTTATTCAGCTTTAATTTAAAGCCAAGAAATGTGCTGGTGATTTCCATTGTCGCATTGTTTTTGTTTTGTCATTGTTACAAGATCCGTTCAGGGAAGGTTTTTCGTATATAACATTAGAGTTAATTACAGTATGAAAATTTAGATTTCAAAGACAGCGTAATTTAAAGCTAAGAGATCGTTTGAATGACTCCGGAGTCTCTCTTATCACCTACCTACTCGACGTATGTTGCACGAAATAAAATCTCGTGGATTCCTTCGACTTCCCGCCTGTCGACGGATGTGGCGCCGTTTGCTGACCTAAGGGTAGTAAAATGTATGAGTAGTGGGTTTATAGCGGTTCTGCCTCAGTTTTTGTATGAAAAATGGCGTGGCATTGCCAGATGCGAATTTCCCCCCAGTAAAAATGTTGGTGTGTATAGCAGTTGGTCGGGTGATCGGTTTGTGTGTATAACAGGCTGTTTCTTCAAACAGGGCGGATCCAAACAGGGCGATTCCAAACAGGGCGGTTTCTTCAAACAGGGCGGTTCCAAACAGGCTGTCTCTTCAAACAGGTCGGGTCCAAACAGGGCGGTTTCTTCAAACAGGGCGGTTGTAAACAGGCTGTCTCTTCAAACAGGCTGTCTCTTCAAACCGATCCCCCAACCAACTGCAAACAGTTATACACACAAACCGATCACCCGACCAACTGCTATACACACCAACATTTTTACTGGGGGGAAATTCGCATCTGGCAATGCCACGCCGTTTTTCATACAAAAACTGAGGCAGAACCGCTATAAACCCACTACTTATATGTGTTATCTATTATGTAAGGTAACTTCAAAAAAAGTACCTCTTATTATATAACTCTGTATATTACAATAAGAAGAATGCAATAACTCTCCAGGCTTATTAATTATCATTATATTGCCGTATAATGTTCGTGCTCATATATTCATTTTGGAGACTCCATGTTTTTCTCGTTGTTTGGAAAATCCTTAAATGTTATTGTAGCAAAAATGTTGAGAAGTTAGACAGTTATTGTATCATAATTCAGGATATTTTGTTCTTAGAAGGCTTAAAGCTCTATTGGACTTTTTGGATTAACTAAATACAATGTAACCTCACACGGCAAAAGTTTTTATTGTTGTCAAAAGTATAAATAAGTATGGGTGTCAAATATTAAAAGCTAATCCCAATTTCTTTGAGTTACATTGACATATTGATGGACCATATGGTACACCTCTTGGCTTGTCCTTCATATAAGAAATGAATTAGTGATTAAGAAGAAAATAGTTTCCAATACCAATTAGAATGTGTCGTTAACTGTGTAATGCTTATTAAGGCGTCGGTATAATTGAACTGCTGTTAGTATATTCACACATGAGGTTGAAGTACCCTCACTGAACGTCTTGATAAACTTACTATGAAAAAGTAATACCAGAATTTTTTTAATCAAATATACATTCCTCCTCTGGCCTGCATAATGGACTTACTGCTTCAATCTGTAGTATCAGCATTTCAATGTTAAGTTTTGTTAGCAACCTTCACCCAATATCGCACTTTATTTATCACATATCGCAACGTCATTCATTCAAATTTCACTTTACTCTATACCACCAGCAAATGTTCCTTTTATTTCCTAAATATTCGCAACCATATGGTAGGATATTGAAAGAAGGACTCTCGTAAAGAGTATCTCACAAGAGTATTCTCCACCTACATCCTTCTTGGCGTTGGACATTTCATTTATAAACTCTCATTCTCTTGAGTAATTGGCAACTTCTCTTCTTTGAGTCCCCCCATCAGGAAATACTCTTGTTTGGAATATTTAGATATGGTCGACACCACGTGCTTTTGGATGTAAATAGACGTCACCTCTATGACGTCACAGCCGACATATATTTTTATCATACGGTACAGAGTCATTTGTCTACAGCGCCAATCAACCGAGATAACCTATCTATATCTTTGAATTTCTAAGACGTAAACATGGTGGGTATCTGTATCAGATTTCACACTTGTTGCGTCAAAGGACAAATTCCATGGGGATAAGCCCATTCATAAACCGGTTTTAGAGGAGTGAGTGATTACTCTACTTGATTCGTAAGCATGGTATTATTACGTCAGACGTCTGAGTTCCCAGATGTTGGAACTCATGATAAAAGTAGTTGCGTCAGGCGATACCAACATCTAATTTTGCGCATGGATAATTTCTTGGTAAATATCCGGTCATCTGATTTATTTTTAACACCGCGAAGAAACCTGATAAAGAAAAGTTACAAGGATTGGCGTGAAAGTCTATGAATAGATGCCACAGTGTCAATCCCTCATTGATTGTGTTGGCGTTGACACCGTTCAGATGAAATCCACTTTGACTGGTAGTTTTGGTGAGGGTGAGACGTATCGGATGATACATAGACATTAAGAAGTGTATAGGGTTAGGTACGAGGGAGGGTGGGTTGACTGAGATATTGAAGAAGGCAGTTAGGCGGATTACATTTTTTGGACCAATTTCTAAACACTTTATCGATTATCTACTGTATGCAGCAATTGATTTTGAGGTTTATCTATATACTTCTTTTTGGAGGGAGTCATTTACTCTTAGCCTCTTCAATATGGCCAAACACTAAATAAAACCATAAGACCGTTTAATGCCAGCGATTGACAAAGGCGGTAGCCAACAGGAGAGGTGTTGTATTTCATTAGATCAACTCCAGGTTACTCACGTCCATAATAACTCGCCAGAAACTCAGGGAGACTTATTGGGAAGTTTTTGTTAAGAGAGATTGTGAAAATCGCTTAGTCGAGTATTTCGCCCTACGCCTTCTTTTTGCCGAGTCGGTGTTTTCTTGATGGTAGTGTCGGCTCATCACACCTACGCATACCGTAGGGAACAATATTGACGGCCAGTAACGAAATGTCGAAGGAAATTAACAACAGACTACACTCCGGCAACGCTAGTTGGCATGCAGTCAGTAAACTGCTGAAATCCAAACTGCTATCACGTAATATAAAGCTCTGTGTATATACAACCATAATCATGCCGATTGTTCTATACGGATGCGAAACATGGGCTCTCACGAAACGGGAAGAAAACAAATTCCGCGTATATAATAACAAAGTTTTAAGGAGTATCTTTGGCGGTAAATATGACGAGGAGGCAGGACAATGGAGTAAACTCCATAACCACGAATTGGAAGAGCTATACCGCAAACCTACAACAGTGAGAGTAATCAAGTCGCGAAGATTAATATGGGCCGGACACGTGGCGCGAATGGGCAGCGATACGACCGCACATAGAATTGTTGACGGTAAACCAACGGGAAAGCGACCGGCAGGACGACCGCGACGGAGATGGGAGGACAATGTTAGATTTGACCTTAAGGGGATCGGATCGGATGGTCGAGCGTGGAAGGAGAGCGCACAGGACAGGGAACAATGGCCGAGTCGAGTCGGTGAAGTCATGAATTTCCGGGTTCCTTCAGGCCAATAAATAGATATATAGAGTATTTCGCCGATAGATATTAGAACTTCTGTGAGAAAGATTTGACGGTTTTATTCCGTGTACCACCACGGAATTAAAGTCGTAATCATTCACTTCAACTATGGAACAAAAATAGCATCTCCGAGAACTCTCGCTACAGGTTCACCTTTCGTGAGAGAAGTAAATTAAAAAATAAAAACAATAGAATTAGACGTACGTGACTATATTTGACTAATGACCTTGCCCGGAAAAACAAATCATTATGGAAAATTTAACAAGCCTCAGGACTTGCTAAATAAGGCCAAGACCGGTTCCCGGTTGTAGTGCCGATAATGATGACTATATTTGAGCTGCTACTTAGAAACGGGCCACACAACTAGTGATGATGAGTGACTAATTTTTTATCACGAAAGAGCCCTGAGTGACTAACGTGGCTTTGCTGTTGTGTTCTCATTCTCGCAGGCTTCATTGAGGAAGTGTATTCCATAATTTTATGGTGACGTAAAATTACGGTACAACACTTTGAATATCAAAATTAGCTTAGTAATTTAAATCCGCCACAGAAGCATTGTCAAGAAACCTTATAGTGTTTGCCACGGTAGTTAAGAATGTGCGATTCGAAGTGACACTCTGGCGATTAGAATCACTATATATAATATAAGTATAGAACTAATGCTCAACACATCAGCCCACTGCCGCGTTTTCGAATTCGATCGTTTTTCTCAAGGATACCCAACTGATGTGGAATTGCTATGTTATCGCTATAGTATACTGCTCTGAGACTTTTCCTTATTTTCTTTTGGTGTTCTTCATTAATTGCTTGTGTATTGTGTGTTTTTTCCATGTTTACAAATTCGCTGAGACCGTTCATTACTGATGGCTGTCAAACAAGTAACAAACAACGTTGCATCTTCAAACTTGAAACTTAATCTTTCTAAGGTTGGTTCTATCTATCACAGTCATTATAAATAAATAACCACCGCCATCTATGTGTCAGGCCGATTACTTCTGTGACTGCCCTCATACGTAATCCAACTGTAGCGATCACCTTCTGAGTCCCTGTGGTAAACAAAGAATATGTACGTACTAAAATTGTTGTAACCGCATTTGGGGTTTGTCAAAACCCATGTTACACTTTCTAAAAAAGCTTTTAGTAAATGATTCATTTCATTCAATTTTAAAACATTTTTTGATTTTCTCTTTATCTTCTTAGTTTCTAAATTACATGCTAGACGAAGAATGCTTAAATTCTAGCTTAATTATCTTATATTCTAACTTACTGGTCCTACGCAGACGCTCTAAGCTAAACATTACACAACTATTGTATAATTTGCCTTTCGGCGACAGAACTTTGTTTGTGGCAGTACTCATAATTATTTAAATGACAAACAAAAATTTTGAAAACTTTGTGTCGAAATTTTTTTTTGATTTCTTTTCTTAAAATTTAACTTACTTTTCTTTTTATATATATATATATATATATATATATATATATATATATATAATTTTATTTAAAACAACTTAACTTAATTTAACTTAAATCTTATACTACCCTTATTCTAGAAAAGCTCTTTTAGTAAAGATTCCCGGCGGTATTATGATGGCGATGTTTTACACCAGTTTTGAATGCACTTTCTGAAAGATTTTCATAATTTGGTAACGCCTTCTGAACATTCGTGGTTGAGCAAGCATGAGAGAAAAAAAAAGAAAAACAAACAGCAACAACGATCCTTTCTTTTACTCATACACGATGACACTCACATTTACAAAGAAATAGAGGATAAACTTTAAGTGGCATCTCATGGAGTATTAAAGATTAAAGTTCGCTTTGGTGGGCTGTTTTGTTTTGCTGTAATATTGCATTTTGCGATGTAATGAATGAGTTGAAATCCACCCCATAAAACAGTCAGGGTCACGCCAAACGTTTGGATCCACAGCCTCAGCACATCAGACCACGGCCGTGTGTACAAGAGGATATTTTTTTCTCGACTTAAGCTATGGATTGCTGTGTTAATTGCTCTGATATAGTGCTCCGATGACTATTTTTCCATCTTTTTTTAATGCTGTGTCCCTCACTGTGGTTGCGTATTCGTATGTATCTCCTAGAAGTGTCACAGAAATATTTTACAAAGATCCAAAAATAAAAAGCAGAATTTGCGTTCTATTCCTGTGTTTTTCCGCTTTATTATCCCAAAATATTTTATATTCGTATCTGTAAATAAAAATTATATAAAACCAAATTAAAATGTTCTTAAATTGCTGTTATGGGTTAGTAAAATGGACAACTGGCCTTTAGTGGGTCCGTAAAACTACCAATACTGTAGTGGACTGTATTAATGGTTTATTATCCCAAAATATTCTATATTCGTATCTGTAAATAAAACTTATATTAAACCAAATTAAAATTTACTTAAATTGGTGTTACGGGTTAGTTAAACCGACGGCTGGATCTTAGTGTGTCCGCAAAACGACCACCAGTGTGGCGAAATGTATTAAAGGTGCCTTTTCAAGGAAACCTGAAAATAGATAAGCACGAGGAACGTCTTCCCTATAAATACGGTCACTGATCGCACCCTGTACCACCGGCCCGATGTGTCTTAGTATATATTCACTCCACCTTGTTTTATTTCAACTTCACTACTCCCATTCTTAAACACCGCCTCTTAAATCGTTCATCTCAATCACACCCCTTACCTTAGGCGCCACTACCGGTACCTTTCTCACTGTCCCAACTCCAACTCCCGCCACTCATCTCACCCGCGTTGTTAAGATTTTGCTTGAGGATAAGCTTAGTGAAGGTAACATATAAGTTAGAGTGTAAGAATGTATTTCGTATAAGCTTGTAGCGGCCTAATAAATGAGACGGGATCCCCACAAAACTTTCTTTACGCCCGCGTGGCGTCCGTTACCACTGGTTGGGGAAAACGCCTCTGTATATGCAAACTAAGAGGAATCGATTTGGAGCACCCGTTGCCACTGGTGGGGGGAAACGCCTGTGTATACCCTAATAAAGAGGAATCGATTCCGAGCACCCCTTACAACTGGTGCGGGGAAACGCCTTTGTATATCCCAACTAAAAGGAATCGATTTCGAGCAGCCGTTACCACTGGTTGGGGGGGGGGGGGGGCGTTTGTATTCCCAAACAAAGAGAAATCGATTTCGAGCACTCCTTACCACTGTTGGGAGGGCGGGAGGCGCCTTTGTATACCTAAACAAAGAGGAATCGATTTCAAGTACCCATTACCCCTGATGGGAGGAAACGCCTTTGTATATCCAAACTAAGAGGAATCGATTTCGAGGTCTACAGTACCTGAAAGATAAAAATCCAGTTGAATGTCCATTACCTCTGGTGGGAAGAAGGACGGAGAAAGGATTGAAATCGATGATGATACAAGTACCTTCTATAGTATAGTATATACAAAATTATTTACAATTGCAAAATTAATTGCAATTGCACCGATGTCGTGCGTGCAGCTGCGAAGTGTCTGTCAATGGATTGACACGGTTATTTCAGGTTGCATCTTCCAAGGAGTTATTTTGTTGTCGTTTCAATGCGATGTCTTTCCAGGAATTGACATGCTTACTTCGTGTTGTATCTTCCTGGGAATTGGCACGCTGTATTGAAGCGCCGTTTTCATGGAGATAGAATTATGTGACGCCAACAATCTCCCCGAATTTCTTACGATACGTTGTCTATTCCAGCCATTCGGTCCTTGATGCAATATTTGAACGTCTCTCTTCGGTTTGGTGTTTCCAGGTGATGATGTGACTACCGTCGTTATTTTATGTTTCTTGACCCATTTTTCTCCACTGGTGTTTTCGATTCGCCTTCCGAATGGGCTTGTGATCATTGCGCTTCCTTTTTTACTTTGTAGACTGTTTGCAGCGACTCACGTCTTGTCGGGTCTGGGCGTTTCATTCCATTTCTTTCACAAGATTTTGTTTCATCTGGTTTTAGGTAGAGGCTTAGGTTATCTCTCACAGGTCTAGTTTTCGAATCGCCACGTGGGATATAGATGCCTGTTAGAGTTAACCGCATTTTCATGAACCCTTGGATTAGTCGTCATAATCTTCTGCTTAGAGTCGACGTTTGTCCTGGGTATATCTGCTCCAATGACATCTACGAACTTATCTGCGTCACTCTGCTTATCTGAACTTGTTATGGGATTATCATCATCATCATCATCGGCACTACAACCGGGAACCGGTCTTGGCCTTATTTAGCAAGTCCTGAGGCTTGTTAAATTTTCCATAATGATTTATTTTTTCTGGGCAAGGTCATTAGTCTCGCGCCAGCGGCTCCCCGACGGGATTATGCAGTACACTATTTTTACACTAACTCGCGCATTCGAGAGGATTTTGCAGTTTTTAGTTTTGCTCTTTCACTCTTTTTATATGTATGAACATTGTTGTGGGTTTTCTAACAAATATACACACTATACAGAAGCATATAGAGAAATAACATCGGAACAAAATCGAATAATTTAACAAGCCTCAGGACTTGCTAAATAAGGCCAAGACCAGCTCCCGGTTGTACTACCGATGATGATGAAAATCGGATAATCAAAGCAGCAGAGTCGTATACCACAGCAATTAACATTGCAACTCCAAATCACTAGAGTGTACTTGAGGATAAGATCGAATTCGTATACGCGGCAGTGGTTTGATGTGTTGAGGCGTTGATTCTATCTTTTAATGATTCTAACCATCATAGCGTTGGTTCGAATCGCGCTATCTTCATTATCGTCGCAAAATGCTATAATATAATGTCATGCTCACTCCGTTGGTCGCGGTCCTCGTCGTATCTCTTGGCGAAGCTCTCTACGATGTGTTTGTCCAAAACTATCAATTTTCAAGTGTCTTGTGGGGGTTCTACGAACCACACAACCCACTATAGGTTGAGATGTTCTTTCCACCAAGGAACATACTCACCTTTATCCATTACACGTGCCCACAGACACGTGTCCCAAAAGTCCTTACTCCCACCTGAAACAAAAGGTAACATTTCAGACACCAACATTGAATTCAATAGCAAAAATCAATCGAACTAAACGTTCAAAAGTCTCTAATATTGAATTCAACGCATCCAATTCGACGCGCCAATTGAACGCATCCAGTCCAACGCATCCAATGCAGGCCATCAATGCAATACATACATTAAACGCGTTCTTCGGTAAACAAACCAAACAAGGAATATCTCCGCTGGTAGCTAGTAGCAATTAGTACCTAAATTCCTAGCATGACGCAAAACCTAAAAGGCACACTTTTGCAAACAAAGGATAGCGATTCGCCGCCGACCAACAGTCATGCAATCATAAACATCTTAACGTAGATCACACACTAGATGTTTATGATTTGGAAATGCAAACGAAAACTATACCAATCCCACGGTTCCTTTGTACCCATCTGAAGTGCACAAGAACCCTCGTTGTCTTAGGCCAGATGGGGAACACAAACAAATGCCAAGAAATGATGGAAAATTAAGCCGGGGTACGATCGATCGTTCAAACAAAGGAACAAGATTACGATAAAGAAGACGGAAAGGAGAATGTTCTATGATGGGAAATTTTCTTTGCAGACTAGATGGGAAATTTTCTGTTTCAGATGGGGGATAAGAAATTCGAAATGGGGATGAGAATTTTTCAGTCTACTTCTTGCATCCGTGTAATAGAGATAGTGACAGAGAAACTCTACGAAGAGGTCAGTCCGCGCTGCAATTGAATTAAAGAACAAACGTTAAACTCCGTGCAATTGAATTTAAGAACAAACATTAAAATCCGTGCAATTGAATTCAAGAACGAACATTTAAGAACTCCGCGCAACGAGTGTCTAAATGCTAGAGTGCCTTCCAACGTCGCACGGATTAATGTGCTATCAAAAAGTTTGTGGTCAATTGTATGTTACGAGAAAAGTATCTTTTAAAGGTGTGACTGTTCGGTCCTAAGTGTGACTCTTATGTGTATCCTTGAGTGGGTAACTATCCATAAAGCCGTCTGTAATCTATGTACAACAAAAGGAAAAGGAAACAATAAAATAAAGAAATCGAATTTGTACACACGGCGGTGGCCTGTGGGATGCGCTTTGGTTCAATTTTTGGTGATTCTAACTATCATCCCAAACGATATAATTGGTGACTACGACGTGATCTGTGTACACACAGCACACACTTTCCCGTAGTAAAACAGTTCTTCACGACACGATCACGACTTCTGCATAGAGCACCAGCACACTTGGCTACTCCGACGATCTCTCGCTCGCTCGTTCCTCGCTCCGTCGTTCGCGCACGAAGCTGATCGTAACAAAGTTACTGGGGAGGGAGTAGTGTGGCGTTTGTAACAGATATACACACAATACACAAGCAAAGAAGTGAAGAACGCCGAACGAAAATCGAATAAGAAAATACATCAGAGCCGTATACCATAGCGATAATATAACAAGTCCACATCAGTCGAAAGTACTTGAGTTTAGAAATCGAATTCCTACACACGGCGCCCCCTAAAGGGTTGCGCTTTGGTTGAAATTTTGGTGATTCTAACTGTCATAGCGTCAGTTCGAATCACACGTTCGTGAAGAACGCCGAACGAAAATCGAATAAGAAAATACATCAGAGCCGTATACCATAGCGATAATATAACAAGTCCACATCAGTCGAAAGTACTTGAGTTTAGAAATCGAATTCCTACACACGGCGCCCCCTAAAGGGTTGCGCTTTGGTTGAAATTTTGGTGATTCTAACTGTCATAGCGTCAGTTCGAATCACACGTTCTTCACTATCATCCCAAACGCTATAGTCTCACTTGTGTTTTAATTCATGATTTTCACTAGCTCTTCTCGGGATATTCATTGCATTCATTCATTAGTATGGTCGAAAGTGATAGCAAGGCCGTTTACCTCGCCCTGGAATACCTAACGATCGCTATCCTCATTTCCACTTCCACTGTTTTTCTCTTTCATTGATTTCGGCTCCTAGACAGTGTTTTCCAATTACGTGTTAAAATTACGTACATAAGTGTACACCACAACAAAGACAAAACGTGATTTAAAAGAATGTTAAATTGCAAAACACAAAATAGAACAAAATGTAGAATTTTTTTATTTTTTTTTTTATTTTACTTCTCGCAGGAAAGCCCAACTTACGGCGCTCAATCAGAGCCCTGAGATGCTATTTTTGCTCAACCCGGTCCATCAGCCAAGCTCCGTAAGATGCTCAAGGATGTCTCCCAACCATTTCACGAAACCTATAGCTTAATGGGGTGGTATTTTACCGGGCGGCTGGGCCCTTGGATCCTATCTACCACTCAGTAATTGTGCTGAACTGTACAATAGCAAGAGTTGTTACTTGAACCTAGGTTTGCACAATCAAACGCCAGACACAAATTCCATACGAACTCACCCATTGAGGCGAATATTTGGAAAGAAAATTAGTTTCCCTTTAAATATAATAAATACATGCATCTTATGGTTTTTTTTCACACACTTCTTTTGAATGTACATACCTCTGATCATGTCTCAAATTTTAATTTTTTATTCGCCATCAAAAAATCCTCCGAACCTCCCATATTTAAATTTGTTGCAATAACATCTTGGCAATACTCCTTCAAATATTTATTTCAACATATTCAGAACTCACTACACTCTTACCGTGTTGGATATTCTAATCATGTTTTACCCTCCTCCCCTGACGTTCACAGCATTGTTATCAGCTTTCTGTAATTACACGAAAGTTGTATGTAAAGGCAACAACCTTTGGATGGATTCCTCAATTTGTCAGTTGGTTGTTTTTATATTGTTAATTAGATAAAACATATACAACAAAACAAACGCGGTCAACGGCCCTTTAATGAGTTTAGCTGATAAAACCCTTATCGCACACTCCTTGAAAACCGTAAAGTTAAAGTCTATCTAGACTTTAACTTTACGAGTTTTTAAGTAAGCTCTCGTTTTGCATAAACAATAAGTTGCTTTTACAAATTCCTTACAAAATGTTTCCTGTGGTTAGTAGTTAACGGTAGACTACCGTGTTCTTAGTTGGTAGTCTAAAACGATGTCAGGGGAGTGGATGGTCACGGATGGGAGAATGGTTCCAATTTCATTTATAAAAGGTTTATAAATGAATGATAGTACCTAATCGTAAAAGTTTCAATGCGAATTTGAAGATGAGACATCTACTTGAGAAATCAGTGATAAGCCATGATCATCAAGTGTATGTAGCTGAAGTTGAATTTTAGGTTATCGTTCACATTATTTTGTAATGAAGAAGAGCTTTAATGAAGTTTGGAAATGTTCCCCATTGAAGCCTTTGATAATACCACGATGGCATAATATAACTAATCGAGTACATATATTTCCCAAATTGGTCTAAATGATCTGGTAATGTGATACATTTTTGCAGGAGGTACGCTCAAGTTCATCATCGCTTTCTTCAACTTGCGTAGCCCAAAAACCTTTAGAACACATATCTTAACCGCCTTACCGTTTATGGTTTGAAAGTAGACGCATGTGGAGTTTTTTGCACCGTCTCCTGTAGTCGGTACAGATTCACAATAAAACTCACGACACTATGATATATTGTACCGATTCGAAATACTTCGGTAATCATTCGTCGTAGTCTAAAAGAGTCAAACTAGGAATACACCGCTGGGATAACTTGACAGTTGGAATGAATTCGTACTAAGATTTCTGGTATGACATCCTTCAGGCGATTGTCACACTCTGCCTTTCAATGTTTTTGTCCATTATTACAATCAGTCGTTGACATCGGTGTGCATTACTTTCACTTCCTTTTCCTTTTTTTCCTGCTCCCACTACACTTTGGCCTTTAAGAATACCATAAACTCCCTTCGAGCGCTGGTGAGGTAAAAGAGCATTAATATCGTAAACGTATTTTCGCAGCCAGAACTAGTTACCTTGTTATGTCGAACAAGCAATAAAGCACCAACCTTTTTAGAACCTCTTAATTTCGTGTACATTTACCATTCTTTCTTTGTATGCATTTACCGTATTAGCGCGAAAGAAAGCTGCGACTGTTAAAGAAACTTTCTATGCCAAAATAGAGATTGTAGTTGCAATTTTTTAGTTACTTTATTAGATTCTTCAGAGAGTTCTCATTAGCATTCAACATAATTAGACGATTAACGTTGTTTCCAATATAAAGATTAACATTACATGTAAATTTTGATGCATAAACTGCTTCTTCAACGAAAAATGGAATGCGCATTTTCATCAACGCAATATTTTTGAAGTCTTAGCATGAGTTTAATATCTTTCTGAAATCATCTGCTCCGAAGCGATACTGGTTTTTTGTGCTAAGCCCTTGCAATGGGACAAACATTTTGGGTCAACAACTGCAATATCCGTGAGTTGATGTGCAATCTGTGGCAAGTCTCCATTTATACTTTGGTGGATGTTTGTCTTTGGCGAATGCTTGTAGATTGACCTTAGGTCGGGTATTGATGACTGCGGTGTTCCGCCGAACAACGTCCGCAGTAGAAGGAATTAAACACCGGAACACGGAGACGATCACACAAATGAAACACTTTTTTTTTTTTACATTTCTGTATTTATTGACCATAAATGATTTGTTACAATAAGTAATACAGATAACTTATAATTAGCTTAGCTTTAATCGTTTACACATACTTGCTAGTACATTTTTCAAACATTATTATAAAGTTATATATTTCATGGGTGGACAAGATAGGAGTAGGTGGGGCTTCCTGGAAAAGGTCAGAAAACCAGGATATATTTATTTACTTAACCTATAACTAATTTGCTTAACTTAACTTAACTTAGCTTAGCCTAGCTTATCTAATTATTAAATCTATTATTATTACAATAAGTTAGAGTAGGGTGGGGCGGGAGGTATAGTGGTCGATGGGTAGGATTTGGGTTAGGGTGGGTACTATCAGTCGGGGATATGGGTTGGGGGAACACTTTCCGATTGGTCGTTGAAACGCAAGATATTAGAGAAGGGTTGTATATTACAATATTTAAACGGGTGAGGTGAGAGTTCAGTATTGTGGTATACAATCTCATTGGAGTTGTTGACCAACCGGCCAAAGGTGAAGAGGGTTCTGGTGTGGAGACAGTTCGGGTAGGCAGTTCGGTTGTCTGACGGAGTCGATGTGAGCGCATTTATTATCGGATTGGGATTATTTGGAAGATTTTCGATAAATTTGATGGACAGCTCGAGGAAGCGTCGATCTATACGTTCAATATTAGCGGCATAGTAGAGCGAACTACTGTTGTAATATTTGTGGGAGTTAGGATGTCGGTTGAGGCCAGTGATAAGTCTGAAGCATTTCCTTTCGAAAATGCGTAGCTTCTCCATTTGGGCGGGTGTAATATGGTACCATATCGGGCATGCATATGTGAGAGTGGGTCTGATTATTTGTTTGTGGATAAGTGATTTGACTTTGGGAGAGAGACCATTCGGTTTGTACATGACTTTTCTGCAGAGGTTCAGTTGGGTTGTGGCTTTACGAATCGTATTTTTAATGTGGGCGGAGAATGACAGATTGTTGGTAAAGGTTATACCTAGATACTTTAAGGTTTTGGAGGGTTTAATTATATTGTTATTTATTTTAATTCTGATTTTATTATGGCAGCGAATAGTGTTGTTTGTACAACTCGCGTTTCTGCCTTTAAAAACGATGAGCTGAGTTTTGGTTGGATTTAGTTGAATTCTCCACTTGGTAAAGTAGGCTGACAGGATTGGGAGATATCTGTTAATACAGTTTCTTGCCTCCTTGACAAGCTTGTTGCTTGAATAAATTAAGGTGTCGTCGGCATAGTTGAGCATTGTTGTATTGGGTAACAGTGGCTGCGGTGCGTCTGATGTATAAAGAAGGTGTAGTAGTGGGCCGAGGATGGATCCTTGAGGAACTCCTGCGGTTATGCTATAAGGTGTCGATAGAGTTGAGTTTATTTTCACCATGAACTTTCTATCAGAGAGGTAAGAAGCGAGAAGTTTTGTGGAGTGGATGTTTAATCCATACATTGAATGAAGTTTGTATAACAGTCCTGCGATCCAGACACAGTCGAATGCTTTAGCTATGTCTAGGGAGACACATACCGTTGGGGATTGGTTTTGGAGGTGGGTCGTCACATCATGTGTCAGTTTTAAGAGAACATGACAAGTGGAGTGTTGTGAGCGGAGGCCAAATTGAGAGTTCTGAATGAGGGAGTTATCCCTGGCAAATGAGAGAAGATTTTTGTAGATTTTACATTCAAGAATCTTGCTAAGCGAGTTTAGCTGCGATGTCGGACGGAAGTTATCCGGGTACTTGGAGGGCCCAGATTTGCTAATAGGGACGATCACCGCTGTTTTCCAACTTTTAGGGAAATGTGAAGCGTTTATTATGTGGTTGAGAAGAACGAGAATCGGGAGCAAGTTGCCTGGGTGGAGTCTTTTGAATAGGAGGTTAGGGATTCCATCTAGGCCAGTCGATTTTTTATTGTTACGTGAAGTAATGACTTCGGATAGTTCTTCAAGGCTTAGGAATGTGTCGATTCCTACGGGGTGTGATGCTTTATTGCTTTCGGTGAATTCAGTAATAAATGGTGTGAGGGATGGCTCCAGTGAGCGTGGAATGTAATCGTTCACGGTTACGTGGAAATTTGTTACTGGGAGGGTATCGTTTTGCTTATGTACTTTGCAGAAATGTTCCGCGAGACAGTTTGCTATATCAGTGTCCGACTGGACGATGTTATTATTAGTTGGGTGAATAAGGTAATCTGTTCGAGGCTTGAGTTTGCGACCCGTTAGTCTGTTTATGTTTTTAAATAGATCGCGATTTGGTTTGATACTGTTTAGGGTGGATGTGTAGGTCTGATTAGTGAAAACTTTTAGTTGTCCATTTATCAGGGAGGTCAATAGCTGGATCTGTTGTTTAATAAAAGGTGAGTAGCTAGTGTGCAATTTTCGTCGGAGTTGTTTTTTTATACGTAATAATTTTGTGAGTAGGTTGGGTAGGGGTTTTCCTAAGTGATTATGAGGAACGATAGTGGGAGTATGGCTGAAGAGAGCATTTCCCAGTATTTGCTCTATTTGGGCCGCTGCTTGGTCAATTTGTGTAGGGGGCAGGTTAGAAGATTCCGGTAAAGAAAATTTTGAAAAGCTAGCAGCAATATCCTTATTGACTTTTTTCCAGTTTGTTTTGGTGAAATTTGGAATAGGATTCAGGGTGTAGAGTGGTTCAAGCGAGGGGATTTGAACCGAGGTGTGGACAGAGCCATGATCCGAAGGGAATGTGAAGGACACTGTGGGAGGTTTAGATGAATAGCTATCTGTAGACTTTAGGAAGAAATCGATTGTTGACTTGGTTGAGCTGCAAATTCGAGTAGGCTGCAACGGACAGTCTGCGTAGACATATGGATGAAGTCGGAGGAGATCAAGGAGTTGGCAGCCGTATTTGTTGCATTTGATGTCATTAAATGCAGTATGTCGTGCGTTCCAGTCTCCTCCTATTATGAAAGGTGCTGGCAGAGACTGTTGGATTATTTGTGAGATGTCTGCACTAGGGAAGTTTGGTTCACGAGAAGGGTGAATGTATATGGAGGACAAGACCAGTACTTTATTATTTCGGCAGAAAAGTGTAACAGCCGTGTATTCGACACTAGTTATATTAGCAAATCTAATCTCAGTAAATTGGAATTTTTTATGTATTAGGATTCCCGTACCTCCATGAGGGCCAGAGGTTCGTGGGTTGGACACAAATGTGTAATTAGGTATGTAGACTCGAGAAGTGGATTTCAGCCAAGTTTCTGAAAGCAGAAGAATATCTGGGGAGAACTTTTCAACAAACAGTCGGAGGTGTTGTCTACGGGTGTGGGAATAAATGGACTCTGAGTTGAGGGAGATAAGGGTTAAGTTATACGTTAAGGGAAAGGATGTGGGAAGTTATTAAATTTAAGATCTGACCTTTTTTTTCCAATTCGGAACTGTGTTTTAAGGTTGGTAGTAGTGTCTCCAGGCTCCTGATGTATCCCAAGATATCCAGGTTGAGAACGTTGGGGTTGGGTTGTTGAGATTTCGGGCAGCTACGGGAACTTTTCGTAATTTCTGCATATGATGTTCCTGACCCCCTGAGATGGGATGGTTGTGGTGATAAGGGTTTCGTTGCATCTGGTTTGGCCGTATTAGTTACCGTATGTACTGAACGTCTCTCCAGAATCCGTAGCTTTTCGGGGCATTGTGAAAAACTAGCTGGATGTGGGCCTCCGCAGTTACAGCAAGTTATGGTAATTTTTTTCGTGGATGTTGATCCATCTGCGTTTGTTTGCTGAATTATTGATGGTTCTGTGCCAGGCGGGTTCACTTTGCACTCTCCTGGTATATGCTGTTCGGCACATTTTCCGCATCGTGCACTTAGGTGGCACGCAACTGCTAGGTGTCCTGATCCTTGACACCTTTTGCAATGGAGAATGCTTGTTTTATTTTTGAATTACTTGTTGTAAAGGTTTAAGGATTTAATACACACATTTTTTTAACGTTTTGTTCTCACAACGACTTTACACAATCGGAACGAATATATATTTTCTTTACAAATGCAATCTCACACCTCAAATTACTACTCGACACCGTTAAACTCGACTTTTTTTGTTTTCTCGGATCGCGGATACCTCCTTGGTGGGGTTCTCTAACTGGACTCCTCGTCGCGTTGACGAATGGGGACTAACTGTCTGCCCAAAAAGATATCCCGATTCAAAACTGGTATCTGTATCCGTACAGGAGAAATTTCCCTATTCGATCTGCCAACAAAATTCCCAAAATCTCTGTTAACAGCGTACTATTTTATCCCAGGGATAATTTCCTATTTTCCTGAAAGGAGAAATTCGGTCATCATCATACATCATTATCACCCTCGGTGGTGGTGATAGAATTTCATTTCGATGGCCGTCGATAGAGAGCCGCCTCTATTTGCATAGCACATCTGGCGCCCAGGCCGACGGATATCGTGCAATTTGAATGGACGTACGGTCCATGCGTTTTGTTTAACTTCTTTCGGTTAAAACTAACAATCCATTAGGTCTTTCTAATGGGCGTGAAATACAAAAAAGCAACCGTGGGATTGGAATAGTTCCTTTGTAGGTTTTAAACCTCATACATTTTCCGAATTATCACGTTGAGAAAATTACGGTTGCCTACAATTTGGTAGCGGATAGGCGATATGCTTTATTGCATGAAGTTGCCGTTTCTTTTGTTTGCCGATGGATTTGATGGTCTTTGTGGCAGACCACCCGCACGTGCATCCGTTGGTCGGCTAATTTGCTGACGATAGCAATTCCTTGTAACATCGGGTAGATGTTCAGGATTTCCGATTGTGCAGTGCCGGAGTGCGGCGCATTTCAGTCTTTGGGGATAGGATGAATGAATGTTTTCCTTTGTCAGGTATGCCATATTCGAATTGTTGAGCTTGACATTGAAAGCTTTGGGCCGTTCAGTTCCTTGCTTTTTCGTGTCGGGTTCAACGTTGGCCAAATGTTTCAGCGCACTAGCGGAATTAACGACACGCGTCTGTGGGCGCGTGTAACGTTTTCAGGATAGGTATGTTCCTTGAAGAATAGGAACCCTACCTGGGTGGAATTGTGCGTTCGTAGAACGCTGCAATACAATTGGAGATAAACAATTCTTTGATTAAATGGAACTGAAGTAATTGCTGATATAGTTATTTCTAATTTCAACATGCCTGGATGTAACTTCAGTAGCACCTGCTTTCTTCACAAATTATGGCCTATATATCTTTTTATAATTCAATTCAAAACAACGTATAAAGGGCGACCAGAATATTTGTCGAATTCTGCGCGAAGATCAAACAATTTGATGCCGGCAAAAAAATATTTTTTTCTGCACATTTTAACATTTGTTCGATGGGTGTATATAAACTACGTTGTATTAACTAATTGTGAATTGTAACGGATGTAACAATATTCAGGTATGGTACAGCTGATTACTGAATAATACTTTCTTGCAGTTTATAAAAATAAAAACAGTTGTTTGCCTATGGAAGACGAGAATCCTTGCAGAAGCCATGGATCTTGTTACAGTTTAAATTTGGCGAGAAAATGCCGTTGGTACTCCGCTCGGGGAGCATTTTCACATTTATAGATCATCCATGAGGTTTAACAAATATGAAGCTGGTATAACACACCAGTCTATAACACACGTTTTATTAACTAACGGTGAAGTATAAACGATGTAAAAATATTCACGCATCTTACACTTGATTACCGAGGATATGAAAAGTGGTGTTTGTCTATGAGAGACAAGAATCCTTACAGAAATCATGGGCATACCGTTTAAATTTGTCTGTACTAGGTTCACATTGCTGAGGAGAGTGGAGTAAGTACACATATAAGGGCCATGGGTAGGGCTCTCCAATTATAAGGAAATTGGAAGTTTTTTGTTAAGGGAGAAAAAGGTATTCCTGGACCTCGCGGTGATAGGCTTGGCGACGCCAAGTAACTATGGCCCACCTAGTCCAGCTGATCAGAAGGCTGACCATGGAGAAATTGACTTACGTGGCTCCGTTGGCAAAGGCGATGAGGACTTACCTGGATTAGATGAAGCACCAGGATTACCAGGTGATAGATCAGAAAAGGACTAGAAAGGTGAATCGAGAACACCTGGACGACGTGGAAGTGATGGCCAAGCTGGACAACCTAGATACCCAGGGGAAAAGTATTTGCCGAACAAACCGGTGCTCCTGGCCAAAAGGGTGAACCAGGTTTAGATGACGAAACTTGTGAGTCAGGTTTAGACAAAGAGAAGAGTGACATAGGATACCCTGGCCCACGAGAGCCTAAAGGTGAAAAAGGTAATTACGGACGTCCTGGTGCTCCTGGCAGTCCGGGTCTTGACGGTTTCCCAGGAAAGCCTGGTTTGCCACGTCCACGTGGTTTTGACAAACTTACAGGTGCCAAGGGCGAATCTGTAAAAATTGAGCGGATTGGGAGGTGTTAAGAGTGACAAAGGTGACACAGGTTGCCCTGGTATTCCTGGGGCCCATGGTCCTAGAGGAGAACGTGGGTTCATCATCATCATCATCATCATCATCATTATCGGCACTACAACCGGGCACCGGTTTTGGCCTTATTTAGCAAGGCCTGAGGCTTGTTAAATTTTCCATAATGATTTGTTTTTTCCGGGCAAGGTCATTAGTCTTGCGCCAGAACGTGGGTTCTCTGGTGCAAATGGATTAGACGCTTAGCCCATCACAATTGTAGGCGACAAAGGAGAATTCGGCATAAGAGGCTTTCCTGGTCCAGTTGGAGAAAAAGAAAAAATTGCTCTTCCTGGCCGTGATGGGCAAAAGGGAGATCGTGGCTTATCTGGTGCCCCGGAGCAGCCGGTTTGATTGGAGTCACTGGCCAAAAGGATGATTTAGGACCAACTGACGAACATGGAATTCGTGATATTGCAAAAGGTCACCCTGGACGTGCAGGTAAAAACAGTCGTGAAAGTATGCCTGACCCTAAGGCGAAAAGGCGAAAAAATACTACTAGACCTTGAAGGTATTCCCGGAGCATTAGGTTCACCTGCTGCCCCCGGACCTCAAGGCCCTAAAGGTGATCGTGGAGTTGCCGATTTCCCTGATAAAGATGGCCAAGATGGTTTCCATGGCCCAATTGGGTCCAAAGGTGATTAAGCACCGCCAGGCGAAAAAGGAGCACATGGGTTACCTGGATTCGAAGGCCAAAAGGGCGAAACGGACAAGCAGGGCATTCCTGGCGTGCCGAGTCTTAATGGATATCCGGGACCCAAAGACGACCTTGGATTAAATGGCTTAGAAGGATAAGTTGGGCCAATAGGATCAGTCGGTGAAACGGGTAATTCAGGATCTAAGAGACGCGATGATTATGATGGCATTAATGGCTCAAAGGGACAAGTAGAAAGGAGAAGGTTTATGCTAATCTTTACAATAGGGTATGCAAGCGAGATTGGAATGTGCATATAATGTTATAACAAAATAAAACTAATTCTTAACAGTTATTGAAATGTTTGCATGTTTCTACAATTGGTAGTCGGATTAGAATTTATAAAGTAACTGACGAATTAAATGGGACCGTATTGCGAAATAATGAAAGCAAGAGAAACTGATGCACTATTTGGAAACGAATTAGAAGAAATATCGTAACTCTGTTGCAACATCTATTAATTGACTAGAATCAAGAGTTTAGTTTGGAATCAAGAGTTTTTAGAAAGTTTAAATTTGAATCAAAATTGTTAGAAATCATACGGAAATGAGATTTAAAAAATACATTTGACCAAAACAAGTGGTGGAGTATTCTGACATCACAGTCAGAAGGTTCGCAAGTGAGCCAGCTGTTCTTTACTTCACTTATATTATTGTGACGCATATGACAATCAGGTAGACCCCTGGCAGGTCTCCAAAACAAAGTACTGGAAAACTGGAGACTATGAGCATAAAAACGATAAGTCGCCAGTGAGAGAAGTGTTACCGGGAGGGAGAAACGAAAAGTCAGAGGAGATATGAAGTAACGGTTGTCATTAGCGGACGAATAAAGTTTTAAATAGAAAATTAATTCCATGGCTCTTACTTCATGAGAATAATTAGTCCAGCGAACCCTAAGCTCGCGTGCGTTATCTACTGGTGGAAATTCTTTAACAGATTCACATTAGATAGATCTCGTAACGAGCCAAAATGGTCTTCGGCTGGACCAATTAGTTTTTTGTTACCCGGAGAAAATAATTTTATAGAAGAAATAGATATATAGGTACCCCTATAGGGGTGTTTAGTGGGGTAAGATGGAAAGAGGAAGGTTTAAGAGGGTTAAAGCGATGGGTGCTTCTGCGGCGCCTTGAAGAAACCCCACACCCCTCCTATATCATGGTAGTAAGAAAATAACGTCTTGTTTTACAACGTGTTATGTGAGATGCAGAGTTAGTACACAACCGTGGCTTACACGTTCCGAAAGCTTATTAATTAAGTGGTAGAAACATGAAGGTTCATGTCTTGTTGGTGACATGGAACAATATCTAATAGTAATGGCGCCTTGAAACTCAAATTGTTTCGTTTTAAATAATTTTGATCATCTAGCACAAAACAATTTAAGGGGAAAACCATATTAGACGGTTCAAAAAGTCGATTATATTTTATTGCTTATTTTTATTTATTAATATGCTACTGTAGAAACCCAAAAACCGACCACTCCTTTGGTATTATTTTTTTTTTTTGGATATGAAAAAATGTGTTATTAATAAAACGAAGGCGCAAGGCTAATAACCTTGCCCGGAAAAACAAAGTATTATGGAAAATTTAACAAGCCTCAGACTTTTCAAATAATCCCAAGACCGGATCCCGGTTGTAGTGCCGATGATGATGATGAATAAATCAAAGTTTACCCCATGTTTATATATGTATTAAGGTAGCATTTAAAAAAAATAGCGGCCCAAGGACGTTGTCAAAATATCTTGAAATTTTTAACGTGCAAAAAAAATTCTTCTTAAGCTACATGAAAATGTCTAGAGAATGTCTTACGGAATTTTGAAAATATTAATTTTTGAAAAATTAAAGCTTAAAATTTGATTTATTTCTTAATAACTTATTGTTAATCTTTGGAAAAAACGGCATTCTCTGTGGAATCTAATCAAGAAACTACAGTTAAAGTTTGAGCTTAACTGGATAAAAATTGAGGGAGTTATCTTGGAAGCCAATTTGAAAAACAATTTTAACCGCGTTTAAAGTTTTAGATCATGACGTATGGCGTACGAGGAGGGGGGGGGGGGGGGGGTGTCCGGTCTGACCCACAAATGGCACCAGTAGGTCTAATTTTTGGCTTCTATTCTATAGTACTATGTCTCATTAGCTTGTATATAGATTTTCAGGTCGATTGCTTTGTTAGTATGTATTTAAGAGGTCGGGCCGGAAACCCTTCACCCCACCCCTGTACGTTATACGTCATGATTTAAAATTATAAACGTAATTTTTTCTCATTCTACGTACATTTTTATTTTGTTCTTTTTCTTATATTTATCTTGCTTGCTAGACAAACAGTGCTTAAATTCTAGCTTATTTAAATTATATTCTAACTTACTGGTACCCTGCGGACACTCTAAGCTAGACTTGTCATGTATTATTACCTACCGGCTTTGTTTCTTTTATATTTATTGTATATATTATAGTTATTTTAATCTTCATTAATAATTTACCAAACAAAGAACATTTAGAACAAAAAAGCTAGCAGCTTCATGATCAGCCAACGCAATTTCTTCTTGAACTTTCAGGATCAACCTTTACACGCCAGAAAATCTGGGTTAATATAATATTCTCCAATAAGAATAAGCTTTTTGCGTAATGATGTTACCATCTAATGGAATTCTTTCTTGGCAGTAATCATCAATCCAAACGCTAAGTACCTTTTTCATTTTCTCAATAATTGGCGTTCGGGGACGAGCTGCACATTTTACGCATATCGAAGATCCACCAGCAACTGCACTCTTATTTCTTTTTCTTTTTTTTAATAGCCCGGACTGTCGTTTAATTTAAATTACGACTGTTTCCAATGTGAGATGTTCTTTCTTGTGTTAAAAAACGATCCAAAATGTATATCTTTACTTCTAAAGGATTAATTTTATGTTAAACGTTGTTTTTTTTTTTGTTTTTTTTTATCAGACATGACTTGAAACTTGATATTCCAAAAATAAATCCGAAATTAAAGAGGGAAAAGTAAGTCTCTAACGTATCGTTGTTCGACGCAGACTGGCTAACATTCGCTGAAGACAATTTGTGCCCAGACCACGGAAAAAAACAAAACAATGCTTACCGTTCATGGGCTATCGGGTGCTACGAGGGTTGCCTTCTATATTTCGGGATTAGAGAACAAAAACAAATATTGATCATCGAAAATCACTTTATTGTTTTTCAAAATATTCCCATGAAGATCTATACACTTTTGCATGCGTTTGAACCAATTGTCGAAGCACTTTTGCCACTCTGATTGAGGTATCTCCAACACATGCATCTGAATGCAGCAACCGCTTCTTCAGGTGTCGAAAAACGTTGACCTCTCAGTTTGTTTTTTACGTACGGGAATAAAAAGAAGTCATTCGGTGCCAAGTCAGGACTATACGGCGGATGACCCATCAAATCGATCTTTTGGGTGCTCAAAAATGCAGTTGTCGCAGCCGATGTGTGAGAGCTCGCATTGTCGTGGTGAAGAGTGATCCGTCTTCGGCGGTTGGTTTTCCTGATTTCTTGGAAGACAACTGCAAACAAATGGTTGTGTACCACTCAGAATTGACTGTTCTGCGTTGTTCTAGTGGTACGGTTGCGACATGTCCAGTTTTTCCGTAAAAACAGGCGACCATTTGCTTGGAAGTGCTTCTTGCGCGAACAACTTCTGTTGGATTTGGCTCATCTTGAAACACCCAGACAGTCGACTGCTGTTTACTTTCGGGCTCATACGCGTAAATCCACGATTCATCACCTGTCACGATGTCATAGACGTGTTTCGAAGCACCGCGACCGTATTTTTTGAGCATTTCTTTCGACCAATTGACACGAGCCTTTTTTTTGGCGATTGACAAATTGTGTGGGATCCAACGCGAACAAATTTTTTTGACAGTCAAATGTTTATGCAATATTGAATGTATGCTGGTCCCACTAACGCCTAAGGTTGTCTCAATCTCACGATAGGTCACATGACGATCTTCCAATATCAGTTCGCGCACAGCATCAATGGTTTTCGGAACAACAACTGATTTTGGACGACCTTCACGAAATTCATCTTGGAGTGAACTACGACCACGATTGAATTCACCATACCATCGATAAACACTGGTCCTTGATGGAGCTTCATCGCCAAAAATTGAATTAAGTTCATCCATGCACTGTTGCTGAGTTAATCCACGCCGAAAGTTGTAAAAAATAATCGCACGAAAATGTTGACGATTTAATTCCATTTTTGGGCCGAGATGAATCTTTTAAGTTACTGTAAACAACACAAATAACGCTCGTATGTCAAAACGTTCTGAGTGCGTATAACCTCAAAAATGTCCAACTTTACGACAGAGCTGTCAATTGCCGGATTGCAACACTAGGGTTGCCAAATCCCGAAACATAAGAGGCAACCCTCGTATTGCGTTTCACAACAGATTGGTACAGTATTCGATTGTCGCATTACATTTTATCCATTTCGATAAGACATTCTACAACACACACTGTATCTCTGAGATAACAAGTTTTGGTGTCGTTGCCATGTAAACTGTGCATAACGATTTTCGCTATAACATGAGAATAGAATTGTATACGAATAAATTATAATTTATAATATACCTCCAGGTTAAAAGATTATAGTCAATAATTCCTTCCCGTCATTATTTTAAGTTAATTAATTTACAAATATGTTAAACAAAAATCGTGTTATCCAGTGCTCAACAAAGGTTTTCATAATTTCCTTATTGTGATAGAGCGAAACGGTGGTATACGAGGGTTTCCGCAATTTATTTATCGTGTTAGAGCGAAATCGTGTTGTAGGAGAATTACCAGTATATTGTATACAGATCTTAGAAATCCTTGATGGACATTAGAGAGAAGTGTGCGGGCAAGTGGTCTTCTAATTAAATTTAAAACCTTTAAAACAATAATTTGAAAAAAGGTGCAACTTTTTTATCTGCAGTCGTGTTATAAAAACAACGCCAGTAGTGGATAATGAGTCGAGAGGTTGACGATTTTGCAACACCACCGATCGTGTTGTCAGTTCGCCCAACATGATTCGACTGAATTAAGAATTGATTTCTGCTCTGACGCAAAATGCTTAGCATCGAGGAGAACCTTCGTTACAAGTATTACACAATCAAAATCGAAACCACCACTGTTTCGTTATTAATACCCACAGCTATACCATTGATATGGAATTCTGACCTACCAACAGTCATAATTTGAATCATTTCGATTTCCATGTATAAGTTGTATAATTGAAAATTCGTCGATATGAACCTTGACATATTAAATTGCGCCTGCGGGTGCAAAATTCAAGCAAACGCCGGTAAGTAATTTACTTGTTATTTTACAAACAATCTGGTTAAAACATTTTCTAAAGTTTTTCATGCTTGCAAAAGAAAAAAGTATGCTTGACGAACACGCTGACTGAAGTAAAAAATGGTGTTGGTTTTCCAAAAAAAAAAAAATGATACAACAGTAAGGCGTGAGGGAAAGTTAAAAATAGCCGAGCACTTAAAGACACGTGCAACTTTTCTGACAGTCAAAAGTAAACCAAACATTCAAAATTGATGCAAATGCCAACTTACATCCGGGTATTTATATTAAAAAGATAAAACAAATTTGGTTGATAATCCAATCGATGAGAGACTACAAAATTTAGAAATTACCATTAGTTTTTGATCGCACCACGTTTTTGAAAATCCTAATCAGTACTACTTCCTCAATTCTCCGATAGGAAATCAGTTCTACATCTAATAAAACGAAAGCTTCACTCTATGAGTCTATTACACTTTCGAACTCGTATTGAACAATCAAAGAGCTGAATGTACACAGATCTAAGGGTGCACGTTGCTTTCCCCGGTATAGTTTACTCAACCGGATGATTACCAGATAGATGGAATGCAATGAATATACGAGGGCAGTTTGATAAGTCAGTGGCTTTTTGAATAAAATATATTTTTTTCACATAAGCATATTGAATATGTCCATGCCATAAGAGTGGAACATCCACAAAAAGGTGGAATGTTAAATTTTTTTTGAATAACTTGGCAATATCCACTACGACAATATTGCTTTCGCCAAAGTATTGCATGGAGAGACTCCCTTGTTCTATATCTGTGGGGGTTCTCTAAATACATGGAGAACCAGCCCACTAGTTCCGCCTAATTTCGACCGCCAACAGCGTGTCAAACCAACCTTTCTCCTACTTACCTATTCACCTGAAAAGCATGTTGCAATAATGGACGCATAGCTGAATTCAATATTCTATGCAAGTAATGCATAATTGAATTCAGCTACCTTTCTGCCATACGGCAACTCCAGTCCTCTAACCATGAGATTTCCACCGGAAATTCGAATCCATGTGGTTAGCAACAACAAGTCGAACCAAACGACACTGTTGCATAATGATGCAACAGCTTCGGTAATTATCGACGTCCATAACATGTTTCTCACGTTAATATTACCACAGACATCGCACTAGGTCAGTGGCACACCTCGAGACTGCATTAATACACACACAGTAAGCCAGATCAACCCTGTGTTATGGTGCTTTCCTTTTGATTTCTTCATCCTTTCTACGCCCATCGACGTCAAACGAATACGCAAGTACTTATCCACCTCGATGAGCGTGGGGAATTGATGGATGCACAAGAGAGCACGATTAACATTGGTTGATCATTGTGCGAAAGCAGAAATTACCCATCTTCATCCCTAATTCAGTCAGCCGCTATTCAACTATCGTAGCGTGTGAACGCTAGTGCACACGCTCGAGTCAGAACGCAAGAGAAGTGTTGTCAGGTGAACGTAGTGTCCCGTTAGTCAATCGAGAAAGAGAAACGCGTTGCCCTTTTATAATAGACATTTTGCGATTATACATTTGCCACTAAAAGTCGGATTAATTATCTTCAAGAAAGCAGTAAATTTCATTAATATATTTGTGCATATGGAAAAGTTTAAAAGAAAATTAAAGAAAACATTAATCAACAAAAGACCACCAGTGCTTTTGTTACGGATTCGCATTCAAAACAACCGGCGAATTCGCAATATTTAAATTTGTGGCATCACCTTTAACAATGTCAGCAATCAGCTGACATTTATGAATTCTGTTGATTGTCACTTGACAACCATCTTTAATTTCTTCTTACACTTTAGCTGTTGACGAGCACGGAGTTACAATCCTATTACATCCAATAATCTAGTAAATAAAAATTATCTGAAAGTAAATTAAACCAACCATTGTTCTTATTGCCACCTGGAGAAGGAGTATTTCCGGGATTGCGCCTTCAACATAGGTGTTAATTCCTCTTTTCACAGCATTACTTTTAAAATTATTGCAGAACGACATTCATCAGTCGGCGAAGTCCAACAACGCCGAACCAACGTGCACGTCAGGAGACCGCAGTGTTCCTGACGCCAGCCCACAACACAATAAGAACCCGGTGTTCGTGGAAGGTGTGTTCAACGCTTGTTGAACACACAACTTTCATTTCCTTCATCTTTACCTTTGCTGTTTGAGTTCTGGAGTTTCAACAACTTGATGGGGATTCAAGTGAAACAGTGCCCGTGTCTTGGTACACCTACTTGCACCCCCTCAGATCCCCCGTACAACTGGTTGCGCCTTAACAGTGGTTACCAAGGACATCGCGTCTTTTAGGTGGAAGTTTGTGCAATGGTTTAAGAAGAGGGAGAAGTCCCTTGTGGGAATCGGTTGTACGAGGGCAGTTTGATAAATCGGTGACTTTTTTAATAAAATATTTTTTTTTTCGCAAATAAGCGTTTTATTTCTCAACATAGTCTCCTTTTATCTCGATACATTTATTTCAGCGTTTTTCCAATGTTTTTATTGCTTCCAAATAATAGGTTTCCTCAAGGCCCTCAAAATATGCGTTAATTTCTGTGATGACCTCTTCATTCGAACTAAATCTCTTACCGTCTAGCCATTTCTTCAAGTTCAAAAACAGGAAATAGTCACAGGAGCTAAATCTGGAGAATATGCTAGATGAGGAATCAATTCGTAATCCAATTTATGAATATTTGCCATAGTTTGTTTGTTTTGTTTTATATCCACATTTATTTAACAAATTAATTACATATTTTTCTTAAGACTAAATGTTAATTTCTAGCTTACAAATATCACTCTTACATTAACTTACTGGCTCTTCGCAAGCACGCAAGCAAGAAGCTCCAGTGGCGCAATTGGTTAACGCACGGTACTTATAGACAGTATACGTAGAGCAATATTTGCCATAGTGCCTGCGCACGTGTGCACCCATGCATTGACCTGATGGAACGTTAAAATTCACGAGGTTGTCTACTTTCAATGGCTGTCAAACACAAACGCGCAACTTGCTAAAACATTAGCCTATTTATATATGGTAGTTGATGGGAGCAGTGTTGCATTAAAGTTACTGCGCGGGAAAATCAGAAAGTCCCTGCCCTCGTACATCCGATTCCCACAAGGGACTTCACCCTCTTCCTAAACCATGGCACAAACTTCCACTTAAAAGACGCGATGTACTTGATAATCACCGTTTTTGCGCAACCAGTTGTACACGAGATCTAGAAAAATGGAGTCTCTCCATGCAATACTTTGGCGAAGGCAATATTGGAGTAGTGGATATTTCGAAAGTATTCAATAGAATTTAAGATTCCACCTTTTTGTGGATGTTCCACTCTTATGGTATTGACATATTGAATAGAAAAATAAATATTGTTGTGGGCAATCAATTCATGTAGTACATCATCATCATCATCATCGGCACTACAACCGGTAGCCGGTCTTGGCCTTATTTACCAAGTCCTGAGGCTTGTTAAATTGTCCATAATGATTTGTTTTGTCCGGGCAAGGTCATTAGTCTTGCGCCAGAGGCTCCCCGACGGGGAGTCGAACCCCGGTCTCCCGCGTGACAGCCGGGAGTACTAACCACTACTATCGAGGAGCCCAATTCATGTAGTACATAATGGGGTTAAAGCCCTATCTTTTAATATGTGGATATTACCAGTTTTTTAGCGGCGAGACAACTTGTTTTTCACAACATTAGGTGCAGATTCGGCCACCGTAAAAACAGCTTACATAGACGACAGTAGTAAGTCCTAACTTCCGATTACTTTTCAATTTTTCGCTGTCAAAATTTACCTGGGAAGTGAAAATTCTCGACGAGCCGAGAGTCAATTCAAGTCTAGTTCTAACAGTCTAAAGAAAAATACATTTTTCGTAATTTCAATAAATAAAAGTCTTAGAAAATGTTGCTGAATTCAATTAACTAGTAAGCATATTCTCCAAAATTCACCAAAGATCCACTTCAGTATTTCCTTAGAAAAACTATCAGAGATCAGAGATTACGCACCAGTTGATATTAATAGACAAAATCAAGATCATTGCACATTTATACGTTCTTGCACTATCTGGCCCCAGCAACACACATTCAAGAGCATCAAAGAACCTTCTTTTTGTGCGCATATTATAAAAAAAGAGCCTACACTTTCCGCTTCTCAATTTTTCTCTTTCAAGATTACCTACTTTAAAACGACTTAAAAATATAATATAATATAATATAAAAATATTGTAGAAACGCAACACCAACTACAGAATCTTAAAATGAAACTAATAACGAAGAGAAGATCGCTTTTCTGTTTTGCGATTAGAGATAGAATTCGTAAAATTTCCAATTTCTATAATACTCTGAATCATCCGAAGAGATAAAAATGACAGACAGAAACTTTAAACTCTGTCTCACGTTCGTACCGCATTCCTTAGATCGTATTTTCCCACCCGGAATGACTAACATATCAAATGATCGTCATTTTATTTAATGTCTAATAAAATCTATCTAACGAAAACCATTTCATTTTAAAATCAAAGAATTTTCCTACTAGACACAAAATTTATTTGTGTTAATTTTAATACATCGAAAGACATTTTTAACATTTTACTTTCTCTTCTCCTTTTAGGTAAGTTACCACCAGACTGTTACTCAATGACTTGGAATGTTTAAATGGTGCAAATTTAGAGAAAGCTCATCGAACAGATTTGTTCGAAACTAATGAAATCAAAAGGAAAGGTACATGGCCCACAATAGGGGCAAAACTAAACACAAGTTGGGCGAAGGGTAAGATAAAACGCAAGGCACAAATTTAAAATCAAAAGTTGTACAATAAACTAGCGATTTGATAATTCAATGATTAGTTTCCGTGAGAGCGGAAATGAAAGTCAATCTGAAATTAATGAAACAAATGTGGGCCGGCTAGGTTTTATCTTAATTGCAAATGGTACACTTTTTAATCTGGAATGATAGGATTCATGAGTAGGTGATAAGTCTGATATTATTGAATAGACTGCATAACATTCTAGACTTTACGGTTTAGAGGTGTAGTCTCACACGACTGTGAACTCTTTATTAAACATACACTTATAATATTTACAATTTAAGTGGTAAACATATTTTGCAATTTTTTTCCTATAGGAACTTACACGGTCTTCCCAGCATTTTAAGTTTCACATTAATGGAATAACTCAAGCACCTTTCGGAGTACAATATCTCTTCCCTCTTTTTTTTTTTTTGTAATTGATATTAAAAAACCAACAGTTATATTTGAAAACACTCAATTCATCCACCTTATAACATGTTTAATATTTTAGTATTACCTTCATGATTTTGATTTTACAATATTTGCTATTATTATTATTAATGTTTTTTTTTTAGGCTTTTTTTTAATAAATAAAGTGTAAAAACGTGTGAAGCGATTAAAATAAAATTTGAATCAGACAAATGTTTAAAAAACCAAAAAAGGGAAAAGATAGTTAAGGAATAAAACAAAGTACGGAGAACAAAAGCGCACAACGGATGATAGAACTTTTTTATGCGTTCATTTGTCAATACAATACAAAGAATCTTACTTGCTTAGTTTAAATGCTGAACTCTATTTGTACAATAATATTCGTCATCCTAATTTGTTTGCTCTCTGGGAGCACTCTAAATTATATTTTTATTTTTTTTTATAATGATTTATAAAAGTAATGAAATTGAAGATGACAAGAAAAAAAAAGTAACTACACGGGTGAATGAAATATAATGGGTAATTTCTTTTTATACATTTATTGAATAATGTCACACACTAATTATACTATCAACATGTTTCAAGATAGTCTCCTGTAGTATCTACACACTTTTGCCCCTTGTTCGTAGAAAGATTTAGGGCAAGTTGTCAGCCACTTGCGTAGTGTTATAAAATTCTTTGTGTACAGAGAGAAATAAAACACACGTGACTGTTCTTAATATACCGACACTTTATTTATCAAATAAAAATTTGGTTTTAAACCCTTTAATTTGAGTACATAATTCAGTTCACAAAATTCAGTTTGTCTAAAACAATCTGTTTAATGTTTGGAATCTGAGAGAAACACAACACTGAATAATCGTCACAATTCACAAAATTCAGTTTTTCTAAAACAATCTTCTATATGTTTGGATTCTGAGAGAAAACACAACACTGACACTGAATTGAATTTAGAAAACGTATCCAAAACATTCGAATTCTTGCACGATGTTTTTAAATGGAATATTTTCCGGGGAGATAAGTATTATCCGCGAAAGGAACTCGACGAAGTCGTACGGTAACCACCGTCAAAAAGTTACTCGCGACTTTTTCTTGCGTCTTCGATGTCGAGCATTAATCACTTTACTTTTTTAAAAGGAATTTACCCGCGATCGGCTTTCGCTTTTACGTCCGTTTTGGAAGATGGTTTTAATCAGACTCTCTGATAGAATCTCCAAAACCGGACGACGTTCATACACACACCCTTATCTCTCTTTCGGTCCTGCAGACCGAAAGATACATCCATTGTTTACCCACAATGGATCTTTTTTGATACAGATGAGGTATGCTTCGCAGTACATTTCCTGATAATCATAAACATTGAAAATGTTTATGACCTGCGAGATCTGATTGTGTGGATGCGTGTATACAATTCTTAGAATCTTCTATTTACACAAGTATTCAGTTATGGTCAACGATGGCAAAGATATTTTGTATACTTTATTGCTTCGTTACCATAGAATTGTTCTTCGTTTTGAGTAGCACATTATTTTCTTTGTGCCGTCATGGATTTTTTCCAAATGTAGAGTCTGGATTCCATGATTTGCCCGTATATGCATGTTGTATCTAATGCACTTTTACAGGTACTCGTTGGATTACACATCACATAACATTACATAAATTTGGATTAATCAACATATTGGATTAATTCACATGAAGGTGAATCCTGTTAATGGTGCGGGCTGGCCTCCAAAAAGGGTGAGTATTAGGGGAGGGTAGCGTTGCGTAGGTGCGCCTCGAGTTTTTCATTACTTTCGATTTTTTTTCCTCCAAGTGTTTCCTTCAAGGGTGCGAACCAAAAATAGTCACAGGGAGACAAGTCTGGGCTATAAGAAGGGTGTTCGAGGATTTTCCTGTCCACTTCTTCCAATGTATCCCTTGTGACCCGGTGTAAGGCCTGGCGTTGTCATGATGAAGGACGTTGCGCAACAGCCGTATGTAGTTCTCGCTCGCTCGTTACTGTACTCACTTCAAAATCGAGCGCGACTGCTAGCCAAGGCGGTTCCCCTACTCTTCATACACCAAACAACAGCCTTGCACAAGATTATCTAGCTCGCAAATTGTTGCTAAGGAAAAACTTTAAATTGCCGTTTATATTTGTAATATTGGTAATACCTTAACAACTGAAATTTATATGTTTTCTTATATTATTTAGTTTTTTTTTTTAATTTTATTTTGAGCTTATGTAAAAGGTTAGTTTTCATTATTTATTCTAATAATGTTACAAAAGTATCTTACATTTCTATTAATAACCCCGAGGCTCACCACCGGAAAAAGAGAAAAAGAGACCGAGTGCCCGCCATGCGCTCTTTTTATATTGCATACTCACTGAAGTTAAACTCTCCAAAAATCAACCAAATCGCCCAATTTTTATATGATGCTTAAACCGTCAGTGGATGAATGATATACGACAAACATATGCGTGCAGTACTCTAGTACTGCCAAAACTATATTAACAGCAGCTGTTGCAAAAATATGCAATGACTTTTTACCCAACCCAACAGTTTTGTGGCGGTGCCGCCAAACCCCACGGTACACTTACCTAAAAACCCCCATTATCTCATCCCAAGACGCATACGTTTTCGCCAATGCAATCGCATTAGGCACCTGAAATAGCTTCACGCATTACAGAGATCAAATCTATGATCTTTAAGTCCCTGTAAAGAAAACTTACCTTTCATGTATTCTCTCCGCATACCAACTCTCCGTAAGATTTCTTTATTAGCTTATCAGGAATTCCAAACCAATTTCGGCATCTACGTTGCCAGACAAATTCCCCTAGACGAATTCCTGTAAACAGATGATTCGGTTTACATACAATGTAACCTTCATGACAGGTCATAAATATTGCGCCATCTATTTTCACAGCATCGATGTGTGTTCAAAAAAACTATCTACACACACATCGGCTGGCGACCCCTTTTAACCAGCGATAATCAGGCCAACGCAGACGCATATAATTAGCACCATCTGCGTTGAGACTAATGCCTTACCAATGCACTAAGTGCAAACAAAGGAACGCTGTCTACCAGCAGGCATTCTGGCGATACACAAACAATCCAATCACCAAGTATCCCAGATGCATTTACCATTTAATGAGTTGCAACTTGATTACTCAGTTGAACTCACAGGACATAAATCTCTTTTATCCTACATAGTTCTGGATCCGCTTCCCAGTAACCTCACATAAACAAAAATCTCTACGATCCTTTTCCCTTTCTTTGTGTTTCAGGTTCTTCATCATTGCTTTGATCTATGAAAAGAACCGATGTACACACACACTTGTGTATCGTGAAGACCTCATCTATGAGATCGGTTTGGTTACTCCAAAGAGAGACTTTACGTCTCCCTTGGAATAGGAAAACGCACCCCTTAATTAAGAGAGCCAGTTTCACTGGCTGAGTTTCTTTTAACAACGATTGAATATCGTTGAGTCCTATTACAACCACCGTTTGCGACGGTCGGTTCACTCCCGCTCTCCGCCATCTGCGGAGATGCGTTTATAACGAGTCGTTTGGGAAGTGCTGGTTGACTTGATAGCTCGTCTTAAATTTAAAGCTATAATGAAGACTAAGACCTTCCCACAGTTTACCGACTGATTTCACCGTTTCCTTTTGATTGTTCCTTTGTCTCCTTGGAGTTAAATAATATATTCATGTTTGGTGCACAGTTATGTAACGATGTAGTAGGTTTCTGCAGCAGGAATTATCTCCCTTGTCGCATACTGCCATTTTATCCCTAAGTAATTTTCCGGTAGGATTTGTGGGGGGCGAAGTCGTGGTGCCGGCGTACGACACGAGGTTCTACTTCGTCCCACGAACTGCTAAAACAAAGTTCCACCGAAAAATAAACTGGAAATTGTCACGCACCGAACACCGCGGCTCCTCGATAGTATAGTGGTTAGTATACCCGCCTGTCACGCGGGAGACCGGGGTTCGATTCCCCGTCGGAGAGCCTCTGGCGCAAGACTAATGACCTTGCCCGGAAAAAAAATCAAATCATTATGGAAAATTTAACAAGCCTCAGGACTTGCTAAATAAGGCCAAGACCGGTTCTCGGTTGTAGTGCCGATGATGATGATGATGAACACCGCAGCAAAATGTTCACAGACAAAAGAAATCAACGCTGTAAGTCCGAGAAATAAAATACACTGTGGGACTTCTGTAACTAAATGCTCTTTTTATTTCACTTTAATTTATTCAATTATTACTTGCTTTTAATTGGTTTTGTTTCTATTTACTTTAATTGCAAGGCGATTGGCGAAGGGAATTTTATTCATTAATGTAAATCTTAGGCCAATTAAACGAAACGAAAGGAGCTTATAATTATTTATCGATACTAATTTAATAGGAAATAAACTCGACGACTCTGCAAAGGGATACGACCTTTGTGCCTCGCACCGTACCGGTGCACCCGGTACGCCGGATGGTGACGCGACCGACGCGGACGGTGGTTCTAATACGACTCAATGATTCAACCCTCGTTTGGGGTGAGTTTGGTAGTGTGGTGGTAGATATCCTCTCCACTAAGGATGTGTTTTTACTTACCACCAGAGAACCGTAAAATCTCTCATGGTGGAATAGAAAACTAGATCTCGTAATGGGGATCATGGTGGTATGCGTGTGATCGTTTAGATTTGTGCTGTTTACTCGTGCGCGAAGGCAATGGAAAAACAAAGCAGGCATGTGGCAAGGACAAAGAAATCGAGGAGATCGTGGTTTATGATGTACATCGCGGCTGAATAAATAGACGACGATGCAGCGAAGAAATGTGCTAAAAGAAACGATGGGACGAGGGCATCATGAAAGTCTTAGATGAGTGATGCCCTTGTGTAAATAGACGAATCATCATCATCATCGGCACTACAACCTAGAACAGGTCTTGGCCTTATTTAGCAAGTCCTGAGGCTTGTTAAATTTTCCATAATGATTTGTTTTTTCCGGGCAAGGTCATTAGTCTTGCGCCAGAGGCTCCCCGGCGGGGAATCGAACCCCGGTCTCCCGCGTGACAGGCGGGTATACTAGCCACTATACTATCGAGGAGCCTTATTGGCATTTAACCCTCGTATTTTGGTCTTCAATGCCCAAATACTACAACGACGAATAGACATTGGAAAAAGGTGCTAATGGGTTGCGATACTTTATACAATGAAAATTGTATCTCGTATCTTGGGTCGGTGGCCGAAACGACTCCCTTGTTTGCATTTGTATATGCGGGATAATTCGTTGTAAGAAACGGATTCTCTATCTGCATTGTTTATGCTTTGAATTCAATCCGGCAGCTATGCGCGAAGTCGATGATTGTTTGGAGATTCAAACCAGGGAGCATTTCTGGGTAATGTGCTTGCAGCTGTATCGTTAGTTGCAAGTTATTGCGAAGCAATTTAGATGGTTACACAAAGACGGTTTGTATAACATCTATGGTAATTGTATATGGCATCTAAGGCGACTCAAGTGTCGAACTCTAGTATGAGTCTTTACACTAAACGAGAATTCGGTTCTTGGTCGCTAATGCAGAGATGCATTGATGCCTGCATGAATGCCTTTGTGGGAGAAATTCTTTACAGGAATTCCTAGGTAATGCGTATGTATGATTGGAATCTGTGATAAATTTGGATAGAATTCTTATGGGGAATTTTTGGATTCGAATGAATGAAGGTAAGAATTCTTTTCCAAAAGCCTTTAAAAAAATAAATTTGATAAGCTTGAAGCGTGAAGCATTTACAGGTGCTAATGCGATTGCATTAGCAGGAAATTATGAAAGTTAGGTAGCAGTTATGGGGGTTCTTCGGGTAAGTAGCAGTAGGGTATGCGAAATCGCCACAGATTTCCTTTGGATATCCAAGCTAGAAGGGCCACCTGTAGACAGGTAAGCTTAATTGTTTTTCAGAACTGCTTACAAGTGTTTGCCGTTTTCGAAAACGTTTCTCCTCATATATCAGACCGGTAATTTTTCGAGGAGTTCTATACCGAGTCACGACCTACTGCCTTAAAACCAAGAGAGTAAACCTGGCTACAAGCGTAATTCCTTTTAAGTTATGATATACCTATCATCAGTTGACTTTTGCCGAAGTTTCTTCGGTCAGACTTAATAATCTGGTATAAGGCACGTTCTGGATGATAAGCAATAAAGTTGTTTGTCCTCGCCGTTCAACAGTCTGCAAACGTTGCACTACGATATTTTCACTACCGGTGTAAGGTTAAAAAATCTCTTCTGGCTTTTGGTGAAGATTTGACACCTTCTTTCTGGATTAATATCTTTCTATCCCTTCAACTACGCACTCCTTATTTGTTTTAATTTTCGGTTAATTTGTTTCGCTTTATTAGTTTTTCCGATCAATATTCCGGCTGTTTCGATAGGAATCCGATTCAACTTTCATTTTCCGCTCTCATCCTCCCTTGCAGCTTCCTTTAGAGTAGTTTACCTGAATGAAGAAAAGTGGGTAAAAGCTTTTTAAAATATTAAACAATATTTCATCCAAATAAAGTGGATTGTACTCGTACATTGGCATATTGTAACTCTAACGATATTATGCTAAATTTCCTAAGCAGTTTTTCACCCCAAGTTGGAAAAAAAGCTACCAGGTTTTAATTTATAACGAAGTTTTAACCTTTGTTAAAGAAAGGCCTTGATACTCTGAATAATGCTTTTATTCTTCCAAAATATGATCAAGATACGTGGCAGAGTAATGTCGTTACTTTCCAAAAACTCCCAAAGGCCTAAAAGAACTGCAATCACATGAAACTATTTAATCGCTGATAAGCGTTTTCAAACTATCAGAGACCACAGCATACCCATGTTATATCAAATCTCCACTTGAGGTATAATTGTTTCATTTTTATATATTTGGTTATCCCGCTATTTTCTATAAAAGTCCTCCTCTCACTTATTTCGCAGTCGATAGAGATAACGACTTTTGTGACTTTATGGCCGTCAATTAAATATATAGAAAGGCTAGTTAATGATTGTGTTGAACCAATCCAAATACCGAAGAGATTGACAAGCGTAAATACAAATATCGATTTGATATAAGTGATTCCAATTGAAATGATATGAACCTAAAACGGGCAAGTAAACGAAAAATCAAAATGTGGAACGATCAAATATATCAGTCACTTCTTTCAATTTTGATTGCAGGTAGCTTGAAGGTAGCCCCGGAGCCATTCATAATCAGTTCAACTGTAAGTACTGTATTGAAGTTCGAATGGGAAAGAAAGAAGGTGTATTGCGTGTTTGGCGGTTGTAAAATTATCAGTTCAAGTAGAGACTTTGATTGATTTGAAATTACTTCTTTTTTTGTGTCCTAACAGAAGTTTAATTTGGTAATTTTTTGAATCGATAGACTTTCTATTTTAGACTTTTTCTTGTAATGCTTTGTCAATGAAATGATGTAGTACCAAAGGGAGTGGTTTAAACAGTTTAAAGATTTATTAACATAGTATCACCCTACGATATGTGTGGGTGTATACAGGAAGAGGGTGGGGAGAAAAATGCGTATAAATCTGTGAAAAAATTTGAAATTAATATTTTACCGAGTTAAATGCCGAGGTAATTAGGTTCAAGCTTGTGATTTCTCATATACATTTTAAAAATGGCCATAATCAGATTGTTAACACTCGCAGAATAAGGATCTCATATAATTGAAACTAATTTGAAAAGCAAAAATTTATTTGAATCTTACTTAACATATCAAAGAATAACCACACCAAGACATTTTTCACTAAATCATTTCAGTTTTTAATATTTAACAATTTCAAATGGGTTTATCCCGTTATCGGGTTGATATATTACTGGTTTATCACTTGATTATAATCTGCATAATCATAACTGTCAAGTCAATAATAACTGCCGGTAATATCAATAATAAGTGGCCATCTTGATTTTGCGTTGTAAATCATATACCTTCTATATAAAAACTACCCGGAATTTAAAAAGACAGCTACAAATTTAAGTTTATTTAAAATTTATTTTGTTACCTTCACAATAATCCGTATTGTATTGCAATACAATTGTGATAAGGCTGAACCCACTCTTCCACGCGCCTCCCATAGGCCGAAAGCGGTATGTCGTTCAGTATCTGCCGTTAATTTTGTTTGACAATTTCAGTTTTAGAAAGAAAAAGTCTTACTGGACTAAATCCGATGAATACGTCGGGTGGTTGATTGTATTTATTTAACTATTGGCTTTGTAGTCGGTGACAATTGTTGTTCTATGAGAGGTCGCTTTATCGCCGTACAAAATCCATGAGATGTCCCTCACAAATCTGGTGAGCATTTTCGCGAAAACGCCTCAAACATTCGAATAATACTCCCTACTCACTGTCTGTTCTTTGGGAAGGAATTCGGAGTGTACAACTCAAATCAAAGTAAACACTCAAAAACACCTTCACTTTCGAATGGCTTTAGTGCGGGTTTTTTTAATTTGTTTTTACTTAGACTCGTTTCCTAAGCGCAATTCGGTCGATTGTTGGCTCGTTAATGTATCATATTCACTGTCAAATCCTTTGTTGTGGCGTGCTGTTAGTGGACTGTATTATTTTGCTTCAGAAACTCATTTTTCTTTAAATTATTTTATTATTCATTTCTTACTTGGCGCAAGGCTAATAACCTTGCTCGGAAAAACTAATTATAATTTAACAAATTTTACTTGCTAAATAAGGCCAAGGCCCGCTCCCGGTTGTAGTGCCGATGATGATGATGATTATTCATTACTTATAATCACAAGCATTTGTACTTATCCTTCTTTATTTGATGTACTTCTGTGTCGTATCGATTTTATTTGATTCTAATCTTTGTACCGTGTGGTATAGATTTAAATGTCACTCACGCAGTGTTGCGTTAATTCATTTTCCGTTCTTGTACGTTGATTAAAATAATAAGGGTAAACGACACGAATCATCGCAACGTTACGGACCTAGTTATCCCATTTTGCTCTCCAGTCTCCTTTAACCATCTTAATTGCGAGTTGCAGTACTCCATGGGTGAATTCTGCAGTATTTCAAATACAACGTGAATTCCTTCGCTCCTAACTTCACCTTCAATCCCCTTTTTTTTCTGATAAATGTTGTTCTCTTGTGCCCCGTTGAATCCCCAGTTCTTTCGCTCGTACACCGTAATCAATGTTATTCGACATCGCGTTTAATATATTTTCTGATCGTTAATTAAGATAATCACCAACGGTTATACCAGTTTTGTACCAGAAACTTTTTGAAATCATGATATGCACAAACGTCGAACAATCCCCACCATCCCTTTTTTTTTTCTTTCGGTCGATCTGTTGTTTTTCTTAATTTCCTTGTTCGATCAACGATCTTCGTTCCTCTTCTCCCCGGGGCTTTTTTTCGTCTTCACGATCAAGAGCAGTACTGTTGTACTGTTCTCTTGAATTCGCCCCATTTATCTTTTGTGTCACAGCTCGCCGTAATCGGAACTAAGCTATTCAGTTGTGACACAAGCTAACACCTCGAGTGTAGAGGGTGGCGAGTTACTTAAAACATGTTATCACACAGGGGATCCTCCTCATTACTGATTGCAACGTGCAACATTCACAGATCAATATTCCTCACCAATTATGATGCGATTAATGAAGTCGCCCCTTTTAAACCTAACCCGTCTTACTTCAAGGACCTGTCCGAAATGTCCCTTGACCGACTTATTCAGCATCACCTGGTTGCAGAAAAATTAAACTTAGTTAAAGCCGAGTTCAGCCCTGGACCTGGTGGACTTCCAGCTGTCCTATTAAAAAAAATTTCCTTTTCTCTTTCTCTACCGGTCTCAAAGATCTTCAATCTGTCCCTTACACAAGGTGTCTTCCCAAGTTTTTGGAAATCCTCTTTTGTCACCCCCATACATAAAAAGAGCCCTAAAAACGATATTAGTAACTACCGTCCCATCGCCAAACTGTCATATATTCCAAAAATATTCGAGGGCATTCTTTACAACGTCTGGCGCAACACTAATGACCTTGCCCGGAAAAAACAAATCATTATGGAAAATTTAACAAGCCTCAGGACTTGCCAAATAAAGCCAAGACTGGTTCGCGGTTGTAGTGCCGATGATGATGATGATGATGATGATGATGATGATGATGATGATGAACCCACGTTCTCCTCTAGGACCAGGGGCCCCAGGAATACCAGGGCAACCTGTGTCACCTTTGTCACTATTAATCACTCCTCCATCTCTCTATATGCGGACGACACTACACTCTTCAACACGATCCGCCCTTCTCCCGACTCCTCGCGTTTACAAATTGATCTCAACAGCTTTTCAACTTGGTGCCACAACAACTGATCCGAACTAAATTTTGCCAAATGTCACTCAATCACCTTCTCCCGTAAAGGCGCCCCTTCCCCGCTACATTCATATTTCTTACTCAACTTATATCACCTGTACAATCGATTCGTGACCTTACATCTCATCTGATAGGGAGCTTAAATTCACCCCACATATTGATGACATTATCTTCAGGGCCAACTTCGCCCTTGGTTTTGTGAAACGCTGGAATTCTCTAATTCCTACTTTTCCCGATCGCTCCACATAGCCTTTGACCATACTCTTCTTGTATATGCTAGTCAGGTCTGGTTTTCTCACTACTCGTCCCATATTCGCAGAATCGAAAGCGTGCCACGTCCTTTTTGGCGTTTTGCCCTTCGAGGATTGAATTAAGAAAATCTTATGATTCTACCCCAATACACAAGACGGTCTCGCCTAATTAACCTTAACATACTTGAAGAGCGCAGAATTTATGCCGACGTGCTTTTCATTCACCGTCTTCTCTCAGATTCAATCGACTGCCCAAGCATGCGCTTCTCCATTAAATTTTACACTAAGCCCCGATACCTGCGACACCCTCGTCTCTTCTATTTGCCAGCCCATCGGACTTCTAACGGTTCTAATGAACTCTTTTCGTGAATGCTGCGGTGCGAAAATTCTTACCCCGCCTTCGTTGACTTCAATCTCACATCTCCCGCTCTCAAAGGTCGTCTCCTTTTTGGTAGCGCCATTCGGATGATTGTTGACTTGTTTACAACTCATACTCGTAGACCCATGGTTCCCCACCAGTTATGATGCGTTGCATAAATGTAGAGTCACTAGCATCTCGGGAAAGTATATCTTCAGCAACCGCCTTTCGATGCCCTTTTTGCAAAAGATTCAGCTCCTTTGGAACAAGCCTTATTGCGACACATCTCATTTCCAATATATCGATCAAAATCTTACAAACTGATTCGGGTGAAATTTTTAGCTCTTCTGGTAGCTCTCTCAAGATATAACAACGAGTTTCAAGCATCAATTCCTTCACTTTATCGATCTTTTCCACAGTCAGAGCCGTTTTTGGAAAGCAAGCGAAAGGCAAATCATTAACGTATGTTAGATACCCAAATCCACTCTCTCTCTCCCTCTCTCTCTCTCTCTCTCTCTCTCTCTCTCTATATATATATATATATATATATATATATATATATATATATATATATATATATATATATATCTCCCTCTCTCTATCTCTCTCTCTCACTCTCTCTCTGGAAAATAACAAATTAATAAAAAAAAATAAAACGAATTAAAAAAACTACTGGAATAAAAGAAACAAAAAAATAATTGTAGGCGTTGAAAAAAAAGCCAAAAAAGACAGAGCAAAAATTAAGTAATTATTTCTACGTAAAACTCGAGAACCCTAAGGACATATTAGCAGTCTTATGATGAAGTACAAATAGCTACAGCAAAGAATTCATCTTTAGGTTCAGATCAATCGTCTGACAACCTATTTCCGCCCTCCTATCATCATTGACAACTGGGGGCTCAAAATTCAACGCCCCCAGCAACCGGAAAATCTGTAACCAGGAAGGCTAAAGTATAACTTATAGCGTTTAGCAGAAACGCTAAAGTATAAGGCTGTAACCAGGAGGAGTTAAGTATAACGCTGCAACCAGGAAGGCTAAAGTATAACGCTGTAACCAGAAAGGCTTTAGTATAACGCTACAACCAGAAAGGCTAACAACAGAAAAAGTATAACGATTAGTACCCTTCTTATTATTTTAAATTAAATATTATTTTGTGCTAAACACGTCTAGCCGACCGCTTTTGAATGCTTTTTACCATTGATACACTTCTCTTTTCTATAGAACTAACTCGTCGTGAGTCTTAGCCAACATTTTCAAGGATTCCGCGCAAGAAACTGCATTATCCATTATAAAAATCGTAAAACGGACTTGAGGTAAACAAACAAAATCAGCAGCTGTAAACCAACTAATTGACAGCTCGCGCTCAAACTTGGCCTCATTATGTCCCCCAATGGTGCCAACTTTAGGCGAAAGGAAATTTGACAATAGGCTTACGCGGGAATTTTAAATGAGAAATTCCGGGAAGACATTTGACAGAATGTATAGCGTCTCAAAAGTTGTTGAACTTCTTACAGTCTGCTAAGCTTCTGCATTATGTTGCCCAGGCATACCCCGAATGAGTTCCAATCCGTTACTATCATTAGCGCTCTTACGCTGGGTGCGTCTCTAAACCGGTAACCACCGGTTCAGGAAGTATACTGCGCTCCTGCTGAAATCCACACCCCTCGGTTTGGATGTGTTCCGCGTTAGTTACACATCTCTTGCGGGGCTTGCAGTGTGGGACTTCCTTGTGCTTGAGTCTTTGCAGATAATGCCCAAACACCATTGCATTGAGACGTGTGAAAGTCTATCTCACCGTGTGGTTTATTTGTCCACTCTTTGATGTTCGGTACCATTTCGTGTTCCATCTCCCTGTGAAGAGTGTGATCCATTTATGTTACTATTAGCTTAAGCTTAGCTCTTGAATAGCCGCGACTTCCACTATGTATGCACCGGAATCTCGTGCATTCATTCGCTGCAGCTTGTATAGCTTGCCACTTCTATTTGCATCGGCGTCTGGCCCGCAATTATCACGACCACTTCGAGGGTCACCGTAGACCCTGAAGATTCTCACGTGTGCGCGTCTTTGAACAGATTCCATAGGTTTAATGTATAAGCTGTAGGCGGTTGCTCTAGCACATATGGAACTATCTTTAGGAGGCTGGATTTGCTCAGCGGAACTGGAGACATTCTGTTCGATCTTATAGGCTAACGTACATTCAGCACCAGTCTATCCAGTGGTAGACTGTGTTGTCGCTACCTTCTTTGCCCCATACCACATGTGGCGCTTAAAACTAATGCGGCAATCTAACATAATCCCCAGATATTTTATGGTGAAAGTGGATTCGATTATGCGCGCACCGTTAATTTGTTTTCTTTTTTTGCGACTGGGCATCAATACCACTTCTGTTTTGTTCTCTACTAGTTTCAATCCAGCATTTGTGAGGCAATCTCGCAGGGAGGGTTTTTGCTGTTGCGACAATAGCTAAATCGTCCATATAGTCTAGTTCTCTCTATACGTGGTCTTTCGTGGGCCCACCCTATGTTTCATATATTATATATTGACAGGAACATGTTGACAAAAGTAAAGTCAGTATTCGAAGAGCTTCTTCCGTTCTTAGACGTAGCTTTACTTAATATGGCGTCTGTAGTATCCAAAATGGTCTGTTTAGTAAGCATCAATCCTCACTAGACAAACGCACGCAAGATATAGCGTGAACTAAATATCGGCAAGATGGGTGATACGCTCACTCTCAGTGGGGAATAAATGTATGTGTCAGATACTTATCTAACTTTTGTGCCTCCGCCAAATCCGTACAAATTTACCATAGAGAACGAAGTCTGAAAGTACTCTCACCATAAGCTCAACAAACTTGACGTTTTTTAACATCATCACAGAAAAATTGTTCGGAATGTATAGACAAACACGAGTGACATAAAATTCCTAAGTCCAATATGGACAATTTGAAGGCTTTTCCAAAAGTACACCAATCATATACAAGCCCATATCAAACTTGCACGCTTATTTAATAATCAGAATGTCATGGAAAATGAATTGGACGCCTTATCTCAATATCAGTCACAACAAATTCGTATCAGCCTTCAAACTAATGTTAAAAATGCCTTGTCTTCATTTCTTGTGGCAAAAGTTAGCTCGTTGAATATGCGGATTCTAGTTACTCCACCACTTAAATCTTAACCACTTTTTCTTCGTGTTGATTGCTTTAATTGTCCGGAAGCTGTGGTATATTGGTTTCTTATCTTACAGTGTCGTGATTTCTTTGCTTCATTTGCGTTTGAATATTATGCCACTAATTTTGACCAACTCGAAATCCAGGAAGCTAAAGGCGGAAGTGGAGAAAGATATTGCAGAATAATGGATCTAACCACTTTATGGTTTCCTATTCAACTTGATGTCTTCTGAAGTATTGTCTATTGCTCAAAGATATTCTAAGTTGATGATGGTTGGCAACGCATATACACAAAAGAATAAAAGAAGGTGAAGTATTGAATTGATATCTTGTTCAAGAATTTCACAAATGCAGCCTTAATATAAAAAACTATCTATACTAAACTAATTCACTGTTTTTACATATAAAAAGGCAATTATTCAGATGAGCTAATGTTTCAATTAAGCTTCCTACGGTAATTATATTTCGTTTATTGATGGGTTAAACGCCCTAAACCCTCGTCATGACAAGCATGACAGTAAGAAGATAGAAACATATCTGTGGCCGTCTATATTGAAATTCAACTGTCGAATTTGTTATTTTGTTTTAAACTGCATTCCAGCAACGCTAGATGGCACGCAGTCAGTAAACTGCTGAAACCCAAACTGCTATCACGTAACATAAACCTCCGTGTCTATAGAACCATAATTTTGCCGATTGTTCTATACGGATGCGAAACATGCGCTCTCACAAAACGGGAAGAAAACAAATTCCGCGTATTAGAGAATAAAGTTTTAAGGAGTATCTTTGGCGGTAAATATCACGAGGAGGCAGGACAATGGAGGAAACTTCACAACCATGAATTGGAAGAGCTGTACCGTAAACCTAGAATAGTGAGAGTAATCAGGTCGCGAAGATTAAGATGGGCCGGACATGAGGCCCGAATGGGCAACGATAGGACCGTGGGTAGAATTCTTGACGGTAGATGAACGGGACCGGTAGGATGGCCGCGACGGAGATGGGTGGACAATGTTAGGTTTGACCTTGAGGAGATCGGATTGGAAGGTCAAGCGTGGAAGGAGAGTGCAGGACAGGGAACGATGGCGGAACGATGGCGGAGTCGACCCGGTGAGGTCATGAATTTCCGGGTTCCTACATGCCAATAAGTAGTAATAGTATAGTTTTAAACTGCATTTGCTTACAAAAAGGAATAATAATACATCACTCAATAAGTCCCAGATCTAACTAATAATACAACAACTTTTAGATAAAATTGGATTTGATTCATCAACTTAGTCTCCTTCTAGGGTGATACACTGATACCAATGCTCCTCTAACAACTCGATGATTTTTTTGTAAAACAATTTGTTTTTGCTCTCAAATTAGGCCTTAGTTTCGGCAATCACTTCTTCATTTGAGCAAAGTTTCTTTCCCTGAAGCATTTTGTAAGGTCTTCAAGTAGCCAGTTTTCATGTGCATTCAGATCGTGTTATTCGACAAGCATTTTCAACGGCTTATATCACGGTGCATTAGTGTTACTTTTGTTCCAATCTGAACAAACGCGGCGCCCATTTGGATAAAAGGTTTTATAGGGTTAAAGTTTGATGTAAAATATCGAAAACACAATTAATTAATATATTCATGATCTCAACTATCTCACGCACTTTCGCTTTTTGATCTTCCGTCACGATTTTCAGAATTTGCCTGATGTTTTTTGTAGTCGCTGCTTCATTTTGAAGATCAGTTCAGCTTCATTGGGTTTGTCATCATCGTCATCGGCACTACAACCGGGGACCGGTCTTGGCCTTACTTAAGCAAGTCCTGAAGCTTGTTAAATTTTCCATAATAATTTTTGTTTTTTCCGAGCAAGGTCATTAGTCTTGCGCCAGAGGCTCCCCGACGGGGATTCGAACCCCGGTCTCCCGCGTGACAGGCGGGTATACTAACCACTATACTATCATTGGGTTTGTACGGCCCCCTTAAATTCAGAATACTAGACAATAATAGTTGATCCCTTGGTGCAGAGTCTTCATAACACTTTTCAAGCCACTGTTTGGTTTTAAAAGTATTTGTTCTCATCAATCATTGTTTTATCAACACACGAAATTCAGATTTTCCGTTCTTCTGAAAATGCAAAATTAACATCACTTAAGCAACTGTAACTCAAAGATTAACCATCCAAATATCATAAAATATTGACACTTATCGCTTGAAGATTGGTACTTTACAAAAATAATAATGATTTGTTATTAGTGATGCCATCTGTAGGTCACACCCGGGACTTATTGAGTTAATATTTCTTAATATAACTTACTGTCTCTCACTAAATTATAATACGTATGGAAGTAGGAACTCGGTTTTTTTTTCAAATTCAACTTCTCAAAAGATACTTATACACAGATTGATTGATATTGCTTGAAGAGTTTATTGTACGCCGAAAGGCATTACACAAACTTGTATCGTGTAATTTAGAGTGCTCATGTAGAGCCAGTAAATTATTTTAAGAATAAGAAAAGTTTGTAAAATAGGATTTAGCATTTAGTCCTAAGTCAAAATTTGTTAAATTATTGTACAATAAATGCGTTATTCATCATCGTCATCATTGCTTGATGAGAAACCCCTACCTGTTCTTTAAGCTCTTCTCGAGTTCGACATCGACTTTCATCTTTGGAGTTCTTCGTAGTCAATTTTTTTTACTGCACCTGGACGTGGAGTGTCCGCAAGACTAAAATTTCCTTCAAGAAATCTTGCAAACCACTTTTTTACTGTTGAATGTTCACCCAAAGACGAATTAATCAATGCCACAGCTTGGCAGCATTTTTTTTTCTCTCATTTGAAAACAGAGTAGAATGCAATGACGTAAATGTTACTTATCGACATACATCTCTTTTATAACTGATGAACACGGAGTGACAACTTGTAAATAACTAAAACTTAGTCATGAAAACAGCAATGACTGTAGGTTACAGTGCTGTGAAAAATTATAGAATTGTTGAAGCACGGTATAATGAATGAATGAATTAATAGAGGGCAGAACCCAATATGTACATAGCATGATGCTGACAACATCATAGACGCCGAAAGAAACCCACGTGAAGTCTCATCAGAAATCCCCAGCAAGTGGTAGAAAGATGACGATCGAGAACCGAATAAAGTAAACAAACCACTGAAGATGGGGCGCCGCATGATTTGGGCGTGATCAGCGAACAGTCCGTCAACGTGGCTTTATGCCCTCATCGATAATTATTCGAAACGCACCTGAACTGGCGATTGCACTTAGCACTAAATATTTGTAAGGAAGAATCCATCGAAGACCATGGAAATAAGTAGATCTGAGTTGCAATCAATTTTTTTACACAACGCGCGCACAAAAGGGGATTTTGAATGAATGAATAAATAGAGGGCAGAACCCTCAGTTTATTTCGCTTAGCACAAGTCGTATAACTTATAAATAGACTTACGAACTATCTTAAAAACTAAGACATAGGGGTTGGGGGTGGTGGGCTAACTTGAAGTAACTTAAAAATGGAATGGGGAACTAAACACAGGTGGATAGAATAATAGTCTAAGTGGTAGGACAGAGAAGGGCGAGGATAAGCCGGATACTAGAGTGTGCGTATGGGTGCGGGAGTGTGTTGGCGGTGAGCGGGGTAAGAGAGATGACAACGTTTGAGAGCGGGAGAGGTGAGATTGAAGTCAAAGAACGCGGGGTGAGAGTTCGCCTACCCCTGCATTCGCGAAATGGGTTCATTAGAGCCGTAAGACGTGTGATGGGCGGGCAAATAGAAGGGACGAGGGTTTCGCAGATTTCGGGGATTAGTGGAAAATGTGATGTGGAGAGCAGGCTTGGGTAGTTGATTGAGCCTGAGCGTAGACGGTGGATGAAGAGGATGTCGGCATGAATTTTGTGCTCTTCAAGTATGTTAAGGCTAATTAGGTGAAGACGGTTCGTGTATGGGGGTAGAATTAGAAGATTTTCCCTATTCAATCCTCGGAGGGCAAAACGCAAAAAACGACGTTACACGCTTTCGACCCTGCGAATTTGGGACGAATAGTGAGGAGACCAAACCTGACTAGCATATTCAAGAAGGGGGCGGACAAAGGCTATATAGAGCGATTTGGAAACCTAGGGATTAGATAATTCTTTCGACCAGCGTTTCACAAAACCAAGGACAGAGTTGGCCTTGAGAATAATGTCACCAATATGTGGGATGAAGTTAAGCTCCCTATTACATAAGATGGCAAGGTCACGAATCGTTTGTACATGTGTTATCTGTTGGTTGAGTAAGACATGGGAGCGTAGCGGGGGGGGGGGGTCGTTTACGGGAGAAGGTGATTGAGTGACATTTGACAATATTTGATTCGAGGCATTTATTTTGGCACCAAGTTGAAAAGCTTTTTTTTTCGGTAGGAAGGTGGAACTCTTCAAAAGACACCTCTTGACCGATCCAGAGGCATGCCGTTCATCCCCGGAACTTTCTTTTACATATTCCATCGCAGGGCGGGACGGTGTTTACCTGTTACTCCGCTCGTCGCATCGCAACTGCTGCATCATTTCACAGAGAATACCATTTGTTACGGACCATGCCTGTTTTGAACTAAGCATGTATTCTATTACTCCTCCCGGAGTAACTGTCCGTCTCATATGTCTCTGCAAAATCGTTCGTGCGGTCTCGAATCTCACGCACTCTGTTGAAAAGCTGTCGAGATCAATTTTTAAACCCGAGGAGTCGAAAGAAAGGCGGATCGTCTTGAAGAGTTTAGTGTCGTCCGCATATAGAGTGATGGAGGAGTGCTTAATACTGGAGTCTATATCGTTAATAGTAAGGGAGCCCCTGACGTGGGGAGAAAGGGATTGGAGAGGGTGGATCAAAATCTGACACGGTAGGTTCGATTGTTAAGATAGGAAGAAATCCACTTAAGCAGTAGGTGTTCGAAGCCAGGGGACGATAGCTTAAAGAAGATGAGATGGTGGGAGATGTTGTCGAAGGCCTTGCTGAAATCGGTTATGATTACATCGACTTCGTTGCCATTCTCTAACGCGCGGAGAGTGTGGGATGAGAATTCAACTAGATTGGTGGTGGTCGACCTACCCTTAAGAAAACCGTCCGGTTGGGTGACATGATGGATTTGCACCGAAAACATAACGCGTTGTAAAGAATGCCTTCGAACCGTTTTGGAATATATGACAGTTTGGCGATGGGCCGGTAGTTACTAATATCCTTTTTTGGCTCCGGATATATACCGGACAACGCGTTAAACAATCTTATTTCCAGCCTACCACATAGATTCTTAACTATTATAACAAATAACAGACAAAGCATTCCATATTAAATAAATTATTATACAAAAAATTAAAATATAAATTTCTTGAGTTTATACTTTTTCACAGGCGAAATTTGTTTTTTTTTTTTAGAAAATTAATTACCATCACTGGTAAAAAAAAACAAGTAAGCCATTGAGGGGTTTTCCCTGAGTTCGTGTCAGTTGACAATATTTTGTCACAAAACTAGTCATAAAAGTTTATTACTCATTCCAAAAAAACTGAAAATTTAAGTTTGACTCGATAATTTTTCACTGTTTATCCAAATTGGGGAACGAATTGTATGCGTTCAAGTATGTTTTTAATACAGCTAACTTCAGTTCCAAGTTTTTACTTGCCTACCTAATATTTAATTTACTTTTTATCGGTTTTAAAATGTTTTTTCGGGGAATTCGATCACGAATTAATCAAATGAGTACAAATAAAGGAAAGCAAACTTGTCTCCGCATTTTAGATCTTCTCAAGGGTGTTATTTGATGCTTGTGAACAATACTGTTTCTACAATATTTATATTGTACTTCTAAAATGATATCTAACACCTTTCATGGACCATGATCACAATGGTTTCTTTGTGTTATGGCCCCTATAGGCACTTCAAGTAGCTCGTTTCCGATCTGACGTAAAGAATTGCTTATCTATCCTTTAGCTTTGTTTCATAATGCAAAAGGCAGTTGACCCTCTTCACCAGTAAAGTAATTTTCGACCACAGCACACTGTTTTTTGTGGTTATTTCTAAATTCGCTCGAAAACTTGTTCGAAACTCCAAAATTGGCGTCGTTTCGAGTCACCACGACACAAGATTTTTATAGTCCGTGTCACATCCTTTGCATGTCGAATTTTACGCTATCCCCACACCACAAATCCACTAATGATTATAAATAACTCAAGGATCTTGATGCTTGAAGGTTGCAACAGAGGTGTCAACAAGAAAAAAACATGAAAACTTGTTCAAAACTTCAAAAGTGGCGTCGTTCAGAGTCAGCACGGCACAAGATTTCTGCAGCCTAGTTCATATCCTTTGCATGGTGAATTTTACGCTATCCCCACACAACAAATCCACTAAAGATTAGAAATAACTCGAGGATCTTGATGATTGAAGGTTACAACAGAAATATCAACAAGAAAAAAAAACACAAAACAAAGGAAGGGTAGGAATTTTTCTCACACTGCATTTCACTCGTGTGTAAATTTGCCTTCGAACCACCCATTGGAACCATTTACACGAGCACTCGTCTGACCGGATTCCATAGAAAATTGATCACACGAACCGATTGGTGCAAGTGGAAATCTTGTGTTTACTTAAGGTTGCACAACTGAAATCCGATAGTAAGGATTTCGAGATAGGCGAACGCACATGCCATCTCATCGGTGGTATTAATCGTTCTGTATTCGAATAATCAAACAACGTCATAGTTTTAAATCTGCCCAGAGTGGCGTTAATGAAATGTAATTCTCTTATATCACGACATTTTAGCCTCAGTTATGTTGCAGCTCTTTACTTCATATTTGTACAGATTACATTCAGACAGATATTAGAGCACTCGAACTCTCACTTCTTATAATAAAAATCTTAAATCTAACGCGTATCAATTTAAGGCGTCATTTCCTCCGGGATTGTCCAAAAGTGTTTACTTAATACCTTTCCGATCCTCGCACTGATAAAATTAAGAGCAATAAAATATCCTAGATAGCTTTTTGTCGAATTCCCTGAAGTCAATGCCATCATAAGATTATCTTCATATAAACCGACGTCGTAAAACCTGTCAAGCAACTTCTTTAATTACAGGCTCTTAATTCCCTCTTTCTTATATGAATACAAGTATTACGCGTCCACGAATTCACGCATTCGATTTGGCCAACCCGGAGGCTTATACCTGTATAGAAGGTACTTCACCTCAAGGGGATCATCAAATGTGCAAATTGGTACAACAATGATATCCTCTCCTTGATTATGTTAATTAACATCATCCCGAGAGCAGCAGCACCGCACACAACTAATGTCTGAAAAGACAAATTTGTGGATGTAAGAATTTTGCAGAAACTCATCCCGACAGGTGAGAGAAGTGGCTAAGGGATCGACGGTTACAATTTCGACAACAAGACAAACATTTCATAAGCCCGTCTCAAGTATAAGGAAATCATTCTGAAATATTTAAATTTCCAACAAAATCCCAGTTTGTTTGTTATTCGCTTTATCACGTCTTCGTCGGTGCTGCGAAACGCCACTTATATGACGTAGATACTGTCTTATAATCCACCTGGGCCTGCGTGACGAAATATCTACTCCTGAAAAAGTGCTTGAGACATTTATGACGACAGATTACTGAAGATGGTTACCATCATGTTCCCAGTATTTAATGACATGCAACACGACAGGAAGATTTAACAATAAGCAAATACGGCTCATGATAATGGGGTACGTTGAGAACTTGATAATACTAAGTGTTATCGTGGCAATTTGATCGGCAAGACGTAGCCCAAGAAATTACATCCGCATGTTGGACATACAGAAATAATTTTATTGGCTTTCGACGGATGACTGAACTTATAAATACAGCGGCAGGATGAATCAAGCGAATGGTCAGCAAAAATAACTCTTTCGAATTCACTTTACTCACTTTTGTAAACCTGTTTGACGTAAGTTGGTTTTGCCTAATTAGAAAAGATAATTCATGTGAGGAAACGACCATTGGTTTTACGGACAAGGGAACTGAGTGTTGATTTACTCCACCATCTTCCTTTAGGGTATTTTAATATTCTTTGATTAGAGTAATTTCCTTACGTCACACGGCACTTCAAATTTCCCATCATTCTTGACAGCCAGATAAAATTTTTATTGGTGGTCTCCACATTTCGGATTCAATACAATATTCAATTTTTTAATTTATTCCCGCAAAATGTAAATGCAATTACAAACCCGAGGCATATCTTAAAATCAAGCCAGTAGCATTATAACTCCTATATGAAGGGCGGCTATGAAATATCGAGATTAGAGTAACTTCGGGTAATGTGATATAGGTATTTGTTTTCTAACAATTATTCGTAATTTTTATTACATAGCTTTTGCCGCACTATTCATTATAGCTCTTTGATACATTGCGAATTATATTTCGTTTTCAGAACCCTGCAGCGTAAGCGAATCTGCAGCTATTTACAACAAAATAAAAAAATCTCTGTAACCCCCCTTATTAAAATTGGCGGATAATGTGATATGGCTTTTAAAACAATCAAGAGATTTTTTTAAAAATGCACTTCACTGAATTAAAAACTCACCCAATATACTCTCAGCTCTATTCACACACAAACAAAATGTATTACTTCAGTTTTTAATTTTGCTCCAATTTTTGCTGAAATATAACATAAAGCACACACAAAAAAACTGTCGACTGTACACCTTAAACAATTTCAATGCACTGACATACAACGCAATGAGCGCGAGCGCGCCTAAAACTGCAGCACGTGTTCTTTTCCATTGCCGTCATGTTGACAAGAAAATTCTTGTCGAGAATTGATTATTTCGGAAAATATGATAGTATATCACATTTCCCAACCATATCACAATACCCGAAGTTACTCTACACATCACAATAATTACGCATGAGTAAATGTCACCTGCACAAGCTTTCTTCTTCAAATGCTCCTCGCGTATCTGCAGGCCTATTAGTCTTGCTGAACCTCTGATTTATAAAGATTCTTTTTTTACTTTGCCGAAAAAATAACTTTTTCTAAAAGGGGAATGAACTGTTGTAAAATTTCGTTTTAAACTTCTAAAAACCGCTACGTACCTGTTATTTAAGTGAATATTTCTCACGTAAGTGGACGTTTCAGTAATTTGAGCAATTCTAAGGTGGAAAGGAAGACGTTGATGATGATGTGCGTCCGCCCTTTCATATCAAAAAATGGATAGGAATACTTTTAATAAATTGGTAAAAAACCTATGATTTCATGAGAGTTGTGCGAGAAATGACAAAGAATACAGGCTTCATAAGTTCCATAAAATAGTCGGGAGAAATCTCTGCCCGTTTTCGGAACTTGGTTGAGGGACCCAGTCGAAAAAAATTGGTATAGGTGATAAATCGGTCCTAAGGTAAGATACCATCCCATAAAGCTGTATATTCCGCGATATGGTCGGAAAAAATCTTCGACTACGTTTCGGACGTTTGGCTGAGACCCAATCGTAGACAACTCGTCTCATCGTTATCGGGTCTGCCCACGAACCGTTGTCAACGCTCAACTTATAAGGGCAATTAGAAACATCAGAGGCAATACGAATGTAACCGCCCTCCACCAATAACTAATCAAAATTCTGGTGCACTTGTCAACTGACTCGATATATCCTCGTTGCACGCGTTACGAGTTCACTTCGTTTTAAGGGTGGAGTCTGCGACTTTACCCGATTCGACTGTCAAGAGGGAAAAGCATTAGAACCCAATAACTTGGACATCATTTGTATGAAATCCGTATTGAAGATTTCAGATAAATTTCATTATTGACTCTAACGCTCATAAAGTCAAAAAGAAAATCAATAAATATGTTAAATAACATTATGATACCCGTTATGATATATTTTTCAGTACACTTCAGGCCACCTAGCTCAAAGTTTGGAATGTATTATACAACCTATTATGTAAAAGCAAAATGTTCGAGCATTTCAACATCGTCTGCTCATATAATGAGATCTGAGTCTTTCTCTACAAAAAGGTTATCCTGTTCGTCCCTATAAAGCATGGACCAGATGTTATTGCTTTCATATGCCTATTACCTTTTGAAAAAACTTGCAGCCATTGGTTTTCTAATAACAGAAGCGTTTCTGTAGCGGTTCGCGACGCGAAGAAGAATGTGATTCGAACCAACACTATAACAATTAGAATCACGGCAAAAGCTAGAATCAAGACTATTTCTCAACACGATGATATACATGGGTCAACTGAAAAGTTTCCGACCTCAACGTGAAGATAGCAGCACTCGTCATTAGTTGTCAATTTTTTGACTCGAATGGAGTTGTGAATCTTTTGACAGTTACTCACCGAAATTTCAGCAATTTTGGACGCGTAGTTTTTATTGGACAGTCGTTTGAGTGAGTCGATGTGAGTGTTTTTGTGAAAATGGAAAAAATTGAGTATCGAGCTGTCATTAAATTTTTTGTTTTTAAAAGGCAATACGAAAAGTCATTATACAATGAAAATCAAAGAAGAGTTGGACTCTGTGTATTGGGACTCTGCACCATCGTTTACCAGAGTGAAATTTTAGGCAGCTGAATTTAAACGTGGCCGTGAGAGTTTGGGAGACGATGAACGTCTGGGACGTCCAAAAACGACAACAACTGACGATAACATCGCGTAAGTTCACCAAATGGTGCTAGACCACCGCCGAATTAAAGTGAAAGAGATAGCAGAGGCTATGAAAATGTCCAAAGAACGTGTTTGTCACATATTAAATCAAGATTTAGGCATGAGAAAGCTGTCCGCGCGTTGGGTGCTGCGTTTGCTCTTTTGGCGCAGTTTAGGCGCAATAAATACGAGTTTTGTGGCCAATTAATTACTGTCAATGAAACTTGCATACACTATTATATGCCCGAAACAAAAATACAGTCAAAAGAGTGGACTGCGAAGTGGGAGTCGGCTCCAAAAAAGCTATAAGTGTTTTTTTTTTTTTTGGTGGGAAAGTGATGGCGGCTGTTTTTTTGGATAGTCATGGAGTCATCTTAATCGATTATTTTCCAAAAGGAAAAACCAATACAGGAGCATACTACGCATCATTACTTGACCAACTGAAGCAGTAATTGCGGGAAAACGGCCACATTTGCAGAAAAAGAAAATCCTGTTTCACCAAGACAACGCGCCGTCTCACACCTCAGCGGTTGCCATGGCGAAAATCCACGAATCGCGGTTTGAACTGTTTGCCCATCCCACGCGACTTCTTTTTGTTCCCTAATCTAAAGGAGGACAGAGATTTCCAGTTATTTCGTAGAGAAAAACGCCGAGTGCTATTTGGACGGGTTAGAAATGTGGGAGAAGTGTGTAGAGTTACAAGGAGACTATGTAGAAAAATAAAAATAAATTTTAAGGAAAAAGGTCTTGTATCTTTGTTAGGTCGGAAACTTTTCAGGCCACCCTCGTGCTAATGTGTTTCTTCGCAGTCTACAATTTCCAGAATTTCTTATCCTCTTTCTATCGATTAAACTGCATATTGACATTTAAGAGTTACAAGAAGACTATGTAGAAAAATAAAAATAAATTTTAAGAATGTAATTTTGCTCCCACTTTTTCTCGTTTTCCTCTCCAGCACTGCATGGTAGGGTTGGTAGGCTTCCAAGTCTCTATCGCCACTTTTTTTTTGTATTATATCCTTATTTATTTAACGAATTAATTACATATTTTACTTAAGGCTAAATGTTAATTTCTATTTTACAAATATCATTCTTACATTAACTTACTGGCTCTTCGCAAGCACTCCAAATTATACATTATTATTTTTCTTATGCCTTTCGGCGTACAATCTCTATCGCCACTCCTAATCAAAGTAATTCGGGTAGAATATCGAGCCAAAATCAGGACAGTAGATGCAATGTTCCTAATTTTATTTAACCGATATTACGAGGCATCATCCCTCTCTTCTTATCGACTCATAACACTAATTTCTATTCTCAGTAATAGTCATGGAATCACTGATTAAATAATCCAATCGTTTCTTAGTACCGTTGCCGCTGATCTTTATCTGTTTATGATTGATGTTGTGATTAGAGAGCTCCTCGAAAGATTCAGCGAAGTTTCATATACACCAATTTCACCATCAACTGATCGATATGCAACACTTGATTAAGACCCGCGATTCTACGTCAGTATTACTGAATGGTATTATTTCCTTTTTCAAGTTATATCCCTTAAACCCAACCCGCATAAGATCAAAACTGTACCCTTGATTCCACATCAACTGACATCCAAATGGCTGCTGTCTCCCGATTGTTGCTCAAATGCAATGATCCACAGGGAATATTAAATGTTCATCATCATCATCGGCACCACAACCGCGATCCGTTCTTGGCCTTATTTAGCAAGTAAAATATAATAAAAGTTCCATAATAATTTGTTTTTCTGGGCAAGGTTATTAGCCTTGCGCCAATGTTCACTTGTGGGGGTTCTCTATACGACATGGAGAACCACCCACAATTTCATACCTTATTTCGACCGCTTTCAGCGCCCTTACAATCTATTCCACCTGTAAAACCTGTTTCCCATAAGGACGCATAGCTAAACTCATTATCCCATGCAGATAATGCATAATTGAGTTTAGCTATGTTTTCGCTATACGGCAACTCCATTTCGCTAACCCATGAGATTTCCACCGGAAATCGCATCATGTCGGTTAGCAACGGCATAGTCTGATCAAATGACGCGGTTGCATAATCATGCAATCGCTGGGGAAATTATTAAAGTATTTAATTTAGTTCCCATGATCAAATTTCCCTAGCCAAGTCGGCGTCCTACTCACTTTCCCCAGACACTACATTCGCTTGGGATCAATGATCTCTTCTTACAGGTGAATAGCTACAAAACATTTTCCTCTCCTCCACAATTCTGTCTCCCTACAGTTCAATACACTCAGAGATCACCAGAGCCATCGCACTAGGGCAGTAGGTCATCCTCAGAGACTGCAATTGATACAAGCGCACAAGCTAAGCCAACCCTGAAGTTATTGCGCTCTTTCTTTTGTTCTTTTCATCCTTCGCATGTCCAGCGACTGTCGAATGATGCGCGAGTATTATTCACCTCACTGAGACATGCAAATGAGAAGATTCATGAGAAGAGCGCAATGATGATTGGCTAATAGCCATGCAATTCAAAATTAAAATTTCATCCCCAATCGACGGCAGTCGCTACACAACCACCACTGAGGATAGTCACGCCGCAAGAGTCGTTTTTTTTTTCTTTTAATCACAGGAGTGAAGTCAAGGAGTGTGTAAATTTTAAGGCATCAATTGAAATAACTACATATCAGTATCTACATTCCTTTGTGTAAAAAGTTCGTGCGAATTTTAACGCATCTTGTGTAAAAGAAAATTTGTGTAAACTCAAATAAACCAAATAAATAAAAGGGAACCTTTGACAAAGAAAACAACATTCCCGCGTTCATTTTATTTATTCCTGTCACTCTTGGATATCTCCTGGACTTTTAGCAGCACTACTTCACTGGTGACGTGTTGGGGACAAAGTGAAATCAGTGCCCCTGACCGGCACACATACTTAAACCCCCACACACTGCTCAAAAAATTCATTAAAAACCTCCGTCCCGACCGTCACTACCACTTTTGATCCACACCATTAGAATACAATGGGTTGTAGATCTAAGATTGAACATAATAGGTTAGAACTTATTTAAGTTTTAATATATAAACATTTCCTTCATAATGTTTCTTCGTGGTTCCTTACAAATGACAACTGAATCGAGCAATTAAAAAGCATCAAGGAATTTGTTTTAGTACCGAATATAACTTTTCCAACGAATTCAAATCTGATTTTGATTGATCAATTCTTTACGAAATATATATCGTTGCATCCATCCAGCCAAAAAAAGGATTTCTTTTTCCTTAACTAATATTAGACGCTGCATATGGTTTTATATCTTGAGTTGAATTTTTGTTGTTGTACTGCCCTATTACATATCGATACACCTGCCATTTTTTTTTTCGTTCCTTTTTTCATTTTTCTTTTATCTAATTTATACTCAACCATTCCAACTACTTTATTTATTATATTACACTGATACACATCACATGTTCGTTCAGTGTTAAATGTATAGGATTTGAACATTTTTCGACCTCCGTAACGTATCTTGACTTTTTGTCATATCTTTTAAGATGCCATATCTAAATATGATATTTTTCTTTTATTCATACTGCCAGAGTATCTTGAACGAACCCCTTGGCTAACCATGACATAACACCTAAATATATATTTTTATGTCCCTTTTATCAGAGCTCCTCGTCCGTAGCCCTCGGCTTCCGACTGAGCAAATCCAAAACCCGTTTTCAAGCTCCTCGCTGCAGTTGAACAAGTCAATAAATTAACAAACCGAATAGTAGATACATAATAAATGTACGGTCAAATTTAATATGAAAGAAAAAAAAATAATCTGATCACCTCCACTCTCCTACTTCGATCCAGCCTTTTCGTCAACCACTCTGCTAGCTATTCTACACTAGTTGTGTGTATCGGTTTTAGGCAAATGTTATCCAAACTATACTCCAGTGTAAGCTCACTGACCTCAGAGATTTGTAGTTTATTACTATTTCGAGTCAATTTAAAAACATTTCCCTTGAGCTAGACCTTCTTTCACTCGGTGGGGCTGCTGATGACTATTTACTTCACATTTTTGAACGGCCTACGCGAGAACGCTCGAAGTTTCTTGCCCTTCTATTTCGAATTTTAAATTACAATGGGCAGGTTAGTTAATCCTTATCGTGTGTATGTGTTCATGTGGAGCCCTTACTAAGTTATGCTTATCGTAACATCTGTTTTTAATAAATCTTAATTCTGTCTAGTGTAGGACGAAATAGTAGCCATAAAATTTACTATATTTTTAATGTACAAGTACATGGTACAACACCCAGTGTACGATTATTGTGTGGTACCACGTCATTTGAGTCACGTAGATGACCACTCTAATAAAATATCCATACGATTTTTATTCGGTACTAACCATTAACAATACGTGTCCATCTAAACGATCGTCAACAATTTTTTTCAAAGACATAAGACGTTGTAATTTCTAACATAACAAAACAAATGTGATATTCAAAAATTTGCTCCCGTATCCTCAACAATTCTTTTTTTTTTATTAGGCTAAGATACTCGAGTGTGCTGTTTCTAAAGGGAGTTCCAAACCTCACCGCAAGAAAAAGATACAGCAGTGTTAACTAGCATGATGTGGGAGGCATATCATCTCAACCACGAATTACTCAACCAGGAATTCACTTGTAATTGAATTGTTTCTTGGACCGTATGTTATATCGCGCTATCTTGTTGAAGCGACAAGTCATCCAAATGCTGCCTTGCAATTTAGGTTGAAAAGACTAGATTATAATGTCGCAATATTGAGCACGTTCAAAGAAGAGCGTTTGATCCAAAATTCGATCCAAATAGTGACAACTTGTGAATGCATTTGGCTGTGAACAACCACTTGTGGATTTTCGTAGCCTCAAATTCGACAATTTAAACGATAACGAAAGGTGTGGTAAGTCCAACTTACGCTTGACAAGGAGAAGTGTTGTTGTTCATCGTCTCTCTGTCTTCTGGCTGCCTCCCGGCCTGCTACAAGTAGAATCACGCACATATTTGAGGAAAAATGTATTGCAAATTAATTTCACCCAATTTTGGGCACAAAAATCTATTAACATTGATCGATAGCGTAACCTGTTACTGCATCTCCATTTTCATAAGATATCTGCGTCTGGATGCACAGGCTTCTCATAAATCTGTTGTGAATTATTTTCTCACCAAAAACGGCATTTTTATTTGTTTACAAATCGTTTAACCATATATAAACATCATCTGAACAGATGACATTTTTTGAAAAAGTTGGATTCAATTTCAAATTGCTCTAGAGGCCATTTAGCAAACATCCTACGCTATGGTGGTCGAGGAACTTCAGTTCTTGAGTTAACAGAATGTGAAATCAAATTATTTCCCCAAAATATGTCAAGATGTCAATTTTAAGGCGTCAAGTTCTTAAAAACGTGAATTAATCGACCGGTTTGCCTCTTCTGCAATACTGGCTGCTACAGCGTCAATAATTTATCGACTTCTTGCGTTTCGTTGACCTATTGTTGTTCTGATATTGTGTAACGGGAAATTCGTTTGAATTTGTACGATTCGATGAATACAAAACACAGAACGACGATTATGTCGGCCGTAGTCGTCATGAATATCACCTTGACTTTGAACAATCGTTTTTATTAAATTTTTGGATGACATCCAAAGGTTATTGAAGCGTGTATTTTGCCACTGGCGCAAGACTAATGACATTGTCCGGAAAAACAAATTATCATGCAATATTTCAGGACTGGCTAAATAAGGACAAGACCGGTTCCCGGTTGTAGTGCCGATGACGATGATGATTTTGCCACGATGAATTACTATTACTATTTATTGGCCTGTAGGAACCCTGAAGTTCATGACTTCACCGACTCGACTCCGCAATTGTTCCCTGTCCTGTGCACTCTGCTTCCACGCTTGATCAACCGATCCGATCTCCTCAAGGTCAAACCTTACGTTGTCCTCCCATCTCCGTCGCGGCCGGCCTGCCGGTCTCTTTCCCGTTAGTCTACAGTCAAGAATTCTTCGCATGGTCCTATCGCTGCCCATTCGCGCCGCATGTCCGGCCCATCTTAATCTTCGCGACATGATTACTCTCGCTATAGTTGGTTAGCAGTATAGCTTTTCCAATTCGTGGTTGTGAAGTTTCCTCCATTGTCCTGCCTCCTCGTCATATTTACCTCCAAAGAAACCCCTTAAAACTTTATTCTCGAATACGCGAAATTTGTTTTCTTCCCGGTTTGTGGGAGCCCATGTTTCGCATAAGTATAGAACAATCGGCATGATTATAGCAATTTCGATTTCAGTAGTTTACTGACTGCGTGCCAACTAGCGTGGCCGGAGTGTAGACTTTTGTTAATTTCTTTCGACATTTCGTTACTGGCCGTCAGTATCGTTCCCAGATATTTAAATTCTTTAACATTTTCAAATATCTTGCCTCTGACTTTTATATGTATTCCCTGAGTTCCACCTGCTTTCGCCGATTATATATATGTTGTTTTGTCTTCATTTATTTCTAGGCCCACCTCTTCTGCCGCGTACATGACGATTTCAGTGTTTTTACTTACAGTTTCTAGATTATCGCCCAGAACGGCGATGTCATCCGCTTATGCGAACACTTGTGTGAGCCCGTTCACGAATGATCCAGCCATGTTGTCCTTTCTGATAACAGACTCGAGCACAAGGTTAAAGAGACACGGTGATAGGCCATCTCCCTCTTTTAGTCCGTCCCGGATTTCAAATTGTTCTGAGAGGTAGTTTTTTATTCTAACTCGCCCCTTGTTTTCGTTCATGGAAATTTGAATGAGGGTGGCATATTTTTTCGGGATTCCCAGCTCAACTGCAATATGGTAGAGTCTTTGCCTTGTGACTGGGTCGTAGGCTTTTTTGAAGTCAACGAACAGTTGGTGAACCGTCTCCGTATTCCTACTTCTTTTCCAGTAGTTGCCTTACTGTAAACATTTGGTCGCTCGTTGACCCGTTGCTACGGACTCCGCACTGGTAGTCTCCCAATATTTCTTCTGCTTACGGTGTAATTCTCGTCAGTATGACATTTGTCTGTATTTGGTATGTGGTTGGGAGCAATGATATTCCTCTGTGGTTTTCGCAGTCGGATCTGTCGCCTTTTTTGAAAATGGACACGACTATTGAGGTTTTCCATTCTTCCGGAGTGACTTCCTTATTCCATATTGTTTTGATGAGTTGGTGGAGTTTCGAGCGGTTGCCTCTCCTCCATGCTTCACAAGCTCTGCAGCTATGCAGTGGACGACTATTGAGGTTTTCCATTCTTCCGGGGTGACTTCCTTATCCCATATTGTTTGGATGAGCTGGTGGATCTTTCGAGCGGTTGCCTCCCCCATGCTTCACAAGCTCTGCCGGTATGCAGTCGACTCCGGGAGCTTTGTTGTTTTTCAATCGATTTATTGCGTCTATAATTTCGTTGAAAGAGGGCTCTGGGATCTGAGAATCGGCTGTATGCGCGTCTAATGCGTTTATTTGTGGTTGATGGGTGCGTACATTGAGCAGGTTTTCAAAGTACTGCTTCCATCTTGCCACGAGATTGTTTGTTTCTGTGACCAGACAGCCGTTTGGGTCTCGAATTATTTTGACTCTCCCTCGGTAGTCGTTTCTAATTGCATTTGCGCCGGCATACATACCTTTGATGTTCTTTGCTCTGGAATTTTCTATGATTTTTTTTGATCCGAGTCTTCTTCCATTGGCGTTTTTTGCGTTTGAAAGGTCTTATTGTCTCTTTCCGAATTGTCGCGTATCTTTCTGCGTTGACTTCATCATATATTTCTATCTGGATCACTCTGATGCGTTTACGTTGTTCAATCGTCGCCTTGCACTCATCGTCAAACCAAGGTTTGGACTTAATTGTTTTCTTAAATCCTAATACTTTTTGGCCTGTTTGTTTGAATGTGTCTCTGATCGATGTCCGTTTAGTGTCCACACTAATGGTTTCCTCTTCCTCACTACCATTCTCTAGGATAGTAAATCTATTCCTTAGTTCGTCTTGATATTCCGCCCTTTTGCGCAGGTCTTTTAGTTTATCAATGTCGAACTTTTTGCTCATCTCCCGTGACTGCCCATGTGGGATTGCTGCGAGCCGACTTGTAATTTTGTCCATCACTAGAAGGTGATCGGAGTCGCAATCTGCTCCTCTATATGATCTTACGTCAAGGATATTCGAGTGTTGTCTTTTATCTATGAGGTAGTGGTCTATTTGTTTACGCGTTACGCCACCCGGTGATATCCATGTGGCTTTATGAATTTGCTTGTGCTTGAACTACCAGATTTTTTGACGCTGCGAATGTGATAATTCGAATTCCATTATCATTTGAAACGTCGTGTATGCTTTCTTTACCTATAGTTGGTTGGAAGATATCTTCCTTTCCAATTTTCGCATTGAGGTCCCCGAGGAGGATTTTAACATCGAATGATGAGGCCCCATCAAATACTTCCTCTAGGGTCTTGTAGAACGTGTTATTCATTTCTTCGTCCGTATATTCTGTTGCGGCGTGTACATTTATAAATACATAATTTTACCATGGGCCCTGTATTTTTAGCACAGACATTCGGTCAGTAATAAATTGCACATCTTTTCCATGGGGCGTAATCTTCTTGCTTATGATGAAGCCGGTTCCGGGGTTATGTGTATCGGTATCTCCACACACCAGTGTAAATCCATTGGCTTCGATTATTTGATGTGGGAGTCGGACTTCCTGAAGCGCAACGATATCCATTTTATATTGTTTCGCGTTTTCTAGGGCCGTCTGTATCGCGCCTCGTTTATATAACGTTCGAGCATTGCACATGCTGATGCGGATATCCCGCTTTTTCCGTTTTTCCCTACGTCTTCTTTTTGCCGAGTCGGTGTTTTCTTTATGATTCGTTCCCTATTGGTAGTGTCGGCTCATCACACCTACGCGTACCGGGTTTTTCGTGAGATAGTTTTTTGTATATTGTTCATTCATGTCGTAGGAACACTCTGGGGTTTCAAATAGTCCGCCATGTCAGAGCCACTCATTGATATGGTAAGGTCTGCTTACTACTCTGATTCGACCCGGTGTCAGAGAGGCGCCGTTATAATACAGCCGGTATAGCCCTGACTGCAAACCATCCAACGGGCACGGTGCCGCGTAACACCCTGGATTAGGGGTGGTAGATCTTTGTGTGTTACTCCTCGTTAGCCTATCTGATATGGGTTACCCTACTGGAAGCATATGCTTCCGTCAGCAAAGCCTAAGTGATTCATCGTAGTTTAAGCCCCCGCACCACGTCAAGGTTTCTACCAAGCGGGGTGGGGGGACTTGGGGGATTTGGGACCAAGTGTAAATCAATTTAAATAGCGCCCCGGGCTCACTGTCCTTTCTTAGTGTTCTTTGTCATGTGTCATTTCTATGGGTTTGTTAAGGGAGGTTACTATTAAGAAGTTTTAAAGAATCGATTTTTTCCATTTTTATTTTTGATAGGTTATAGTGGGTACAATAAGTCCCCAAAGCCGTTTTTGCGAAAATAATTTTATAAAACAGTTATAGCATAAAAAGGCAACCCACCGTTGCCACCATTACCAAACTTCAAACGCGCTTTTCTTGAAACCATGTTTTTCACATTGGTCTCCAGAATATCTCAAAAACTACTTGATGGATCGGTTTTTTTTTATTTTATTTTAAAGTAAATTAAATTTATTGGAGTCTGAATATCTAAATGTTAGATGATTTTTTAGTTTTTTATTTTGATTTTTTTTTCTTCTTAATAATAGAATTCAGACTTCGGCAAATATTATATAATTTTTAAAAACTTATTGCTGTATGATTATAGGCCATTGCAAACTGTGCTACTATGGAGACAGATTGGATACCTTTTTTTTCGAACCGTAATTAATATATATCTCTTAAAAAAAAAAACGAAATGTACTCGTATACCTATTTGGCATTGATATTTGCTTCCGTCTTTGAGAAAAAAATTCAAGAAAAACAAGTCATTTTTGGGTCTCTAGATGAGAAGCTCGCGTTAAGCTTATGGGGAACATCCTCCACCAATGAAAACATGTGAGTACTGGTTCCAGTGTTTCAAAAGTGGTGGTTTTGACACCAGCGACAAAGAACACGAAGAAAGGACAGTAAACTTTGAAGACGGTGAGCCGGGGGCGCTATTGAAGCGAGATTTGTGCCAAACTCAAAAGGCTTCGTTGAAACCTTGGGAGCAACTCAAGAAGCGGTTTTAAACCATCTTAAAGCCATGGGTATAGCGCAAAACCAAGGAAAGTGTCTTTATGAATTCGAACCAACACACGTCGAACGCCGCTTTTTTTTCATGTGCGAACAACTGCGCCAAAGGCAAAATCAGTGACTGGTGATGAACAGAGGAGCCACCACGACAACCCAAAATGTAGAAAATCGCAAGGTAAACCCGGCCATGCAACAAGTCAATGATGTCCAATGGTGGGTTTGTGGGGAAGAAGTATTGTGCCAGACACGGACACTCGGTTCACTTCTTCCACAATCGAAAATGTTCCTCCGGAAATTGTTCGCCACTGAAAAACCGAATGAAAACAGCAAGACACCGAGAAAAGATCGAAAGCCGGAACGAATGATCGCCACAAGGAGAACAAAAACACTAAATGATTTTTCTATGTTCATTATTTTATTTCCATTGTTCACACGGTGCCGATGATGGGACAGTTGAGCGGAATAAAACGCACAGGTTATTTCATTTGATTGTTATTGGTTTTTATTTAAAACTGGTTAAACTGGAGGGAGCATTCACTATAATTGGTGAATGTCTACATTTACATGGTGTTGCATTATACACGAATGATATAACTAATGGAGAACTTGGTTTTCTTATGAACAGTTTTTTTAATGTTGTTACTGATTGACACGACGCACTGAAACACGACCTGGTAAAAATCACGAATTAGGACACATTAGCGGAAGCCGAATCGACCGGCGCGATCGGCAGATTAGACTCAGCGATAAACGACTCGTGCAGAGCCGACTCGGTAATGGGGTGAGTTTGTGATGTGGCGGTAGATATCCTCTCCACTAAGGATATGTTTTTACTTACCACAAGAGAAACGTAAAATCTCTCTTGGTGGAATAGAAAACCAGACCTCGTAATGAAGATCATGGTGGTATGTGTGTGATCGTTTAGATCTGTGTTGTTTACTCATGCGCGGGGGCAATGGCAAAACAAAGCAGGCAGGCGGCAAGGACAAAGGCATCGAGAAGATCGTTGTCTATGAAGTGCATCGCGTCTAAATAAATAGGCGACGATGCATCGAAGAAATGCGGTAAAAGAAAAGATGAGACGACGGCATCATACAAGTCTTAGATGAGTGATGCCCTTGTGTAAATATACGAATAGACATTGGGAAAGGTGCTAATGATTGTGATACTTTATACAATGAAAATTGTATATCGTATCTTGGATCGGTGGCCGAACGAATTTGCTTGCATTTGTATATGCTGGATAATTCGTTTGGTGGCTAAGCACGAAGTTGTGATTGTTTGTTCGTTGGAAAACAAATCATGGGTGAATCTATTCATCATCATCATCGGCACTACAACCGGGAACCGGTCTTGGCCTTATTTAGCAAGTCCTGAGGCTTGTTAAATTTTCCATAATGATTTATTTTTTCTGGGCAAGGTCATTAGTCTTGCGCCAGGGGCTCCCCGACGGGGAATCGAACCCCGGTCTCCCGGGTGACAGGCGGGTGTACTAACCACTATACTATCGAGGAGCCCAGGGTGAGGGTGAATCTATTGCAGCTGGGTAAATGGTCGAGTTGCTATTATGCTGGTGATGCTAAAGCAATTTAGGTATACGATGGGGAAATGGGTCGAATTTTTATGAATGTTTACATGCGAAAGAATTTAGTTTATGACACTAGACGCTAGTGTTTGCTTTTGTCCCTTGGACAAAAGGCTGCCGAGGCCGTGGAATTGCCAGGGACATGCGGTGTGCACGTTGACAGCGGAGTTGCTTGGCATACCAGAGTGCCGGATGGTTTAGGGATGCATGATTAGTTAGTAAAGAATTCTTATAGGAAATTTGTATGCGAAGAGATGCATGAAACGTAAGGATTCCTTACAGTGACTTTTAGATTATAAATTTGATCTATATAATGTGTGAAGCATTTAAGGTGCTAATGTGATTCCATTAGCGAAATTAAGGAAGTTGGGTAGCAGTTATGGGGGTTTTTCAGGTAAGTGGGCCGTGGGGTTTGGCGGAACCGCCACAGGTTCAGCTGGGAGTGATTTAATATGAGCAACCCCAGCCTAACGAAACCAACACTGGGGAAGTTGGAAGACTGGGATTACCAAAAACAATTGATGCAAATGAGACGAACATTGAAACTCAAGCACCCCCAATATGCCAAACAACATAACTAGGTGATCTTTCAGCACGACAACGCTCATCCACATGTTACAAAACTCGTCAAGAAAACTTTGAAGGCACTTCAAATGGGTGTCCTACCCCACCCGCTGCATTCATCAGACATTGCTTCTTTCGATTACCACTTGTTCCAGTTGACGAGTCATGGCCTGGCCGAGCAGTACTTTATTTCTTACGAAGAAGCCAAAAATTGGGTCGATTCCTGGATCGCTTCAAAAGACCAAGATTTCAACGCAGAATCCATAGGCTACCTAAAAGATGAGGAAAAATGTTAACTAACGATGGGCAAAACTTTGAATAAAATACATTGTACCAATTTCTCTGAGTAAAGCTTCAAAGTTACAAAGAGAAACCCTAGAAACTTATTTGTACACTCAATAATTATCCTCAAGTAATCCACAATAGACCACCCACATATACTATGACGACGACAGACAACATTTGTTGAATCTTCTTAATCCAAATATTTTAGTTACACAATTTCATTAAAACATTCATTATCATTAATTTATTCCTTAAGTATACAACTTCCAATTCACTTTGAACTCGTCCCAAAATAGTCGAAGTCGTAAAACGATTATCAATCGATAATCAAAGTGCAATCAATCAATCACTTGTCGGGCGATATATCAACGGTTTTAAGCAAATATCATAACGTCGCATTATACACGTTTACACTTCAAAAGTCGGAAGGAAGCGGAGGAAATTTTAATTTTCAGATTTTATTTACAACTTACACAAATATGTGTGTCAGCCAGACAAGTCTAAATACACTTCTATTCCTCTGAAGTGGTGCTTAAAAATATATTCACCTCCTCAATTCGCTGAATTTATTATAAAATTAATAATTAGTTTTATGCACAAAACAGCAAATTTATCTTTACTTAAATGTTTACTTTACAATTCAAAAATACGGCACTTATTAACCAAAACCAAAGGTGTATGTAAATCCTTCTATCTTGATATGCAAATTTTATGATTTTATTACACCAGTAATAATTTATGGAAGTAGTTTACGAGACTCTTCTAATTTCGTACCTCAGACATTCCTTAATGTTTAAGTGTGGAGGTCAGTGACAAACCGGCAGTAAAATGAAACAAACAAACAAATCGATTACTCGTTGACCATGAACTCCAACGTGGTCCTTACGAAAAAACATCCCAATATTTCAGGTTCTGGGTTCGTGTTAACACCTAAATTAGCTGATGGCCTTTCTGGTTGTTTGTCACTCACATTTTCGTTGCGATAAAAGCGGTAAAATCTGCTATCCACTTAAAGTGAATCATTATTCAATTGTTTGGCAGAAAACCCAAATGGTGCAGCGATATTCTTGTAGTCGGTCGTATTTGGGTTTTAGAAAGAATAAAATACCCAAAAGGTATTTTTTGCAACAATAAGTATTTTTTGCAACTAATAATGTAATTCGGAGCTTTTAATATATGGTAATTTTGTGGTTTTTAGGAGACAAGATTGAAATTATGTAGCTATCGCTGAATCAGTGAATAGAATACTACGAAACTTCTTACAGGAATTTAATAACCTACATAGAGTCTATTTATCAAGTTTTCGGGACTTATTTCTTTTTCAATTTCACGTGATCTGTAATCATATTTATTTGGAAAAAATAGGAAAGAGTTTTACAATTTTACACTAAATCCCTAATATATTTTAATAACGGTGTTTCTTAATCTACTGTCTGTGCATGAGTTCTTTAAATTTTTCTATATACATTCTTCATTTTTTTAAATATATTGCCATTCAGCGCTTTGTAATTTAATATTTTTGACTTTTAAAGAAAATGGTACAATTAATAAAACGTGAATACAAATATTTCGGCGCAAGACTAATGACCTTGCCCGGAAAAAACAAATCATTATGGAAAATTTAACAAGCCTAAGGACTTGCTAAATAAGGCCAAGACCGGTTCCCGGTTGTAGTGCCGATGATGATGATGATGATGAATACAAATATATTTTGTGATTTTCGTAACTTTTTATTTCAATATTTTAACTTTTTTTCTATCTTCTCTTTTTTTTAATTAGTTTTATTTATTATATTTTATTTTGTTGTTTTTTTCTTCATGATTATATAACTTTTGTTTATTTGTAGCTATAATGATAAAATTGAATTTTAAGAATTAACTTAAGTGAAAAGAAGGAATAAAGACAGAAAAAATCTAAGATTAAAAATAGGGGAAGAACAAGGCCGAGACCGCATAGCTTTGAGGCATTATACGAGGGTTGCCTCTTATGTTTCGGGATTTGGCAACCCTAGCGTTGCAATCCGGCAATTGACAGCTCTGTCGTAAAGTTGAACATTTTTGAGGTTATACGCACTCAGAACGTTTTGACATACGAGCGCTATTTGTGTTGTTTACAGTAACTTAAAAGATTCATCTCGGCCCAAAAATGGAATTAAATCGTCAACATTTTCGTGCGATTATTTTTTACAACTTTCGGCGTGGATTAACTCAGCAACAGTGCATGGATGAACTTAATTCAATTTTTGGCGATGAAGCTCCATCAAGGACCAGTGTTTATCGATGGTATGGTGAATTCAATCGTGGTCGTAGTTCACTCCAAGATGAATTTCGTGAAGGTCGTCCAAAATCAGTTGTTGTTCCGAAAACCATTGATGCTGTGCGCGAACTGATATTGGAAGATCGTCATGTGACCTATCGTGAGATTGAGACAACCTTAGGCGTTAGTGGGACCAGCATACATTCAATATTGCATAAACATTTGACTGTCAAAAAAATTTGTTCGCGTTGGATCCCACACAATTTGTCAATCGCCAAAAAAAAGGCTCGTGTCAATTGGTCGAAAGAAATGCTCAAAAAATACGGTCCCGGTGCTTCGAAACACGTCTATGGTATCGTGACAGGTGATGAATCGTGGATTTACGCGTATGAGCCCGAAAGTAAACAGCAGTCGACTGTCTGGGTGATTCAAGATGAGCCAAATCCAACAAAAGTTGTTCAGAATGCATGTGTTGGAGATACCTCAATCAGAGTGGCAAAAGAGCTTCGACAATTGGTTCAAACGCATGCAAAAGTGTATAGATCTTCATGGGGAATATTTTGAAAAATAATAAAGTGATTTTCGATGATCAATATTTGCTTTTGTTCTCTAATCCCGAAATATAAAAGGCAACCCTCGTATATTAGTTTGTCAAAAAAGAAATCCACTATTCCTGCGTTTATTTCAAGATTTCATTTTTATCTTTTTAGTTTTAAATCCACATTTATTTACAATAAAAATTACGGGAAACCCCAACCCGACCCCAATAAACTAGAAAATCAGCCAAAGCTGTTCTCATCTTTCACCGACCAAAGTTCCGATTGTCCAACTCTCTTTGGACTTTGAGCGTAATGAAACAACGCGGTTAATTGTAGACGCCGGTGCTGAGATCAGCATCTTAAAGCTAAAGGCACTCCACCCTAAATATGCAGTGAATACCTTCGTGATCGAAGGTCCTTTGGATAAGGTGAACGCTGTGGGAGCTGTCTTTCAGGAAATGTACAAGGTGAATGAAAGCATTCACCGAAATCACGACCTGGAGGACAGAGTTCTACTCAATCACCTGCACCTCCGGAATGAAATTTCACTTTGGCAATCGGAGAATCCGGGTTTTACCGAATTCAGTGACGATAATCTGTCAATTGACATTAATGCCAATGGTGTAGTGGCTAATAGCCTTTTAATAACAAGGGAAGGAATCCAGAGTATCTTCGACTCATTAAGAAGCAAAAAGTCAGTGGGAATAGATGGAGTACCTAACATCGTACTCAAGAACCTGCCCCCAATGACAATAGATATATACACGGTCCTGTTTAACAACGCGTTGAATAATGCATATTATCCAGTGCGTTGGAAAACGGCTATCATTCAGCCCATCGCAAAAAAGGGCAAAGACTGTACAAACCCAATGAACATGCGTTCGATAAGTTTACTCCCAAGCATCAGTAAAGTATTTGAAAAAACCATTAACAAAGCTCTGGTAAAATGGGTAGACGACAACAGCATTATTCCAAATAACCAGTTTGGCTTTAAGGCGGGTCATGAAACCACACATGCCGCAGCTAAACTGGTCTCCGACATACAATGGAATAAATGTAGGAACCAATGCACAGGTGCCTGTCTGATCGACTTGGAGAAAGCCTTTGATACCGTCTGGATCGAAGGGTTGTATTACAAACTGGTCAGACATGGCATACATAAGCCTTTACTATATGTACTTTACGATATGTTAAAGGACAGGAGGTTCGTGGTCAAAAATGGTAATGTAACCTCTAATAAAACGTATAAAATCAAGAATGGCTTGCAACAGGGAGCGGTACTTTCTCCGATTCTTTTTAACATTTACATTAGCGACTTATTCGATGCACTTCCGCAGGCTATTGCGTACGCAGACGATCTCATCATTTACAGAACAGCGCCGAAAGTTGAGATCATAAATAGTTTAATACAACGAGACTTAACAACGTACAGCGCTATTGCGATGACTGGAAACTTAAGATCAACTTCCAGAAATGTGAAGCCATCCTATTTAGAACTCCATCATATAAAGCCACGTACGACACAAGGAAAAACTGGCGAAAGCTAGTTATCGTGGGACCGCATGGAGATAAACTGGAAACCAAGAGTTTAGTTAAATACCTGGGCATCTGGCTAGACCAATATCTGTATTTCAACAGACATGTAGAGGCTGCTTTGCTCAAAGCGAGGAAAACGTTTGCTATGACAGGAGGCTATTTCACAGTAGCCAACTTGACAGCAGGGTAATAGTCATATGCTACATGACGCTAATCAGCCCAATGCTCATATATGGTTGTCCAGTATGGTTCAACATAGGTCCAAATTTGATGGAAAAGAGTCGGGTGTTCGAAAGGAAGTGTCTCAGAAGTTGTCTCAGATTATATCGGACACCCGAATCGGACTATAAAAAGTATTATTCAAATGAGACTTTATATAATGAAGCGTGCATAAATAGAGTGGATAATTTTATGATTAAATTAATCAGAGGACATATTGCGAGAGCAATAAGCTCGTCCAATGACCTAATTTTCGGCGCCTATTATCCAAACACTCTCTACTATGAGAGCGTGCGTCGCAACGGCTTTGTTCCACCAGAGGCGTTCCTTGACTTGGACATGAAAGGACTTATACAGGATAGATCCGGAATTCCGCTGATCTATCATGTAAGTAGATCATCCGTAGACGGGCGATTGTGCGCTTCGCGCAGCGAAGAAGAGCTCCTGCGCTTCAGTAGGGCTATCTCCCACAGAGACCGGGACGATAGTATTAGACAGCGTCAACAGTTCTGGTGGTTGAATGGCATATAAAGACCTGGATACCAATGTCGGTATAGAATCATACTATCATCAGCTAGCTTACATAAACTTAGCTTTTCTAGAATTAGGGTAGTATAAGATTTAAGTTAAGTTAAGTTAAGTGCTTTTACATAAAATTAAATTTAAAAAAAAGTAGGTAAGTTAAGTAAGTTAAATTTTAAGAAAAAAAAAAAAAAAAAAAAAAAAAAAAAAAAAAAAATTCGGCACAAAGTTTTTCAAATTTTTCTTTGTCTTTCAAATAATTATAAGTACTGCCACAAAATTCTGTCGCCGAAAGGTAAATTATATAATGGTTAAGTAATGTTTAGCTTAGAGCGTCTGCGAAGGACCAGTAAGTTATTATATAAGATAATTAAGCTAGAATTTAAGCATTTTTGTCTAGCCTTTAATTTAGAAACTAAGAATATAAATAGAAAATAAAATGTTTTAAAAATGATATGAAAATGAATGCAGTGAATACCCAAAAGGCAAGACGCTCCAGATGCTTTTTGGCAAAGGAAAATCTAGGGGATGCTGCTATGGGTTTTCAAGTTACACCAGGAAATTCCCTATAACTTCCAAATAATAGACTTTTTGCCAGGGTTGTCGGAAGATAGGCTGTTGGGTAACGACTTCCTTTCCCAGTCCATTAACCAAAAATTCCAGGTTAATGGACTGGATGGTTGTTTGGGATTTACCCAAACAAACATAAATCCCGAAAGATTTTCCGTTAGCTTTGCAAATAATAAGACAGGAAGACGAAAGTCCAGACGTCTGTAATCACCCGAAGACCCTACCCACACAGGGGAAGGGCTGCGAAATATTGTCAAGCCCCAGTTACCCCAACAAGGTCAAACCCCGAAAGCCAAAAGACTATAAAGGACCGAAAGCGCTGGTAGAACGCTCACCAACAAACCCTTCGGAGGTGGAACTCTTTCTGAGCTGGGAAAAGGCTGCGAAATATTGTCGGGCCCCAGGTACCCCAACAAGGCCAAACCCCTACGCCAAAAGGCTATAAAGAAGGGAAAGCGTTGGTGGATTGCTCACTAACAAACACATCGGGAATGGAAATATTTCTGAGCAGACCAATCATAATACCAGGACGTTCACGAAAAAGAATTGGGCTCCCAATAAAAAATCGATAGGAAGTAATCTTGGTACCTAAAGAAGTACAATCGGGGATTTTACTACCTCATTGTATTCTGAAAAGGCAATGAGGCAAAGAGTGCACAAATAGCGACACTCAGTATCATTGATTGTATCATACAAATCATCGACCGGATATAGATGGAATTGCACCCAACCAGGGAATATTCCATAATTCCCTTCGAGAACCTAGAGAGCAATCACGCCCGAGCGCGAGTCAATACGGGACTCAATTCTGATGACGAATCGAGTACAATCAGGGATTTTACTCCATAATTATATTTTGAGAAGGGGAAAAAGTGTCCAAATTGTGGCACTCAGTATCATAGATTACCCCCAAACCATCGAGCGGATATAGGTGGAATTGCACCCAACCAGGGAATATTCCATAATTCCCTTGGAGAACCGGGAGAGCAACCACGCCCGAACTCGAGTCAACACGTCAACGGGATTCGAGTCTAATGATGAATTGAGTAATCACGTATCTGAGATGAAACCATCGTAGGAGAGCACCTCCAGTGCATTAGACATATGTTCTCCGATGGCAAGTCGCCAAATGAATCAACACAAGATTCAAAGTTGGCACAGTTATATGAGGAACTCCACTTAGGAAGCATAACTCCTCAAGAGTGCCAATCAAAGATGGAAATGTGTCAGCGGTTGAACGACATTTTCCATCTTAAAGGCTATCTGGCGTAAACCAGTGCTATCAAACCCTTTCCGGAGAACAAACTGGTAACCTAAACATTGTGGTTGTATCAGTTTGTTCCTAAGAGCTGTATCTGGTGGGTCTAGGGAATAGCCGTTTGGAGTAGGAGGGGGAGAGAATGGGTTTTAATCTTTCCAATGTTAGAGTAACATTCCAAGACACAAAACAAACCACCACCATCAGGAACAACAACAACACCACCCAAAAAATAATTGTAACGCGCCTGATGCGAGCCCACTGGTTCAACCGTTGACGTGTTATTCCTTTTCCAAGAATAACCCGCATCTTGGTGAGAGGGGAGGTTTGTTACGAAGCAGCTCGCCTGCATTTTTTCAACAGCGAAACCAACCCAAATAAATAATTATATATAAAAAAAACAGTATACGAAACATAAATTTATTAATCATGGTTTCTCTGTTGAACAAATGCAGGGGAGTTACTTCGTAACACAGTTTTTGCAATATTCATATATTTTCAATTTTATATGAATACGCTTGTTTTCTCCTTTTCGAGTGATCGGCCGATTGGTGCATCAACGTCGCACCAACTGAGATGTAAACAGATTGACTCTCTGAACCAGGATCTAGATAAAGTTCTGCAGTGGGGAAAGGCCAATCTTGTCGACTTCAACGCAACGAAGACCCAGTATACAACATTCACAAAGAAAACTGGATCATCGGTTCCACAGCTGATGATGAGTGGCCGTGCCCTCGAGGCTGGGGAAAGTTTGAAATTGCTCGGCGTCACGGTCTGTGGGAGTGTATCATGGCATAAACACGTATCGGGTATCACCAGATCAGCCTCAGGAAAACTGAGGTATCTTTTTAGAGCCAAGAAATACTTTACTCCGGTCCAACTTCTTCTCCTATATAAATCTCAAATTAGACCCGCGCTCGAATATTGCTCTCATGTTTGGAGCTCGGCTCCTAAACATACCCTCGACCTACTTGAGAGCGTACAAAGACGAGCGATCCGCCTGATCGGGGACTCGGCGCTGACGTCGGGACTACAGTCGCTATCACATCGATGACGTGTGGCCGACCTCTGTCTGTTTTACAGATATTATCACGGGTGCTGTTCTTCGGAGATTCTTGGCATTGTTCCACGCAATTCGGTCTATATGCGCTCCACAAGACAATCCGACGGATCGCACCCGTTTGTGGTTCATCTCCCGACAGCGCGAACATCCCTGTATCAGAACTCGTTCCGTTACAGAGCGGGGAAGCTGTGGAACTGCCTTCCCACGCAGGTGTTCCCGGAGCATTACAACCTGCAACTATTCAAAAAGAACTGCAACAGTTATTTGATGGCATCTCGGGGCGCCCACTCGACGCTATAGGTTCGCCTCTCCCGAGAGAAGTCTAATAAAAAAAAAAATAAAAAAAAGTATAGCCACCAGTCACGCGGGAGACCGGGGTTCGATACCCCGTCGGAGAGCCTCTGGCGCAAGAATAATGACCTTGCCCGGAAAAAACAAATCATTATGGAAAATTTAACAAGCCCCAGGACTTGTTAAATAAGGCCAAGACTGGTCTCGGTTGTAGTGCCGATGATGATGATGATAGCAAAAATTAAAAAAAAAAAAAAAAAACTTTATACGTTTAAAACATAAATATGAAATAAAAATAAAACAATAATATTTAGGTAGGGGGTTGGAAATGGTATCGTCTTGCCAAGAGACCTGGTCATTCACAAATCCACCACCAGTTGGGGTGTGATCGATCTTTTAGGGATTTATCTTTATCACTGATCACCATACTAAAATGTAGGCGATCTGGAACATTGAAAATATTGGTATCGCGAAGAATTCCATTATTCTAAATAATAGGGACTCCATGTTTGTCTTGGATAAGTCCTTTTCTATTCAAGAAGGTGAACGCTTCCATAGTTTGTCTTGCATAAGTCCATGTTTGTCTTCAATAAGCGGAAGCTCATCTTGGATAAGTCCTTTTCTATCCAAGAATGGGAACACTTCCATAGTGTGTCTTGGATAAGTCTATGTTTGTCTTTTATAAGTCCATGTTTGTCGTGGATAAGTCCATGTTTGTCCTGGATAAGTCCATGTTTGTGTTGGATTTATCCAAGGGGAACGCTTCCATTGTTTGTCTTGTATAACTCCATGTTTGTCTTTGATAGGTCGAAGCCCATCTTGGATGTCCTTTTTATCCAAGAAGAGGAACGTTTCCATAGTTTGTCTTGTATAACTCCATGTTTGTCTTCGATAAGTCCCAGGTCGTCTTGGATAAGTCCTTTTCTATCCAAGAAGAGGATCGCTTCCTTAGTTTATCTTGGATAAGTCCATGCTAGTCTTCGATAACTCGAAGCTCAATGTGGATAAGTCTGTGGGGCTGGTCTTAGTTATGTGCCGACATTGGCACGGGTTGACTAAGAGTTACCTAATCCACGTCCTCAGGTAAACAGCAGCCAGATAGAGCTTCCTCAGGATTGGACGTTGCACTGTCACTTCGGGATAAACTTCACAACGAGCGCTCAGACACAGCGCAGATACCAGGCAGAAAATAAAACATTAGGGTTGGTGATACAGTTTTGTTTTTATTGTTCGAAAACTAACTTTCTCTTAATCTTTAGTCTGTGACGGATCTTCACAACATTAGGTCCGTCACTAACTTCACAAATTTAATTCACAGCAACTTACATCGCTTCCGCACACTCGATTTATTCGAAACAATCCGGGACTATTATTCTATTCGTGGTTTCTCTATTTTACAATTTAAGTAAACGTTTTTATCGCGCGGGCGCACTACTCCGTGTATCAAACTCGACTTTTTGGGCGCACTCCAGGAGACTCGACTCCTTTACAACACTTTCATCGACTAAACTACTTTTGTGCGCGGATCACCTTGTTGGCTCGTGATGCGAGCTCATGGGTGGTCGAACCGTGGGAATGAAAAAGCATCTTTGGGATAAGTATTTGCAGGTGTCCAAATACTACGTTAGGGATTAGGATACATTTGGGATAATTACACAATGATGGTTGTGTTTACAACTATGTTAATTGTGTATTGCAATCCTAGGGAGTCATGGGTCGAATTCCAGTGTGAGTATTTACACTGGCATTGAATTCGGCTCTTGGCAGCTAGGCGCGAATTGCGCCGGTGCTTTGAAGATTGCATAAAAGCCGCCGTGAGTACTGGTGCGCATGAAAATCTGTTGCGCACGTGTGGGACAGTAAATGCAGGCAGACGGGGGTTCTGCTGATTGTTTTCATAATACACTTCGGTTATCTAGTATGGCAACCGAAATGTTTTCCTTTTAGAACAATGCTGAGATGCATTGATGTATGCGGTACTGGCGTACCGAATTTCTTCTAGGGAAAATTGATATACCGCGTTAACTGCGTGAATGTCCTTGATGGGCAGATCCTTGATGTTGGATGCTTGATTTGGATGCTTGATGGATGCGATTTGCATAATCGAAAGGTAATGCAATCGGTGGGAGAATGCTTGGGGAAGTTATTGCGCTTGCATGGTAAAATGATGAAATTAGTGGAGCTTTAGGAAGGAAGATTTGGAGGTAGGTTGAAAAAGGTAGCAGTGGTGTTAGTAGAAACGCCACAAGTCCTTTTCTATCCAAGAATGGGAACACTTCCATAGTTTGTCCTAGATAAGTCCATGTTTAGCTTGGAAAGTCCATGTTTGTGTTGGATTTATCCAAGGTGAACGCTTCCATTGTTTGTCTTGTATAACTCCATGTTTCCCTTCGATAAGTCCAAGCTTGTCTTGGATAAGTCCTTTTCTATCTAAGAAGAGGAACGCTTCTGGAGGAATAAACCCATTCTGCAGAATACACTCCAGATACATATAATTAGGATAGAGTGTTCTCGAAATAAGATTATTTACACTTCGCATTGCCCTTGCCACAAATAATCTTGATAATGAAATTATCTATCCTGTTTTGTTATAATTTGTCGTACAAGACTTTATTTTGGCAGCATTTCTTATCTTGCGACTCTAGGAACTCAATCACTGCCTCTCGAACACCCGAAACGTCTCCATATGGAATGGGGATATGTTGTACCATATACTAATACTAGTTGGATGAATGCCGAATATGGGATTGGGTTCATTTCGCGGTCTAGAAGATTATTACGGAAAAGACTTCTTGTCATAGCATATGCATTTTTAGTTGCGGTAAGAGTAGTCACTATGTGCTTATCAAAGTAAAGGAATTGATGAAGTCAGATACCAAGGTATCTAACTACAGTTTTTACTTGTAGGGGAAGATTATTACTTCCTACAATGAAATTCTTCCAATTCCATTTGTATCCGTCGATGCCCTGGACAGGGGCGTTCCGAAAAGGATAGATGATCTTTTCTGGAAATTGATCTTTAAATTCTAGTCCTCGCAAAAGCATTTGATTATGTTGAAGTCATCTTGTAGAAGTCTGTTGGTGATATCAATCTTTTCTCCAGATCTACACACCACAATGTCGTCGGCATATGCCATGGCATGGTTGGAAGAACCCACTAGATCACTAGTGCAAATGTTAAATAGAATGGGAGGATTTAGAGCTCCCTACTGCTAACCGTTTTCAATACTTATATTTCGCCACAAACTGTTTACCCATTATCATATCGTAGATAGTGTATAACCGATATTCGACCACATCCAGATTTGACAACTTATATAGAAGGCCTTCTAACCATAGGATGTCGAAAGCCGTTTCAAAGTCCACTAAACAGACCCCTATGCGTTGTCAGTTTGCTTTGTTCCACTGTATGCCTGAAACAAGTTTTGTTGCAGCATGAACTATGTCATGTTGCGATCTAAAACCAAACTAATTGTTAGGATTTGTACGAGGGCACTTTAATTAGTCAGTGATTTTCCCGCGCAGTAATTTTAAATACAACACTGCGCCCGTCAACTGCCATTTATAAATAGACTGCTGTCAAAGTTTGAGCTGCGTCATTTAGTTGAGTGAATTCGATCGTGAATCGTGAATCGTGATGTTGCGGATTCGCAGTCGAAATAACCGGCGAATTCGCAATATTTAAATTTGTGGCATCATTTAAATTTGTGGCATCACTTAACAATATGTGGCATCACCAATGAACAATGTCAGCAATCAGCTGACATTTATGAATTCTGTTGGTTGTCACTTGACAACCAATTCTTTTTCTTTTTTTTTTCTATTCTACGTTCGTTAGCTTTGGATGGTTACAGTTTTTTGTTAATCTTAGTTAATCGTTATAATCAATCGAAATACAGTTCATGTTTTCATTTCTAAATTGTAAACACCAGTCTTTCAATTCTTTAAAAGCTGCCGTTTGTGATTAACGACCAAAGGTAATCATTTCATTTTAAACATTCTAACTTAGATTATTGCAGCAAACGTGGACCACTGTCGCTATACATTGTTCCTGCAGTTCATTATCCCAGACCACCGATCAATCATTGGGTGGTTGATAGTTTTGTAATATACAATTACAAAACACGTGAATTTTAATGAAAATGGAAAAAAGTGAATTTCGTGTGATGGTTAAGCATAATCAAGCAAAATCCATATATTGAGCTACGAACTGCTACCCCTCCAGCATATTCTCCAGCCTTAGCCCCCTGCGACTTTACCTGTTTCCAAACCTGAGCAAATGGCTGAGTAGAAAAGCAATACCTAGGTCCTATATATTCTGACCGAACTTTCACGGAATACCGCGATGGGAGTCTGGCTGAAAGTCATGTGTGATCACATAGTGACGGGAACACATCAGCCTGGCCACCCTACGGTACTATGAAAAATGTAAAAATGAAATTACACCAATTTGTCGAATTTCACCAGAGCGGATAGTCTTCCTTAACTAGTCTGTCAAATTACTGCCAGAAATCTGAATTATAAGATACACTAATGTCTAACTCAAGTTTGCCTACTACATTTTCGGTTTCATTACAAGAATCAAAGATGGTAGCATCATAACTTTATAGCTTTCTCCTGCTCTTCTTAATAACCAAGGTTTCACTTCATAACAAGAACTTTCAACAATATCAATTAATCACTTTTGTCCTTAGTAAACCGCATACTTTTCCCATAAAACTCCTCCCCATGGTGATTTACATTTCCTATTCTTCAACTTATCCATAATAACGTGACTATGTGATGAGTATACTTCTCCTACAAATGTGAGAAACGCTCTCGGGAAGAACGCCAACGATGAGTAATCCAAAAATGTTTAAGTCTACATAAAAAGACTACTACATCAAAATGCCATGAGGGATTTCCAACACAAAAGACACTTCGCATGCTGCACCCAATTTTTAATAACAATTATATTCTACGTCGTATGAAAGCCACACTACACCATGATTGACGGTCTATTCTTCTTCCTGCCTTATTAAAAATGCGGCCCAAAAACTGTTTAGAAAACATAAAAGAAGTTAATTCACAAACATCAAACCCTAAACAATTTACACTGATATTCTTCCATAGCGGACAAATCAAAATAACTTTGCAAAAAACAACAATGTAGACGACGAAGAAATAAAAAAGAGGAATGGACACGGATGCGAGTGTGTATGAACATTAACCAGTATATGTTTTTGAATCAGCTTCGCTAGCTCTCGAGTTAAAAAGTTTGTTAGTTCATTGACCATTAGATATGCTTTCATCTGATTCTTAAATGTATATTCGGTAGATAGGTGCATATCAATCACCACATTATAGCTGCTTCTTAAAAATGAGTTGTTATTCTTTTTAGTAGGAAACAAAAACAGGAGAACGAAAAGGAAAAAACAGCAATGGTCTTGAATGCCTTACTTGTGGTACATTTGAAAATTACTATTATTTCTCTTTGGACATCTACTTCTCTATGCTGTGTGATTTAAGCATTCAGGTGCGATTGTGAACGCCATTCAAATGCTTGAAGAACACAATCAGACCATAAAATAAAATAAATATAGATAAGAGAACATGATTGGTTTTCCTTACCCAGCCGTCATTTATTCATTCCCCCTCTTGTGATATCCTTAAAAGCACACGTAGAACGGAAAAACCAGTCTCGATGTATATTGAATTCGAATGCCTCAGGATTGTAGTGTCGAAAGAAACACTATTAAAGAGGACATCCCATATTCGTGTAGTTCGGCTAAAGAAAGATTAACTGTGTTTTTTCCATTTCATTACATTTGTTAACGTCTACTAATGCACACTCCTTGATTGACGTATGTAGCTGGAAAATATTCATAGACTTGAAATGCTTTCTCGAAGTTTAGTTAATCAACGACAACGATAATATGTTGACAGGATGTGCTGCGCCCATATTTTAATGACAGAATTAAATGACTTGTACCTATGTATGTCTAAAACGTGTTTTATTGCTCGCTTCCATTCCATCTACCAAATAAGCATTGTTTAAGGCACGACTGACCAAATATGGGAATTCAATCACGACTTGGTTTATTTTTTAATTTGTGGCCTAGTTTTGCGGGAGTTTTCGCATTTACTGCACCTCTTAAAAAACTCAATGCATTGCGGCACACTCATCTACAGGAGTCAAATTAATTCGAGTGCCAAAAATTAATTGACTTCAACGATACGTTAGTACAATTGCCGTTCATCGACTGTGCATCTACGTTTTTTTTTTTTTTTTTTTTTTGTCAACGTACTGGGTTTTCGAGGCATTAACTTACTATTCCTTAGTTAACTTCTATTCGTTTATATAACCCCGTATGGTATATTTCTTTTTTTGGGATCACATATATTATTGTAGCGAGCTTAGGGTTCTGGTGCAAGGCTAATAACCTTGCCCGGAAAAACAAATTATTATGGAAAATTTAACAAGTCTCGGGACTTGCTAAAAAAGGCCAAGACCGGATCCCGGTTGTAGTGCCGAATGGTGATGATGAGCTTAGGATTCGCTGGATTAATTATTTTTAATAAAGAAGAGCCGTTAAATAGATTTTATATTAATGTAACACTTTATTAGTCCGTTAATAACAACCGTTACTTTTACCGTATACTTAACGATTTCTTTACTTATCGCTTCCGTACTTATTGCGTCTTTGATTGCTTACTTCTTCCTTCTTGCTGATCTGCGTGCGACGTATTTATACCGTTTCCTCATTCTGATTCGCCGTTTCGTTTTCGTCCGTTCCATAGCCTTGAATTTTCTACTGCTCATAGTCTCCGGTACTTTCTAGAATATTCTAGTACTTTGTTTTGGACTTTCTAGAATATTATATTACTGATTGTCATATCCGTCACACTACCCTCCGCCTAGATCAGTTCGTCCCGAACTAAGTTCACTGGTCTTCTGGGTTAACAAAAAGTCGCCAGTCGGTCACGATGCACCACTTTCATCTTGGCGTTCGGTCTTCGCTGAATCCTATAGACATCGTCGTTAATTCTTGTGAGAATCTTATAGGGTCCTCCCCAATGTTGCTACAATTTCGGGGACCTTCCTTTTTGCCGATGAGGGTTATAAAGCCGCACGTTATCGCCTGCATTAAATCCGGATGCGTTGGCTCGAACATCGTACATTGTTTTCATCCTGTCCTTTAATACCTTGATTTCCTTTCGAACCAAATGATGAATCTAATCGAGGAGATTTCCCCATTCGGCTACGTAGTCTTCAGTCTTATCTAAGGCGTCTGGAGGTATTCCATATCGCAGATCGGCTGGTAATCGTATCTCTCGTCCAAATATAAATCTTGCTGGAGAATCGTATCGTGATTAGCCGATCTATAACTCATGAGAAAGGTTTGTACATATTTGTCCCAATCTCGTTGGTGATCACTAACGACCTTCGATAAGTGCTCTTTTATTGTTCGGTTGAAACTTTCGACCATTCCGTCTGACTGCGGATATAAGGGTGTGGTCCTGGTTTTCCTTACGCCCAGTGCCGCACAGATGGCTTGAAATATCTGTGATTCGAAATTTCGGCCTTGATTGGAATGAAGCTCGCAGGGAATTCCATATCTGCTGATCCAATTATTGATAAGCTGCTCAATGATGGTTGTTGCTTCTTGGTTTGGAATTGGAAGGACTTCCACCCACTTGCTGAAGTAATCCATGATAACCAACATGTATTTGTTCTTGTCGTTGGTTTTTGGGAATGGTCCTGAGATATCAATCGCAATTCGCTCGAAAGGGGCGCCCACGTTGTACTGCTTCATAGCGCTCCTTGGCTTTGCTGTTGGTCTTTTGGTCGCAGTGCAAGTCGTGCACTTCCTACACCAAGACTCGACGTCATCTCTCATGTGAAGCCAGTAGAATCGAGATCATAATTTTGAAAGTGTCTTATTAACTCCCAGATGTCCACCGGAGGCCCCGTTGTGCATTTCTGCTAGTACATCCATCACTTTTGATGGTGGGACTAGAATCTGCATTCGATGGGATTTTCCATCCGCGGCTTCCCATTTACGCTTTAGGATTCCATCTTCCACCACCAAGGAATTCCATTGTGCCCAATATGCCTTAAATGTTCCACTTTTGTCGGCAATATCGTTCCAAGTTGGCCGCTCGTTCTTTTTTTTGTGTTCCAGGGTTAGCGACATATCTTCATCCTGAAGTTGCGCTGCGCGTATAGCATCACTCGTCCACCCATCTAGTACTTCTACTTGTACCTTTCGCAGGTCGTATGCCTCTACTTTCTCTATGACAATGTTTACAATCTGGCTTACATGGTCTTCTTGATAGAGCATCAGCGTTATTATGCACCTTCCCTTGACGGTGGGAAATTTGGAAATCGTACGTTGCTGGTCTCCTCTTATGATTAGCGCATGAACAACAATTCTCGATTGATGTTTCATGCATTCGTCGACGTTTCCTACAGTCAACAGATATGTGGCCGACTTCGCCGCATGTCCAACACTTCATATCAGATCTCGGGGTTCTCTGTTGTACATGCCCGATTCTTTGGCAGGAACATTCCTGGACGGACATTTCTCGGACTCTATATGTACTCCAGGTAGCCCGTTTAGCAGATTCATAAGCCAATGCGAACGCCAGTATTTCATTAGTCGTCTTCTTTCCCGCCAAACGAACGGCCTGTTGCAAATCCCGATCTTGGAGTGCGTTTGTAAATGCATACATTGTTACCTCGTTCAGAAATTCCTTAGTCATATTTGAATAAGACAAGTTTGCCAATCGCTCAAGGTCTGCCTGCAACTGTTGAAGATTTTCTCCAGGTTTCTGCGGTCTGCTCCGCAGTTGCATGCGGTAGACCTGCTACATGTGGTTGTCTCCATACCTAGCTTGAAGGCCGTCTCTTACCGCTTGGAAATCTGTTTGCTTCTCTGCTGGCATGGTTTGTAGCAATTTTGCAGCCGCCCCGCGGAGTGACAAGATTAGTGACTTTTGCTCATCCGACCACTTATTATAATTGGCCGCGGCGTCAAACTGACGTATAAATACGGAGAAGGGTCCCGTTCCATCGAAGGTTGGGGGTTGCATCCTTGTATCTTTGTAGTCATGTTGATTGCCTGGCGATGTCTTATTTCTCTCAACACACTCAAGTCTCTTTTCGATTCGCGTTATTTCATCGGTGACTTTCTTAAATTCAGCTTCGTTTTTTAGATCCAGATTTTCTATTTCGTTTCGAATTTCTTCCTTAAAGTGTTGAAAATTACATTTCATCCACTGCGTTTGGGCATCCAACTTTGCATTAACATCTACAGCTTGCGCGTCCAATTTTATCATCATCGTCCTGAACATCTCCGAAATGTCCAACTGTGGCGAACTCGTCTCCGTCACATTGGCACCATCTTGACTCGCTGTTTCTTCGCCATCCGGGCAGTCTGGCCCAATCGTAAAAACATATGTGTCGACATCAATACCCTCTTCCTCCATTGCTGCTTGCAGACGCTGTCAAAAAATTTGCTTCTGTCCTCTGCTATCCAGATTCCGGTCCTCAAGTTCCTTCTTCAAGTCAGGAACGCGAAGATCCTCCAAATGTCGATCTGACATCGCCACAACACACTTTCACAGACTTATTCACTTCACCAATAATTAATCCCACTTCTGGCACCAATTGTAGCGAGCTTGGGGTTCGCTGGATTAATTATTTTAATAAAAAGAGCCGTTAAATCGATTCTCTTTGCAAACACTTTATTAGTCTGTTAATAACAACCGTTACTTTTACCGTACACTTAACGATTTCTCGACTTATCGCTTCCTTACGTATCGCTTGCTTACTCTGCTTACTTCTCACTTATTACTTACTTCCCGATCTGCGTGCGACGTATTTATACGGTTTCCTCATTCTGATTTGATGTTTCGTTTCTGTCCGTTCCATAGCCTCGAATTTTCTACTGCTCATAGTCTCCAGATTTCCAGTACTTTCTAGAATATCCTAGTACTTTGTTTTAGACTTTCTAGAATATTCTAGTACTGATTGTCATATGCGTCACATTATTATATGTATGTACTCGTATGAGTTCGAAAAACCCAAAGCGATGTTAGAGAGTGTGCGATATTAAATAAGTATTTTTATCCAAGACAAACACCTGCGGACAAAAACATTATTCAAACGCTTAGTGAACGACCAAAAACGAGAAAATTGTTTATAATTCACAGTTAATTGATACTAAGCGTGAGACAATGTCTAAATGATGTCTTGCTCGTACCATGTTCTTTTTTCGCCCTTAGAAAACCCGTTTGTAGAATACAGAGATATATATTATTTTCATGTTTAATGATTTAGAACAAATCGATTGGATATACTTTTTGAGGACATTCTTACTCTAGTACAGGACAACTCTAACCACAGGCATTTCTCTTTATTTGCTTAACTATGAACGAGCTCATTGAGAAAAGAAGTTCTTCATGTTGGCAACGGGCATCTTCATCTGCTCTACGGAGATCAATCAGAGATGATCGCACCACTGTCCACACCCATCACTAGCTGCCTGCTTGGCTTAGAAGCTAGAACGCCTTGCGTTCATAATCAAACGATTATGTCCCCAAAGATGGTTGTGAAGACGCTAGATCTGGAAATGGCATTTGCGCTATAAAGTCTCCGTCCGGTAAAATGGTGCGCACATGGTGAGTTATTCTCAGTCAGTCTGACGCTGCTGCGATGTTGTGATTACTCTTTTCATCTTTTTTATTCTGGAGGAATATCATCTCGTAATTCATTCACTGAAGAAAACAGTCAGCTTAGATTGATTGGATCTAGAGCTTAGTGTGGCGAGGCATGTCGTTACTCATAGACTGCAAGATCACCGCGCGGATTGCTTAGCTAATGCAGTTGTTGTTGGTCCACTTGTTGTTATGGTGTTTCCTCCTATTGTTGTTGTTGTTGCTGGTGGTCGACGTCGCATGTTTACAATTGCGTTCGTTCACATTTGCGGACCGTGTTTGGATATCTAAGCGGGGGGGAATATAAAACGTGCCCACATGCAATTCACTTCATATTAGTTATTCGGTCATTCACACCGATTACCTTTTTTTTTTTGCTTTGTTTTTGTTTTAAGGAGAACCCGATGTGTGCTCCACTCGCATATGTGAATATGGCGTATCCATCTTGGTCAGGTAAATACGATACTCGGAGGGAAGACCTATGTAGTGTCGCTGATAGAGTGTTACGAGATACAGACGACAAGGTAGACATGTGGGAATGCCAATGGACACATTGTTGTTCACAGACAGTTCACCTGCCTTTTAAGAGGTTGATAATTGCTTGTAATCACCCTGCAAGTTTATTTATTTAGTTAATACCGATGTACTAGCCCCTTCTATGGATTGAGGTGTTGTGATTTGAATGCATCACTCACTTTTATCGGAATCTCTATGTAGATGGTTTTTCAACATTTGAAAGAAAACAAATATATAAATTTGTTCCGAATAGATATGTAATGAGAGATAACTGGAACTGATCAACGACTTGCACCACATACGAAAAGAAAACATTATTCAAAGCTTAATGTGTTCGCGGAATGTAATGCAAACTTTATAAATGAGAAATTTAAAACATCCTTCCTTAGGTATCGTAGAGGACATGGCGGTTAGAATGATATACATGCCACTCTTCGCCCACCGGTTCAACATGCGAGTATGTGCTTATTGCACACTGTTGCGGATTAGCACTGGATACAACCAGCGAATTTGGAACTGAATGCTACCCTTGGCAACAAAATAACAAATGTCAGCAACCAGCTGACAGAAAGAAATAATTTTGGTTGTCAAGGGAAAAATCAATAACAATCGCTCTCTTCGTTAGCTTGTAGTCGACACAGGTCGCATTTTCGATGTAATCCAAACAAATCAAGGAAATCACTTAAATAAAGGACATAAATTATAATCAATCAACAACATAACGAGTTTTACTAGTTGGAGGATTCTCTCTGGAAGTTCTGTCGGCATTAAACTTAAGGTATTTGCTTCCCTTTCACAGCAGTAAATTGCGACTTGTTTCAGCACACCAACGTACATCGTGGCACGCCAGGAGCAGATCATAGCTCGCCATTGCTTTGGCCAACCATTCAGATATCTTACTGGTGGACATTGTTAACCGACCTCATTGTCGCACGAATTATGTATTGGCCTATATAGCAGTTGATTCCAGCGGAGACCGCATTGTTCTTGACGCCATTACACGTCACTCCCACGGAACCAACATCACTGCACGCCAGGAGACAACATTGTCCCTGACGTCATCCCCCCGGCCCACCAAGAGATCTAATTTATTGGTGGAAGTTGCGTTCGACGCGTGTGCAACGCAAACACCATCTATCATCTTTCTTATTGAGAGATCACCGTTATTTATAATGAACATAAAAAGGAACGATATATTATTGTACGTAGAAAAAAATCGATTGTGTTTAAGACTTTGTTTAACATTGATCTGGTTGTCCGATTTAGTTCAAATATATAGTACACCGTGTTCTTCTGTAGTTTGTTGCCATTTTAAAAGAAACTTCGTTATGTCTCCCTCATAGAAGCCGTGATCCCTGCCGGCGAAAAACCGGACAAAGGAGTCAACAGTTAGGCCGCTTAAGGATAGTAATTTATCAGAACCGGCCAGAATTGTGTTCCACCAGGATAACGTCTATAATGACTCCGCTGAAACTCCGGAAGACTGATTGGGAAGTTTTAATGCATCTAGCTTAGAGTCCAGACCCAACACCAAGCAAAAACCATCTTTTTAACAAATGCAAAACTTTGTTAGTAACAAGAAATTGGTATCATAAAAGAACTGCAACCGTTTTTTGGTGGCATCTCGGGGCCCCCACTCAGCGCTATAGGTTCACCTCTTCCAAGAGACGTGTAATAAAAAAAATTGTGAATTGTCCTTCGACGAGTTTTTCGCCAAGAGAGATTCTGTAAGAGCAGCATTATGGAGTAAACTTGAAAATGGCAACAAATTATAGAACAAAACAATGCACATTTGCTCCAAATCGGACAAATGAACTATTTTAAATAAAGCCTTGAAATAAAAGTGAAAATATTTTTTTCTGCAAACTAATATTACCACCAAAATTACCACATTAGGAAGTTGCACACATGCTCGCAAGTATGGTACGTAAAAACCGTCAAACCGAATCTGTATGTACACCGGTTCACATAAAAGGTTAGTATAAAAAAAAACGCTCGAATTAAACAGAGTTCACACTAAACTGTCGAAAAAGACGGTCGTATTTTTGTAAAACAAAAAAAATCCACAGATAGCCATATTTCAAATACCAAAAAAAAAACATCGCGTCCCAGAACTGTGTTCATGAAGTTTGCGAGCCGGGGCAGTTGATAAACGGGAATCAAACCCAAAGATCCTGTGAGTAGGGCGTAAGAATATACTCACAGGTTGTCAAAAGAGGCGACTAAAGGCTTAGCGGTAGGTGGGGTCACAACGCCCTGTTGCCTGGTGAAACATCGCCCCATCAAGCTATAGGCTCCGTGATATGTTCAGGAGAAATCCCCAACCACCTTTCGGAGCTTGGCTGATAGACCGGTTAGAGAAAAGGTTAATTTTGCTGGTAGTCGGTCATAATGTGAGATACCACCCCGTCACGCTGTACATTCCGCGATATCCTCGGGAGAAATCTTCGACTATGTTTCGTATGTATGGCTGATAGCCCAGACTGACACAGTGATAACTCATGATGGTACCCTCTGAGATAAAGAATTCCGTAGGTAAACTAGTCTCCCAGCCTCGTTTGCTGATGATAGTGTGGGGACGAAGCATGTTGTGGTGCTTACACGGGCACGCGTTCACATCCTTCCCCAACACACGTACCGCTGAAATCCAACTCGCCGATGGGGGGTGACCTGTTCGTCAGTCACCAAGTAAAACAACCACTTCCTTCGTTCATTTTTATTTTTAATTCAACATAGGGATATAAATTTTCAGTCATTTTATTAACATAAGGATGTACATTTTCTGTCATTAATAAGGATATAAATTAGATTCTGCTAGTTCACCACGTAAGAATATAATAGACTTTAACGGTAAATTCAAATTGTTATTCAATAAACGATGTTAATTCACACATAAGGAAAAATAGACTTTAACTTTAGTAAATTGTTAATTTACAGCAAACGGATATACATTTTCTGACATTAGGTTAACTTAAGGATATTAATTAAATTCTGCCAGTTCACAACGTAAGGATATAATAGATTTTAACTTCAGTACATGCACACGATAAATTCAAACTGTCAATCAGTAGATGATGTTTATCCATAACTTAAGGAAATAACAGACTTTAACTTTAGTACACGCATACGGGAATTCAAATTGTCTTTCATTCGTGAATCGCGACTAATACTCAATTCTGGTGGCTCGCGCACCGTCTGTGAAAATACCGACTTCTGGTGATCAGACTTGACTGAACTCCGTGGTTGTTTAAACACGACTCTCTATTGGTTGTTTAACGTGGAGGCACGACTTGCATACACGGAATCCGTATCGCGATTAACTATATCAACCGAAGCGACAGGATACCAAAAATTCCATCCATCGCTTCGGTGACCATATAAGGGATGATCCTAGATGATTATCACGGAGAGGATGTACACACACAGATGTGTTTACCTCGCACGCTCATGACGTATATGAGCCAGCGGACAGTGGATATAATAATTCCATAAAAGGAAATGTTTATCCGATTGGTACCGCGTAAGGGATCCATTCTGATCGGGCGCACGTTGCTGGCGTCCTCTGATATGACTTGCCATCCACGTATGTGGGATAAAATATTCTCTTTCCGTGTGCATGGACAAGTTTGAGGATTCATATCGGTTACGTAATGTCGTAACCGAATTGGATTCTTAGGAATATGCTGCGTTGCCTGCAGGCATGCCCCTGGGGGTAATGCTTATTGGGTGTTGATGACTGTCGATAGGTTTACCGACCGATGTGCTTGTAGGTCAACAAGAAAGGAAAGAAATATCTCTTGCATGAATTCGTTCGGAGCCATGTGTAATGAATTAGTTTGGAACATGTTGGTTGTTTGATGGTGCAACCAAATTGCTTATAAGGAACATGTCTGGTTGGTGCTGATGGATTTTGCATCAGCGAATATAATGGATTTGCAGCATTTCAGGTATTTATAGTACAAACTATGTAATGGTAAATACATGCTGGTTTTTATGCTTTCTGTATGCCCTAGGGGGAAGTTGGATGTCGAGCCTGTAAAAGGTGAGCGGTGGCGTTATTGAAACCGCCACAATAGCACGTCGAGTTCCTCATACTCATACGAACCCGTCCAAACTCTTCGAACGTCACTACCAACCAGCAATTTGTGCTTGATACATTGAATTCAGACCTCAACAAGATATATCAGTGGGGATTATCTAACCGAGTAGAATTCGATGCCAAAAAAAACGCAGTGCTGTCTCTTGTCGGCAAAGACGAGCCGCAAAGTAAGTATACGGTCTATGAACGGTACTTGCATCGACGAAGCCAAGGAGCTATCAATCCTCGGCACTCGAATGAATTGGACTCTTAACTGGAATGACCATATATTTGAAGCTGCGAGAAGTGCAGCCAAATATATGGGGTTCCTTAAGAGATGCAAAAGATACTTCACTCCACCCAACCTGGCCACTATTTACAAGGCGTATATTCGTCCAAAAATGGAGTTCAACTCCCATATTTGATCACGGGCATCCAAAACTGCACTACACGTGCTCGACAGGACGCAAAAACGAGCAGTGAACCTTATTGAGGACTTAGCCGTAAGTCGATCAATTCCATCGTTAGAACACAGGCGCAACGTATCATGCCTGTCTCTTTTCTATAGGTATTACCACGGTCATTGCTCAATTGAACTTGCTGAATGTGTTCCGCCCCTTCAGACATTTTCCCGTGATACCCGTCAATCTGTGAATGCGTATCAGTTCACGTTGAAAATGGACTTTTGGCGCACAAATAAACATAGAGAGTCATTCTATAGCCGAACCACACGAATGTGGAATGTTCTGCCTGATCATGTGTTTCCTGGCCGTTGTGATGTCCAGACATTCAAGACCAATATACATCGACTCCTCCTTTCCTTATCCACTTCCTCTCCATTCATTCGCACTCATTTAAGGGTACTTCAAAATCCTCTTTTGTGCGCACTAGTATAAAAAATAAGCCGGATCTTCGGGGACGACTATCCCAGGCGGAACATCATGCAAATATTCTAATAAGCAACCGAACTTTAAGAAATTCGTCATGGCATAACCGGGCTCATTCTCGAGGCTCTGTCGACCTTCGATTTTGTAACATCAGGGGCATCGGTTTCACCAATACGAACGTAAACGCCGTCCACCAATATTTTCAAACAGCGAAACGTAATATCCTTACCCTAACTGAGACCCAGGTCGATTTGTCAACTGACTCGACATATATTTGTTGCTTACATTTGAGATTCCATTTTAAGGGCGGAATCTGCGTCTTCGCGTGGTCCGCACTGGCTTGCCAGAGGATGGAGGCGTTGGAACCCAATAACATGGCTATCATGTGGCTGAGCGTCATGTGAAGGAATTCTGTTAAACTCTGTTGTCTCTACCGCTCCCCGAATAACATAGACCAGCGATATGCTTCGAACGTCTTTCACGTGCCGTCGACTGGAGGCAAATCAACCACCCCGCTTCTGAAATTGCCATCCTTGGCGATCTTAATGTACAAAACTCCGGATGGTTGGTGCATGCTGGCGGGGAAGTTTGCTGTTAGCCGCAGTTTGACTCAACACGTGGAGGAACCTACGCAAGTGCCGGATACCCGAGGTGATTATGCGAGTCTCCGATGCCCAAGGTGATTGACATCCGAGCCGAGCATTTATACCGAGTAGGTAACTGGGCTGGGAAACTCAGATCACTGCTTGGTATCGGCTGCGCAACCACTTGCATTTCAAGCGAATAACCGACCTAAGCAGCTTCGTCATGTATCGAGGTATGGGGCTGCCAACTGGGACGATTTACGAAATTTCTTCGCATCCTTTCCGTGGTCGGTGGTGTGTTTTGGACACTCCGATGTTACAGCATGAGCGGAGTCGGTCACAGAGATTATTCTTTTCGGAATGGAGATCTACACCCCGCATTCCATCAAACGAAGTTCATCTGCTAAGACTTAGTTTGATAGAAAATGCGGGCAGATTACTGCGGCCAAAATTAAACTTTTAAACAATGGCGCTCCAATCCCACCGAAGTTAACAGAACGAATTTTGTTAGAATCAGAAACACCTGCAATCAGGCGATTGATACCCCTAAGAAGGCCTACAACGACCGAATGACCAATAAACTCCTTGAGTGCCCAACTGATTCTCTGTCAGCAGTAACTTCGCTACTTCCTCTATACCTCTGTTAGTGACGACCAGCGAGACGTTAATTACAAATTCAAAAGATAAAGCTAGTGTGTTCGCGAATTTATTTTCCGCGAATTCAAACCTCGATGGCGGTCTTTTGAAGCTACCTGTGATCGCGCCGCTACGGTCCTCGATGCGGGATGTGAGGTTCCGCCCACGTACTTATAGCGTTTGCGATGGTAGTGAAGAACGTGTCATTCGAACTGACGTTATGACGGTTATAATCAAAAAAATTGAACCGATACTTAACACATCAGACCACTGCCGCGTGTATGAATTCGATTTCTAACTCAAGTATACTCAATGCTTGGTATACGGCTAATGCTTTTTCTTTTTAGATTTTCGTTGGGCGCTCTTCACTATTTACTTGTGTATTGTGTGTGTATCTGTTAGAAACGCCACGCTACTTCCTCCTCAGTAACTTTGTTAGGATCCGCTCCGTGTGCTAACGACGGAGCGAGGAGCAAACGATCGGTAGAACGTCGGAGCAGGCGAGTGTGCCGGTACTCTATACAGAAGTCGTGATCGTGGTAGTAAAGTTCTGTTTTCCTATGTGAGATTGTGTGTTGTGTATACAGGTAATGTCGGTTTGTTACGCTAAGCAAGAATAATGAAGGCGGTGATTTGAACATACGATGAAACGGGTGAAAAGCCGACCATTGACGCATCGGGCTAACGCTGCGTGTCCGAATCCGATTTATAAACTCAAGTACACTCAACTGATGTGGAATTGTTATGTTATCGCTATGGTATAAGGCTCTGATGCTTTGCTTATTAAAATTTCTTTCCACGTTCTTCACAATTTGCTTGTATACTCTGCATGTATCTGTTAGAAGCACCACATACTATTTAACGGATTCTACGTGAACTGGATTGTAGGAAGGCAACCGGCCCGGGTGGGATACCAGCAGTAGTCCTTAAGAACTGTGCTCCAGTACTATCGCCGATTCTTGGCAGACTCTTTCGCTAATCTTATGCATGAAGGACATTTCCTACCTGCTGGAAAATCGCTCGAGTTCAGCCAACCCTAAATAAGGGAAAAAAGTCCCAACTAACTAAGCCGCGCACATTTTCCCGAAATTACTTCGGTTAACATTTCACCTAAACGATATTCCTTGCCTGCACCCAAGCCATTTCAATTCCCCCGAAAATGCATGCCCATACATGCTCGCGTCCCCAAAGCCAATTTCCCGGTACACCCAACCAACGAATTCAACCCAGCCTGTACGGCCAGAATTCGCTGGAACTGAGTTCTTATGCAAGCATAGCAACTCTTCCAAAATTCTTTGTAATTGGCAGCGAGCCTAACTTTGCTATGACGCACCGCCACGACGCAATGAATGAATTATTTTCATTCATAAACCAGTCGCTAGCCAACCGCCGTCACGTGCGCATCCCTCCCTTTCTTTCACCAGTCCGAGTCGCCCAGTTGGGAATACTTAACCGTGTTGGTCGCTTATAAGAGTTGCCCGACGTGTCAAGCGAAAAAGTCGTTTAAGAACCATTGCCCGCGCCTCAATACCCTTATTTCCTTCAATACGCGTCCGGAATCGGTTTCAAAGGCGGTAAACAAGCCACGGGCAAGGACGAATTATGTCGGGATGTGATTAGTAGGATTAACTAGTGGATCGAATGTTATGTGAAGGACTAGCCAGCGAAACTGAACTGCTGTTTGTATGTATACCAAAACGACAAAGCCTATATAAACTCAAGCGATGTCAAATTATTAAATCTTAAATTCCCCGGGCTGAAATCGTTGATGTCCAAAGACAATAAGTAGAATAAAACCAAAAAAAAAAAAACGTACTCGCGAGAATAAGTTTAAGTAAGGAAACGTAGTTACAGAAGATTAGTCTAAATAAAAGAAAACGTTAACAATAAAACCATCTCAGTGAGTTTTTTTTGGTTTGAGCTACTCCTCGTTGACGAACAATTTTCAAAGGACGATCGTTTTGTGAAGGATCAATAGGTGGGTGGAGTAAAGCCAGTGCAGTACGCCCGCACACAATACTTAAACCCCCACAGACCCTCTGAATTGAGATCTGGATAAGGTCCTGCAGTGGGGAAATGCCAATCTCCTCGACTTCAATGCAACAAAGACACAATTTACAACATTCACAAAGAAAAGTGGATTATCGGTTCCAAAGTTGATGGTGAATAATCAGGCTCTCGAAACTGGGGAAAGGTTGGAATTGCTCGACGTCACGATCTGTGGGAATGTATCGTGGCATAAACACGAGTCGAACATCGTCAGGTCCGCCTCTGAAAAATTGAGTTATCTTTTTAGAGCCAAGAAATTTTACTCCGGCCCAACTTCTTCTCCTGTCCAAATTCCAAATCAGACTCCCTCTATTTGTACGGGTACTGTTCTTTTGAGATTCGTGGTATTGTGGGGTTCCAATTAGGTGTGCCAAACACGGGAACGTGGTTCACTCGGATCCCCATCAAAGTTTCTATAAATATCCACTTCACAAACGACCGATCTGTTAGATGGTTATAAATCGACTGATTGGAAAAGGGATGAAGTTGGGTAATTTAATTTTTGCACTTGACAACCAAAAGAGAACATACTTCTGCTCTCTCATTGCCACGTTCGTCGATGTGTGGTGGATTACTTGGGTAAATTGATGATCGAAGAAAGCGCGAGAATATGAGAACAAAAACACGATGTACTGTAATCCCGGGGTGGATTTGGTTGTGTGTGCATGAATCAATGTACTTTGAGGATAACCCATTGAATCATACGGTGAATTTGGTGATCCCAGAGCACATTGATCTGTACGAAGACAGAACTGTGAAGGAGGGGGAAATTATGCTGGTGCTATTCATCTGCAAAAAGAGAGCATTGATCCCCAGCGAATGAAGTGTCTGGAGAAAAGCCAAAGTGACGCCAAATTGGCTAGGGTAATTTGTCATGAAAACTAATTAGATATTTTGATAAATTCCCCAGCGGCTTCGCTATGATGCGACGGCGTCGTTTGTTTCGACTTGTTGTTGCTAACCGACATTATGTGATTTCCGATGGAAATCTCATGGGCTAGCAAAAATGGAGTTGCCATATAGCAAAAGGTAGCTGAATTCTGCATTATCTGCATAGAATAATGAATTCAGCTATGCTTTCTTTTACAGGTAAAATAGCCGAACGATGGGATAGGGGATAATGTGACGTGCTGTTAGTGGTCGAAATTAGGTTAGGATTGTGGGCTAGTTCTCCATGTGATATAGAGAAACCCTACAGTATTGTTCCGCGCAATTCGGTTTATATCCACAAGACAATCGGACGGATCGCACCAATTTGCAGTTCATTTCCCGACGCGCGACGGCGCGAACATCCCTAGATCAGAACTCGTTTCGTTACAGAGCGGGAAAGCTGTGGAATTCCCCAAGTGTTTCCGGAGTGCTACAACTCGCTACTGTTCAAGAAGAACTGCAGCGGTTATTTGGGGACAACTCGGGGGCCGCGTCGGCGCTATAGGTTCGTCTCTCCTAAGTATAAAAAAAGAACTAAATAGGAAGCAGATCCAAGTCGTGTGTGAAATATCGTTAGGAAGTTTTAAATATTGGTTGATGAAATACTTTTAAAAAGAAAAGACAATATATGCAAAAGGGTAACAGACCGTTAACAAACGTTTAAAGTGCTAAACGGCCAAGACAAATATCAACATTACACGTTAATGTTTTTTCGCTCCTTCTTTTCCTGTAAAAACTGTTTTTTTTTTTTACACTAAGGCGCGTAAAATCGGGGATTTTGAAGTCCTCTTAAACGTCAGAGCACACTATGAGCAGAAGAAGAGGTAGAGGATAAGGAAAGGAAATATGTACATATCTACATTGGTCTTAAATGTGTGGATATTACAACCTCGAAAAAAATGATCAGGCAAAGCATTTCGCATTCCTGCGATCCGATTACAGAATGATTCTCTGAGTTTATTTATGGATTGCAGTTGAATTTCAACATGAACTGATGAGCATTCTCCGGTTGATGGGTTTCGAAAAAATACTTGGAGATATGGAATAATACATTCAGTAACTTGAGTAAGGAGCGTGATAATACATATAATGTTGCAGGTGGCAACTAGTGGCGATGAGAGTGCTCCTTATAATACTTTGAAATAGCTCTCCACACTCTACACGCGGCGTATTATCTTGTGTTACAACCTCTGAGCTCAATATTGATTACGTTTAGTCGTGACACAAGAAATACTAGGGCGAAGTCAAGAGAACAGTACAACAGTACTGCTTGATCTGCAATAAGACGAAAAGGTCGGGAGAGAAAAAAGAACAGGGGGATTACGGGAGACGAGAATAGAAATAACAGCCATGGTTCACGTAAAAAAGGAACAAAGGAACAGAATCGAGATCTGTATTTTTAAATTGAAAAACCGAAAGTTGACGCAGCACGATAGGGAGCCAGAATTTTACAAAAGAACAAAAACGAGGATTGGCAGAAACGCAAGACGCCACCTCAGTGGTGTGAAGGACAAAATAGTTTAGAAATACGTACACTCTTATCCAATTAATTGCTGAGTCTGTGTCATTACAACCGTCATATAATGAACTCCGCCCGTAAAATGATGAAAAAGTTGTAGACCTCCTTTTTTTGTTTACTTGGTTTAATTTTTTTAAGTTCAAGTTAAGCTAAGTAAATTAAATTAAGCCCAAAAAGCACTCAAGTTCAAACAAACAATAGGTAATCACCTTTTTTCGTTTTATTAAGGGCAGTAAGAATTCTGAAATCACATTGGTTAAGAAAGTGTCATCTTATCTTCTTCTTGAAGCAGAGTAAACCATTCGTTATCTTCCTTGTATTTAATCATACTGCCAGTCTTATACTGAGTTTTTGATTCCATCTAGGTATTATTTATTAAGTCCCAGGAAAACCCAATATCGTAAATCGACAGTAATGTAGCGATAGCACGTTTTTGCAATTATCTGCCATTAGTGCGCATTGTTAATTATTTAAGTCTTATTAAAATAAATGCGCCAAGTCTATATATGAAATTTACTACAATATAATTGATAACATAATGCAATTACGTTATCAATTAATGAAGACATTTCGCGTGCGACAGACAATAGTTACGCAATCGCGGTGTAGCCTCCTTTAAACGATGTACCTTATTCTGGTCTAAGATAAGGCAAGTTAAAAAGAAAAATAAATTGATAAATATTAGAAATTTTTTTAGTCGGTCTTTGAATTGACCTTGAAAATTTGTCTGAACTTGAGCTGATAATGCTAGAGTACCATGTTGTACGAATGGGGCTATTTGGTAAAGTGGAAAAAAAGTACGCTAATATTTATAGTTTGCAATATGACATTGAGCAAATTCCTTTCAATGACATGGATGTAGATGTCACTGATTAGTTAACAAAGCCTCGTTATGAAAATGTCCGTTCCCAAGACCAGACTGAAAATCACTGGGTTAACTTATGCCCAAGTCATAAAACCCGTCTCCATTAAAATATAACAATTAATCACTATTGAATACACGCAATCTTAATAATTGCATCTTCTGTTGACTTTCGATTTTATGGCAACATTGAAGTATCTTTGATGTTGATCTTGTTTTCAGTATCTTCTATTTGATGGGTTTTTAAGTGTTGCATAACATTTGAAACCAGGCGAATATATTTTTTTACCTCGCCTGCCAGGTGATATCAGGATTGATGAACGGTTTATGCTGTTTTAGTATCCAGTCGATTTAGTCATTCAAGTCACATTTGATTCAGCTTCAGGTTATGCGATTCACGCTTTATGAAACTGCATGGTATGATGTTGGCATTTTGAACGCTGATGGTCGATCTTACTACTGCGACTACAACTTGTGGTTACGACTTGATGATTGAGATTCTTCGCATTAACCAAGTGCTCAATCAAAATGACAAAAAAGTGTTAAAATGTACGACACAAGGTGGGTGTTGATAGGGGACTATGTATTTGGGTTGGTGTGCCATTTGTTATCGATTGAAAGACAAACACTTTATCTATCTAGTTAAAGTGAAATTAGACGCAATAAGGTTGATGCTAAGTGATTAGGTTAGTGGAACTAGAAATATAAAGTGTTTGCCAAAAATGGAATTGTTATGTCATCTATCAAACGTTTTAAATTTTTGGATATTAGTTGTATGTTCAGCAACATTCTGACGAGAAAATGTTGTTAAATTTATCAAAGTGCAGAGGAAGTAAGTGAATGGATTGCAAATATGATACATGCCTTAAAAGTTAGAGAGCTTAAAACTGCAATTTGAAAGTTAATACTACTTAGACGAGTTGATATATTACGGGATTTTCTACTGAGTAAAAGTTGCGAAATTGAATCGTACTTTGGTGCAATAGTGCTCGCTGATTTCTAACTAGACATGTGTTCTGTTAAGGAGATACTCGTCGCTCTTTTCAGATTAATTTAATTTTTATCTCTGCTAAATGAAGAATATTAGTTTAGTAATGCTGTCCAATCTTTATTTATTCAAGGCCAGCTTCATATTCTACAATCTACATTCTACCATCTAGTCACAATCTATATTTTACCATACCCGTCAATCTGAGAATGCGTATCAGTTCACGTTGAAAATCAACTTCAGGCGCACAAACAGACGTAGAGAGTGATTCTTTAGCCGAACCACACGAATGTGGAACACTCTACCTGATCATGTGTTTCCTTGTCGTTGTAATGTTCAGGCATTTAAGGCCAATGTACATCGATACCTCCGTTCCTTATCCACTTTCTCTTCTTCCGCTCGCGCTGTGCTCTGACATTTAAGGGTTCTCCAAAATCCCCTTTTGTGCTCGCGTTTGTGTAAAAAAAAAAATTTGGTCATAATATTATACATTGTATAATACTCTGATTCGATGACATTACATATTGTCGTTCAACACTCTGAAGGGATATCCATAGCTATGAGCCCTATAAGCTGCTGCATGATGTACTGTGGGAAAATATAAACGTAATTGTAGTTTAGTGTAACCCAAGAGAACGACAACAAAAATGGGATATTTCCTCCCAAAAAGATGAATCTGCAGCGACTACATAAATTCTTCTACAAGTTCAAATTCATCGCGTTGTGAAAGAACTGTGGGCGTTCTTAAAGCTCACCTGAAGAACCCCCCATATTCGCAACCCATATTTGCACCTCAATCTCCCCGCATCAAAAACATTTCCTTTCTCAAGGATAATTAATGCTTTCAACGCATTACCTAGAAATTCCTGAAAAGAATTTCTCCCACAAAGGCATTCTCATAGGCATCTCAGCAATAGCAGCCAAGACCCGAATCCTATATTGATGTAAATATTCACACTGGAATTCGACCCTTGAGTTGCCATAGATACAAATATACAATTGGCGTATATGTTATACACAACCGTCATTGTGTAACCATCTAAATTGCTTTTCAATGACTTGCAACTATTGATTCAGCTGCAAGCACTTCTTCTAGAAATGCTCCTTTGTTTGAATCTCCAAACAATCACCAACTTCGCGCTTAGCCCCCGATTCGAACTCAATAGCATAAACAAATGCAAATGAAGAATCCGTTTCTTACAACGACCAAAGATACGATATACAAATTGTATGATGTATCCCAAACCTATTAGCACCTAATGAGTGGCAGCGTATTTATTTAGCTGAACCCTCATTACAGAACGATGCCTTAGGTCGCTTCTCTCTTTGTTCTTTTTCCCTTGTTTTAGGTTTCGTTTATCCTTGGCCGAAATGCCTCGATAAACAATCTAATCTACGCGATCATACACACACACACACACACACACACATCGAAATTTAGCCAGCAAGATCCTCTTACTGGTTACTCAACATAAAGAGAAATCTTCTCTTTTTCCTGACTAACTCACCACCGAATCGAGCGTGAATAAAGAGCGAAATTCCAACCCTCGATTGAGTCGTCTTCCATCCTTCAGTGCGCGCACATCAGGAGTCGCACTGTAACCGCCGCGATCACATGGCGGTGTGCACGCCCCCGAGTGAACAGTAAAGTCGTGTTTGATACACCGTAATATCATTATCCGGTCAGTGAAGAGTAATACGACAACGAACTCGAAGTTATGTAAAGCACAAATTTAAGATTTGGAAAACAGTTTGGATAATTTGTATAGATTCATTATAAAGTTAAATAAAACATCAGTTGGACTACCAAACAAGCCACAAGTCTTTTCATCTTTGTTTCTTCTTGGTGGGCAGTGTTCGGTGGATCTTTGTTTCAGTGAAGATGGGGATAGAAGTGAACCCCGTGCCGTACGTCGACGAAACCTACCCCCTACCCCACAGAACCATATCCCACGTGTCCCAAACCTACGCGACCATCGGATCACAAGTGAACTTTAAAACCAAAATTGTCAATTGATCCAATTTTGGACAAACACTATCACTAACAAAGTGATAGTCAAACGCAATATTTGCCAATGCTGGCTACCTATGAAAATCCCAAGCGCGAAATGCACTAAATGAACGCAAATAAAGCAATTCTCTTTTGGACACCATGCAGCCTAGATCCCCTTTCTTCTAAGAATTGTGGACATGTATTATGGAGGCATGGCTCCTCGATAGTATAGTGGTTAGTATATCCGCCTGTCATGTGGGAGACCGGGGTTCGATTCCCCGTCAGGGAGCCTCTCGCGCAAGACTAATGACCTTGCCCAAAAAAAAAAACAAATCATTATGGAAAATTGAACAAGCCTCAGGACTTGCTAAATAAGGCCAAGACCGGTTCCCGGTTGTAGTGCCGATGATGATGATGATGATTATGGAGGCACCATACAGTGGTAGAAAAAATAATAGAAAAAAAGCTTGTTCTTCGACATTAATCGTTAAGAAAAAATGTATTTGGGGAAAAATAAGTATTAAAAATATACTAATAGATTTGGTGCACTGTAATACATAAAAGAAATACTAAATTTTTAATAAAAAAAGAGCGAGAAATAGTGAAAAAAAATATTGATTCCGGTTTTCCTTGGATTTGCCTGTAAATAATAATAGAAACAAATTAGTTTTTTGTTTGTGTTTTGTGAAGAATTAATTTACAGTAAAAGTGTTTCATATCCTTTTAATACTTAGTTGTTGCACCTTTATTTTTAATGACTGCTTCGCATCTTCGGTACAAGTCGCGGGTGGTATAGAGTACCATTCATCTTTTATTTTGGACCAAAGTTCTTCCTTATTTTTTGCGGTTTAGTTTAGTTTAGTGAGGGCAGAACTCTCATTTATTTGACTTAATGCAAGCTTAAATTAAATTAATATAAAACCTTACAGACTGTCTTAAAATCTAGAATAGTAATTAAGACAGTCTCCGATCTTGTGCTTAAGAATGCCCCATAGGTGTTCTATTGAGTTAAGATCAGGGGACTGTGGGGTAGGAAGTATGTGTGCCGAGATTGGCACCGGGTAACTCCTATTCCCCAACAATCAAAAGTTTCGCGGAACACTTTACGAAAATGATGTATTGCCAACAGAAATATTTGAGTTTCTCACCTCAAACCGCTTTTCTCTGACACTTTTATTATCCTTTTTGTCTGCTCCATTTAAATCACTTGCTTAAGAACAATCAACACTAAACTCCTGATACCGTCTGCCCAGTTCACGGTTCAACAAATGAAACACGGGTTTTGTAGCAGGTGATCGCCGCTTTTTATTTTAACGTATTTTTATTGTTTTTTTACTGTTTATTGTTTTATTGTACTTAAGCACTAAAATTGTTCCACAAGCATGTTTACTAGTTATTTAGTGAATATTAACGTTAACGTATATTAAAACGGAAGATATGTCGAACCGCATATAAGTCACAACGCGCTTACTCGACTACGCACAGGGGCGTGAGAACCCCCGTGCCCACGCTATGGTGGTTGAAAGAAGACTCACCGGGGGTTGCATTCCGACTTTGCATTCAACCCTCAGTTCGAGGTGAGATTGGTGGAAGAGAGAGAAAATGTCTGTCTATGGTAAGTAACCAGGAAGACAATCTTGCTGGGAAGATTCTAGTGGGGTGTGTGCGTGATCGTGTAGATCCCATTGTTTATCGATGCATTTCGGCCAAGGATAAACGAAACCTGAACAAGGGAAAAAGAACAAAGGGAAAAAAATCCACTAACGACATCATAAACGGCATGGATGAGTGGTGCAGCTGCGTAAACGAACTATATCTCATTAAGGATGCATTGGGTGCTAATGGCGATGAAGTACATACACAATGGAGGTTGTGTATGGTGTTTCTGCCGACTGGGAGAATCGGATTCTTTTGTTTGCATGTTGTGTATGCAGAAGAATTCGATTTTCAGCGGCAAAGCGCGAGAAGCGACGATGGCTTGTCGTTTGGATACAATGCAGCTGAGTAAATAGCCACATTGCAATTAGGCTGGTGATGCTAAAGCAATTTAGGTACACAATGGGTGATTGTGTACCGTATCTTGCTGAACGAAAAGGATCGAATTTTGTATGCATGTTTATATGCGAAGGAATTCAATTTATGACACTAGACGTTAGATGCGTGTATTTGCCTTTGTCCCTTCGACCAGAAGCTGCCGAGGGGGTAGAATTGCCAGGGACATGTGGTGTGCACGTGTACAGCGGAATTGCTTGGCATACAAGGGTGCCGAATAGTTTTCCTAATTACGGTTGTTGATACAAAAGAATTCTTTTCGGAAAATTGATATGGTATTGAATTATGAATGCTAGAGAATTCTTTTACAGGTATTTTAGGCTATGCATTAGATAACCTTGATGCGTGAAGCTTTCGCAGGTGCTAATGCAATTGCATTAGCGAAAAACAATGGGGTTTTATAGATTCAGGATAGGAAGCTTTGGAGGTAATTGGGGGGGTAAGTAGTGGCGTTTAGTGGAACCGCCACAGGACTGCGATGGCTACTCCATAACATCGACTTTGTTTTGAAGAAACCATTCTTTAGCCAATTTTGAGGTGTGCTTGGTGTCATTATCCTGCATAAATTCCCATTTAATAGGTATGCCCTCTTCAGAAAATGGTGTTTAAGATTTCTACATAATCTACGTGTGCTAAAGCATTTTGTCTTTTATAAGAAAACTTAGACCAACACCAGATGCTGAAAAGCACCCCGAAATCATTAAATTGCCTCCACCATGTTTCACTGTCTTTTTCGTATACTTTGGATCGAATTCTGAATTCATTGCTCGCCAGACCTACATTTTTCCATCGGAACCAAACAAATTAATCTTGGTTTCACCTGACCATAAGATGTTATTCCAATTCGCACGGTGGAGGTGTTTTTTTTGGCAAAAACGAGTCTCTGCTTTATCTTTTTCTTGATTAAGTATGGAACTTTTCTGGGACTTTGTGGGGGTGAAGAAGCATTGTGCCGATCATGGGCACAGATTCACTTTCTTCCCCACGTATAACTGCGGCACCGAGGGGAAACAAAACACAAAAAACACCAACTGGTTCCGCTAGAGACTAATTTTATTTTTTTCTTTTAATAGTTTTTTTGTTGTATTTTACTTAATATTATTTTATAAATTAGGTTCACAAACACTGTCTACTTTAAGGTCTTTTTTTTTTAGGTAGTAATGGATTATTATTCCTTGATGGTTATTGACTTTAATGCCTCTTGCTACAGACGACAAACTATACTCGCGACTCGTAATCCTCACTCCAGAGGTTGAATATCGACTGCTTTAATTAGGGGTGAAATTCTGTGTTTTATTTTTGCACACAGGACAACCAAAAAAGATCACGCCTCTGCTCTCTCATTGTCACGCCCGTCGAAGTGTGGTGGATAATCGGTTAATTGATAATCGACGAACATGAGATAATGAGAGAACAGAAACTCGATGTACGATGATCTCGGGGTGGGTTTGGTTGTGTGTGCTGGTATCAAATGCAGTTTCTGAGTATGACCTACTGCCCTAGTGTTACGGCTGAGGTGATCGCAGAGTGCATTGAACCGTATGGAAACTGAATTATGGAGGAGAGGAAATGTAGCCGGTGCTATTCACCTGCGAAAAGAGATCATTGATCCCAAGCGAATGGATGATCTGTGGAAAATCGATAGGACGCTAAATCGGGTAGGGAAATAATACCGTGGGAAAAACGCTAAGGAATGCGGTAATTACCCAAGCCATTGAATGATAATGCAACCGCGTCGTTTGATTCGACTTGGTTGTTGCTATCCAACATGAATGGAATTTCCGGTGGAAATCTCATGGTTAGAGGAATGGAGTTGCCGTATGGCAAAAAGGGTAGCTAAACTCAATTATGCATTATCTACATAGGATAATGAGTTTAGCTATGCATCCTTTGGGAATACATGATATTTCAGGTGCATGAACGGTGGAATAGGGGATAATATGACACGCTGAAAGCGGTCGAAATAAGGCGGAAATTGTGGTTGGAATTGTGGGTTGGTTCTCCATGTAATATAGAGAACCCCCACAACTTCCTCCAGGAAAACCCGCTTCTATTAATATGTTTCTAATTGTACGAGTCGAACAAGGTGCGTTTAAGTCATTTTTTAATTCCGTTGAAGAAAAAAACGGCTTGTTCTTGGATAGTCGGATTAGCAGTTTGTCGAATCGTGAGGTTGTTTTTCCTTTTCTGCCTGTGAATATTTTTTTCTTAGAGCACCTTATTAGCTTAGCTATTTCATCCATTGTTTTCCGGTCATTTCTTAATTTTTTTATCAATTCACCCATTTTCACAAAATTTTATTTTTACTGTTTTTTTTCTTTTAACAATCACAAAAACACAAGTCTAACAAATTTACGAAGACTTCAATAAAGACGAGCCAGTAGTTTACTTCACAATCACGATTGAAGACTGTGGTGATGGTTTGTTTCTATTATTTTTTTCGGGCAAAATATCCCTTTCGCTTGCATTTCTTACTACTAGGTGAAAAAAGATGATAAGAGCAAATTGATGCACCATATCAAAGTACTGTTAGGTGCGGTTCGGGTATAGAATTGATGTCGAAAAAAAACCAAATTGTACGTAGATACTGATTGTTGATCGTTATCTTAACCTTTCTTTTTATTATTTTTTCAACCACTGTATATCGTAAAGCGCAACGTACACTTTTTTTCTCTCCATTGAGAGCTGGAAATAGGCACCTTGCACTCTCTCTCTCTCTCGCTCTCTCTCTCTTTCTCCCGTTCTCTTTCTCTCTCTTTCGTCCCTCTTTCGCCCCTCTCTCCCTCTCTCTCCCTCTCCCTCTATCTCCCTTTCTCTCTCGCATAAATTATAATTCCACCTTTTCAAATATTTTTCCGCGATACATGTCAAACAGTGGGTGAGCTTCTGTTCACGTTTAGAATTAACTTCAGACACACAGTTAAACACAAAGGCAAAGAACGGCTTTTCAATCGAATCAGACGAATGTATAATACACTGCCTAATCATGTGTTTCCTAAGTGTTGTAATCGTCCAGGTATGTCCTTTCTTTATCCCTATTTTTCGTATTATTCCATGATATACTCTGAAATTCCTTTCGTGTGTGCTTTTCGTGTAAAAAATAAAACAGCTTTGATATGTTGAGTAAAAATGTTCCATGAGAAAATTTATAAATAAAGACAAAAGTTAATGACAGGTGCGCCATTCGAAAAACCATTTTTCATCTTGTAAGGAAACATTATTAACTGCCAACGACTCACGCAGCGACAGTATTCCCCGAAATATTGCTGCAGTTGAATCTAGAATTAATGAAATTCGATGGAAATCTAGTACTAAGGAAGTCAATGACAATCCGTTCCCGGGAATACAAAAATATATAAACATAGAAAGTGCCGTTCATTTAAACTCCCAGTCCTCTAAACTAAACCCTCTATATTTCCAAAATGGTTATCACGCTGTATGCATTATCTACACTTATCAGTTGTCATCTACTAAACATGGAGAGCTATTGATTATCAAAACACTGAAGCCGTTCCCAACGTCACTCTCTTGAGTTCTTATCGGCTATTAGCTTAATATTTATCTCCAGAAAATCTTAATATTTTATGGGAGTCTTACGACGCTAATTGCGATCGTATGGCATGCGAATACCAACGTTAACAACCTTCTTTAACTTTCTCTTGTTGTCTACAAAGTTTTATCAAATTCCTTAGGCCTTAAAGACGTTGTCCTTAAGCCATAAACCTAAGTGCAAGTTTATCACATAATCACACTCAGTACGTTTCTTTCCCAACTTTCCATTAGTACCAGCAAAGACACCATGAATAGCCGCAGGATTCCATTATGTTACCTGATTTATTTTCTATTTGATCCCCTCTTTTTCTTGTTCCTCAGGACTGGTCATACTGTCAATAAACCCGTGATTGTAACTGGATCTGATGTCTCATCTTCAGACTCACAACTATCACTGGTTTTAACGACCTGAATCACAAGAACAACCTATAAATAGTCGCACATTCACAACTGTCAACCAGCTAGGTTTTCTTCCCATTGTGTCTTACTCTCGCTAGCCTTTTGTTATCGTGACGGAAACGTCTGGAAAAAGAAATTGTTGAAAAGCAAGACGACTTACTCACAACAGAAAGAAGACATAGATCATCACAATACTAGTTCGCGTCTAATCGCTGCTTAAGAGGGCACCGCGTTATGCAGGGAACATATGCAAATGAGTGCAGAAATGGAGCCCATGGAACAAAGCCCGAGGGTTTCCCCATTCATAAAAATTGCTGACAATGTGCTGGCGCCTCGCTAAGCAACAAATGTCATTGGTGAAGCTTTGCGACGTTAATTAATTTACTTGGTAGTGGATGCTAGCTTGTGACTTTGGGTATCTCTGTTTTTACACCCTCTCTATAGAAAGGGTGGTCTTTTATGTACATTAACTTGCCTATTCTGTATTGTTTTATACATAAAGGTGTATATATATTGGGCAAGGGCCACCTAAAACACCGATTTGTGGGGTTGAGTGGCTTTATTTTGATCATGAATATCGCTTTTATTATTTTTTTTTTATATATTACTATTTTTACAAAAGTGTATGCTAAATCTACTTTTACACAATTTTTTTATTATAATAACTGGCTCTTCACAGGCACCAGATTAACAAGGTGCTTTTTCGCATAAAACTCTCTCCTCTTTCTCTGTTTGTATTACGATATATAATGTGTTGTATAATTAAAAACAAACATTTACAATTAATAATATTTAACTTAGGGTAGAACTTGATAATTTTTTTTATTTATTTACTTTTTACTTATTATGATTTTTTTTTACCTCTATTTGTTTTATTACTTTGTTTTACTTTTATGTTTCTATTTATTCTATTTTATATTTATTTTGTGGTATATTTTATTTTTCTCAAATTAATAATTTGTTTTTTGTTTAAAGGTTTTTATTAATATTCAACAACTTTGTATATAATAAATATGAAGTTACACGAATTTTCTACAATGTTAGAGTAATTGGTAAATTTAGTTTCACAATTTTTTCTTTATTTTTTTTTTCTACACTAACGCATGCACTAAAGGGGATTTCGAAGTACCTTTAAATGTCAGAGCACTGTTCGAGCGGATGGAGAGGAAGAGGATAAGGAAAGGATGTGTCGATGTATATTGGTCTTGAATGCCTGGACATCACAACGGCCAGGAAACACATGATCAGGCAGAACATTCCACATTCGTGTGGCTCGGCTAAAGAATGACTCTCTATGTTTATTTGTGCGCCTGAAGTCCACTTTTAACGTGAACTGATACGCATTCACAGATTGACGGGTATCGCGGGAAAATGTCTGACGAGGCGGAACACACTCAGCATAGCAACGACTATGGTAATACCTATAGAAAAGAGATATGCATGATATGTTGCGTCTCTGTTCTAACGACGGAATTGATTGACTTACGGCTGAGTCCCCAATAAGTTTCACTGCTCGCTTTTGCTTCCTGTTGAGCACGAGTAGTGCAGTTTTGGATGCGCCTGACCTATTATATATGGCCTTGTAAATGGTGGCCTGGTTGGATGGAGTGAAGTAACGTTTGCATCTCTTAAGGAACCCCATACATTTGGCGGCTCTTTTCGCAGCTTCAAGTATGTGGTCATTCCAATTAAGAGTCGAATCGATTCGAGTGCGGAGGATTGATAGTTCCTTGGCTTCGTCGATGCAAGTTCCGTTTATAAACAGTATATTTACTTTGGGGCTCGCCTTTGACGACAAGAGGCAGCACTGAGCTTTTAAGGCATTGAATTATACTCGGTTACATAATTCCCACTGATATACCTTGTTGAGGTCTGAATTCAATGTATCAAACATAAACTGCTGGTTGGTAATAACGCTCGAAGAGTTTGGAAGGGAGTGTTCATATGAGTATGGTATGAGCAACTCAACGTGCTATCATCAGCAAACGAGTGAATTGGGTTGTGAGTACTTGACAAGAGATCATTTATAAAGATGAGGAAGAGAGTGGGTGAGAGTACCGAACCCTGAGGAACATATGCATTAATTTGATGGGCGACAGATTTGACACCATAAAAAAACACTTGAATTGAACGGCCAGAAAGATAGTCTCTTATCTATCGGATGAGGAAATTGTCCACTCCATAGGAATGGAATTTTGATGGGCTGGATGCTAAACTCTGTCGAAGGCTTTTGAACTCTCCAACGCGACTACCTCGCTTTCACCGAGGTAGTAGATGGAATTGCTCCACTAATTGTAGCAAGTACTCGTCAATGGTGATACTGGAGGCGTCTTCGTATAGGTGGGAGTTGGGGTAATAGTGTCCGTGAGGCCTTCTAAAGTGCTTGATGCATCTTCTGAGGAGTTTCCTTTCGAAATTTCGAAGTCTTTCCATTTGAGCCGAAGATATGCAAGACCATAGAGGACCTCTGCTTATAGCAGGGAAGCTTAACTTTGGTGTCAACTGTGTTGCTCCACTTCAAAATGTTGTGCAGTTGCTTTGACCGACCGAGACCCTTTTGAAGAATGTGGGTTACATGTTTGATGAAATTCATTTTTTGGATATAAATGACCCCAAGATATTTCATCCTGCCCTGTGGTCTAATCGTAGTACCTCCGATTTGTATTCGAATATTCTATGAATATCGAGAAGTAGGCTGGGAGTGTTTACTACTCAGAATTATAGCTACTGCTTTGGATCGGTTAAGTCGAATTTTCCATCGACTGTAATACTGATACGCCCCCCAATAGTATAGAGGTTAGTATACCCGGCTGTCACGCGGGGGACCGGGGTTCGATTCCCCGTCGGGGAGCCTCTGGCGCAAGACTAATGACCTTGCCCGGAAAAAACAAATCATTATGGAAAATTTAAGAAGCCTCAAAACTTGCTAAAGAAGGCCAAGACCGGTTCCCGGTTGTAGTGCCGATGATGATGATGTAATACTGATACAGTTCGTCCAGGTGACGGTTGAGTCGATTTGTTGTGAGTTTAGGGCTTTTGGATGACGTGTACACGATCCCTGAATTCGAAATGTGTCGCCCTTTTATACTCTCTATCTCAAGAGATTTGTTAAAAATTCCAAAATGCACAAACAAGATTTTGTGTGTGCTTCAATTGGATTGCGGTTCCAGGAAGGATATGGGAATTTGTTTGAACAAATTCCCGGAAGGTAAAATCATGAAATGCATTTGAAATAGGCATTTTATATTAGGATTATTAGGATTTTGATCAATCTACGGCAAATAAACATTTGGTTTAATTTGTCGCTCATATGATTCAATTGGGGGTGATGTTGGGATTGTGGATAAGGGTAAAATAATTGTTTTTTTTTTGTATAATAATGGGGATTGGATGAGGGTAATGATTTAGGATCACTACAAGCAAACAAGTTGCTGCATTCCTTAAGTTTTGGAATGCATAGCTTCAGACATTCAAGACCACTTCTTTTTCGAATTTCTTTCCCTTTCTAACACCCTATTGATATTTAAAACACTAAAAAAATCCCTTATTGTTTTTTTGGTATAATATTGGGGATTGGATGAGAATAATGATTTGGGATCACTACAAGCAAACGAGTTGCTTCTTTCCTCAAGTTTTGGAATGCATACCTTCAGACATTCAAGACCACTTCTTTTTCGAATTTCTTTCCTTTTCTAACAACGTATTGATATTTAAAACACAAAAAACTCCCTTATTGTGTACGCGTTACAAAAAAAGCTATATGGAACTTCCTGTCTGTCTGTAACCCCCCCCCCCCCCCCCCCCCCTAAATCCTTTTGGGTTTGGAAAACCCCCTGCCTCTCCACCCCGCATCCTCCAGCTGTACTGGACATCAGAACACCCTTTAGTGTCGTGTATTAAAACTTACCCACTAACATAACATAACATTCCGCCAGCTCATACCACGTACAAACACTTCTGTTTCCTATTCCTAGATTTTTCTTTAGCTTTCGCTGTCTATTTGCATTTAAGAGCATAGGGAATTCCTTTTTTGTGCACTCATTAAAAAAACGACACCTGAAACACTGTCTACTCACGATTTTCCCCAAATACAATCGTGAGGCATTTCAAATCATATCCATCACCATCATTTCCCTTTTCTTCCGCCCGGAAAATTAAACATAAATATTTACGAGCATCAGAAAATGTATCTGGGCACCTATTTAAAAACAGATAAATGGATATAGAATAGTCTGCCTGCTAATATAATCCCTGACAAATATAATATTCAAATATTCAAGATCACGTTGGTTTCCTATTCTCTGCTACTTTTAAAAGTATCGCAAACCTTTTTCTTTCCGCGCATATGCCAAACAAAAAAAAAACAAAAAAAAAACACAGACTGGAGTTCTTTGCTTGATAGTTAATCCCCACTCCTTTCCTGGAGATTTTTCTGGCATGGAAGTCCTTTTTTTGCCTTTTCAATTCCTCGTCCCCCTCCTCTACTGAACTATCAGAACTTCCATTAATGCACGTGAATTATATAAAAAATACGCAGGATAGCGGCTTTCTGTCAGCTCATGGATTTCCTGAATTCCCAGATTTCAAATATTCAAGACAGCTTCCTTTCTTCAAATATCCCTTCAGTCTCTCTCTTCTTTATTTTTTCCGCTCATACTGTGTATTCACACTGCAAGACTTTAGAAAATCCGCGCTTATTATAAAAACAAAACTACTCAAATGCAATCATCACCCATTTCAAAACACTTCCAACCCTATCGTCTGCCTTTTCTTTCGTCATCACCATCATCGGCACTACAACCGGGATCCGGTGTTGGCCTTATTTAGCAAGTCTCTCCGCCGGTATCCGGTCCTTATCCGAGACTTGTTAAATTGCCCATAATAATTTGTTTTTCCGGGCAAGGTTATTAGCCTTCCGCCAACTTTTCTCAGGATGTCGCTGCATGCATTGATTCACTACTTGGCGGGGGTCAAAGTAGCTATCCAGGGGTGTCACGTGGAGACTGCATGTCAACTTGGATTGTACGCGGAGAAGGATCGTCCTGGCCCTCGCCGGGTTGAAAGCAAAGACTTTACCCTGTATGTTCGCTCCCATCCCTCTTTTCTTTTGTGCGCATGTATATTTAAAAAAAAAAATTGAAACGGACATGGGAGACTCTGTCTACGAAGGCCTGAAAAGTTTCCGACCTCAATGTGAAGATAGCAGCAGTCGTCAATAAAAGCTAGTGAATGTAGCTGTGAATTTTTTTACAGTTACTGACCAAAATTTCAACCACTTTGGACGCGTAATATTTATTTGACAGTGGTTTGAGTGAGTCGATGTGAGTGTTTTTGTGAAAATGGACAAAATTGAGTATCGAGCTGTCAGCGAACGATTGTTGAATTCGGGTCCTGGGAATCGACCAGGCCCAATAAAAATGCAGCTTTTTGAATCTGCAACTACTTTTATTAATTTTAATATTTAATTTAAATGATTGACGTCCTTAAACGTTGGACGCCAACCTAAAGACTGATCCTCGAATCTGAAATTCATCACCCTTATAAGTGAAACCAAATCGAAATTTGTATCTCGAAAATACACAATTTCCTACAAAAATCCCGATTTTGGAATCCTGAGTGAGATGCTCAGTGTTTATTTAAGATAAGAATTCAATTTCTTGAATTCTTACGAAACTATTTCGCAGATGTCGATATGTATTTGGTTTTGGTTTTCTATTTGCTTAACTCAATGGAATTTTTCAGATAGAGATAACGATCTCTGATTTTGAGTTTTGATGATGCCGTGGGGCGAATATAGAACAATAAACGAATATTAGATTCGTTTTTGGGAATTTGATTTTAATTTAAGATTTTGGATTTAATTATGCCGTGGAAGCAGCTAATAAGCGATAAACGAATGTTTGATTCGTTTATTGCGAATTTTGGTTTATGTTTGGGTTTTTTCGGGTTTTGATCGGATTTTGAGTTTTGTAGTAAAGTAGCTGGGATTTGGATGTGGAAATGGAGGAAAAAAGGTGGTAGGGCTTTTCAGAGCACTACACACATAGTAACGCAAACATTTTCATTTTATTCTTATAGCATTACATACGGGTGTGAATTAAAAGGGATTCCACCAGAGATCGACGAAATCGCAGAAGAGGACTGGCCTTCCATTTTGAAATCTCATTGACACAATTAAGAACTAAAATGTTTACTTCGGGGGGAGTACACAAAAAACCTGAGTGGTACAATATATTAAGCCTCGTTAGTATATAAGTAAACTAATAAACAATAATGTTAGTAAAGTAATAAATAAACGAAAACAAAGTACCAACGTATTGTAAAGCTAATCATAAAAAAATACAAACAGTGTCTTTAGAAAACACTGCGCCCCACACTAATCACCATGAAATTATCAAAATCATTATCATTTGTTATATGTTACATAGTAAAAACACTCATTAATCGCTGCTTTTCTACTTATTTTCCTTCCACAGAAGGGATATAAAAACGTCTTTGAATACTTATAAAAAAACGGTAAACTGTTTCAAATCTCTTTAAGAATTTTTATATATAGATACATTTGCTACGTTACGGTGGTAGCGGACCTTAGCACAAAAGACAACTTTTACTCTTTACACTAACCCTAATACAAAAAGAGTTTACCAAAGCGTAGTAATTAACAGCCGTCTTGATGAGAAAGCGATTTCCATGAAAAAAAAAATAGTTGAGCATAGCTTTCACTAGCGAGTAATGAAAACAGCGCCATCGGGAAAAGGCACTAGTCGAATAAATCACAGTGTGCAATTTACCCCGAAAAAAAAGTTCCTCCGACAGGTATCAACTTTTAGAGCGATCGCAAATAAAAAACCACTGCGTATCGAGGTCATGTCGTCATTCATTCAGATAATTTATGCTCATAATTACCTGCGAATCCACGGAAGTACATGCTCAAATCCTCCCACCAAGGCCGCATGTTAAGAATATTTTTATTTGTGTATCCACCATTCGGAGTGACTCTAGTCGAAGGCGACAGATCAGTGAAAGTTGAATAATTACTTTTGTTGTGGATTTGAAGACTTGAACCCTGTCAGGAGTAATTTATGTCGCAAGTGTGTTTCCTTGAAATATTCTGCGGCCCATTAATTCCTCGGTGTGCTCTTAATGGACCACGTCATCACCACCCACTTCCGTTTATTGAGCTGCAAATAGTATCAATGTAATTTAATGTCGCAACTAATTTTCCACTCTACCAACTCTTACGACTATTTATCCCCAAACATATTCGAGGTGCTCTTTTAATAATCACACTCGTGGGTGGTTATATATAATACGTGTAAGACGAGAACATTTTGTTTTAGGTACCGTTCTCATTGCCGATACACTCTCAAGTTATTGATAAAGTAAAGTTAAGGGTATCCTAATAATATAATGGTTTCCGTGTACAAGTGTACATGTATGTTGCTGTATAATTTGTGAGGCCGGTAAGCGAGTGTTGGGGTACTGGTAATGCGAAAATTTACAACAAAAAAAAACTAATTTTATTCCTATAACATTAAATATCCTGTACTCATACTATAAGGATTGCTCAATAAAACGACGAAGTGGCAGAGGAAGACTGAGTTTCCGTTTTTAATTCTCCCTGACACAATTTACATTGGCGCAAGGTTAATAACCATACCTGGAAAAACCAATTATTATGGAAAATTTAACAAATTTTACTTGTTAAATAAGGCCAAGACCGGATCGCGGTTGTAGTGCCGATGATGATGATGACACAATTTACGAGTTAAATGTTCAGTTCTGCTAAAACAAAAGACCTGTTTTGGTTAAATTTTAAAGAACGTTAAATTACACGTAAATTATTAAATTATTCACACGTAAATTATGTAATTATTTACACGTAATTTATTAATTTATTTTGACGTAAATTATTTAACTATTTTCACGAAAATTATTACTCTATTTTGACGTAAATTATTTAATTATTTACAAGTAAATTATTACTTTATTTTCACGTATATTATTTAATTATTTCCGCGTAAATTATTTAATTATTTACACGTAAATTATTACTTTATTTTCACGTCAATTATTTAATTATTTCCACGTAAATTATTACTTTATTTCCACGTAAATTATTTAATTATTTACACGTAAATTATTACTTTATTTTCACGTAAATTATTTAATTATTTACAAGTATATTATTATTTTATTTTCACGTATATTATTTAATTATTTCCACGTAAATTATTTAATTATTTACACGTAAATTATTACTTTATTTTCACGTAAATTATTTAATTATTTACACGTATTAGTACTGTTTACTGGCCCGTAGGATCCCGGAACTTCTGTCCTCTGCACTCTCCTTCCACGCTTGACCAGCCGATCCTATCTCCTCAAGGTCAAACCTCACATTGTCCTCCCGTCTCCGTCGCAGCCGTCCTATCGGTCTCTTTCCCCTTGGTCTACCGTCAAAAATTCTACGCACGCTCCTATCGTTGCCCATTCGCTTGGGCGTGATCAGCGAAGAGTCCGTCTAACGTGGCTTTATGCCCTCATCGATAATCATTCGAAACGCACCACTGGCGATTGTACTTAGCCCTGAATATTTGTAAGGAAGAATCCATCGAAGACCATGGAAATGAGTAGATCATGAGTTGCAGTCAGTGTTTTTTACACAACGCGCGCACAAAAGGGGATTTTGAATGAATGAATGAATAGAGGGCAGAACCCTCAGTTTATTTCGCTTAGTACAAGTCGTATAAACATATAAACTTATAAAAAGACCTACGAACTACCTTAAAAACTAAGGCATGCGGTTTGGGGGTGGTGGGCTAACTTAAAGTAACTTAAAAATAATAGTCTAAGCGGTAGGACAGGGAAGGGCGAGGATAAGCCGGATGCTAGGGTGTGAGTATAAGTGCGGGCGAGTGTAGGCGGTGAGCGGGATTGTTTCAGGAGGGGTAAGCGGAGACGGCGTTTGAGAGCGGGAGAGGTGAGATTGAAGTCAAAGAACGCACGGTGAGAGTTTGCCCACCCCTGCATTCGCGAAAAGGGTTCATAAGAGCCGTAAGACGTGTGATGAGCGGGCAAATAGAAGAGACGCAGATTTCGGGGGTTAGTGGAAAATGTGATGGGGGAGAGCAGGGTTGAGCAGTTGATTGAGCCTGAGCGTAGGCGGTGGATGAAAAGGATGTCGGCATCAATTCTGCGCCCTTCAAGTGTTTTAAGGATAATTTGGTGAAGACGGCTGGTGTATGGGGGTAGAATCAGAGGATATTCTCAATTCAATCCTCGGAGGGCAAAACGCAAAAAACGACGTCGCACGCTTTCGACCCTGCGAGTTTGGGACGAGCAGTGAGGAGACCAAACCTGACTGGCATATTCAAGAAGGGGCGGACAAAGGCTATATAGAGCGATCTGTAAACGTAGGGATTAGATAATTCTTTCGAACACCGTTTCACAAAACCAAGGACAGAGTTGGCTTTGAGAATAATGTCATCAATATGTGAGATGAAATTAAGCTCCCTATCACATAAGATGCCAAAGTCACGAATCGTTTATACAGCTATTATCTGTTGGTCGGATAAGACATAGGAGCGTAGCGGCGGGGGGGGGGGGGGGTCGTTTGCGGGAGAAGGTGATTGAGCGACATTTGGCAATATTTGGGTTCGAGACAGTTATTTTGGCACCAAGTTGAAAAGCTGTCGAGATCCGTTTGGAGAAGTGAGGAGTCGACAGAAGAGCGGATCGTCTTGAAGAGTTTAGTGTCGTCCGCGTATAGAGAGATGCAGGAGTGCTTGATAGTGGAGTCTACATCATTAATCGTGAGAAAGGTTCCAAGAAAGGTCCAAGATGACTGCCCTGGGGAACCCCTGACGTGGGGTGAAAAGGAATGCAGAGGGTGGATCTAAATCTGACACGGTAGGTTCAATCGTTAAGATAGGAAGAAATCCGCTTAAATGTCAGAGCACAGTGCGGGTGGATGGAGAGGAAGTGGTGTATGTATTGATCTTAACATACATGCCTGGATATATTGGTCTTGAATGTCTGGACATTACAACGACGAGAAAACACATGGTTGAATATATATTTAATCATATATTTTAAACAATTTTTTTTTCATAATTTGTTGGGAGTGTTTATCCTGTGGACCGCTCTTCCGATTTCTTTTCTTTTAACACAGAGGAGTATTGATAAAAAAAATTCAAAGTTGTGCTTGTTGGAAAAGTAACATTCCGTAGTAAAAAAAAATTCCATGACAATATTTGATTGGTCGATTCAGTTGTTAACTGGGAGATGGTAAACATGGAAAGAGAAAATTCGGTATATTTTACAATTCTGCTTTGGTAAAGACGAAAGCTCAAGTCAGCCGGTTGAAATTGTGAATGGTGTTTATGCTGCCAATATTGTCATAGCCAATTAATCGCAATTTTTGGTTACTTGTATTACAGTTCTGGTATTTTCCTTGTTAAATATACACCTCGCCTAGATAGGTCTATCGTCGTAAACGTCAATAAAATCATGAGAGTGATCAAAGTAGGCCGGTACGTTAACAGTCCTAAAAGATGCGATCAAGCATAAAACACTTTTGAATTATCTGCATAAAGCTGAATTCAAAACGATGCTGCATAATAAATTTATAATACACCTATTTATGGATTTATTTGCCCCTAAACTAATATATAGTGTAAAAGGAGTCGATCCGTTTCATAGCACAACTACAGATAAATAGATAGACACACAAAAGTAGCGTACAAGCTATAGGCTCTGTGAAATGGTTGAGCGAAATCCTTGACCATCGAAGCTTGGCTAATGGTTCCGGCCGAAAAAATAATATCTCAATGCACCGACCCGGCGCTATAGGTTTACCTCTCTTTAGGGAAGTAAAATAAAAAATAAATATTTTTTTTTTACATTTTATGATTTCGTTTTTTATTAACTAGACTCTTCTTTATTTCTTTTCAGGTGAGTAACTATGGCACAAACTAATTAACTATTTGGCACATTAACTGGTAAGTTACAGATAACACACACACTCTAACTTCTGCCTCTGGGATTCATTTATTACCTGAAATTCATAAGTAAACTTATGCAATTAATTCGGTCCTCTTTCGAATTGTTTGGTCTACCCTAATTGGCTTCTTGGTGTTGAACAAAACGCACACGAGCTAATATAAAATCCAATTTTAAAAAGACTCTGATTGAAAGAGTAAACAGTCCTGCCTATTTTAAATTACCACCGTCTTCAACGTGTTGTGACTAATTACAGTATATAAGTAACTCCTTCGCTACCAAATTGTATAGGGCGACACATTTCGGTGATGACAAGAAATCTTTGACAGACTTCCACTTCCTCATTATCACAACGACAAATTTGTTATAAAGAGAAGAAAACAACATGAAAACAAAATGTAATCAACCACCGCTCTGACGGGATGCTCCCAGTTTTCTAACTAGAAGCAATGCGATACTAAGGCAAGTGTCATACAGAGGGTGTAACTTGCGTCCTATGGTCTGCAAGCTTGAGAAACTCTACCAAGTTTTGGGGAAAAGAAAGTTAGTGTAAATTAAATAATTTGTAACACTGTGAACATTAAGGTTTTCAAGTAGGTGATTTTAATTTGATGTGACATTTTGAAATATAAACTAAACTTCTTAACTACAAACGTTAAGGACGATTACCACAGTGTCTGAACGAAAACGTTTTTTGCAATTTCTTGTTGATAGAAGATAATGTTGAAGGATAATAATATCTCTTTCACATCATGCTCGGTAATATACATTAGTACCATACTAATGTATGACATCGAGCATGATTTGAAGTATTGAAAGACATTTCTATAGTACGTTAGGGCACTTCATTCCCTGCGCACGCCAACACCCATCTTGGTCCAATGTCTTTCGAAAAATATCATTCCTATTTCCTTAATAATCTTGGCTCCAAATTATCACGGTTTTTCAGAATTGCGTTAGTTAACTACTTAATTTCCTTGATCTAGAACGGAAGTTACATTCGGGTACACACCTCAAGCAACGAGTTTACTTTCTGTGCCACCGAGATATTGGTATTACATACAAGCTTATATTTCGAATGGTAACTCATGAATTCACAAACATCATGTATTTATTAAAATCACCGTAACACGTTTTACGGCCACAGATTATAATATGATAAATTTCTTTCCAATGTCTTTGGTCTGAAATAACTAAGGTCAAAGGTTATAGGTCTTAAAATATCAGCTTCCCGCTGGTCCTATTACATTTAAGCTTTCTAGAGCTGGACGTAGATTTTAAATATCTATTGTAGACTTCGTATCAACAGCCTTGACCACCGATGAACTTTAACAACAACTTTTTGCAACTTGTCAAGAGCTCACTAGTGTTTGGTATCAGGCTAGGTGCAAGAATTTCGGTTGCATTCGTCCCCTCAAAACTTCAGCCACGAAGTTTGCTATACAATAAATGGCCCGTGGTAGATATGTAATGCCACGGTAATTAATATGCGATCAAATCACGTAGCTTTTTTCTCTTTTATGATAAGTACACCCTAGTTTTACGGTTCCTTTCGCCCGCCGACTTTAACATATCTAAGGTTCGTTTACTATTATACTTCCACAACTACCTGGGGTTCGGAGCTGTAATTACTTTAATCACCATAAACGATACATGAGTGAGATCTTAACTTCTAAAGCAGAAAATTGAAAGTAGTTAAATTGATATCCGTGGACAGGTTTGTTGTTTAGGATTGCAATCCAAGGAGATCATTTTGGGCTTAACTACTTGAATGGGTTGAAAAAGATAAAAAGAACTGCAGTATTTCATTCTCGATTTGTTCCTTGAGGTAGGTGGAAAATAACGCGCCATGAATTACATGGAAATTACAATGCTTGCACCTATGAGGGCAATTTGCACAAGTTGGAAGTATTTGGGGCGATGGGAGAAGCGTTAAAGAAGTTAATTTAAACTTAATTCAAGTGTCAATAATCGAATAGTGCCCAGTTTTTGGAATGGAAACGATGGGTTTCTTGGCATATAGATTTATAATTAAGACGAAGGTATTACTATAGCAGATGAAAATCAGTACTAGAATATTCGAGAAAGTCCAAAACAAAGTACTAGAATATTCTATAAAGTACAGGAAAACTAGAGACTATAAACAATAGAACATTCAAGGCTATTGAACGGACGGAAACGAAACACCGAATCAGAATGTTAGGAAACGGTATAAATACGTCGCACACAGCTCATGGAGACAAGTAGAAAGTAATAAGTGAGAAGTAAGCAATCAAAGACGCGATAAGTACGGAAGCGATAAGTAAAGAAATCGTTAAGTATACGGTAAATGTAACGGTTGTTATTAACGGACTAATAAAGTGTTAGATGAATTCAAAACCGGTTTAACGGCTCTTATTTATTAAACATAATTAATCCAGCGAACCCTAAGTTCGCTAGTGAAGTAAATAAGTCTGAAAGTGTGTTGTAACGATGTCAGATCGACATTTGGAGGATCTTCGCGTTCCTGAGTTGAAGAAGGAACTTGAGGACCGGAATCTGGATAGCAAATTCTTCGACAGCGTCTGCAAGCAGCAATGGAGGAAGAGCGTATTGATGTCGACACATATGTTTTTACGATTGGGCCAGACTGTCCGGATGGAGAAGAAACAGCGAGTCAAGATGATGCCAATGTGACGGAGAAGAGTTCGCCACAGTTGGACATTTCGGAGATGTTCAGGACGATGATGATAAAATTGGACGCGCAAACTGCAGATGTTAATGCAAAGTTGGATGCCCAAAATTCAAAATTGGACGCGCAAGCTACAGATATTAACTCAAAATTGGACGCGCAAGCTGCAGATGTGAATGCAAAGTTGGATGCCCAAACGCAGTGGATGAAATGTAATTTTCAACACTTTAAGGAAGAAATTCGAAACGAAATAGAAGATCTAAAAAACGAAGCTGAATTTAAGAAAGTCACCGATGAAATAACGCGAATCGAAAAGAGACTTGAGTGTGTTGAGAGAAATAAGACATCGCCTAGCAATCAACATGACTACAAAGATACAAGGATGCAACCGCCAACCTTCGATGGAACCGGACCCTTCTCCGTATTTATACGTCAGTTTGACGCCGCGGCCAATTATAATAAATGGTCGGATGAGCAAAAGTCAACATCACTAATCTTGTCACTCCGCGGCGCGGTTTCAAAATTGCTACAAACCATACCAGCAGAGAAGCAAACAGATTTTCAAGCGGTAATAGACGGCCCTGAAGCTAGGTATGGAGACAACCACATGCAGCATGTATACCGCATGCAACTGCGGAGCAGAACGCAGAAACCCAGAGAAAACCTTCAACAGTTGCAGGCAGATATTGAGCGATTGGAAAACTTGTCTTATTCAAAAATGACTAAGGAATTTCTGAACGAGGTAGCAATGGATACATTTATAAATGCACTCCAAGATCGGGACTTGCAACAAGCCGTTCGTTTGGCAGGAAAGAAGACGACTAATGAAATACTGGCGTTCGCATTGGCTTATGAATCTGCTAACCTGGCTACCAGGAGTACATATAGAGTCCAATAAACGTCCGTCCTAGAATGTTCCTGCCAAAGAATCGGGTATGTACCACGGAGGACCCCGAGACCTGTTATGAAGTGCTGGACGTGCGGCGAAGTCAGCCACATCTCTGTTGACTGTAGGAAACGTCCACGAATGAATGAAACAACGAGTGAGAATTGTTGTTCATGCGCTAATCATAAGAGGAGACTATCAACGGACCAAGCTGAGGTGAAGAAGCACATTGTACCTGTCAGAGTACCAAATGCGTCCGAGGAGCCGGTCGCAATAAGAAAAGGAGAGTTAACCGCAGAATGTGCACCCGTATCAATGATAAGCTCAATTCAGCAAGGGAAGGTGCATAACAACGCTAATGCTTTATCAAGAAGACGATGTAAGCCAGATTGTAAACATTGTCATAGAGCGGAAGAGAGAGAAGAAGCGTACGACCTGCGAAATGTACACCACGAAATGTACTAGACGGGTGGACGAGTGATACGATACGCGCACCTCAACTTCAGGATGAAGATATGTCGCTAGTCCTGGAACACAAAAAAGAACGAGCGGCCAACTTGGAACCATATTTCCGACAAAAGTGGAACATTTAAGGCATATTGGGCACAATGGAATTCCTTGCTGGTGGAAGATGGAATTCTAAAGCGTGAATGGGAAGCCGCGGATGGAAAATCCCATCGAATGCAGATTCTAGTCCTACCATCAAAAGTGAAGGATGTACTAACAGAAATGCACAACGGGGCCTCCGCTGGACATCTGCGAGTTAATAAGATACTTTCAAAATTACGATCTCGCTTCTACTGGCTTCACGTGAGAGATGACGTCGAGTCTTGGTGTACGAAGTGCACAACTTGTACTGCGACCAAAGGACCAACAGCAAAGCCAAGGAGCGCTATGAAGCAGTACAACGTGGGTGCCCCTTTCGAGCGAATTGCGGTTGATATCTCAGGAACATTCCCAAAAACCAACGACAAGAACAAATACATGTTGGTTATCATGGATTACTTCAGCAAGTGGGTGAAAGTCCTTCCAATTCCAAACCAAAAAGCAACAACCATCATTGAGCAGCTTATCAATAATTGGATCATCAGATATGGAGTTCCCTGCGAGCTTCATTCCGATCAAGTCCGAAACTTCGAATCACAGATATTTTAAGGCATCTGTGCGCCACTGGGCGTAAGGAAAACTAGGACCGCACCCTTACATCCGCAGTCAGACGGAATGGTCGAAAGGTTCAACCGAACAATGAAAAAGTATTTATCGAAGGTCGTTAGTGATCACCAAAGAGATTGGGACAAATATGTACAAACATTTCTCATGAGCTATAGATCGGCTAATCACAATACGACAGGCCATTCTCCAGGGAGAATAATATTTGGACGAGAGATGCGATTACCAGCCGATCTGTGATTCGGAATACCTCCAGACGCCATAGATAAGACCGAAGACTACGTAGCCGAATGGAGAAATCGCCTCGATGAGATTCATCATTTGTTCGAAAGCAAATCAAGGTATCCAGTGACAGGATGAAAACAAGGTACGACGTTCGAGCCAACGCATGCGGATTTAATGCAGGCGATAACGTGTGGCTTTATAACCCTCATCGGCAAAAAGGAAGGTATGCGAAGTTGCAGCAACATTGAGAAGGACCGTATAAGATTCTCACAAGAATTAACGACGTTGTATATAGGATTCAGCGAAGACCGAACGCCAAGATGAAAGTGGTACATCGTGACCGACTGGCGACTTTTGTTAACCCAGGAGACCAGGGAACTTAGTTCGGGACGAACGAATCTAGGCGGAGGGTATTGTGACGCATATGACAATCAGTACTAGAATATTCTAGAAAGTCTAAAACAAAGTACTAGAATATTCTATAAAGTACTGGAAAACTGGAGACTATGAACAATAGAACATTCAAGGCTATGGAACGGACGAAAACGAAACGCCGAATCAGAATGTGAGGAAACGGTATAAATACGTCGCACACAGCTCATAGAGACAAGTAGAAATTAATAAGTGAGAAGTAAGCAGTCAAAGACGCGATAAGTACGGAAGCGATAAGCAAAGAAATCGTTAAGTGTACGGTAAAAGTAACGGTTGTTATTAACGGACTGATAAAGTGTTAGATGAATTCAAAACCGATTTAACGGCTCTTATTTATTAAACATAATTAATCCAGCGAACCCTCAGCTCGCAACACTACCATAAAAGGGCCGACAAGGATAGTCTAGATTTCACTCCACTCTCCACTGGAAAACAGGGAAATTAGTTAGTTGCATTTGCACTCCGTTTCAATATACATTATTGGTTCCTGAGTATGGTATACATAATCCATTGCCTTCTTGTGTTGATGAACATCATTAACCTGTTGTTTTCCTATATGTTTGTGTAAGTGCTAGCTACAAATAACGCACAAAGTACAAATGACTCACTTCATCACCGCGATACCGGTCAATCATAAACTGCGCATCAATTCACGTTGAAAATTAAATTCAGACATACAAATAACACACAGAATCATGCTTTAGCCGAATGTGGAATGCTCTACTTGGTCATGTCTTTCCACGTCGTTGTAGTATTTGGGCATTGAAGACCAAAATACGAGGGTTAAATGCCAATAAGGCTCCTCGATAGTATAGTGGTTAGTATACCCGCCTGTCACGCAGGAGACCGGGGTTCGATTCCCCGTCAGGGAGCCTCTGGCGCAAGACTAATGACCTTGCCCGGAAAAAACAAATCATTATGGAAAATTTAACAAGCCTCAGGACTTGCTAAATAAGGCCAAGACCGGTTCCCGGTTGCAGTGCCGATGATGATGATGATTATATTATCATTGACTATTTGGAAAAGAGACAAATGATAACTGGACAGCATTATGCATCATTATTAGGTCGGCTAAATGAGAAAATAAAAGAAAATCGTCCTCATTTTCTAAAGACTTATTGAGCTGCCCTCGAACATCGATACCTAATTTCCTCAGCCATTCCCCCATTCTCTTCTGACACTATGATTTAAGAATAACTCAAAATCTTCTTTTGTCCTCATCATCATCATCATCATCATCATCGGCAATACAACAGGGATCCAGTCTTGGCCTTATTTAACAAGTATGAGGCTTGTTAAATTCCCCATAATAATTTGTTTTTCCGGGCAAGGTTATTAGCTTTGCGCCATCTTTTGCGCCCATGTTGGTTTAAAAATGCAAAAAATGGTCGCGTCGAAACTAAAACCGCTGTATGCATCAATACGTTTCAACAGACAATTTTTAATATATTACCGCTACAGCCACCTATTGCAAAATAGCGGAAGCAAAGTTGTACACCTAATATGAACAACCGATTACTTCCTCTGTACTCAAAGCAAAATTGTGGCGACAATCAAAGGTACTCAAAGGTACCTCAAAATTATTCAAACATAAAATAAGAATGAAATCTCGGATAAACCCTACAATACGAAGTACATTCCTGACTTAAAATAACAAATTCTAATCATAATTTTTAAACTATCTATTTATACAAAGATCACCCAAAGCGAAGTTTTAAGCATAAATTAAAAATTAAAAATAATTCACTAGTTACAAAAATATCAGCAAAGTAACAAAGTAAAAACAAGCGTGCAGCTGCGCGAGCCTTAACTTTTGAGGTGTCCCCTTGCTTCAAGTAATGAACTTATAAAACTCTCTCCTTCAGTATTATAATATCGCATGTGTCCTATACAACGCCGAAATTCCGACTTTTAATGTTGGCATTTTTAATCGCAGAATAATGAAAAAGAAACGCACGATATCATGACCCCAAAAAAAAACTGGTTATATTAAAAAAAAAAAAGTGAATAATAAAAGAAATAAAGTTTGATAGGGATACAATTTTTTTAAATGATTGTTGTATTAAAATATTCACTTTATTGATTCATCGTAGAACTAAATATAACTTTGAGCTGACAATTAATCACAAACTGCCCTTTTATTTTCACATGTATCTGCCTATCAAAAGTGCCCTACACTGATTGACTGTGAACTATAAGACTAAACAAAATCCAGCCTGTCTCGATTGTCGCAATGTGGCTGTGAACTATAAGTTTATCTGAAATTCACATCCGTCATTTCCTTCCACACTCGGCCGTCCTGACTGGACATTCGACCCGGATGTTCATCGCCTTCGTTCTCTTCGTCACTCCTAAATAGATCCTCATTGTCGTCGCTTGACTAGGGTTTCATATACCAGGTGTAGCGGTGTGAAGTGAGCGTCAAGATTCAAATGTATCGATAGGGAACGTTTGTTGTGAACGAGCCCTTATATTTTTTTTATTTGGTTGCTATGACATCTGTCAAACATACAAGTCATTATACAAACAACATCTTTTTTTTAATCCTGTTAAAAATGTCGAATTTTGTACCAGAAAATTGTGATTTGCGGAAAGCATAAATTTTTTGTTTTCATTTGAAGAAAAGTGCTGCAGAATCGCATCGAATGCTTGTCGAAGCTTATGGTGATCATGATCTCTCGGGAGCAACATGTAAAAGATGGTTTAAGTGGTTCAAAAATAATGATTTTGATGTGCAAAATGAAGAACGTGGAAGACCACCAAACAATTTTAAAGACGATATTGGATGAAGATGACACTTTAAGTCAAAAACAAGTGGCACAATTGTTAAATGTTGCGCAACAAACAATTTCTGACCGTTTAAAAGCTATGGAAAAGATCCAAAAGTCTGGAAACTGGGTGCCACATGAATTGAATGACAGGCAGATGGAAAAGCGAAACACCACATGTGAAACGTTGCTTCTGCGACACGAAAGGAAGTCAGTATTGCATCGAATTGTGACTGGTGATGAAAAATAGATTTATTTTAAAAATTCTAAACGCAAAAAATCATGGGTACATCCAGGACAAGCGTCAACATCGACTGCAAAGCCTGATCGGTTCGAAAAAAAGTTTGTATTTGAATGTATTATAAATTAATTAAGAATCCACGGGCGGCACTTTTTATTTTTTCCACGAATTGATTTTTCAGAGTTTAACGGCGAAGAATCTAAATTTTTTTGACATTTGTGGTTTTTTTCTCAATGTTTATCTTTTTTTTGTACTACTACTATTTATTAGCCTGTAGGAACCCGGATGTTCACGACCTCACCGACTCGACTCCGCCATCGCTCTCTGTCCTGTGCACTCTACTTCCACGCCGATCCGATCTCCTCAAGGTCAAACCTTACATTGTCCTCCCATCTCCGTCGCGGCCGTCCTGCCGGTCCCTTTTCCGTTGATCTACCGTCAAGAGTTCTACAAACGGTCCTAACGTGCCCATTCGCGCCACATGTCCGGCCCATCTTAATCTTCGCGACTTGATTACTCTCACTATTGTAGGTTTACGGTATAGCTTTTCTAATTCGTGATTGTGGAGTTTACTCCATTGTCCTGCCTCCTCGTCATGTTTATCTCCAAAGATACCCCTTAAAACTTTATTCTCGCATACGCAGAATTTGTTTTCTTTCCGTTTTGTGAGAGCCCATGTTTCGCATCCGTATAGAACAATCGGCATGGTCATGGTTCTATAGACATGGAGCTTTATATTACGTGACAGCAGTTACCGGAATGCAGTCTTTTGTTAATTTCCATCGACATTTCAGTCAGTATCGTTCCCAGATATTTAAATTCTTTAACTTTTTCAAATATCTTGCCCCTGACGTTTATATGTGTTCCCTGGGGTCCACATGCTCTCGCCATAATCATGTATTTCGTTTTGTCTTCGAGACTTTCCAATGGGTTACAATCTTGAAATGTATACCCATCATATATATACGGAATCACCGAAGTGCCCTGATAACTGCCAAAAAACCGCTAGCGAAGTATATTGGCGCAAAATTAATCATCCAATTTTGTTTTTGAATTACTTTTTTACTAAATAAAAAAAAAAGGATTTTGACTATTCGAAATCTTTATCTGGATCCTTACAATTTTTTCTGTTAAGTGGAAAAGATGATATCCATTAAGTGGCTGCCGCTAATGTTGATACACATTTGTACCCGTTTTATCGCATTTTCCATGACTTTCCGCAAGATTTCCGGTGATAACTGTCCGCATTCCCTTCGAATATTCTCCTTAAGGGCTGCGATTGTCTGAGGTTTGTTGGCATAAACCCGCGACTTCAAGTAGCCTTAAAATAAGAAATCTAGAATGGTTAAATTGGACGATCTTGCTGGACATGCCAAATCGCCAAAACGGGAGATTACGTCACCAGGAAACGTTTCCATCGCAATATCCATTATACATTTTTCTTTAGGTAGGACTAAATGCATATACTTTTTAACCGATTCCTTTAAGGGGTTAAATCGGTTTGGAGCCAAAAAAAAAGGTTTTTTTATGATTTTGTTGCGGTTTTGAAATGGCGATTGTTTTAACAAAAGATCATTTTTTTTGACGAAAAAAATCGACATAAATTGCTTATAACTTCTTTTCCTGTTAAACAATTATTTCAGTAGATTATCAAACGAAGCTACAGTTCAAATTTCAAGTCAATCGGATGAAAACTTTTCGAGTTCTACTGCCGGCCGATTTTGAAGACACCATTTCGAGAAGTTTAAGAGGGTATTCTGGTCTAGACGCACGAATTTAACGCAATTTTTGAAGTGCTGTAAAAAAAAGCAATCAATATTTTTACTATTCATTTTTTTATAGGATGTTTACCAATATTTCAAGAATACAGTAAAAAAAAATTGAAAGTAAAAAATTCAAAATTCAAAAAGTTAGCAGCTGATGAGGTGGGGGATCTCAAAAAGTTGGCACGCGACCATACCCTCGATTCAACTCTCCTAGCAATTTGAAAAAAAAAAGATTATTAATTTACAGAAATGCCTCTATCGTTGGAACTAAAAAAAGGTGAAAAGAAAAAATTTTTTAACAAAATGGCGACTGGTTGAAAAAAAAATTATTTTTGTACCACTTTTTTTAGTTTTTCGAATTTTTTAAAAATAGTTAACATTTAAATTTGGAGATGAGGATGGTTCATGCAATAGAAAAGCCTATAAAGAAGACATGTACTAAATTTGAAGTAAATCGGTTGAGTAGAACTTGAAAAATCGTGGGTATTGTTTTAATAGTCTAATAAAAAACAAAAAAAAAAAAACAAAAAAAAGAGAAACAAAATAGAAAAAAATTTCAAACAGATATTTAAATTACAATTTCCAGATAGTTGTTATACAGTAGGTATATTGTTTACGAATTCTGTCAATCAGTGACTCCGCAACGGTTCACATTACATTTCACGTAAACATGAAAAGTCATTCTTCAACCGAACTGCACAATCGCAAAACATTTTACCAGATAACGTGTTTTCTCGTTTTTATACCTATCAAGCATAAAATACATCGATACCTCATGTCCTCCTTACGTCCCAGTTTTCCCGACCCCAAGATACTTTAACATTTAAAAGCTTCACAAAAACAGATCTAAGAGAAAAAATCGACATCACCCACGTTTCATCATTCTCAATAAAGCTACCCAGTAAACTGGATAAATCCATTGGAAAAACGGTAAATTTTCGTATATCTACTCATCGCCTCAATAAAACATAAACTTTCTAAATTACCCACATTCAATGCGAGCGTAAGTCAACTTCAAACCACATTCATCCAAACAAAGCAACACTAAATCCCAACAGTGGATTCCAAGAGCAAGACTACCCAATTCTTGGGCAACAAACCCCTTGCGCAATTGATCATGCCGCAAGCGGTTGTTAATCACTATAAACAAAACGAGAAACTAAACCACAAAAATGCAACAGTGTTGCAAAGCGCTCACTCACGTAGGAAAAATAGTTGTTGCAACATTTCTCCCGGACTTGAGGCGTGTACCTGCTCTTGGACCATTACTGGAATGCACGGTACACATGTGTACTTGACTTTTATCAATAACAGTTAGTTCCTTGTTGATTGTTTCATTGGCCTTTTGTTTTTCTTAATATCGCTTTATGGATGGATTTTTTTCCGCTCACTTTTCCACTTACCAACCCGTATACGATATTCACAGCTAGGTATGGCGTGCTAGCCACTTACTCCGGCTTCCTTTCAGTTCGTTGCGCCAATGCTCATGCACGACTGGTCACATTCCACAACAGCCGGTTTACCGTCATGGCTAAGATTTTTTGTAGTTATTCAAAATAAGACAAAATAAATAAATAAATAAATAAAACAACAACATCATATACGAATATTCTCGCGTGCACATACAATTGATTACGAAGCGACCGGTGCAGATCCCAGCATGGTGTTCATATGTCATGGACATAGTTGGAGCGACGTCGCATATTTGTGGCAAGAAATCCCTGACTACACGATGACTAATATTGTACTGCACCATCGCAGGTGGGGAAAACCAAAGTCATTTGTTTAGCAGTAAATCGGCTATCAGAAGTTCACATATACGTGTATACACACAACAATGATATTACGACGTAGTTAGCACTTTACACTAAACAAACAGACCGCCAATCTAAAGTGTCACTCGAAGGGGTCACTGACATGGCCTAGTCTTCTCCAACACCTACCCACCAAAGTCCAGCGATTCGCATATCAAACGCTTAATTTATAGCCAAGCTAACGCTATCTCGCCATCTAATAACAAATCCAAATTCAACTAGAACCCGTCTATTGACTTTAGAGGCTTCGGAATGTATGACATCAGTCGGGCTCCTGGTTTATGTACCAACGCTACTAGCCATCAAAAAACCAATATGGGCAATTTTAAAGGCCGTCCTAAAGCTTAATCATACACATGACGGAATACACCGGCGATTTGTATTTACTTAGCCGCTGTGTCGGTCAAAGTCAAGGCCACTGATACAGGCAATCGAAACAGCCTCGAATTGCGCTTCTCCTACAACACCGCCAGAGGCATCATTGTAGTGCTACGGGATGCTTATAATCAGCAGATCGTTGATCGTACAATAAATCGAAGCAGTTTATTGTCCAAACATTGGCGACAAATTACTTGCAAACTGAAGTCATTGTAATTCCGGCGGGGAAATAGACCGGTCATTCATGAAACACACCACAAGCCAACGCGCGGTTACGCACGAATCACATATGCGCATGGGTAGGGGGAAGTTCATTGAACAACGGGCGGATTGAGTATTTTGCCGGTCAAATATACAACCGCACGTTTCTCACATAAATAATATATGAGTATTCCCTGAACTTGATAGACGTCAATTTAGTTTTAGGTTATCAAAAGAATTTTTTATAGTAATTTCTCGTAAGGCTTAAATTAAGGTCGTACGCACATCGCTACTCAACACGTCTGCTACAAATTATGTTGTTTTCGTAAACTCGCTGCATAAAACGAATCTGAACGCATGTGTTGGAAAACGGGAAGAAATTAATCCTGCAAAGAACTCTTCTAAAGAAACCCTATCTAGATGGTCCTTCCAAGTTCTAATGCCTTAATCGGTGACTGTAAGTTGGTAATTTTTAAAGTGGTGACGCGAATTTCATAGTAAGTGCTTACCTTAAGCGACAAAATTAAAACGCATTCGCTTTACTACTCCCTCTTTATTATGGCCAGTTGAGGTACCAAAGTATTCTAGAAAATTTCAACCCGTTTTTTGAATAACACATTTATTTGTAAAAGACAAAATAATTTTGTCGGTGCTTGTCTCTTACGCCATTTGAAATTTTTGAGTTTTCTCCCTGCTAAAGGACATTTTCTTAGGTTGCCCACACCTTCTGAACGCTCACGGTCAAACTACGAAAATGACATAGAAAGTGAAAAATCAGTAACCACAGGCGTTTCATCCTACGGGATAATGGTGCAGAATTTAAAACAAAATATCATTTACAACACAACAGTTTGTCGCAAGAACTTCCTTATTTAAAAAAATCACGTCACAAAAAATATTGGAAAGATCATTTTAATTCTTTTTTCTATACATATAAGCACACTTAAAGTTTTTTTAAATACGTCTTGAAAGTGCCCCATACATATAGCGAGTCGTAATCGGAGGTTTCGTTTCACTTTCTCCAGCATGTTTTTTGTCTACATTGACAATAGCAATATATCGAAAAACGTTTGTTCAATGGGTGCCGTATAAAGCACCCTACGATTATTTTTATGGGTATATCCTAAATTATTGGTGTATACCAAACATTCAAGGACCCTGGGTAAGCTGAAGAACACAATGCATGCTACTGCTAGCGACATAGACGCAGACATTCTGGAACCGAAACTTCCGATTTCGACTCTCCACATATAATATATTGTCCAGAGAGAAGACCACCTTCAAGATATCGTTAAAAACAAAACTTTAAATATACTCCTATCTAATGAAAAAGAATTAGGATGACATCTACAATATTTTTCATGTTATGATACGAGGGCAGGTCAATAAGTCCTTAGAAAAAGAAAGAAAAACAATTTTTTTGGTAATTTTTTTTTCATTATTCAATATAATCTTGTGGGGATTAGGAGTATATTGTGCCAAACACGGGCACTCGGTTCACTCCTATCCCCATCCGACTGTCACTAAAGTTCCAAAAGTGTTTCGCCAAACACTGAAAGAAAAACTGTTCACCCGGAAAGTTATCACCCGAACAAATAAAACACTGACGCACGTTGTTCGACGTTAGTTAGTTAATTTAAACATTTATTTATTAACATGTACGTTGACCATCGTATTGTGTTGACATCCAGAACAAATGATGCAACGAGAAAAATCTGAATTAAGATTAATTTATGAAATCACACGTTTCTGGTTGATGCGCACTGGTTTTATGTTTAAAAGTACAAAAGATGCAGCGTAAAAACAAAATATCCACTTGATCGTTTACTATATCCGCGATCCGTGTACTTCCAATAACGGGAATTAAATTAAATCACTTAAATTAAAGCGTGCTTTCCCGACTCGACCTCGGATATATGCGTCCCCGCGTCGCCACGGGGAGCAGGAGATAGCACGACCGTGGTGGCCGGCGGATGTAATTTGATTCAGCGAAAAACGGCTCGTGCAGAGCCGACTCGCTAATGGGGTGAGTTTTCCCGACAGAGAAACTGTTCCTCTCCACTAAGGATACGTTTTACGTAAAGTCTCTCTTTGTGGAACAGAAAACCAGATCTCTTAATGGAGATCATGGTAGTATGTGTGCATGGGTGATCGTGAGGATCATAATATTCAACACACGCGCGAAGGCGATGGATAAACGAAGCAGACAGGCGGTAAGGTCAAAGGGACCGCGAAGATCGTTGGTTGTACACATGTATGTGCGTACATGGGTTTCTTCTTGGGACAAACTATGAGAACGAACCTGAAACGACGAAAAGGGCATAGGGTGTGATGTGAGTTCGGTAAAGCAAACAAACCGAATCTCCTTGGATGCTAATGGTTTTTGTTTGCTCATGCCGCTGCTGATGAGAAACAGATCCCGAAATATGAGAAGACAAAGGGAACGCTTAGGTCTTTGTCTAAGATGTGCATTGTGGCTAAATAAATAGGCGGCAATGCAATGTGGAAATGCGCCAATTGGTTTAGGAGCGTTGCCTCTTATGTTTCGGGATTTGGCAACCCTAGTGTTGCAATCCGGCAATTGACAGCTCTGTAGTAAAGTTGGACATTTTTGAGGTTATACGCACTCAGAACGTTTTGACATACGAGCGCTATTTGTGTTGTTTACAGTAACTTAAAAGATTCATCTCGGCCCAAAAATGGAATTAAATCGTCAACATTTTCGTGCGATTATTTTTTACAACTTTCGGCGTGGATTAACTCAGCAACAGTGCATGGATGAACTTAATTCAATTTATTGGCGATGAAGCTCCATCAAGGACCAGTGTTTATCGATGGTATGGTGAATTGAATCGTGGTCGTAGTTCACTCCAAGATGAATTTCGTGAAGGTCGCCCAAAATCAGTTGTTGTTCCGAAAACCATTGATGCTGTGCGCGAACTGATATTGGAAGATCGTCATGTGACCTATCGTGAGATTGAGACAACCTTAGGCGTTAGTGGGACCAGCATACATTCAATATTGCATAAACATTTGACTGTCAAAAAAATTTGTCCGCGTTGGATCCCACACAATTTGTCAATCGCCCAAAAAAAGGCTCGTGTCAATTGGTCGAAAGAAATGCTCAAAAAATACGGTCGCGGTGCTTCGAAACACGTCTATGACATCGTGACAGGTGATGAATCGTGGATTTACGCGTATGAGCCCGAAAGTAAACAGCAGTCGACTGTCTGGGTGTTTCAAGATGAGCCAAATTCAACAAAAGTTGTTCGCGCACGAAGCACTTCCAAACAAATGGTCGCCTGTTTTTTCGGAAAAACTGGACATGTCGCAACCGTACCACTAGTACAACGCAGAACAGTCAATTCTGAGTGGTACACAACCATTTGTTTGCCAGTTGTCTTCCAAGAAATCAGGAAAACCAACCGCCGAAGACGGATCACTCTTCACCACGACAATGCGAGTTCTCACACATCGGCTGCGACAACTGCATTTTTGAGCACCCAAAACATCGATTTGATGGGTCATCCGCCGTATAGTACTGACTTGGCACCGAATGACTTCTTTTTATTCCCGTACGTAAAAAACAAACTGAGAGGTCAACGTTTTTCGACACCTGAAGAAGCGGTTGCTGCATTCAGAATGCATGTGTTGAAGATACCTCAATCATAGTGGCAAAAGTGCTTCGACAATTGGTTCAAACGTATAGATCTTCATGGGGAATATTTTGAAAACCAATAAAGTGATTTTCGATGATCAATATTTGTTTTTGTTCTCTAATCCCGAAATATAAAAGGCAACCCTCGTATCATAAATAAATAACGACAATTGTACTTTCTTACAGAATTCTTATCTATAAAAAAATCTTTATAAATTCGTCTATTTCGTCCCCTTCAAATTAAACCTGCTTAGATATGATGAACTTATGCCAACTTTTTTTTAATTCTTGGAAGCACTTTTGGAAATTACTTTTTTAAATCCTTCAGGGATTCATTTTTTATTAATCAATGCTGACAAACCATTGCCCTCTGTTAAAAATAAACTGAATACCCAACATGATCAACATACTTCAGGAATATAAGTATCAACGAGATATTTTTTAATCTCATTGACAATGTCCGCAAAGTTCAAAAATGGCCGCTTCTTTTTGATCACAACACATCCATCTATCTATCCATCTTTACTTCTATCTCTATCAGTATTACAAACTCGGCTCTAGATATATTAATCATTTTTTTTACCGTCTGTCTTCTGACTCCTGCTTTTGGATTCCACCTCCTGCTCAATTTTTAATAGTTTGATAGAATGGCTAATAATACATTAACCATTGTACATCCACGTAAACCAAAATTTGACCGAAGAGACATCGTGACCCGATGTTCATAATTAATTATCTCTTAAAAATCGAGGCGGTATTGTGGGGGTTCTCTAGCTTTACGCAAAGAACCACCCAGAATTCCATCCCAATTACCCCAAAGCTTCCCGTTCCGAAGTTCCCAAAACCCCATTGTTTTTCGCTAATGCAATTGCATTAGCACCTGCAAACGTTTCCTTCATCGAGGACATCTAATGCATCACCTAAAATTCCCTGTAAAGAATTCGCATCATCCATGCATCCAATGCATCTTCAAAATTCTCTGAAAGAATTCTTTACAGCATCAAGGCATCTCATCATTTGTCTAGGGTAAAAACAATTCGGTTACCGTACCAAGTCATCATCATCATCATCGGCACTACAACCGGGAACCGGTCTTGGCCTTCTTTAGCAAGTTTTGAGGCTTGTTAAATTTTCCATAATGATTTGTTTTTTCCGGGCAAGGTCATTAGTCTTGCGCCAGAGGCTCCCCAACGGGGAATCGAATCCCCGGTCTCCCGCGTGACAGGCGGGTATACTAACCACTATACTATCGACGAGCTACCGTACCAAGTAACCGCCATAATTCCGAAAAAAACCTTATCGGCACCCCAGTCTGCCTACATATTCTGCCGCACACGTGCATATAAGATTTTCCTGGTTTATCTCCATGCACTGCCTGTTATCCAACCGACAAGCCATCGTCCCCTCTGGCGCTTACCCGAAAATTGAATTCTTTAGCACACACAACATGCAAACAAAAGCATTCGATTCTTCCAGCCGGCATTAGATACTATACACAATTCCCATTGTGTAAAGTGTGGTGTATAAAGCCACAAGAAATTGGATAGTTGAATATAAAATCGGTTACCTGGTTTTCCTGCCGTTTTCTGCTGTTTTCTGGGGAGAGCTGAAGGTCCATGCAGCAGCTTTTTATCCGATTCAATCTGGACTATCTGGTCATCAAATAAATAAATCCTTCTCCAGCTCTTTGGATTCCTCTTCTTCTTCAGAGGCTGCTCCACCACCTTGGTTCTTCTTCCTTACACGACCAGGGCGGCCACCGCCAGATGGTGATTTTAGAGAGAATTTAATGTGTTTCTCCGAATTGACGAATTCGCTAAAACGAGCTTTTATTCTTTTTTCTTCTACGTTTTATTTCAACGCTTCACTTTGGCAAATGTTACAGATTCTTTTCGCTTTTCCTTTTTTTAAATTTTTTACTTTAACCTTTAGTTTTAAATTTTTACTTTAACCTTTAGTTTTGTTCAAAAAAAGAAAACGGCACAATTTACTTCTGCCCTTCTACCTTTCTTCTCGCTCCCACTGAACTCTATCCTAACTGCACTCAAAAACAGTACCGAGCAAGCAAAAACAAAACAAACGGAATCAAAATATCTTGCCGCTTATCTCTCTCTCTCTCTCTCTCTCTCTCTCTCTCTCCACCAGCATCCACTCCGAAAACAGAATTCGAACTTGCACACGATCCACTCTCGAACTGGGGTATGTTCGCACACTCACATGTGGATCGTGTGCCTTTCCCACCACCTTACCATCAAATTATATTAAAAAAAGTAAAAAAAAGTAAAAAAAAATTTAATTCGAAGTATTGGCCATTGCTTTCTACACATTTCGACTACCTTTCTGGAAATTTGTGGATACCACACCAATAAACTCGGTCGTCTTTTGAGGCAAACCATTCGGAGACCCAATTTTCGACTTCTTCGTAGGAATTGAAATGAAAGGAATTTCATCTTCATCGATGAAAACAAATGGAAGTCGGAAGGAGCCAAGTCTGGTAAATACGGCGGATGGGGTAACACTTCCCAGCCAAGAGCTTTTATTGTTTCTTTGACGGGTTTTGCTGTATGACTCGGAGCATTATCATTCAACAAAATTGCATTTCCGTGTCTTGTGGCTCATTCTGGACGTTTTCGATCAATACATGGCTCAAATTGATCATTTGTTGTCGGTAGCGTTGCGCATCAACAGTTTCGCCAGGTTTTAGAAGTTCATGATACATCACCCCCTTCTGGTCCCACCAAACACAGAGCATTGTCTTTTTCCAGAACCGATCGGGGTTTGCAGTCTATGTTGACGCTTCTCCTGGATGTACCCATGATTTTTGCGTTTAGGATTTTTAAAATAAATCCATTTTTCATCATCTGTCACAATTCGATGCAATACTGACTACCTTTCGTGTCGTAGAAGCAACGTTTCACAAGTGGTGTTTCGCTTTTCCAGCTGCCTGTCATTCAATTCATGTGGCACCCAGTTTCCACACTTTTGGATCTTTCCCATAGCTTTTAAACGTTCAGAAATTGTTTGCTGTGCAACATTTAACATTTGTGCCATTTGTTTTTGACTCAAAGTGTCATCTTGATCCAATATTGCTTGCAATTCGGCGTCTTCAACATTTTTTGGTGGTCTTCCACGTTCTTCTTTCGCACATCAAAATCATTATCTCTGAACCGCTTAAACCATCTTTTGCATGTTGCTTCCGATAGAGCATGATCACCATAAGCCTCGACAAGCAGTCGATGCGACTCTGCAGCACTTTTCTTCAAAAGAAAACAAAAAATTAATGCTTTCCGCAAATCATCATTTTCTAGTAGAAAATTCGACATTTTTAACAGGATATAAAAAAAGGATGTTTGTATGGATAGTATAGTTGTTAGTATACCCGCCTGTCACGTGGGAGACCGGGGTTCGATTCCCCGTCAGGGAGCCTCTGGCGCAAGACTAATATATTAAAAACAATTAAATGATGGGGGTAGCGGGAGCCGCACGTAACAAAAGTATCCAAATCTTTTTTAGCACCTAATGCTTCCCTAATGAGATACAGCCTGTCAGCTGCACTCTCATCGCTGACGATACCCTTGGTTCATTCTCCCTTTGGTTCGATTTAATTTATCCTTGGCCGCAATGCATCGGTAAACAATACGATCTGTACGATCAACCGCACACACACTACTAGGATCTACACGGAGAGAGCCGGTTCCCTATTCCACAAAGAGCGACTTCACGTTTCTCTGGTGATAATTAAAACTCACCCTTAGCTGGGAGAGTATTTCACCACCAACCACCAAAGGAGTCGATCGTGCGCACGGTACCCCGGAGTCGTGTTTGCTTTTTATTATATAAGTGTCTGAACCAGTCTAGTTTGGTTAACGAACAATAGTTAAAGTGGAGGTTGAAAATGTGTGCTGCTTACCTTACCTGGTCCCCTTTTATTTGCATAATTATGTATTAAGCGAATTTTTGTACGGAGTTTCGAAGTAGTTATACATATTTTTACATAAAATAAGACAATAAACAACAATTAACAACAAGAACCGTGTTCTAGTGTTTTATTTTTTCTACTTGGAATAGTTGTATTAAGCAATGGAATGACTGAGTGCATCCGTAAGGATTATTTGGTGTGTTGATAGGTGGAGTACTTCCAATCGTGACAAATGAGTGAAAAGGTGCTAAACAATAAATTCCATCAGGATCTGCTATACAAAATATACCTGCTTACGGTTGCCGGGTTTCCTTGTGAAGGGACATATACTACCCGAATAGGGACAAGAACATTAAGAGTGATTGAATTAAATGTGCGACGAGTGTACCCATCTAGTTAGTTCGGTTAGCGACGTAATCACACATGAACTTGTTAGGAAATCTTAGTTGAACCCGTGCACCTGTCGGCACATAACAAAGATAATTCCTACAGTATCCCTTTTTTTCACTTCTAAAAAATACTTTTTTCGGCCTGAGTAGCAACGATGGTGGTGACATTAAATCCTGCATATGACGGTGTCTACGTAGTTTCAACTTATGTTATGACAATAATTATAAAACTGAAGTAGCATATTGAACAGAAAATAAATTGGCGCTACAGGTGTTTTTTACATTGCTCTACGAGTCGTCCTCCGCTTGTGTTTTATTGATTCAACTTTGGAGATGTCCAGCCTGAATGTCCATAGTATATTCAACCTGCGCACGACAATTTGTACTAAATATTGTAAGGCTTTCTACTTATCAACACTCATTTCGAGATTGATTTTCAGCTATCCACCTTACGCCTGCACAAATCAACAGTTTCGCCTTTCTTTTAGCAATCCACTTATTTAACTTAACATTTCTCCAAACACGTCAATAGTTATCATTCCATTTTCAAATATTACCCATTTCTGACACTCCCATTAAAAAACTTAGTCCAAATTTTCTTTTGACGTAAATCAACCATCCCGAATAGTTGATGAGGCCGTTGTTACCCTTAACAAGACAAAATAGGTTTTTATTCTCTCCCCAACCAGTTTACAAAGTCCAGCACATTCATTTCTCATGTGTATGTCGATTTCAGAGGAACAGCACTTTAATATCTTTTATGTAGCGGGTATATTTCCGCTTGGTGTTTGTGGTAAATCAGTCTTTGTGATTGAAAGTACCTCGCCGTCAATTACTTCACCAAGGCGGCATAATTATCTGTGATCATTTGTGCACGCCACACCTTGATATTGTGTACCGTGCATTCGATACATAACATCACTGCGAACACAAGAATACAAGACTAGATGCCGATCTTTTTAATAGAAAACATAAAACAAGTAAAGCTCGGGCTAGGAAGTGTCACACAGGCGCTGTTCAATGCACGTACCTACAGACAATACCTGGAAACGATAGTTAAGTAACTAACCGTACAACGATTGACTCCAAAGTATTGGAAACGTGTGCGATATTAGATATCTAAGTGGAAGGTGTAACAGATAAACATTTATAAACATCAATTGTGACTACTTTGTCAAATAATGACGACGTAACTAGTCAAAGTACACCGAACAGAATACCAAAAACGAATATATTTTCGCTTTACCTGGTAATTGCCGCGATGGATCCAAGAGTTGTGGTATGGCATACCTTAGAGTCCCTTCAAATTGCGAAAGATTGGATTTTTAACCCTATGTGGGGTATATTGTCATTAGTTTCTTATTTACTAAAGGGTTATCCTTAAATACTAAAGATTTGTTGTCTACATGCGTTTTGGCAATCCCTGCTATTCTGACTTTTTTGAAAATTCTAGTAACGAATTCACCGCCTCAGAGTTGCAGTTGGCAAATCGACTGAGAAATGTCACAAAACCACCAAATGCTTCAAAAACCTCAAAGTTGGTAAATCCACCAAGGAGTTGTTTTTCTCTGCTTTTCTTTGCATTACTTGTTTTTTTATTTCAACAGATGTGAACCTGCATGGGTTATGACCACACATGGGTTGTAATATGTCTTAAATTGTTTTGTTATATATCAAAGCCATTTGCGACGGACCCATCTGCCTAAGAAAGTCGCCCTGTGACCAGAAAACAAAACGCGAATCGCCTCAAATCCCTCTGAGTACATCACTGCATTGTTATATAGTATTGTGCCATCTTCGGTATTGTTTACTAGTTTATTTAAATAGGCGCGCGTTTTCAAAAATGCAGATACTTTTACAATTTCAAATCTACCTACACCACATCCTGCAATATATTACATAATAGACGAAGATATTCCCTTTAAATATGCAAGTTATAAAAAAGATTGCTGAACAAAAATCGTATTAAGAAATAATTTGTATAAGATAGTAAAATATATATAATTCATTTGGGAAATACTTTTTCACTGGCCTAATTCTTAGGCACGTGCTAAACATGACTTATGACCTTGGAAACCTAAGGCTGTTATCTCCGTTCGTTCATTGCACACACTCCACATACCACCTTTCTTTTTCGCCACCCTAGCGCCATATATCAAATGATTGCCTTAAAATGTGCAAACACAATTAAGCGGCAATATTTCACTCGGAGTGTTTCTGCAAATTACTTGAAGGTGCCGAGCTGCTAATCAGTCATCCGTTCCCAATGCATTCGGAAAGATTATACAAATTTTTGCTGAGAGAGCTTTTGCAACTAATAGCACCAATTGTGATACGACATTCAAGGCCTTTTGGAATACATTTGAATTTTTGTTTTAAACACATGGCACAAAAAAAAACAACATCCAAAACAATCGATCCGTGAAAATCCAGTTGAGATTTTTTACCAACACCATTTAACTAGGTCAATGTGAGCCGGAATAGGAAGCTTGGCTGATACACGTTTATTTTTGCGAAATGTTTTATGAACCATGTATGTAGACAAGTACCAAACGCGGCTGTTCAATCACTCGAAATTTAACTAATGTTTATACTGCGTGACAAAGTGGTGAATGCTAGCTAGACAATTCTAACAAGCCAGACATTTATCACCCATTGTATGCTTCATCGAAAGAATCACCTTACCACTTCGTAAAAGAGAGAATTTCACCTCTCAAACGAGACACAATGACGAAATTACCGGCTGACTAGCCTCATTTTTTTTCGCTTTTTCTCTAATAATTCGTCTTCCCATTGATATTCGAACAAGAATAAATGGTACACAGCTATAATAAAAAACAGACAACTGCTGTCGATTTTGAACAATCTTTAAGAAAATCGCGTACAAAAAGCATAGGAATACGCTTAAATCTCATAAACAATGTGGTCTTTTAAGTTTGCTTTGGCTTTTTAATCTAAATTATAGGCGTGGTAGTTTCGGTTATTGTAGTATCTTGAACTCTTAAGTTACAGAGAAAATACTCTATTATACACCTATTTGATTAACTCGTTACCTATATAATATGCCGAATAATCATAGAACAAATGGTGAGAATAGATCCACCGAATTTTTCTTCTACAAACAACAGTTATCCTTACTTGATGACCAGCCATATATAAAATATACATTTATAAAATCCTTACATGCCATTTAATGAGCAAAAACACTCTACCGAATAAATAAGACCGGCGAACTACGTTTACAATAGTCAACAATACTCCAATTGGACCAAATATCAAAACTCACAGAATATTTAGATAAAGTTGGTAAAAAATAATTCGTTGTTTTTAGTAAAAATTTACAAATCTACATATTCTAGTGCTCTACAAAACTCTGACATTTCCCTTCTCCACATATATTTATATAAAATATCCTCAACCAAATCCATACCTAATTAACAATAAATAATCAACATAAAGCATCCATCCAACAACTCATTCTTTTACCATAATTGTAATCCCCAATTAACAGCCAAATTCTCAATCAAACCAAACACGTAATAAACGAACCGAATGTTCATTTGGTTTGCATACACGCGATTCTTAGTAATCCCCAACCAAACCAAATGCATAGTAAAATAAACCAGATGTTGGCTTATTATGCACAAACCAAAATTCTAGATAATCCCAACATCACAATGCATATCCCCATATACACTTTATGATCATAACTTCCGGGAATTTATTCACACCAAATTCCCATCCAAATTCCACAGAACTTTACCCCAATCGAAGACAATGACAAATCTCGTCTGCACTTCCTAGAATTTTTAAGGGCAGCTTCTCATCCCAGCACCCAAAAAAGGTCATTTTCTCGAATTTCATTCTCATAGAAGGAAATGAATAAAAGAGTCAAACTTTTTGTCACTTATTTATTTACTTTTAGGGTAAAAAAAAATTATTTTTTTATTACAAGATAATCTCACAAAAATTGCTGACGAGCCCGGTTTTGTCACCGTATCAAAAAAAAAAGTAGTCGCATTATGATCACCTGTAAAATTATCAGAAATAAGAAACCAAAGAATTTCTAAAAAATATATGAGTGTAATTGGATCCTGAACTAGAATCTGTAACTTAAGTTGAAAATTAAATTAATGGCAAACATTTACATTTTTGTTACCAATTTTTCACGACTTTTTTCCCGCTCTTTAAAGTTCTGTCAAAAAAAAAAATCTTGATTCTAGTTGAGAATCCAATAAATCACAAAGCAAAAAACCGATCCATCTAGTAGTTTCTGAGATATCGTGGAGACTAATGTGAAAAACACGGTTTCGAGAAAAACGCGTATAAACTGTCAAAATGTTATATGAGGGTGGGTTAAAAAGTTGCCGGTCTGACGTACAGATGGCGCCAGCAGGTCCAATTACTATGTCAGGTTCTATAGACTATGCCTCGTTAGCTTGTATATACATTTTCATGTCGATTGATCTGTTAGTATACATTTGACAGCTTACTGAACAAGATGTCTCGAAGTGACAAATAAACGACCTCACTTCACGTCGTTATGCTGTAACTTTTTTATAAAATTAATTTTCGCAAAAACGGTTTTAGGGGACTTATTCTACATACTATGAGCTATCAGAAAATGAAAAAAGTAAGAAAACCGATTTTTTTTAAACTTGATGAGAACCTCCCCTTAATGTATACCACATATAACTCTCGATGAAGATTTGTATAAAAGGCGGATGCATCCGGACTTCAATGATCATCGCCCCATTTCGCCCCTGACTTGCATCAGCAAAATATATGAAAAATGCATATACGGGAGGCTAAATAACTTTATCACTGCTAGGAACCTAATACCTGATATCCAATTTGGATTTAGAAGAGCGCCCAGCACCACTATGGTTCTTAACATATTTCAAAATCACATCTGCGTGCGCCTCTTTAATAAGAAACCAACCGTTCTCGTCGCCAAGCTGTCACATATTTCAAAACTGTTCGAATGCATTCTTTAAAACGCGTTATGTTTCCGCTGCAAATCCATCATCTCGCCCAACCATGATGGTTTCCTTTCGGATAGGTCGACCACCACCAATCTAGTTGAGTTCTCATTCTGCGCTCTCCGTGCCTTAGAGAACGGCAACGATATCGATGTAATCATAACCGATTTCAGCAAGGCCTACGACAAAATCTCCCACAATCCCATTGTAGCGATCCTAAATCACTACTTCCATCCAAATCCCCGATATCACCAATAATCCCATCCAAATCCCCAATACCTCCCATAATCCAAATCCAAATTCCATATTGAATCATATGAGCGATAAATTAAACCAAAAGTTAATTTGTCGCACATTGATTCAATTTCCCATTAACTTACATCCAAATTCCATATTGAATCATATGAGCGACGAATTAAACCAAAAGTTAATTCGTCACACATTGATTCAATTCCCAAAATCCTGACATCATGAAATGCTTAATTCAAAACGCATTTCATGATTTCCCTTCCAGGAACCTATCCAACTAAACCTTTAGTCAATTCCCAGAACACAATTCCAATTGAAGCACACAAAATCTTGTGTGTGCTTCTTGGAATTCTTACATTAAAAACGTTGACAAATCTCAACGAGAAAAAGAATAAAAGGGCGGTAATTTTCAATTTCGTCATCAGTCAAGGTTTCAAACGGCGAACCGCTGGTCATACGAGGAGTCAAGATTCCAAAGAGTGAACCGCTGGTCGTACGATAAATGAATTAAACCTAGGAGGCCAAAGCTAGCCCAATAATTTATACTTAATCTGATTTTCAAACGAAAACAATAAAACGACATTTAAAGAAGTAAAGAGTTGGCGGTTTCATTACAAATTCGAAGAGGACCGGGGGGAACTGTCAAGGACGACCCTCGCTGTCAAGGAGCCCGCAACAGCAAAGTGTCCCGTCCGGAAGCTCCCAAGCCCACCGAAGGAAGTTGCGGGGACACATTTCTTGTGCTGCCCACTCAAGCGGTAAACGGCCCCCAGCAGGAACGTCCACAGGGACGACCAAAACATCCACCGAAGGAGGTAAGCCATCTTCTTTCCAAATTTACAGAGATGAAACCTCAACACCATCTTTAAGCTATCCTCCCTTGGTTTCGAACCCCTACTGATTAAGTGGATTTCTTCCTATTTTAACAATCGAATCTACCGTGTTGCATTTAGATCCACCCTCTCCAACCCTTTTCTTTCCACGTCAGGGGTTCCCCAGGACAGTGATATTGGGCCCCTCGTATTTATTTTACTATTAACGATATAGATTCCAGTATCAAGCACTCCTCCATCTCTCTATACGCGGACAATACTAAACTCTTTAAGATGACCCGCTTTTCTCTCGACTCTTCACTTCTCCAAATCGATTTCGACAGCTTTTCAACTTGGTGCCAAAGCAACAGCCTCGAACTAAGTATTGCCAAATCTCGTCCCATCACATGCTCCCGTAAATGCTCTCCACCCCGCTACGTTCGTATTTCTTATTTTACCAACAGATATCACCTGTATATCGATTCGTGACCTTGGCATCTTATGTAATAGAAAGGTTAACTTCATCCCACATATTGATGATATTATCCTCAAAGCCAACTCTGGCCTTGGTTTTGTGAAACATTGGTCGAAAGAATTCTCGAATCCCTAGGTTTGCCGATCGCTCTACATAACCTCTCTCCGTCCCCCTCTTGAATTTGCTATTCAGCTCAGTTCTCTTTACTACTCGTCATATATTCGCAGGATCGAAAGCGTGCAATATATTTTTTGCGTTTTACCGTCCGAGGATTGAATTGAGAAAATCCTCTGAGTCTACCCCCATACACAAGCCGTCTTCACCTAATTAACATTAACACACTTGAAGAGCACAGAATTCATGCCGATATCTTCTTCATCCACCGTCTTCGTCATCATCGGCACTACAACCGGGATCCGGTCTTGGCCTTATTTAACAAATCTCTCCACCGGTCCCGACTTCGAGACGAAGTTATCCAGTTTGGCTCTACCAGGTTCTGGGCGTCCTGATCGATGCCATCCGTCCATCGCAGACAAGGTCTGCCGGGCTGTCTCCTTTCATACATCCTGTCACAAAGGACTTTCCGGACAGGCTCCTCTTTCGCTCATTCGAGCTAGGTGTCCCGCCCTCCGGAGTCTACCGAGCTTGATTTTTCTTACAACATTAGCTTCAAAGTAGATTGCGTACAACTCTTGGTTGTATCGTCTCCCTCACATACGGGGCCAACAATTGTCCTTAAGACCTTCCTCTCGAACGCGGTTAAGAGTTCAGAGTGCCTTTTATTGAGCACCCAGATCTCGGATTCATACATGAGTACTGGTAAGACCATGGTCTTGTACAGTAGTAGCTTGGATGTTCTGGATAAATTTCGGGATTAAAAGAGCCTTCATAGACCATAGTAGGCTTTGTTGGATTTGATCAGCAGTTTGGGTATTTCTTCTTCCACATTGTTATCGACTGATACTATTGACTCAAAGTAGTTAAAGGATTGCATTACTTCAAATTCTTTCTCCACTACCCTGATAGTTTGACTAACGTTAGGTCTTCTCTCCCACCGTCTTCGCTCAGATTCAATCAACTGCCCAAGCCTGCTATCCTCCATCACATTTTACACTAACCCCCGAAACCGGTCACACCCTCGTCTCTTCTATTTGCCCACCTATCACACCTCTTACGACTCTAATGAACCCATTTCGCGAATGCTGCGGTGGGAAAATTCTTACCCCGCCTTCTTTGAATTCAATCTCACATCTCCCGCTCTCAAAGGTTATCTCCTCTTTGGTAGCGCCATTCGGATTGTTGGTAGCGCCATTGTTGATTTGTTTACATCTCATACTCGTAGACCCATGGTTCCTCACCAGTCATGATGCGTTGCATGAATGTAGAGTCACTGGCATCTCGGGAGAGTATATCTTCAGCAACCGACTTTCGATGCCCTTTTTGCAAAAAGATTCAGCTCTTTTGGAACAAGCCTTATTGCGACACGTCTCATCTCCAATATATCGATCAAAATCTGACAAACTGATTCGTGTGCAATTTTTAGCTCTTCTGGTAGCTCTCTCAAGATATAACAACGAGTTTCAAGCATCAATTCCTTCACTTTATCGATCTTTTCCTCAGTCAGAGCCGTTCTTGGAACGATTACGAGAGGCAAATCATTAACGTGTGTTACCCGTCGCTAAACATCTAGATGACCTGGAGAATATTTGCTCCCAAGCAATCCAGAGCATTAAATGCTGGCTAGATATGGCAGGACTGAAACTAGCTGGACATAAGACGGAGGCAGTTTTAATAAGCAGCCGCAAGAAAGTTGAACATCTTGATTTGGAAATAGAAGGACAAATAATCAGATCCAGTCCCTATATTAAATATCTTGGTGTTATACTCGACAACAAGTTGAGCTTCAAGGAACACCTGAGGAAAACGAGTGAAAAAACGGCAAGAGTATGCAAAGTTTTGGCGAGACTGCTACCCAATGTTGGAGGACTCCGGCCCCACATAAGGAAACTCATAACCAGTGTCAACACCTCCACTATAATGTATGCAGCTCACATATGGTAGGTACACCAGAAGCATTTCCCTCTACCAGTGGTAAGGAAGACTTCGCAAGAGTAAGGGTTCGTAAGTGGAGTAGCAACAGATACTACGGCACATCGACCAGGTGGTATTCGATGGATGAGCAAGTACATATACTTTGCTTAGCGAATCGTCTTTCCAAGGTGTTGCCACACTCTATGGTGTCGGTGGACAACTGATTTTATATACACTTTACTGTAAATTCTTAACATTTACGCTGACCACAGATATTGATGAGAATTAACTTGTAAAGACGAGTGTTACCGCGGTTCTCCTTGGGCGCCGAACAAAATGAGGTGCAACTGCCTACTTAGCATTTTTTTAGTAACTGCACATCGGCGACCTATTACGTAAGTCAACCTTAGAATACTAGGTCACGACATTCAGGAACAACACGTCGCCTACATGCCGCTGCTAAGACCGAAAACGTAACCCTTTTGTTAATGGAAAGCAAACAATTGCAATGAAAATATTTGCTCCATATCCTTTTATACACATTCAGGCAAATGTTACTTACACCTCAGCTGGAAAAGTCCGTAACAGCCGAAACAAAAGCCTGACTGGTGACCGAACAATGAAACTAGGCTATCGGTTTTCGTAACATGGATTTTCATCTGTTTCATTGTCCGAGTGGTCTAATTATTTTTTGTTTATAGTTTTTACTGAACTTCACTTATAAAAAGAAAGCAATTGCATATCACCAGCCTATAATTGAATAGCTGTCAATCAAGACTGAATCTTTACAAGTACGCGGTACATCGAACGAATTCGCGGAAATATGATCAACTGAACGGTGAAAGTATCTCCCCGCCACGAAACATTTTAAAATCTAAGCTTTTTAATTCCTTTACTTTGTTCTTCCGGGAATAATACAAACACAGCGAGTTCATTAAGAATTTTCTGTAGTTTCCTGGATCGATTTCAATCAAGAAATTTGATTATAAATTGCTGCGGTTCGCAGAAAACGATTGAATTAAAACAAAGAGTTAAAAATGTAAATAGCACATGCCCACCGATTTGCAATTATTCTTCTAGCCTGTTTTGCAATCGACTCTAGATAGTGGAATATGAAGTGAAACGCTCGCGGTGATATTCCGGAAGTACTGCGGGTGAAGGTATACAAGGTGTAGTTTTGCTAGGACTTGGTGTGAGAGCTGATGTCTGCCTGGGAATATCATGGCGAGAGTCTTTAAATGTAAATGGAAATTTGAATGTTTGAAGGGCAGCCGTTTGTAATGTATAGTAATGATGATAAGCGTTCATTTTTTATGACACGCACACACAAGGGGGATTTTCAGTTACCCTTAAATGTAAAAGAACTATGTGAGCGGACGATGAGGGAGAAAATACACAGTGGGACAAATATGTTCCGAGACTCAAACTATGTCTGAGTAACTAGTAAGGTCGTCTTTTGTTCAAATCGACGTTTGAAAGCTGTGACATATCTCTCCGGTGTTATTAATTGATTGATAAATAAACAAGCTTTGACAGTTTTCTCAAAACAGTTTTTCGCCGATGTTGAAATTGAAAGAACAGTATTTGTATTTCAAGCAAACCTTGGCAAAAATGCTTCAGAAATATTGTGGTGACTGCGACAGTGGAGCAAATATTTTTCTGTGGCCTAAACGTGTTTGGAAAGGCAAAGAGAGGTCAGGGCAATTTCAATTCGGATACTCGTAATTATTAAAAAAATATGTGGTTTTATTGCAATGCTTCACTATAAATTATAGAAGAGGATTTAAACATCAATAGACATACAATACATTGTTCACAAGGATTTAGGTAAAACAAAGCTCAGTATAACTGTTATACATTTATGATTCAAAGTATTGTCCATTGCTGGCCACTACTTTCTCTCATCTTTCGGGCAGCATACGAATCCCGCGTTGAAAAAACTGGTCATCTTTTGAATCGATCCACGAATCGATCCAATTTTTTAGTTCTTCATAAGACCGGAAGTGCTGGTCAGCCAGGCCGTGTGCCATTGATCGAAACAAGTGATAGTCCGAGGGAGCAACGTCTGTAAAATACGGCGGGTGGGGTAGGGCTTCCCATTTCAAACTTTCCAAGTATGTCTTGACCACTTTCGCAACATGGGATCGAGCATTGTCATGCTCTAAAATCACTTTATCATGTCTCTCGTTGTATTGCGGCCGTTTGTCTTTCAATGCTCGGCTCAAACGCATTAATTGCGTTCGATAACGATCGCCTGTGATTGTTTCAGTCGGTTTTAGCAACTCATAATACACCACGCCGAGCCGGTCCCACAAAATACTGAGCATGACCTTGGAACCGTGGATATTCGGTTTGGCCGTCGACGTGGAATCATGGCCGGGATATCCACATGATTTTCTACGCTTGGGATTATCGTAATGAACCCATTTTTCGTCTCCAGTCACAATGCGATGCAGAAATCCCTTCCGTCTTTGCCTTGCAAGCAGCTGTTCACATACACACAAACGCCGTTCAACATCTCTTGGTTTCAACTCGTACGGCACCCAATTTCCTTGTTTCTGATTCATTCCCATGACTTTCAGGCGTTTTGAAATGGCTTGTTGCGTCACTCCCAATGATCCTGCCAATTCTTGTTGCGTTTGACACGAGTCTTGATCAAGTAATGCCACCAAATCAAATTCTGCATCTTCGAAAACCTTCTCTCTTCCACCGCCATGCTGGTCTTCGACGTTAAAATCGCCGTTCTTGAAGCGTTGAAACCGCTCTCGGCACGTTCTTTCACTAATAGCGGCATCACCATAAATATTTGAGAGCATTCGATGGGCCTCAGCCGCAGATTTCTTCATATTAAAGCAGAAAATTAAAACCTCCCGCAAATGACGAGAATTTGGCTCGTAAGCTGACGTGTTTAATCGAAAATAACTTTATGATGCAGACACAAATCGACTAATATTTCGATGTTTACAAATTGTGCGATGTCTGGATGCCGCACGAGGAATGTCGTCGGCCGAGATCGTTGCTGATGTGCCGCCGAACGAGGAATGTCGTTGGAGAATAGAGAACGAGCACGTTGATGTTGATGAAACCAACGTTGCCTGAAACCAAATGTGTGTATATATTTTAAGGGAACAGTGATAACTTTTTAAATCTTCCGGTGGGAAGACCCGCTAAAGTATTTGCTGAACTTGCTGTCCCTCCTTACAAATTATGATTTGCGATGACGGGCAAATGCCTTTAGTCGAGTATAGATAAAGTCCGACTGAGTTCTCGATGGAGACAACTTTGTTTATTAAACACAAAAAGTTCTTATAAATTCAACAGCCACATGGTGGCGTGCAACTTAAAATCCAATTATCAATGTTTCACAAATATCCAATTCCAGAAAAAACTTCACGTTGATCCGCACCAAAAACAGTATCCTATGACAGTTGCAGAAAATATCCGATCATGCACCAAAAACAGTAAACAACCAACGTTAGAGTTGACAGTTGCTCCACTGTCATCGTGTTGCTGGCAGGTGTGGTGAATATTTGTCGGGGAGAGTACTAGACGATGTACTATTTTCTCCCCGAGCATATAATTATGAAACCGAAACACAAATACCTAAGCTTATTGTGTGACATCTAAGATCTATTTATTTCAACTACCACTTACCGCTACAGCCATCTATTGCAAAACGGCGGAAGCAAAGTTGTACTCCTAATACAATTTGTTACCTACACCTACCGGATGACTGTAAATCGGGCGTTGCCAATAATCTCAAAGAAATCGTTGGGTTGCGAATTCGCAATTATACGCAGTAAAAAATTCTAGGACGTTCGCGTTTGCCAGCTGTTTTTTTGGCAGATGTCATTCACCAGCTGACAACTACTTGGGCCACCGCTTGCCGTCATCTTTACTTGGGTCACCGCTTGGTGTCATCTATCGTTTGGCGTCATCAACATCACTCTCTATTCGATTCTTCCTTGGACTCTCTACACCTTTTATTAGACATTGACGGTAGACACACCATTCTCTGTTCGATCCTTTCTGGACTATTTGCAGTCTATTTACTGAACGTCGCTGGTGGACGCATCACCACTCATCGGATTCTGGTCTGGACGCACCGCCATCATTGATTAGTCTTTCGTTGGCGCAGCCTCACCTCCAGGATCGGATCCCCCAATATTTATACGTCCTTCGAGCGGGATAGTTATCGCTGTACATTGCGCGATAAATTGAACCGGAGATTACAAAGTGAAAGTGCGCGTGCTCAGTGGTAAAAGTGCCAGATACCTACTGTACTAAGGGCCCTCCCCCTTTCAAAAAGAATAATTCGCCAATAGTTGGCAAAGGCGGGCGAAATGTTGGGGATTCGCATTTATACTTGCTGATGTGTTCCTTTAGACATTTTCCCGAGATACCCGTCAATCTGTGAATGCGCATCAGTTCACGTTGAAAGTGGACTTCGGGCCCACAAATAAACATAGAGAGTCATTCTTTAGCCGAACCACACGAATGTGGAATGTTCTACCTGATCATGTGTTTCCTGGTCGTTGTGATGTCCACACATTCAAGACCAATATACATCGCCACCTCCTTTCCTTATCCACTTCCTCTCCATCCGCTCGCACTGTGCTCTGACATTTAAGGGTACTTCAAAATCCCCTTTTGTGCACGTTAGTGTAAAACAAAAATAAAATACGCAGTAAAGAATTCTAGTACGTTCGCATTTGCCACCTGTTTTTTAGCAGCTGACAGCGTGTCAGTGAAAGAAAATGAACGCTACTCAAGCGTACAAAAAATTCCAAATGCTCCAACAGTCTTTGCACCTGGACTGACTCGCACGCTTGGCGTCATCTCTACTTGAGCCAGCGATTGGTGCCATCTCTACTTTCGGTCACCGCTTGGTGTCATCTATCGCTTGGCGTGATCAGCATCATTCTCTATTCGATTCTTCCTTGGACTCTCTACACTCCTCATTGGGCGCTGCTGGTGGACGTCCCTTTCTCTATTCGATCCTTCCTGGACTCTCTACAGTCGACCTCGTTGGACGATGGTGGTGGACGCATCATTCTCTATTCGATTCTTCCTTGGACTCTCAACACTCTTCATTGAACTCTGCTGGTGGACGCACCCTTCTCTATTCGATTCATCCTTAGGCTCTCTACACTTTTCATTGGATGTTATTGGTGCACGCATCATTCTACATTTGATTCGTCCATGGACTCTCTACACTCTTCAATGGGCGCTGCTGGTGGACGCACCCATCTTTATTCGACTCTTCCTGGGACTGTCTACACTCTTCATAAGACGTTGCTGGTGGACGCACCATTCTCTATTCGATCTTTCAAAAAATTAATTTAATTATATTTATACCTCAACATAGTTGCCTGCGAGGGCGATACATTTAGTATAGCGATTTTTCAACATTACGATGCCCTTTCTGTAGTACGAAACGTCCAGGCCTTCGAAATGCGCCTCGTATCCCCGATGACTTCTTCATTCGACCTGAATCTTTTTCCCTGGAGCCATGTAGTAGCCTTGTTCTCGGACGAGGGTCTCTTTAATAGACCGCTCCTGAGAAGGCTCGTTGCGGTTGACACCGTGCTTCCGAAGTTAACCGGGAAGAGTGGCGACCGATCGTTCGTGGAATAGCGTCCCTACGCAGAGTAACCCCAGCGGCTTCTGTGGGGCAGGTGATGCTCGGAAACGGCAAAGCTAAAAAGGGTGTTTTTGTGGATGTGCCACGGCTCTACTCACCAGTTCTCGCACGTGTTGGAGCAGTCAAAACTCAGAAAAACGCACTATTAAAGTAACTACTGCTTTTATTAAATTAACCGCTTTCATTCAATTTTATTATATTAAATTGTTCTCCTGGGGTACTTTCTCCAGGGATACTTGATCTTGAGATACTGACGCCCGAGATCACGATGCATACCCCTTTATAAACAAAACCTAATCGAGATTTTACATCGTGGATGCATCGAAATGTAGGCAAAATCTCAAAAAGTACTTCGGCTGGAGTCGAGTACTGGGAAGTTGTGTTAGGAATTCGCTTAAGCGAATTCCTGGAAATTTAGGATATACAGGGCATATGAAGATATACATTGGGATTAGGGTTTTATTTGCGTATGGTAATTGAACATCTGGTTCAATTTACCATGAGTTTGATTTAATTTGGGGATTATGGGGAAATTGCTGTACGGGCAAAACATTTGATTCGTTTATCTGGAATTTTGTTAGATCGGGAGAATGAATTTGTGAATTTGGGTTTGTTTGAAGTTAAGTTAAGAGTTATGGGGCATTGGGTGTAAGGGCGATAAACGAACATTTGATTCGTTTATCGGGAACTTTACTATATCGGGAGAATGAATTTGTACGTGTAGAGAAAAGAGATGGTAGGGCTTTTCAGCTTGAGACTTGGGAACAGATAATAGTCGCTGGGGGTCAAGTCTGGAGAATGCGGTGGATGAGCAACTAATTCAAATCGTATTTGGGCTAATCTGGCCATCGCTTACATGGATGGGCGTGACGGTGCATTATGTGCATTATCATGGTGGTACAGAACTTTCTTTTTTTTTTTTTTTATTATTAGACCTCTCTCGGGAGAGGCGAACCTATAGCGCCGAGTGGGCGCCCCGAGATGCCATCAAATAACTGTTGCAGTTCTTTTTGAACAGTTGCAGGTTGTAACGTTCCGGGAACACTCGCGTGGGAAGGGAGTTCCACAGCTTCCCCGCTCTGTAGAGGAACGAGTTCTGATGTAGGGATGTTCGCGCCGTCGAGAGATGAACCACATCAACCATGTCACATGGGGCAGTTTTTTCCTTTTACGTCGTTCAATTTATCCAATAATGCTGTAATATATTCTCCTGTGACTGTTCTTCCCTTCTGCAGGTAATCAATGAAGATTATGTAGGGCACATCCCAAAAAAACTGAAGCCATAACCTTCCCAGCCGAGCGTTGGTCTTTAGGCCGCTGTTGTTGGCTTTTGTTGCTTTCCAGCCCCTCTGCAGACTGCCTCTTGGACTCGGGCGATGGTAACGGACCCACGTTTCATCCATTGTCGAAAAAAAATCCCCACGGTTACGCTGGAACAACGACAAACCGACGCCAACAACGCGCTACTGGTTTTGGTCGACGGTCAGCAAACGCGGCACCCATCGCACCGATGTTTTTTTCCATCTTCAAAAGATAATGTAAAATGTATCCTGTCCGTTCTTTTGAGATTTCCATGACCTCAGCTAACTCACTCAACCTAACTTTACGATCATGCAAAACGATTCGATGCATACGACGTCCACATTCGTAGCCTTTTTTGGCGTTCCAGAGCGAGGTGCGTCTTCAGTGCTTGTACGACCCATTTTAAATTCACTAAATAACCGGTGAACTGGTGTTCTCGAAGGAGCGGATGTGTGATAACATTTCCGTAACCATTGCGATGATTGTTCAAAAGTTTTCCCGATCAAAAAACAATGTTTGATCAAGATGCGATATTCCTGTTTTTCCTTTTTTTACGGAGGCGAAAGTAGCGTAGTAGAAAGTAGAAGTCGCTCAAACGACTGTAGATTGTAAACGAATGGACGAAATATCATGAATCCTCATACTAAAACTAGTGACAGATGAGTCTCTCGAATCACGTTCATTTTCTATTGGCGGCACCTATTGAAAAATCCCGGACTTGCAGAAGCGCACGTGCTGTCTCGTCGGTGTGGTTAGACTAGGACTACTGCAGTAACAGTGAAGTGTAAACATTGTTAACAGATTTTTTGTGCAAGACATGATTTTCTAACGAGATGGTGGAGCACCACAATTTGCAAATACCATTTTGGAGCTATTGCGAGAAAAGTTTGGCGAATCTCTAATCTCAAGAAATTGAGTTAGTCTCCAAAAAGTTATGATTTAACAACTTAGAAATTTTTTTTCGGTGGTGATATTTAAAGTCGTTAGTCGATGCCAATAAATCTCGAAGCAAAGACGCTTTGAAATTGAAAATCAAATGTTGCATTAATGAAGTTTCACCTGATTTTTTGCAAATCGTCACAGAAAATTGAGTTCATCGAATTCAATCCTGCAAACGAAGCCGTGGTGGACATTTGAATAAGAAAAAGTTTTGCTTTTACTTTAAATGTATTTAATTCAATTAAAATTATATCTCCCTTATTGGGGATCAGTTTATATTTGATTCATATCTGGACGAAGTGGCAATTCAGTAACGGTAGCGAGTTATAAAGTAAGTTTCAAAAACGTTCAGAGATAAGCAAGTAAAAATTCGTACAAAATACAATCTTAACGGCACTTTTCAAAACCGTTGATTGCTCCCCAAAAACATAAAATATTGATTACTCTAATTGTGGTAAATTAGAGTTAATTTTAGAGCCCTAAAAATTACTAAACACAGTGCGTATATACATTGCCATGATGTAGAGGCGTTTAACATCAAGCATCTGATCAATTAATCACGGAAGAGTTTCTATTAAGGGAAACATCAAAACAGAAGTTAACAAGAAGTTGCTAATTCGCCCTACTGAATAATATCAGACGTGCCGCAATAACATGCTTCTCAAAGAATGATTGTAGCTATCAAGGTTGAATGCAGATGCGTGTCAGATAGAATTAATGCGCTATCATTAATTAGTAAATAATGGGCGGGTCTTCGATGAACTCAGATCCTATCGTAGGAGACGTCTTATCTTGACTTTTCTAACTATGCGGTTTTATCCGCGTTCCTTATCCAGGTTAGCCATACCACATTTATCAGTCGCGTTGTATGCGAACTCTAAAAGAGATGTTGCCCTTAAGCGTACCGTACGACCTTTTCTCCTTCCTTCCTAAAAAGTCATTCTTCTCACATTTAAAGACCTTTCCTCCAGCATCTTAAGGCGGCATTGATTAAAACACGTTTTGACGAATCATTGAGTAAATCGTTTGTATGCTTCTTAACAACTTGTTGCATGAGCAGTCAAAATATTCAGGTCGCGAATTTATCAACTATCCTCTCGAGTTGTCGGTTCATATCACATCCTGGCGGATATTATATAGCTCCCAAAGAGCCATCGAATTTCTCTTTTAATCTGCCCGTAAGGCAAATTCGATTTAAGACCCACAAAACATGAGTGGACTTCCGCTGTGGAGCTTACCTCTTTTTACCCCTTTCTTAATTTTATCGTTTTGTATCTGTTGTTTGTTTTTTTTTTTTTAATTTCTAACTTTTTTTTTACTTTGTTAATGTCCAAGACGCGTCCAATGTCAGTGTCAGTGGAGTGAAACATCTCTTGCGGGGTAAAGGTTGATGTTAATTGATCTTCTACGTGTCTTTTCTGAAAGATCGGTTATGTAAAAAAAAGAAGATCAAAAGTACGCGACGGTCTTTCACTCTCCCCTGTGATGTAGTCGGCATTAAATTATTCCCAATTTGTGGGTCTTCCTTTCGCCGATTTGGAGAGCGAGAAAACAATTCGAGGTGACTTCCCTTCACGAAAAGAATGCGCGTATTCTTCGAAGAGTACGTTTCACTGCTGGTAGTGAATATCAAGTAAGTCAGCTTTTTGGATCCGATGAGACCCGGTCTCAGATGGAACCGTTATGTTGGCTATTTTCTTCATCTTAAATTCATATTGTGCTTTCAAGCGGAGTCTTATTTCTTTTGTAGCTTCGTTGGAGAATGGTTTGAGGTATTTTTCTTGTTTCTCACAACTTTCAACTTTCTTACGGACACAAGCATCGAAGAGCAGCAAGTTGGGAACTGAATGAGCTACAGGTCCCCGTCGAAGACCTGGATGAGACATGCAGTCAACTGTTCAATTGGTGGTTGGTGTATGATACCCAGTATCTCTATCTGATTGACGATGGCATACTTGACGTAATTGGCGGTGATTTTGGGGAGCATACAGAGTGATCCGTGCGATCGGTGTAACATCATTTGGATATAAATGACGGTGATAAATTTTAGAGAGCAGGCATAAGAATGTAGATTTATGGTGTTAGAGAAGGAGACCTGCGTGTTTCGAATGCGACAATAACTAGGGGACTTACGTATATATCTTCTCATTAATCCGATCTAATGAGACAGTTGAACAATATTGAGAACGGCGTAACGTCAATATAGGTGCGACTAAGGGGATCAAGTAATTGTGTTGTACTATGCTTTTGAGTGCAAATTTGGTGCAAGGTACAAAAAATCAAGTGTACGCCACAGCCCCAAGAATCTGAAAGGTTTAATTTTTATGGGTAATAAAAGTAAATCTAAGTTTTTGAAATTCTTCTGATTACATAAAACTTCTTAATTCGCGAATGTTACGCTATTACATCCAAGGGATTATTTTTTAGACCTTCTTCTAATGGAATGTCGAATATCTTGCAAATGAAGATCCTAGCTATTGAAATTGTCTTCATGCAGTCGGGTATCTTAGCGATTATTACACTCCGTGGCTGCAAGAAATGTTCTAAATGAACAAACTCTGTTTTATTTTGTCAATTTTTAGGAGGCACATTCATTACGTTTCAACCACATTATTTATTATTATTGTTGCGAGCTTAGGGTTCGCTGGATTAATTATTTTGAATAAATAAGATCCGTCAAATCGATTTTGAATTAATATAACACTTTATTAGTCCGTTAATATCAACCGTTACTTTTACCGTACACTTAACGATTTCTTGACTTATCGCTTACATATTGCGGCTTTGACTGCTTACTTCTTACTTTTTACTTTTTACTTGTCTCCATGATCTGTGTGCGACGTATTTATACCGTTTCCTCACATTCTGATTTGGTGTTTCGTTTCCGTCCGTTCCATAGCCTTTAATGTTCTATTGTTCATAGTTTCCAGTTTTCCCGTACTTTATAGAATATTCTAGTACATTGTTTGGGACTTTCTCGAATATTCTAGTACTGATTGTCATATACGTCTCATTATTATTATTTATTGGCCTGTAGGAACGCGGAAGTTCATCACCTCACGGACTCGACTCCGCCATCGTTCCCTGTCCTGTGCACTCTCCTTCCACGCTTGACCATTCGATCCGATCTCCTCAAGGTCAAACCTAACATTGTCCTCCCATCTCCCCCGCAGGCGTCCGGCCGGTCTCTTTGCCGTTGGTCTACCGTCAAGAATTCCACACAGGGTCCCATCGTTGCCCATTCGCGCCACGTATCCGGCCTATCTTAATCTTCGCGACTTGATTACTCTCACTATTGTAGGTTTGCGCTATAGCTCTTCCAATTCGTGGTTATGGAGTTTCCTCCATTGTCTTGCCTCCTCGTCATATTTACCTCCAAAGATACCCCTCAAAACGTTATTCTCGAATACGCGGAATTTGTTTTCTTCCCGTTTTGTGACAGCCCATGTTTCGCATCCATATAGAACAATCGGCATGATTATGGTTCTATAGACACGGAGCTTTATGTTACGTGATAGCAGTCTGGATTTCATCAGTTTACTGACTGTGTGCCAACTAGCCTTGCCTGAATGCAGTCTTTTGTTAATTTCCTTCGACATTTCGTTACTGGACGTCAGTATCGTTCGCAGATATTTAAATTCTTTAACTTTTTAAAATATCTTGCCTCTGACGTTTATATGTGTTCCCTGAGGTCCACATGCTCTCGCCGTAATCATGTATTATGTTTTATCTTCATTTATTTCTAGGCCCACCTCTTCTGCCGCTTGCATGATGATTTCACTGTTTTTACTAACAGTTTCTAGATTATCGCCCAGAACGGCGATGTCATCCGCATATGCGAGAACTTGTGCGACTCCGTTCAGGGACGATCCGGCCATGTTGTCGTCTTGTACCTTTCTGATGACATACTCGAGCATAAGGTTAAAAAGACACGGTGATAGACCATCTCCCTGCTTTAGTCCGTCCCGGATTTCAAATGGTTGTGAGAGGTGGTTTTCTATTCTAACTCGCCCTTTGTTTTCGTTCATGCAAACTTGAATGAGGGCGCCATATTTTTTCGGGACTCCCAGCTCAACTACAATATGGTAGAGTCTTTGCCTTGCGACTGAGTCGTAGGCTTTTTTGAAGTCAACGAACAGTTGGTGAACCGTATCTCCGTATTCCCACTTCTTTTCCAGCAGTTGCCTTATTGTGAACATTTGGTCGCTTGTTGACCGTAGTAGTGTACTAGTATCTCTTCTGCGTACGGTGTGATTCTCGCCAGAATGACATTTGTTAATATTTTGTATGCGGTTGGGAGCAATGATATTCCTCTGTAGTTTTCACAGACAGATCTGTCGCCTTTTTTGAAAATGGGAACGACTGTTGAGGTTTACCATTCTTCCGGAGTGACTTCCTTATCCCATATTGTTTGGATGAGCTGGTGGATCTTTCGAGCGGTTGCATCTCATCCATGCTTCACAAGCTCTGCCGGTGTGCAGTCGACTCCAGGAGCTTTGTTGTTTTTTAATCGATTTATTGCGTCTACAACTTCGTTGAGAGAGGGCTCTGAGATCTGAGGCTCGGCTGTATGTACGTCTGGTGCATTTATTTGTGGTTGATGGGTGCGTACATTGAGCAGGTTTTCAAAGTGCTGCTTCCATCTTGTCACGATATTGTTTGTTTCTGTGACCAGACAGCCATTTGCGTCTCGAATTATTTTGACTCTCCCTCGATAGCCATTTCTAATTGAATTTATGCCGGCATACATATCTCTGATGTTCTTTGTTCTAGAATTTTCTAGAATTTTTTCGATCCGAGTCTTCTCTCAGTCGCGTTTTTTGCGTTTGAAGAGTCTCATTGACTCTCTCCAAATCGTCGCGTATCTTTCTGCGTTGACTTCATCATATCTTTCTAAGTGTATCGCTCTGATGCGTGTACGTTCTTCGATCTTCGCCCTGCACTCATCGTCAAACCAAGGTTTGGACTTAATTGTTTTCTTTAATCCTAATATCTTTTGGGCTTATATTTGTTTGATTATGTCTCTGATCGATGTCCAGTTAGTGTCCACACTACTAGCTTCCTCTTCCTCCCTGCTCCCATTCTCTGGAATGCTAAATCTTATGAAAAGGGAAATCCGTTTTAGTTTTGTAGTCCCACATATAAAATAAAAATCAGAAAAATAACTAGATACCAGAGATATGTATGTTAGAGAAGTAATCGGACGGGCAACATAGTGCTTGGACTGGCAACTCCCCTACCCTCTCCCAAAACCGACCGTATTACTCACCCTTCCCTCTGCGATCGAAATGTAAGGTGTCTCGCTCGTAGCTCAATTCATTCTGAAAAAGTCCCATATATCTCTCGACATATTAGCTTTAATGAAAGGTTCTCATCTGAGAGCATAAAAAAAATCATTTTCTGGAATTTTTTTCTCATAGAAGAAACAAATAAAGAACTCGAATTGTCTGTTACTTGTTCAATATGTTCTAAAGTACAAAAAAAAATTTTTTATTAAAAAATATAGTGACAATAATTGTTGACACGCCTTGTAATGTGACCGTCTCAAAAAAGGTACCTTTATATTGGCCACTCTAGCACCTGCAAAAATTATCAAAAATCAATAATCGAAGACTTTTCATAAGCTATATAAGTGTAGTCATGAGTGTATCTACGAGTCATCCATGAAAGTCGAAATTTGGCGGTCATTTGAATTTTTAAATAGGGATTGTCACAATTTTTCTCTCTTTAAAGTACTGTAAAAAAAAATTCATATATCGGGTTTTCCAATAGGGACTGGACAACTTTGAATTCAATTTGTGAACGCACCCATTCACTAATCATCGAACTGTCATTGTCAATTTATTCAGCAAACTCAACATTTTCATCGCGATGTACACGAACAAAAAACGTCTGCAAATTATAAAAATTTACTACCGAAATTTGGAGTCGGTGACCGCAACTTTAAGAGCGTTAACTCCAATTTTCGGTCGTAATTCTCGCCCTAGTAGACCGGCAATAACAAGTTTAGTTCAAAACTTTGAGTATACATATTCGTTGTGTGATGTTGCCGTGCTAGTGAGACAACGCGTTGGTCGAAGTGTCGAAAATATCGCTTCCGTTCAGGCGTCCATAACAAACGATCCAAATCAGTCAATTCCGCGGCGTTCTCAAGAATTGGGCATCGCCCAGACCACTTTATGACGAATTTTGCGTAAGGATCTTGGTTTACACCCATACAAGATCAAGCTGACTCAAGAATTGAAGCCGATGGACCATTTGAGCGACGTGCGTTCTCCGATTGGGCTCTGAAAAAGATGCGTCAAGATGATGAATTTCATCGCAAAATCATCTTCAATGACTAAGCTCATTTTTGGCTCAATGGGTTCGTCAATAAGCAAAACATGCGTTATGGGTCGGGTGAAAATCCACATGTGATTCATGAATCACCACTTCATCCACAATAACTGTTTGGTGTGGTGTGCATGCCGGCGGCGTCATTGGGCCATATTTTTTCGTCGACGATAAGGATCGTCACGTTACTGTGAATGGCCATCGTTATCGCGCCATTATTACCGATTATTTTTGTCCCGAATTGGAAGATATGGACTTGGGCGACATGTGGTTTCAACAGGACGGTGCCACAAGCCACACAGCACACGATACAATCGATTTATTGAAGAGTAAGTTTGATGAGCGTGTTATCTCAAGAAATGGGCCAGTCGGTTGGCCGCCGCGTTAGTGCGATTTAACGTCTCTAGAGTATTTTCTTTGGGGCTACGTCAAGCCGACGGCGTTGGAAGAGCTCAGAGCCAACATTGAACGCGAAATAGTGGCCGTTTCGGCCGAAATGTGTTGTCGAGTCATCGAAAATTGGATCCAACGAATCGACCGCAGCAAACGTGCCCGCGGTGGCCATATGAACGAAGTCGAGTTCCATTCATAAATGTTTTGATTGTACTTCAAGCCGATAATAAAGCTTCTGAAATATCTCAAATGGTTTGCGTTTTATTTTTTAAAAAAGTTGTCAAGTCCCTATTGGAAAACCCGATATCATCTTGATTGTAGTAGGGGCTCCAATGATTCAAATCTACTTTAGAACAAAGAATAAAAGACGATCCGTCGAGTATTTTTTGATAAATCTTGGCCAACAATTTGAAGAACATGATTTTTCAGGAAAGCCGATTAAAGATTTTATTAACGATTTTTCCGTCTTCACATCAAAATAATATACTGTATATAGGTTTGTGCCCTCGGATTTTTTCGGAGTCATCTGCGACATCCAGTGGTACTTTTGGTCACTCTACTTACCATAGCATGGATATATGGACACACAATTCAAAAATATTGAAGTAAGATACGTTCGGCTCGAACTACAAGGTGGTTCTCGTTTTTGTTCCATAACTTAAAAAAAAATTATATTCAAAAAAACCGTATTGTGAACACATTTTTACATATAATGTACTACCAAAAAATGTAAATAATCGATTTTTTTGGTCGGTCCTGATGAGAACCTTCCCTTAAGCGAAATGAATAATAATCCTCAGCATTGATAACCTGGAACTGTTTCCTCCCACGTTCAAGGTCTTCAACCAGGACGACCTCAATCGCGCTACTGAATTTTCCCTTTGCCGAGGAGTCCTCATCTGTATCCATAACAGCCTCGATTCATGACTTATCGCTTTCTCTACCTCTTCTAAGATTGAATTTGTGTCAGTCAAAATCACTTCACCTCGCAAATCAAACTTCGTCATATCTATTTCTATATCTTGCCATCTCAGTCCTTAGAAGTTTACGAACTCACTCTTAATGCGATCGACCACATAATCGAGCTGACTAATTGCCAAGACGATATAATCGTGTTTGGAGATTTTAATCTTCCACAACTCAATTAGGTTTTATCATACTTTCCTCAACTCAATTGGGCTGTACCGTACAACATACTTGGTCTTTACTACTTCCACAGCTCAATTAGGCTTTATCCCACTCCACATGTACCAAGGAATGTCTCTTCATTGATCGGCTATCTGCTTCTTGCCTCTGTCAAGCCAGCAACGTTTTAAATCTCATGGGTATGCAGCTAGACCTCATCTTTACAACAGACCCATCATCAGTCTCACCCAGCCCCTTCCCCCTTACAAATATAGACTGCCACCATGCCACTCTCTTCACGACTTTCTTTCAGGACCGCTTGCCACCGTCTGCCCGTCATACTTCGACTATTTAACTAATTTACCCTTGGGCCTCTTCTCTACAACTCCTTTGATCTGCCCATAATTGAATCTATACTACCCCAACTTAAAGGCACGTGCACACAGGGCCCTGACTGAATGATCGTCAATATGGATTCCGTGACTGGCGGTCCACGGAAGACCTTTTGACTCTTATAACCGATATATGGTAATCTGCGACTGAGGGGCATGGTGAGCCAAGAACGATCGCATTAGATATCTCAAAGGCTTTTGACCGCGTCTGGCACGGGACCTTGCTGAGTACACTTCGTTCATATGGACTTTCCCAGCAGCTCTACGACTGACGAAGAGCTTACTCGAAAATCTATCGATCCTGGTTGTTGTGGGTGGCGAGTCTTCGGATTTGTATCCTGTTAATTCTGGGGTGCCTCAAGGTTCTATTTTGGCTCCGACCTTGTTTTTGGTTCACATAAATTATTTATTACAACCAAGGGGTAACAAAGTATTCAGCTTTGGGGATGATACTCGTAGTATGCCTAATTCCTCTTTTTCGAGTGATCGGCTGATTAGCGCATCAACGTCGCACCAGCTGAGATGTAGACAGATCGTCTCCGAACCGAGATCTGGATAGGGTCCTGCAGTGGGGAAAGACTAATCTTGTCGACTTCAATGCAACGAACACAACATTCAGAAAGAAAAGTGGATCATCGGTTTCACAGCTGACGATGAATGGCCAGGCCCTCGGATCTGGGGAATGCTTGAAGTTACGCGGCATCACGGTCTGTGTATCGTGGCATAAACACGTGTCGAACATTGGCAGGTCCGTCTCAGGCAAGCTGAGTTATCTTTTTAGAGCCCAGAAATATTTTACTCCGGCCCAACTTTTTCTTCTGTATAAATTCCAAATTAGATACGCGCTCGAATATTATTTTCTGTTTAGAGCTCTGCCCCTAAGCATACCCTCGACCTACCTGGGCGCATACAGAGACGAGCGATCCGCCTGATCGGGGACACGGCGCTGACGTCGGGACTATAGGCACGAAGTCGACCTCAATCCGTTTTACAGATATTATCACGGGTACTGTTCTTCGGAGATTGGTGGTATTGTTCCGTGCCATTCGATTTACTCGTATGTGCGCTCCACGAGCCAATCCGACGGATTGCACCCCTTTGCCGTTCGTCCCCGGATGGTGCGAACATCTCTGAATCAGAAATCGTTCCGCTACAGAGCGGGAAAGCTGTGGATTTGACTCCCTGCGCGAGTGTTCCCGGAGCGTTACAACCTGCAACTGTTCAAAAAGAACTCTAACTGTTATTTGGTGGCATCTTGGGTCCTCTAGTCGGCGCTATAGGTTCGCGTCAACCGAGAGAAGAGTAAAAAAAAATTTTAAAAAAGCGTTTTCGGTCAATTTGAATTTGGTGAGGGCAGAACTTTGGGGATTGCGTTCGAATTACGTAGGGGTTGGAGAATTCCTTAGACCAGCGTTTTACGAGACCAAGGGCTGATTTGGCTTTCAGGATCGTCTCGTCGACGTGTCAGAAGAAGTTAAGTTCCTCTCGCAAAGAATCCAAAGGTCTTGAATACTTTGAACAATGGTTAGGAGTTGGTTATGAAAGAAATAGGGACGCGGGTGCGAACGAATATTTTTACGAGAAAAGGTTATAGTTATGGTTATGTCACTTGGCGATGTTAAGTACGAAGCAGTTTTTACCACCCCAAGCCGTGAAGTTGTCACGGTCTGATGATGAGTTTATAAGAACTATTGCCGGAAATCCGTCCGGGTCGGTTGCCTTCCCGCAGTCCACTCCACGTAGAATGCGTTGAATAGTACGCGGACGGATCCTTACATCCCGCATCGAAGACCGTATCGGCGCGATCACAGGTGGCTCCAAAAGACCACCAGCGAGGTTTGAATTCACGAAAGATAAGTTCACGAACATATTAGTTTTATCTTTTGAATTTGTGATTAATGTCCCTCTTCCCGTCACTAACGGGGGAAAAGAAGGGCAAGCGATATTACTGCTAACAGTTCTTGCCATTGACCAGAAAGGATGCGAACCAGTTTGCCACTCAAGGAGTTTAGTAGTCACTCTGCCGTTGTAAGCCTTCTACGCGGTATCAATCGCCTGGTTGCACGCGTTTTTAATTCTAACAAAACTCGTTCTATTAACCTCGGTGGGATTATCGCCCCATTGTTTAATCTCTATTTTTTTCGTACATATTCACCTACAGCCACAGTAGCGTCAATTTTTATTGAACACCCCTCGTAACAGTAAGCAAAAAGTGATTTAAAAAAAAGAGTAAGTTCGAAATAAAGTTTCTTATGACAATTATCATCCTTGGAGTGTTTTGTGGATCTAGAAATTAAGATTTAAGCTAGACTAACTCTTGGTATTGTTCCAGGCAATTCGGCGTATATGCGCTCCGCAAGACAATCCGACGGATCGCACCGGTTTGTGGTTCATCTCCCGATGGCGCCAACATCCCTGCATCAGAACTCATTCCGTTACAGAGCGGGGAAGCTGTGGAACTCCCTTCCCACGCGAGTGTTCCCGGAGCGTTACAACCTGGAACTGTTCAAAAAGAACTGCAACAGTTATTTGATGGCATCTCGGGGTGACCACTCGGCGCTATAGGTTCGCCTCTCCCGAGAGAAGTCTAATAAAAAAAATTTTTTTTTTAAAAAGCGTTTTTGGTCGATTTGAATTTGGTGAGGGCAGAACTTTGGGGATTGCGTTCCCCAATCCGCAGCCGATGTCCAGCGGTCTCCTCCGTGGGGTGCGCGGGCGTTCGGTCTCTGGCTAAGTCCAAGTAAATTGTGTCTGCGAGGGCACATGCCCGGTCGCAGCGGCAGCTAATGTCGAAGTGTAGTGATATTGCCGCCAATTATCTTCGCATGTGATGTGTGTCACACGAAATTGGCAGAGAAAATCCCACGTGGAGGTCCCACTCTACGTGTGAGCGAGACCCACGTAATGCCGTAGTGCCGCGTAGACTCCACGCCAATTCAACCGTGATTTCCCTTTGTGTGTGAGGGTGACCGAAAGCGCGGTTGACTTAATTAGCCGAAAGCCACTCTCGATATGAGTCTTTGCTTGTGGCGACTGGAGGTGGAGGTTGTGGTTTGTGCTGAGCCGCCACAAAACGGTCAAATTTTTATCGCCACTGATAGTTTAGTTTAGTTTAGTGAGGGCAGAACCCTCATATATTCAGCTTAGAACAAGCGATAAAACTTAACACCTATCTTAAAACTATATATAAGGATATAAAGTAATGTTAAAAAAAAAGGGTATGTTTGGCGGGTTGGTTACTGGGTTTATCCATCAATTATCACTAATTCATTCACCTCGCTTAGTACAGGATGTAAGAATGTGGACGGGGAGTGGGCGTATAGCTTTTGTAATAATAGTGAAGAAGATCGTGTGTTTCGAACTGACGCTATGACAGCTCGAATCACGAAAAAAATTTTGAGAGCAGTAGAGGTAAAGTTGAAATCGAAGGGGGTAGGGTAGGAGTTTTCCCGCCGCAGCATTCGTGAAATGGGTTCATTAGAGCCGTAAGGAGTGTGGTGGGTGGGCTGATAGAAGAGGTGAGAGTTTCGCAGGTTACGGGGGTTAGTGTGAAGTGGAATGATGGAGAGCAAGCTTGGGCAGTTGATTATACCTGAAAGGAGGCGGTGGATGAAAAGGATATCGGCATGAGTTCTGCGCTCCTCAAGTGAGTTGAAGTTGGTCAGATGGAGCCGGCTTGTATATGGGGGGATAATCCGTGGATTCGCCCAGTTCAGTCCGCGGGGGGCAAAACGCAGAAAACGACGTTGCATGCTTTCGATTCTGCGTACATGGGACGAGTAGTGTAGAGACCAGACCTGACTGGCGTATTCAAGAAGGGGGCGGACGAAGGCTATGTAGAAAGAACGGGAAACGTAAGGATTAGAGAATTCTTTAGACCAGCGTTTCACAAACCCAAGGACAGAGTTGGCCTTAAAAATAATATCATCAATATGCGCGATGAAGCTAAGCTCCCTGTCAAATAGGATCTCGAGGTCGGGTATCGAGGCTACAGATGATATCTGCTGGCTTAGCAGGAAGTGGGGACGTGGGGGGGACAGGGGGGCGTAGGCATATGAACGTCGCTGCTGTCTTCTCCGGGCGCTGGCCGCTTGTTCTGCCTGCTGACGATGGATCCTTTCGAAAATATTCTGCAGTTCTTTGCTGGGATCACCTTCCTTTCGGTTGCTTGCGTCGAATCTAAGTCCAACCACGGTGCCAGCTGATGTCGAAGTTAGGTCTAGTCACGGTGGCAGCTACTATCGAAGTGAAGTCTTCCCCGCTATTGTCCTCGCATGTGGTGATATTATACAAAATTGGCGGGAAAAGTCCCGCATCAGTGTTTGTTTTACGTTCGAGCAGGACCCTCGTAGTACCGCGTCGAGTCCACGTAAATTCAGCCGTGCCTTCGCCTAGGTGTGAAAATGACCGGAGTGCGCTGGACTTTATAAGTCAAAAAGCGTTCTCGGTGAGTCTTTGCTTGCGCGATTGTGTGGAGCTTGTGGCCTGTGCTGAGCCGCCACATATTTGTGGCCTTTCAAACAGATTCTAATAGTGAAGAACAACACTACCGAAAGACAAGTCAGAAAATCAAAGCATATCCATCAGAACCGTATGCCATAGCCATAACATAGCAATCCACATCAGTTGAGTGTACTTGAGTATAACGATCGAATTCGTACACGCGGCGGTGGTCTGATGCGTTGGGCTTTGTTAGGATGGCCTAGTGAGGACGCGAAGTTTGAGAGAGTAGAAGAGGTGAGGTTGAAGTCTCAAAGGAGGTAAAGCTAGTAAGCAATTTAAGGAGACATAAAATAAAAAATGGTTTTAAATTGTTAGAAAAACTGTTTGACGTAGGGAGTCAAGGCACTAGAGCAACTGACATTATCAAATAGCCCTCTGGGCAAATAAAACTGGAGAGCAGCGTTAAACACCAAGGCCAACCAATAATGTTATATTGAATACATCAAACTTATATACACTGTCTTACATTGTAAACAGACAGTATAAACAAAAAAATAAATCTTAATAATACTTTCACCGCTCTATACGTTTCTTTCATGATGTGATAGTCTATCACGATTATTTTTGAGTTCCTTTATTTTTCAAGGCGCCTGGACCAAAACGTGATTTAACATTCAATATACAATAAAAGAATACTGCTTCCACTGTTATCTGCTAATTTGAAAGTCAACATCACCGCAGCTAACCATGTCAGTTTTAAAGCAGCATTAATTATGAGAACCTGACAATTAGATATTCGACATATTTATACATAACATTCTCTAGCCATTAAGTTACTCTAGACTACTTATATCTCCCAATTGAATAGTAAATTGAACTAAAATTAAAGAAATCAGTTTGATGTAGATGCAAACATTCGATTTGTGATTCATGTGATTTTCCTATTTGCACAGATGGCATCATCATACACCACTCTCACGTTTACCGTCCTAAAAATGCAAATGAGCAAAAAGTGACCATGAATCTTGTGGTTTATCTAAAAAATCTCTGTCAGTGAGAATAAATTTACGTTTCAAGTCAACCTTAATTAATATCAATTATTAGAAATAACTGTCTTTGAAATACGATATTCATTGAAGAAATAAAAGAAAATTTATAGAAAACGTGCCTCAAAAAAGAAGGAGTACTGAACTATAAGTACCGGCATGAAAAGGGAACCCAACGGCATCCCGATCATTAATCATTCTACCAATCGCCCAGGTACGTGAATATCGCGTACCTGTTGTGTTTCGTGTGTTGATTATAGCAAAATAAAGTAGTCAACCATACCACCGCACTTGACTACACCCAACATTTTTGTTTTTATTGTGAGCTCTTTTCTTAAGAACTTTATTGTTTTTATTTTTTATATGTTTGTTTATTTCTGTTCAGTTCTCTTTGTGTGTATCAAGGAATTTTATTTAACTGTTTGACCATGTTGACATCATATTTTGTGCTTCAGTGATCAGGTGGGAATTCGATGTTACTTTTTGCAAAAGGGCGCCACACCAAGAGTCGATGTTAATATAGCAGGTAAGCCGTTTAGAAGGATGCACCGTCCGTTGAAGACGACGACGAAGTTCGGTGTGTGCCCGAAAAGAATGCGGCAAAGATCAATAAACTCAAGAAATCCGAGCCGGTAGCTGCAGGTGCTGGTTGATTCTTGGGGATTGAAGAAGTGATGGTTCTCGCTGATTGTGCTTTTTAGTAGAGAGGGGCGCCGGTTCGGGATTTTACGAAATAACAAAATTAGGTTAAGGTTCATTGATTGTATAATGGAGATGAATAGGAATTTCATTCGGAGTTTTCTTCGTAAAATTCTAAGGTCACTGACATGTTGTTTACAAGTTTTGTTTTGATGGGTTTTTTCTTGATCTCTATGTAGGTAACTATGTGACTGTTGATTTGTACAACTATATCATGGGATTTGATTTTTGTGGAACAGTAATTTGAAGTTTAGTGATTTTTATTTATTTATTTATAAAAAACTAAACCAATCTGTCTAATTCTATTTTTTCATTTCATTTTTTACAACAATTTTAAAGTCAATGAGTGTGGTTCGAAAGTGCTTGTAAGGAATAGCACTTTACAATGAGGTTTTTAATGATGAAAGTAAAATATTCCAATTGAAGCCTTGTATATACACAACATTCCAAAGATCGGTTCAATAAAAGAGTAGTTAGTTCGATATCCATCGATGTGGACCAAAGGCATGTTTTTGAGGTTACGCGGGTTAAGGTTAGGGAAGGCGAAGATAGAAGAACTGTTGGAGAGTTATTGGAACCATTCGCTGAATAGACCGAATTATGAATGAATAGTATATTGACATATCTTGTTTTGTGATTCCATATCAATCAATTATATTCACAGTCTATTTTCATATTGGCCAAATTTGTTTTCGAACTCATACTGTTAGAGCCAGAGCTCTTAAAGTGTTGAACATCAACAAATCCACTGGTCCAAATGGCTTTCCCCCTATATTTGTGAAAATACGTTCTTCTTCCCCCGTGGCCGTTGCGAGTGTCCTATTTAATTGAAAAATTCCCAAATAAAAGAAGTTAGAGAATGTTCAATCAATACCCAATGATGGTGTCAAGGCAATCTCTTTTTCCTGTTGATTCATAGCAATGGTTTACAACTTTTTGTGTTTTTTTTTGCATGGGTTATCTACTAACACATATTTAACAATATTCCGGTTTGCGATGTCATAAGTTATTTCAAAGGGGCAAAAAACAGTCCTTATTAAGAACGCTTCGTATAGGCGCAAATCGTTAAATTTCGTTAATAGAACATAGACAAAATGTATCTAACTTTCTTCTAAACGTATTATCATGGCTGTTAGTTAAATAAACTTGGTGTTCGCATTCCACCTCTTTAAATATTTTCCGTAAAAATCCGGCATGCCACTGGATCGGACCAGAGGTATCTTTTCAAGTTCGACTATTCGGAGGAATATTTCTGATGTACTTTTATAAAAAAAATTACTTTAAAAAACCAATTTTTTGAAAATGACTATATACGCCCTCTTTTTCAGTTTCATTTTCATTTTACATCATCATCATTGGCACTATTTAGCAAGTCTCTGCACCGGTATCCGGTCCTTAGGCCCCATTAATCCCGAAGATATCGGGAAACTAATAAGGTTCTCAGGGCATACACCCTTCATTATAGGGGGCGATTTGAACACCAGACATCCCCACTGGAACAACTCTGTCTTTTGCCCAAATGGCAAAAAACTGTACCAATGGTACACCAAAAACGCTTGTCCCCTCAACTTCGAAATAGTTACACCTACGGGTGGTACTCGAGTTGACTCAATTCTGGGCATATTTTTTGTGTCCAAAGACTTACTTCCCCAAATCACTCCTCTTCAAGTTTCAGCGGGTATATCTGACCACAACGCTGTGACCACATTCCTCCGCGGCTATCGTGCATCCCGGGCTCATATCAGATACATACCCGATTATTGATGCGCAACTTGGGACAACTACAATGTCACATTGGACGATAAACTCCACCAACTCTCTCTTCCCACCGACAGGAACCTAACGACGGTTGAGATAAATAACGCTGCAACTCGACTTCACGATATTCTAGTTGAAACTTCTGAGACCCATGTCTCGAAGTACAAACTCGAAAAGACCTATCAGATTCCCCTTGACGACTTCCCTCTTCGTCTCATCTGGGAGCGTAAAAAGCTCTGCAGAATGAGATATCGTCACCAGTTTACGCAAAGGGAGCCATTATTGCGATCCATTATTCACAATATTGGTACACGGATAAAACAGAGAATCCAAAACAATCGTACCCGACAATTGGAAGACAAACTGAAGGGTATTCAGGTGGACCATCGCGTTAATAAAAACGTTAAAAAGATATGTGGCACTTGTCGTATCACTGGGCCAATCATACACAATGGTGTTGTTGTTAATAACGACACCAATAAAGCAACTATCATCGGAGAGACCTTTGAAAATAATCACAAACTTACACTTCAAGATGGCGACCCGGATACTAATGCGATCATTAGTTCAGAGGTCCACAGTAAATTGGACAACTTCAACGAGCCAATTGTTGTCTTTAACCCAACTAACAGTGGATACTTCGATGACACACGTGATAATGGTCACGGTCTCATCGCCCCAAATACCCTACAGAGCCTGGTTAAATCTCGAAACCCCAAGAAATCACCCGGTATCGACAACATGTCATACCACTCGCTGCGAAGGCTTTCTGTCTTATTCTTTATAAAGCTCACCATTCTGTTCAACCATGCTTACAACATGGGGTACTTTCCCCAAGCTTTGAAGCACGCTATTATTTGTCCAATAGCAAATGTTGGGAAACCAACGTATCACCCATCAAGCTTTCGTCCTATCTCGCTTCTCAGCACAGCATCACTAAACCTCTCAACATATTTCAAAACTACGTTTGCGTCCGCTTCTTTAATAAGGAACCCACCATTGCGGTGAGCCTGAACATTAAAAAGACTTTTGACACGATGTGGATCGAAGGTCTCATTTTTAAATTACTGAATACTGGCCTCACTAGAACGCTATGTAGTATTATCTACCAGTTCGTTCGAAACAGAACCTTCCAAGTTAGAGTGAATGGAAAGCTTTCCCGAACTTTTTTATATATGTATATATATATATATATATATATATATATATATATATATATATATATATAGCTTTCCCGCTCTGTAACGGACTGAGTTCTGATGCAAGGATGTTCGCACCGTCAGGAGGTGAACCGCAAATTGGTGCGATCCTTCGGATTGTCTTGTGGAACGCATATAAACCGAATTGCGCGGAACAATACCACGAATCTCCCAAGAACAGTACCCGTGATAATATCTGTAAAACAGACAGAGGTCAACTATGTGCATTCGATGTGATAGCGGCTGTAGTCCCGACGTCAGCACCGTGTCCCCGATCAGTCGGATCGCCCGTCTCTGTATGTTGAGGATATGTTTAGGAACAGAGCTCCAAACATGAGAGCAATATTCGAGCGCGGGTCTAGTTTGGGATTTATACAGGAGATAAAGTTCGGCCGGAGTAAAATATGTCTTGTCTCTAAAAAGATAGCTCAGTTAAGAAGGTAACTCTGTTTTCCAGAGGCGGTCCTGGCGATGTTCGAAACGTGTTTATACCACGATATACTCCCACAGTCCGTGACGCCGAGCAATTTCACGCTTTCCCCAGATTCGAGGGCCTGGCCATTCATCATCAGCTGTGGAACCGATGGAACCGAACTTTTCTTTGTGGATGTTATATATTGTGTTTTCGTTCATTGAAGTCGACGAGATTGGCCTTTCCCCAGTACAGGGCCTTATCCAGATCCCGATTTAGAGAGTTGATCTGGCTACATCTCAGCTGGTGCGACGTTGATGCACTAATCGGCCAATCACTCGAAAAATAGGAAACAAGTGTACTATCATTCGCAAAACTGAACACTTTGTTATCCGTTGATTGTAATAAATCATTTATTAGAAGCAAAAACAAGGTTGAACCCTAAATAGAATTAACAGGATACAGGTCCGAAGACTCACCGTCCAAAACAACCCGGATAGATCGGTTTTCGTGGAAGCTCTTCGTCCAGTGGCAAAGATGCTGGGAAAGTCCACATGAGCGAAGTTTGCCCAGCAATACCCCATGCCGGACGCCGTCAAAAGCCTTGGAGATAACCAATGCGACCGCCCTAGACAACAGAGACAGTAATGCTATCGGCCGGTAATTTTGTTGGAGACACTTTTTCTTCCTCTTTAAAATTGGCTGAACTCGAGCAATTTTCCAGCAAGTAGAAAATGCCCTACGTGCATAAGACAAGCGGAAGCGTCTGCCAAGAAGTAGCGATAATTCTGGAGCACTATTGCTGGTATTCCGTCGGCACCGGTTGCCTTCCCACAGTCCAGTCCACGTAGAATGCGGTGAATAGTACGCGGGCGGAACTTCATATCCCGCATCGAAGACCGTACCGGCGCGATCTCAGGTGGCTCCAAATACCGCCTTCGAGGTTTGAATTCGCGGAAAATAAGTTCGCGCACATATTAGCTTTATCTTTTGAATTTTTGACTAATTTTCCGAATAGACGAAGGAGGACTAGACGAAGGAGCGAAGCTACTACTGACAGCCCTTGCCATTGACCAGAATGGAGGGGATTCAGTTGGACACTCAAGGAGTTTAGTAGTCACTCTGCCGCTGTAAGCCTTCTACGTGGTATCAATCGCGTGGTTGCACCCGTTTCCGATTCTAACAAAATTCGTTCTGTTAACATCGGTGGGATTGGAGCGCCATATTTTAAAAGCTCTACTTTTTGCCGCTGTAATCTGCTCGCATTTTTTATCGAACCAAGGCTTATCACATGAATTTTGTTTGATGGAGTGCGGAATGTAGATCTCTATCCCGAGAAGAATAATCTTTATGACCGACTCCGCGCATGCGTTAACGTCGGAGTCTCCAAAGCACACTTCCGATCACGGAAAGGATGCGAAGAAATCTCGCAAATCGTATGATTTGTAACCGTAATCATATGTTTTGTTTTGTCTTCCTTTATTTCTCGATCTACCTCCTTTACCACTTGCATGATGATTTCAGTGTTTTCACCTACAGCTTCTAGATTTTCGGCCTAAACGGCGATGTCATCCGCATACGCGACCCCCTTCAGGGTAATTCGAACATATGATCGGCTTACATTTCTGATTACATACTCGAGCATGGCAGAATGTATGGAAGGAGACAGCGCCGCAGACCTTGTTCGCGATGGAGGGATGACGTAGACCAGGACGCCCAGAGCCTGCGAGTGCCGAACTAGATGACATCGTCTCGAAACCGGGACCGGTGGAGAGACTTGCTAAATAAGACCAAGACCTGTTCCCGGTTGCAATGCCGATGATAATGATGACTCGAGCATAAGCTTAAAAAAACATGGTGAGAGGCCATCCCAATAGCGCAAGACGAATAACCTTGCCCGTAAAAATAAATTATTATGGAAAATATTAACAACCCTCGGGACTTGCTAAATAAGGCCAAGACCAGATCCCGATTGTAGTGCCGATGATGGTGTAGCGTCTCTAACAGATACACACACAATACCACAAGCAAAATAGTGAAGAACACCGAACGAAAATCGAATAAGAAAATACATCAGAGCCGCATACCATAGCGATAACATAACAATTCATATCAGTGGAATTTAGTTGAGTTTAAAAATCGAATTCTAAACACGGTCAGTAGCCGGATGTGCTACGCTTTGGTTCAATTTTTGGTGATTCTAACTGTCATAGCGTCAGTTCGAAACACACGTTCTTTACTGTCATTCCAAACGCGATAATGGTGGTGGAGAGGCCACCCCCCTGTTTTAATTCATCGCGGATTTCAAATGGATCTGACAGATTGTTTCCTATTGTATCTCTTCCTTTATTTTCACTCACGCAGATATGAATGAAAATGGCATATTTTTTTTTTGTAGGATTCCCAGCTCATGGTAAAGTCTTTGCTTTGCGACGGAGTCGTAGGCTTATGGGTAGAAATGTATATGTGATGTCGTTGACACCGGTTCTACTCCTATCCATCAAGTTACCCCATTTCCCCGACTTGCCTCCACGGAATCTGATTTTCGATTAACTATATCAACCGAATCGACAGAATACCAAAAAATGCCATCCATCGCTTCGGTGACCATATAAGGGATGATTTCCATTTATCGCATGAGGATGTGCACTCACACAGATGCATTTACCTCGCACGCTCATGACTAGTGTCCATGAGCATGCGAACCGTGAACATTGAAATTCCTTATAAGGAAATGTTTATCCGATCAGCAATGTGTGGAACATTCATGCTGATCGGCCCGCGTTGCTGGCGTCCTGTGATATGACTTGCCATGCACGTGTGTGGGAAAAATTCTTTCCTCTTGTGTGCATGGACAACATCAAAGGTTTATGTCGGTTACGTAATGTTGTACCGAGTTGCATTTCAGGGGCATTTCACTGGTGCCAATGAACTCGCTTGTCGATCGGGTGATCGATCGATGTGGCCATAGACAACAACAAAAAGGAAGAAATATCTCCTGTGGTATGTGCCAGACACATTAGGAGGTATTTCTTTGATACTGTTTGGGCAATGTTGGTTGCTCTATGTGCAACCAAATTGCCTTTAAGGAATGTGGTGCGTTTCGTGCAACTATGCCCTTGTGGTGAATGTTCGTTGTTGATGATGTATTTTACATCAGCGAAAATTGTAGGTTTACCGAATTTCAGGTATTGTGGTACTAACCATAGAAAGGTAAGTAAATGCTTTCCAGGGTTTTATGCTTTCTGTAATGCCCTTGGGGAAGTTAGGTGTTGTACCTAGGAAAAGCGAGCGGTGGCGTTATTAAAACCGCCACAGGCTTTTTTGAAGTCAATGAAAAGTTGATGGACCATCTCTCCGTATTCCCACTTCTTTTACAATTACAGCCTTACTGTGAACATTGGGTGGGTAGCTTGTTGACCGGTTCCTACAGAATCCACACTAGTAGTCGCCCAATATTTCTTCTGCATATAGTGTGATTCTCGCCAGTATGACATTTGTTAGTATTTTGTAACTTATCACTTTAAAACTAATATAATCGATGGCTCCTACTTCCTTTCTCCATCACTAGACATCTTTTCTGTGTGCGTGATATGTACTGTACTAGTATTAGCTCTACCTGACTTAAACTGGTTCTATTTACCCGATTTGAGTCAAATATGCCCCGTTTAGCCCTATAATTGGTTGCCATTTTAAAAGTAATTTCATAATGACTCTCTCATAGAAGCCCTGATCACTATTGGGGAAAAACTCGACTAAAAAGCATTCACAATATTCTCTTGATACCAACATGTTATCACTCCGGAAATATTCCAATTTAAAGTAGATTTTCATCGCTTGTTACTTGAATGTTCACCTTTATCAAGCAAAATTGTAAAATATATCGAATTTTGTCACTGTTAGCTTCCATGATATATGTCCACCTTATAACTTGCAACTGAATCCAGCAATCAAAAAACTGTCAAGGAATTTTTGTTTTGTACGCGATCCGCGTCCGAAACGAGCTGGAGTCAGAATTTGGTTGATCAATGCTTTACGAAATGTAGATCACTTCAAAAACATATTTAATTATTTTTCCCGAACGCAATATAACCACACTTACCTTTGGTGTAAAAGCAAAAGTGTTATATATAATTCTATGTAAAAACCTACAACTATCTAATTAGAACTCAAAAGAATTTGAGAAACATTTTCTGATAGCTGTGTAACCCAACTTCTCAAAACAAAAATGGAAAACACATGACGACATCTCACTAAAATTCACTTACGGAAAATGAATGTTTTGGTAGATGGCGTTACCTATTTTATGTATTTCTAATAAATTAATTTACTTTCTTATTAATAAATAAACGTATTCATTTTTGAAAGTAAAGAAGGTGGTCTTTTGTTTAGCCACACTTATAACGGTCGCCTCTATAACTAACAATCGTATACAATATAAAATAATAATTGTCTACCTTTCAGTAACTTAAATTTATTTCGATTGATCGTAACCTCCTGGAGAACTAATTAAACTAGTCATAGCTTTAAATGTTATACTGGTAACTCTGTCATCGACACCCCTCACGTTTTTCCAACCGATCCTTGTGCAATCTTCGAACAAGTGCAGACTTCCTGTTAATTCCACGAACAACGAGAGAATAAAGAATACTAGTAGCGTTTCTCTTGCACTAGCATCGTCTTCATTGTCCACGTGTAGTTAACACTCGGTATGCAAACAGGTAGAGCGTTGTTTTGCCTGCTGGGATAACCAAGGTGCCTTCTATTTTCCAATAGAATTTACCACAATTATTAATTACTGCGCGCAGTGCGTCAATTATACTATCTAAATCTGTCAACGTATGGTAATATAAAAATCGAAACGTTGGACACCATGAAAGAGACATACGACCCCAATGTATTTACAAATTAACACTCAACAGCTACAACTCTTTGACTAATGTCTGTTTCATTTCATTTCATTTTCAGTCGGACACCCTCAAACTTTCCACAGACTCGGAAATGCCAGATTGGTTTCTGGAGCGTGATGTTAAAATGCCAGCAGTGATTCTAAACGACAAATTGATATCGGATGCACTGCTCGGCACATTACCAATAAAATCGGAACATTCCTACAGCTTGAATTCAGATGGTGACTCTATGCCAGACTCACCGAAAAGCCTACACACAAAGATGGACGGTAAGTAGCCATAAAATTAAGTTGTTAAGCTATGGGGGTACAAGCGTTAGACGGTATACAGTACTCGACCTCTGAACAATCTTAATCATTGCGCATAACTTAATTGCATATGTTGTGTCATATTTCGCGAACCTCCAGATTGAGTAATTATAATATTGTTTGTAATGGGAACATGAGATCTACAGCTCGTGCTGCATCTGTCACTCGTAATGCGAGTAAGTCGATCAGTTTTCTCCGATTCATTACACTAAAACACATTGAGCCACTTGAGTTTTTGAGACCTAGCTAACAGTAAATATGTGTATGGGCCCATACCCCGAATGACAAGCTGCAAATTCCAAACTCCTAGGGCTTACTGAAAAGCATAAGCGAGAACGTAATCTTCTAGGCGGTCGCTTTTGTAGCCAATGGACTGACATATGCATGCAGATACACTTCATCTGTGTGAATATGAGTACAATAATTTTTAAAGCATTGCTTTTCGCAAGGATTTAATGTTTAAAAAAAAAGTCTTTTATTAACTAATGAACAAAGAAGAAATATAAACTATAGAAAATTGTGGCGTAAACTAGAGAGACCATACACCAGTAGGTTTCCGATAATTCAGTGGGTTGCTAGCTGAACGTTGATAGCGTTTGGCGAGCGAACCCAAGTACGCGGAGACGAGTTCTTTATAGTTCAATGACTTTATAGTAGTAATGACTTGGTTTAAAACAATCTCGATGTAATGCATGTTCCAGCAAAATGCTGTAGCAACTCGGAATAAGAGCTGATGTATGGGCTGAATTCACATATGAGTCTCTGGCTAACCTTTCAATCTTTGTTTGTAAACATCAATAAACCCGCTAAGTACGGATTTCTGTAAAATTGTAAAAATCGCCGGATGTAGAATTACTTCTCAAAGGTTGTGATTATTACTTTTATGTGCGGCGAACATTTTTTACGATGCAACATTTTCAACGTCAAATGAAAGCGGACCCACTTGTTTACGTTATGTAGCTATTAGTAACAACTGTTACGTACAAAACCCTCCACCTGTTATGTTTTTTTTTTCTAACGTATCTTATTTATTACGTTATAAAATAACAATTGAAATTGTTGGTGTTGAGTCAAAACTTACCTTGTAATAATTTGGTCAGTTGTTGTCTTCTGCCTCTCTGTAAATTTACATTCTAAATGTTTTAGTTTTGTTTTTTCTTCTTCTATTTTGTTTACTTACTTACTTATTAGCCTGTAGAAACCCAGAAGTTCATGGCCTCACCTGTCCTGTGCGCTCTCCTTCCACGTTCGACCATCCGAACCGATCTCCTCGAGGTCCAATCTAACATTGTCGTCCCATCTCCGTCGCGGCCGTCCTGTCGGTCTCTTTCCCGTTAGTTTGCCGTCAAGTATTCTATGCACGGTCCTATCATCGCCCATTCGTGCCACGTGTCCCACCTATCTTAATCTTCGCGACTTGATTACTCTCACTATCGTAGGTTTGCGGTATAGCTCTTCCAATTCGTGGTTGTGGACTTTCCTCCATTGTCCTGCCCCTCGTCATATTTACCGCCAAAGATACTCCTTAGGACTTTATTCTCCAATACGCGGAATTTGTTTTCTACTCGTTTTGTGAGAGCCCATGTTTCGCATCCGTATAGAACAATCGGCATGATTATGGTTCTATAGACAGATTTATATTACGTGATGGCAGTTTGGATTTCAGCAGTTTAGTGACTGCATGTCGACTAGCGTTGCCTGAATGCAGTCTTTTTAATTTCCTTCGACATTTCGTTACTGGCCGTCAGTATCGTTCCCAGATATTTAAATTCTCTTACTTTTTCGAATATCTTGCCTCTGACGTTTATATGTGTTCCCTGAGGTCCACCTGCTCTCGCCGTAATGATGTATTTTGTTTTGTCTTCATTTATTTCTAGGCCCGCCTCTTCTGCCGCTTGCATGATGATTTCACAATTTTTACTTACAGTTAACGGCGATATCATCTGCAAATGCGAGCACTTGTGTGACCCCGTTCAGGGATGTCATCTTGTACCTTTCTGATGACATACTCGAGGGCAAGGTTAAAGCGGTATGGTGGTAGGCCGTCGCCCTGTTTTAGTCCGTCCCGGATTTCCAATGGTTCTGAGAGGTGGTTTTTTATTTTAACTCGCCCCTTGTTTTCGTTCATGGAAATTTGAATGAGGGTGGCATATTTTTTCGGGATTCCGAGCTCAACTAAAATATGGTAGAGTCTTTGCCTTGCGACTGAGTCGTAGGCTGTTTTGAAGTCAACGAACAGTTGGTGAACCGTCTCTCCGTGTTCCCACTTCTTTTCCAGTAGTTGCCTTATTGTGAACATTTGGTCGCTCGTTGACCGGTTCCTACGGACTCCGCATTGGTAGTCTCCCAATATGTCTTCTGCGTACGGTGTGATTCTCGCCAGTATGACATTTGTTAGTATTTTGTATGTGGTTGGGAGCAGTGATATTCCTCTGTAATTTTCGCACTCAGAACTGTCACCTTTTTTGAAAATGGGGACGACTATTAAGGATTTCCATTCTTCCATTCTTCCGGAATGACATCATTGTCCCATATCGTTTTAACCAGTTGGTGGATCTTTCGAGCGGTTGCATCTCCTCCATCCTTCACAAGCTCTGCCGGTATGCAATCGATTCCGGGGACCTTGTTGTTTTTTCAGTCGATTTATCGCATCTACAACTTCGTCGAAAGAGGGCTCTGGGATTTGGGGCTCGGCTGTATGTACGTCTGGTGCGTTCATTTGTGGTTGATGGGTGCGCACATTGAGCAGGTTTTCAAAGTACTGCTTCCATCTTGTCACGATATTTTTTGTTTCTGTGACCAGACAACCGTTTGTGTCTTGGATTATTTTGGCTCTCCCTCGGTAGCCATTTCTAATTGAATTTATGCCGGCATACATACCTCTGATATTCTTTGCTCTAGCATTTTCTAGGATTTATTGATCCTAGTCTTCTCCCATTCGCGTTTTTCGCGTTTGAAAAGTCCCGTTGTCTCTTTCCGAATTGTCGCGTATCTTTCTGCGTTGACTTCATCATATCTTTCTAAGTGAATCACTCTAAGACGTTTACGTTCTTCGATCTTTGCCTTGCACTCATCGTCAAACCAAGGTTTGGACTTAATTGTTTTCCTAAATCCTAATACCTTTTGGGCTGTTTGTTTGATTGTGTCTCTGATCGATGCCCATTTGGTGTCCACACTTTTAGCTTCCTCTTCCTCACTACTGCCATTCTCTAGAATGCTAAATCTATTTGTTTGTTCCTCTTGATATTCAGCCCTTTTGCGTAGGTCTTTTAGTTTGTCAATCTCGAACTTTTTGCTCGTCTCCCGTGACTGTCCGTGTGGGTTTGCTGCGAGCCGAGTTCTAATTTTGCCCACCACTAGAAGGTGATCGGAGTCGCAATCTGCTCCTCTATATGATCTTACGTCAAGGATATTCGAGTGATATCTTTTGTCTATGAGGAAGTGGTCTATTTGGTTACGCGTTACGCCGTCGGGTGATATCCATGTGGCTTTATGGATTTGCTTGTGCTTGAACATCGTGCTTTTCACTACCATATCTTTTGACGCTGCGAACGTGATAATTCGAATACCATTATCATTTGAAACGTCATGTAAGCTTTCTTTACCTATTGTTGGTTGGAAGATATCTTCCTTTCCAATTTTCGCATTGAGGTCCCCGAGGAGGATTTTAACATCGAATTATGAGATCCCATCAAATACTTCCTCTAGGGTTTCGTAGAATGTGTCCTTCGTTTCTTCGTCGGTAGATTCTGTTGGGGCGTGCATGTTTATAAATACATAATTGTACCATGGGCCCTCCTGTATTTTTAGCACCGACATTCGGTCATTAATAAATTGGACATTTTTTACATGGGGCGTAATCTTCTTGCTTATGATGAAGCCAATTCCTAGGTTATGTGTATCGGTACCTCCACACGCCAGAGTAAACCCAAACCCATTGGTTTCGATTAGTTGATGTGGGAGTCGAACTTCCTGGAGCGCGACGATGTGCATTTTATATTGTTTCGCGTTTTCTACGACCGTCTGTATCGCGCTTGGTTTATATAACGTTCGAACATTCCACGTGCCGACGCGTATATCCCGCTTTTTCCGTTTTTCCCTACGTCTTCTTTTTACCGAGTCGGTGTTTTCTTGATGATTTTTTCCCTTATGGTAGTGTCAGCTCATCACACCTACGCCTACCGGGTTTTTCGTGGGATTGTTTTTTGTGTATTGATTATTCATTTTTGATCCCACTAGTCTTGGGGTTTCAAATAGTCCGCCACATCAGAGCCCCGTTTTGATATGGTAAGGGCTGCTTACTGCTCTGATTCGACCTGGTGTCAGAGAGGCGCCCTTATAATACAGACGGTGTACCCCTCGCTGGAAACCATCCAATAGGCACGGTGACGAGTAACACCCTGGATTAGGGTTGGTAGATCTTTGTGTGTTACTCCTCGCTAGCCTGTCTGACATGGGTGGTCCTACTGGAAGCATATGCTTCCGTCAGCATAGCCTGAGTGATTCATTGTAGTTTAAGCCCCCGCACCACGTCAAGGTTTCTACCCAGCAGGGATTTCTATTTTGTTTAAATGGCTTAATTGGGTTTATTTCACAATCTTCTTTGTATTTGAAAGAGTTCTAACTGTTTTAATTTCACAATTTTCTAGAGACTTCACTTCCTTTGATTACTGAGATTTTGTTTGATTATAAATCTGCGAACTGTGTCGCACCAGAGCTAATGAGGAAGAGAGTTATTTTTAAAGATTGACAGATAGATTTAATTTATTTTGTCTGTCAGCTGATTGCTGACAGTTGTTGTTCGTCTGATTGTTGATGGCTGCATTCAATTGCGAATTCGCTGGTTGCATCCAATGCGAATCCGCAACATTGCTGGATCCAGCTCGAAAGACCAATCCTTCATCCGTCACCAATTCAGGGCGGACGGCTCTGTCCAGACCTCCGCATCACCAAAAGACCACGGCCTTGGGCCTTCGTCCCATGTAACCAAAGGGTTCGCCAATGATTTGCGAAGGCGGTCTGTGTACTCGGCCATCATTAAAGCAGGACTTGGGAAGTCTGACCACTCGGACATCATCGCCCAGGACACTTATTTGGGGTGGATGCTGGCGGGTGCAGCTTCACCCGACCTCCCTCCTGATACCACTGTCGGAAATGCCACTCACCCGCTGAACCGCCGCAAGGGCAACGGGCAATCGAAGAGCCGGAAGGCTGGCCGCCCAAAGGCTTCAATGCAACACACAGCTACTACCACAATAGGCCAAGGGGCGCGCAATGCCCCGCCTGGCTGGCGGCGCTCCCCAGTATCCAGGGACCGACCGAGTCCCAACCGCAACATCCGACTAAGCGCTGCGGTCTCACACGCCAACGACCACATCTCGCCGGCCGCTAACTTCGGACGGGCGCTAATGGACGCAGCACTCGTAACCACCACTTGTCTCGATGTAGTGAGACCAATCACCAGCCAACACGTGGTCCCTGGTCGTGGGTTGCGAACTTACAACTCCAACCCAGATCACGTGGCCAGTTCCAAGAACACCAAAGATAACGGCGTCCAGCGACGAAAGGGGCCAATCAGCATCTTTCCACTGGAGGAGGAACCCCGCGACCAAGCTCCAGACGACCATCCACTGCCGTTAGATGATTCGCCAATGATTGGCGAAGGCGGGCGGAATGTTGCGAATTCGCAATTAAATGCAGCTATCAACAATCAAACGAACAACAACTGTCAGCAATCAGCTGACAGACAAAATAAATTAAATCTATCTGTCAATCTTTAAAAATAACTCTCTTGCTCATTAGCTCTGGTGCGACACAGTTCGCAGATTTATAATCAAACAAAATCTAAGTAATCAAAGGAAATAAAGTCTCTAATTTTGATATAAAAGACGACCCACCATGTTTTCAGTTAAAGGAAGATAACATTTGGGGCAACCAAAACAAGGTAATCTTTTCAGCATACATTGTTCGGGCTTTTCTTGCAGCCCAAGACAAACAACGTCCCGCTCGCCAGGAGACAACATTGTTCCTGACGTCATCCCATTGTTCCTGACGTAATCTTCTATTCTCGTTTTCGACTTAAATCAACCGTACGCGTCGACCACTAGATTTTAAGAGACTTAATCCTGCTGCCCGCCAATATATTTCGGTTTTTTTTTTTTTTTTTTGGTTTCGTTTCCTTTTCAATGCAGGAACATTGTGAGGAAACGAAATTAGGAACTATTGTTGCGTTCAGTCTATAATATTTTGGACCTTAATGCAAACCAAATATTATTTACTAGGATAGGGTCAGGATCAGGTATTTTTAGGGATGTTATTTTATTTTAAATATTTGTCTATTGCATGGTGGGAATATTCTATTGTACTGTTAATGTGCTGTTTTGGTATAGGGAAATGATATGTATTGGCCAGGATTTTATGTATGTTGGGGGGGGGGGGGGGGGGCTGGGGGGGGGGGGGGGTGATAATTAACTGATATTGATTATATAACACACCCCTGAATATCTACCTCTTTGGAGCTAAACTCCATCATTAATCGCGCATACATTAAATATCGCGATATCAATTCAATATCGAACAAATTGAACTACACGTTCAATTTGTACATATTGAATCTAATTTGAATCCAAAACGTGAAAGAACGAACCATATGTTCAACACGCAGAATCCCCTGGAATCAAATCTGTGGACCAGATGACCAACTTTCAAGTAAAGTTGTTGAGAATCATAATTTACATGTCTGCAATTTTATGATCCTTTAAAGGTTTGTTTACCCAAGCCGTTTCCCACAACGAACATCCTTGTCCATTTGCCTGGAACAAACAACTTGCGCAAAAAAATGAATCGCACGTTCGTCGTAGCGCCCAAAAACATAGAGGATCATAGATGTGCATTAGCACGATCCTCTGTTGGTTTTTCCTTTATGTTTCCTCTTTTGATCCCAAGCCGGGAAAGGTAAAGAAAGGAAATAGCGGCTGGCAAAAGAGCCAAGCAGAAAAAGGGACATATCCTTCGATCTACAGGATGGAAGAAAAAAGTCTTCGTTAAAGAAGACTTGGCGGAGGCGGTCATTTGGAGATGGTGGTCCGCAGTAGAAACTATCTTCATTCACATAAAATTTAAAATAACAAAAAGAAACAACATTAAATTAATCGGTGGTTTAGATTTTGATACCAGAATGAAATCAACCTAAAACAGTGACTCACAATAAGAGAAATTCGTGTAGTTGAATAAGTGGAAAAATGTGTTTTAATTGTTGAACATTGAATTAATCTAATTGTAAAACAAAGTAAATAGAGTTTACATTAGTAAGTGTAAAGTCAAGAGTTATATTAGAAACGCAATATAATATATGAGAGTTCGGTGGTTTAGATTTTAATACCAGACTGAAATCAATTTTAAACCGTGTTTTATTTAAAGTGTGTGTGGTGTGCAAAGTGGGTGGTATAAAGTCTTATTAACACAACTCTGAGCTAAGAATGTAACTAAACTTAGTTATACAAACGTCAAAACAAATTTAAAATGTACAAATAGAAGGAATGTTGTCAAATACGTACCATATGACTGAAACAAACAGAAAATGATCCCCATATCTAAAAGAAACTTGACGTGTTTGGCAGCTGCCAAGAATTCAACATCTTATCGGTTAACATTCATAAAATCAATTAATTCCATAAACTGCGTCATTTGCTAACATTAGTTGGAGTACATATTTAAAAAACCACAAGAGCAAAAAAAAAAGTAAAGCAAAAAGAAAGAAGTCAAATCAATTTATATGTAGCAAAAATAATGAAAAACAATTTGAAATGTTAGGGTCGGCCTTGAAAATCTCAACGTTAGAAATAAATATTAGATAAAAAGTCAATTAGACCAGAATGTTACACTTCATTTGAGTTTGTTTAACGCGGAAGCAACTTTACAGCAGTTCACTTGTTCTCGGCACTTTGTAACTTAAAAGGAAGAAAACTAAAAAACAAAAAGAAATTTTTACATAACGACCTCCTCCATAGAAGACAAGGCAGTTTTACTTCTGTTTGCCTTGATAGTTTATTTTCCACATTGTTAACTGGTGTTTGTAGATATGTTATGCAATATTTGTTATGACAAGTGTTCGCTAGCGGAATTTAACAATTGTTCAAAATATTTTTTAAGTTAACTATGATGTTGTTTCTATATTGAAAAGATTAGCAGCTATAGAGATTAAGAAGGAAAAAATCGTAAATACAATATTTAGTTCAAATAAGTTCCAGTTGGCTTGTTTTTCTTTTATGCTCAAATATGTGTTGTTTTCGAAAAGTTGACATCATCGGGATGCAGATGTTATTATCTTTTATTCACACCACACACACTTTACACACCACTTTAAATAAAACACTCTTTTGTTTTTATTTCAGTTCTAACTTTTATTCAGTTTCACTTAGGACTAGTTAATGTTACATTAATTTATACTTTACTGGATTATAAATTGGACACACACACACACACGATAACTCCACGCCTGCTGGTTATATTGCACACAACACAAAATCACAGCACATCCATCTTTTTGACTCGTGATATTCTCGATATAATTTTACGCGCAACGGACTTCAAAAATCTAGCACCAAGCCCACTCGCGGACGACCGTCTCGGTCAACAATTTAATATCAACCCGTTTAACGAAGACTTTTTTCTTCCATCCTACAGATCAAAGGATATGCCCTTTTTTCTGCTTGGCCCTTTTGCCAGCCGCTATTTCCTTTCTTTATCTTTCCCGGCTTGGGATCAAAAGAGGAAACACAAAGGAAAAATCAACAGAGGATCGTGCTAATGCACATTTATGATCCTCTATGTTGTTGGGCGGTAGAACGAACATGTGCTTCGTTTTATGGCGCAAGTTGCTTGTTCTAGGCGAATGGACAAGGTTGTTCCTTGTGGGAAATGGTTTGGGTAAACAAACCTTTAAAGGATCATAAAATTGCAGACGTGCAAACGGGGCTACACCCCATTTATTAGCTTAGAGCAAGCTTACCAAATGATTTTTAGATCTAACTTACAAACTAACTAAATTGATAACTTATCTACGATGATGAGAGATAGGACAGAACATGAAAACAAGTTAGAGGGAGACATTCTACAGGCGGTGTTTTAGAGTTAGGGTGCTAATATTGAAATCAATGAAGGATGACTTGGAGTTGACACTTCGTAGTGGGGAGGAATGTAGAACGGGCGAGGATTACGTATGTTGTGTGATGTTGAAAGGACTTGAGTTGAGTAGATTGAAACAGTCGATGGAGCCAGAGAGAAGTTGATGAACTTGTGGGGTAGGTAGTCGCGGCGCCTGCGTGGGCGAGAGTTCTACTTCCAACCCACCTCATCACTAACACAAAGATTAACTGTTCCGCCGAAGGAAAATCAAACTAGTGCCAAACCAATTGTTCCGCTACCGAACACTGTTCACACAAAAAGAACCAAAAATAAAACACTCGCGGTTCTTAATTAATTTTTATTTTATTACACTTCAATAATAACTTTGTCTTTTGTCATTATTAGACATGTTCGTTTTTTTTTTACTTTATTTGACTTATGAGGATATTACGTGCTTTCTCGACTCGACGGGCTTACGACTCGGGGGGATATTCGCGTCTCCGTGCGCACCGGAGAGCGGGATATCGTGCGACCGTGGCGGTCAGCGGATGGAAAACGACTCACCGAGGATAGAACTCTGACATGAATTCCATCCTAGGTTCGGGTTAAGAACAAAAAAGAGAGAGAAAAGCGTTTCTCTTAAGAGTACGGCCGCCAAGGAAATGCACTCTTTCAGTGCAATGGTATGCTTGTGTGACCGTACAGACCGATGTTATTTACCCGTGCTCGAAAGCAGTGGAACAACGAAACAGACAAGTGGCAAAGACAAAGGAGATTTATGATCCGTGTCTATGCTGTGCTTTGCAGCTATCATAGACGAACGTTCATCGGAGAATTATGGTATAAGCAAATAAGGGCATCATACAGACATGGATGAGTGGAGCGGATGCATAAGTAAATGTATCGCCATTAGGAAGAAGTGCTAATGGTTTTTCTATTTACACAATGGGAAATGTGTATCGCTGGTGATGCTAAAGGGATCGAATTGTATACATGATTACATGCGAAGGAATTCGTTTTATGACTCTAGGATAAGATAAGAGTATTTGCTTTTGTCCGATGGTCAAAGAGCTGCCCCGGCCGTGGAAATGCCAGGGATATGTGGTATGCACATGTACGGCGGAATTGCATTGGTGGAACAAGGGTGCCTAATGGTCGGGAATCTATGGTGCATATGCACGTTAAAGAATTGTTTTTAGGAATTTCAGATAATGCGTTGTATGCATCAAATGTCCTTGGAGAAGGAGATTTTTTTCAGGTGCCAATGCAAATCCATTGGCAGGAAACAATGGGAGTTGTAGAATTCCTAAAAAGGTAAGGAAGAATTCTTACAGGGCATTGTATGCGAAGAGATACATGAAGGTAAGTTTTTTTTTACAGAAGCTTTGAAATAAATAAATTCGGTAAGCTTGATGTGTGCAGCATTTACAGGTGCTAATGCAATTGCATTAGCGAAGTTAAGAGATTGAATGGGAGTTATGGGGGGTTTTTGAGGTAAGTGGGCCGTGGGGTTTGGCGGAACCGTCACGAACTAATAGAATATCGGCCGTGATTCCGAGTTCTTCCAGGGCGTTCAGGTTTTTTTTCTTTTTTACACAAACGTGAGCACAAAGGAGGATTTTAGAGTACCCTTAAATGTCAAAGCACAGCGCGAGCGGAGGTAGAGGAAGTGGATAAGGAAAGGAGGTATCTATATATCATCGTCATCATCATCATCGACACTACAACCGGGATCCGGTCTAGGCCTTATTTAGCAAGTCTCTGTACCGGTATCCGAAACTTGTTAAATTCTCCATAATAATTTGTTTTTCCGGGCAAGGCTAATAACCTTGGAGTGGAGGTTATATTTTTGTTAATTTATCTTACCTCCGTCACGCTGGTCCCTAATCACAGAAATATAGCTTTCTCCAGATGGGGAGGGGGCCTGGCAGTCCACTGGGCCCGGTTAATGTAAGACGAGTTTTTTTTAATTGTTCAGCGTTTAGTGCTTTATTTAATTTTTTATTTTTGTCTATAACGGCTGCTTCCGGATTCCGACTGATCTCGAATCAAAAAAAAAAAATGGGTGGCGAGAGGCCGACTTTGGCGAGACAAGGACAGATGTGTCCTTCATCTTGTCTCTGGCTTATGGTCATCTTGCGATAACCAGAATCACCCACTGTTGGGTTCGGTCTCGAGATATCTGAAAAAGAAAAAGGGGGGAAGTATCTAAGGATAGTGCGGACAGGGTTAGTTCAGGTGTTCTCTAACTACTTGGATGGAGGGATGGTGGGAAAGACATCGTACAAGACCGGTACGTCTTGAGTGTGGTAGTGAACGCAGATCACGTCTTTGGCATCTGATGATCTGCGCTTTGGTCGGTATGTGTGTAGGTTTGCGCTGTCTTGTACTGTGCGTGCGTGTATGCGTGTGGTATGTTAGCAGTATACCCTATGGGATGGGTCCAGGAATCCTCTATTATAGAGGAGAATGTTGTTGGGGGGGTGCTTTCTTCAGTTTTGTACTGAAGAAGAAATTGTGGTGGTCTGATTCGAAGAGATCGAGAGAGAGAGAAGGGTCAAGAATGCAAGACTCCCGTACAAGTAGGTTCTCGCTGTTCTGAATACTTTCGAGGTACTTGTATGCTAATTGTAGCAAGTACTCGTCGATGGGGGTAATGGAGGTGTGGCGTCTCTAACAGATTCACACACAGAACACAAAGCAAATAGTGAAGAACACCGAACGAAAATCGAATAAGAAAATACATCAGAGCCCTATACCATACCGATAACAAAACAATGCACATCAGTGGAATATACTTAAGCTTTAAAATCAAATTCTAAAATCGGCCAGTAGCCTGATGTGTTACGCTTCGATTCAATTTTTGGTGATTCTAACTGTCATAGCGTCAGTTCGAATCACACACACGTTCTTCACTATAATTTCAAACACTATAATTGGTGACTACGACGTGATCTGTACACACAGCACACACTTTCCCGTAGTAAACAGAACTTCACACACGTTCATGACTTCCGCATAGAGCACCCGGCATACTCGCCTGCTCCGACGATCTCTCGCTCGCTCGTTCCTCGATCCACCGTTCGCACAGAAGCTGATCGTAACGAAGTTACTGAGGAGGGAGTGGCGTGACGTCTCTAACAGATACACATACAGAACTCAAAGCAAATAGTGAAGAACACCGAACGAAAATCGAATAAGAAAATACATCAGAGCCGTATACCATAGCAATAACAAAACAATGCACATCAGTGGAATATACTTGAGTTTTAAAATCGAATTCTAAAATTGTCCAGTAGCCTGATGTGTTACGCTGAGGTTCAATTTTTGGTGATTCTAACTGTCATAGCGTCAGTTCGAATCATACGTTCTTCCATATCATTTCAAACGCTATAGAGGCACCTTCGTATAGGTGAGAGCTCGGGCAATGGCGACCGTCAGGCCTTCTAAAGTGGTTGATGCATCTTCTGAGGAGGTTTCTTTCGAAAACTCGAAGTCTTTCCATTTGAGCCGAAGATATGGAGGACCATATGGGAAAGGCGTAAGGTATTGCAGATCGGATTAGCTGCTTATAGAAGAGAAGCTTACCTTTGGTGTCAACTTTGTTGCTCCACTTCAAGACGTTGTGCAGTTGCTTAGACCGACCGAGGCCCCTTTGAAGAATATGAGTCACATGTTTGATGAAATTCATTTTTGGGGTATAGATGACCCCAAGATATTTCATCCTGTCCTGTGGTTTAATCTTAATACCTCCTATTTGTATTTGAATATTCTGTGAATATCGAGAAGTAGGTTGGGAGTATGAATGATAGCTACTGCTTTGGATGGGTTAAGTCGGATTTTCCATCGACTGTAATACTGATACAGTTCGTCTAGGTGACGGTTAAGTCAATTTGTTGCGAGTTTGGGACATCTCGAATCCAAAATGTGGCGCCCTTTTATACTCTGTGGCAACAGAGATTTGTCAAAAATTTACTTAAAAATTCCAAGAAGCACAAACATGATTTTGTGTGCTTCAATTGGAATTTGATTCTGGGAAGTGGATGGGGATTTGGTTGAACAAATTCCCAGAAGGAGAAATTATGAAATGGATTTAGAATTAGGCATTTCATAATGTTATCGTGCATATGATTCAATTGGATTGGGATTATGGGTATGGGTAAGGTACTTGGGAATTGAATCAATGTGCGACAAATTAACGTTTGGTTTAACTTGTCGCTCATATGATTCACTACGGAAATAAGGTTGGGATTATAGGTAATTGGGTGAGAGTAGTGATTTAGGATCACTACACCTGGAAAAACAAATATTATATATTATATTGGTCTTAAATGCTTGGACATTACAACGACGAGGAAACACATCATCAGGAAGAGTATTCCATATTCGTGTGGTTCGGCTAAAGAATTACTCTCTATGTTTATTTGTGCGCCCGAAAGTCCACTTTCAACCTGAACTGATGCGTCTCAAAGGGGCGGAACACATTCAGCAAGTTCAGTTGAGCAACGACCGTGATAATACATATAGAAGAGAAATAGGCACGATACGTTGCGCCTATGTTCCAATTACATTGTGATTGTCTCAATCCAGTCTTTGGAAGTATAAGAGCTTTGAAATATAGTACAACGGAAAGTTGAATCGACTAGGCAAAAAAGAACCATATAGTAAACACATCGATCTCAATGTTTTTGAAGCGATACACACACGGCTTCAGTCGCTTTTTGCGACTCGTTGAGGGTAGATTCTAATGTTATTCTGCACAGGTTACAGGAATTTCCAATACGAGGGATGAAATGAAAAGACAGTTGGCGGCGGATAACTCCAGTCAACCAACGACAACTCTTATATCCCCGCAGAGGATCATCGATTCCTAAGGGTCAGAAGCTTAAGGCACGAATAGATAATCACATAAAAAATCTAATTTTTGAACAAGGAAGGATTGAATCTGCTGTAAAACCGTTTTTGATTTTAGGTTAATTCAAATTCTGCCCTGTGAGTAGGGCGTTAGGATATACTCACAGCTAGGCCGGCTTGGAGTAAAGGCGACTAAAGGCCGAGTGGTAGGTGGGGTCCCAACGCCCTGTCGCCTGCTGAAATGCCACCCCATCAAGCTATAGGCTCTGCGAAGTGATCGGGAGAAATTCCTGGCCATCTTTCGAAGCTTGGCTGATGGACCGATTCGAGAAAAGGTTGGTTTAGGTGGTAGTCGGGCTCAAGGCGAGATAACACCCCGTCAAAATGTACATTCCACGATATCATTGGGAGAAATCTTCGACGGTGTTTCGGATATAATGCTGATAGTCCGGACTGACAAAGAGAAAAGTCATTATGGTACCTTCTGAGATAAAGAATTCTGGAGGTAAACTAGTGTCCCATTCGGATCTCCGAAGGGGACTATGTTGGAGGAACACCATGCAAATATTCTGATAAATAACCGAACTTTAAAAAATTCGTCATCGCATAATCGGCCCCGTTCCCGAGGCTCTGTCGACGTTCGTCTGATAACTGCATTTTTTAAATAGGGACATCGGTGCCACCAATATGAATGTAAACGCCGTCCACCAATATTTGCAAACAGCGAAACCTGATGTCCTTGTCCTAACTGCGACGCACGTCGATTCGTCAACTGATTCAACATATCTTCGTTGCTCAGCATATGACTTACATTCGAGATTCTGTTTTAAGGGTGGGGTCTGCGACTTCGCGCGGTCCGATCTGGCTTACCAGAGGATGGAGGCGTTGAAACCCAATAATTTGAACATCATGTGGTTGCGGGTCGTGCTGAGGAGTTCTGTTAAATTTCATTTATATCGTGGAGGTTGCTACGCCACTGGGAAACTCAGATCACTGCTTGGTATCAGTCGCGCAGCCACTTGCATTTCAAGCGAATAACCGACCTAAGCAGCTTGGCCATGTATGGAGGTATGGGGCTGCCAACTGGGACGATTTGCATAGATTCCATGGTCGGAAGTGTGCTTTGAAGACTCGGATGTTAACTCATGCGGGAAGTTGGTCACAGAGATTATTCTTCTCGGAATGGAGATCTACATTCCTCATTCCATCAAACGAAATTCATCTGATAAACCTTGGTTTGATTAAAAATGCCAGCAGTATAAAGCTGCAAAAAATAAAGCTTTTAAGTAATGGCGCTCCAATCCCACGGAGGTTAAGAGAACGAATTTTGTCAGAGTCAGAAATACGTGCAACCAGGCGATTGATATCACGAAGAAGGTTCACAATGTCAAAGTTCCCAACAAACTGCTTGAGATGAATATGTGCCATTGGCACCATCGGCAGTGGCAAAATATAGAGCTTTTAAACAATGGCACTCTAATCCTACCGAGGTTAACAGAGCGAATTTTGTTAGAATCATAAACGCGTGCAAGCAGGCGATTGATACCGCGACAAAAGCTCACAACGACAGAGTGACCAACTGGTTCGCGTCCCTTCTGGCCAACGACAAAGGCTGTCAGGAGTAACTTCGCCTCCTCCTCTTTGCCTCCGTTAGTGACGGGCAGCGAGTCGTTAGTCACAAATTCAAAAGATAACTATTTTCTGCCAATTCAAACTTCGATGACGGTCTTTTGGAGCCACCTGTGATCGCGCCGATACGGTCTTCGATGCGGGATGTGAGGTTCCACGCGTGTCCTGTTCAACTAGAATGCGTTGGACTGCGTGGACTGGACTGTGGGAAGGCAACAGGCGCGGACGTAATATCAGCTATAATCCTTAAGAACTGCGCTCCAGAATTATCGCCGGTTCTTGGCAGACGCTTGTCTACCTGACTGACATTTCCTACCTGCTGGGAAATCGTTCGAGTTCTGCCAATTCCAAAGAAGGGGAAAAACGTATCACCCATAACAATACCGACCGATAGCATTACTGTAATTTTTGTTTTTTCCTTTTTTTATTACACTTCTTTCGGGAGAGGCGAACCTATAGCGCCGAGGGGGCGCCCCTATATGCCACCAAATAATTGTTGCAGTTTTTTTTGAACAGTTGCAGGTTGTAACACTCCACAGCTTCCCCGCTCTGTAACGGAACGAGTTCTTATGCGGGGATGTTCGCCCCGTCGGGAGATGAACCGCAAATTGGTGCGATCCTTCGGATTGTCTTGTGGAGCGCATATAAACCAAATTGCGTGGAATAATACCACGAATCTCCGAAGAACAGTACCCGTGATAATATCTGTAAAACAAGTCGGCTACGTGTCTTCGATGTGATAGCGGCTGTAGTCCCGACGTCAGCGCCGAGTCCCCGATCAGGCGGATCGCTCTCTGTATGCTCTCAAGTAGGTCGAGGATATGTTTAGGAGTCGAGCTCTAAACATGAGAGCAACATTTGAGCTAAGGTCTAATTTGGGACTTATAGAGGAGAAAAAGTTGGGCCGGAGTAAAATATTTCTTGGCTCTAAAAAGATAGCTCAGTTTTCCTCGGGCTGACCTGGCGATGCTCGACACGTGTTTATGCCACGATACATTTCCACAGACCGTGACGCCGAGCAATTTCAAGCTTTCCCCAGATTCAAGGGCCTGGCCATTCATCATCAAATGTGGAAGGCCTAGCCATTCATCATCAGAATGTTGTATATTGTGTCTTCGCTGCATTAAAGTCGATGGGATTGGCCCTTGCCCACTGCAGAACCTTATATAGATCCCGATTCTGAGAGTCAATCTGTCTACATATTAGCTGGTGCGACCTAGGTGATGGAAAAGGTCATCAACGCCGAATTAATTAAGTATTTGGAGTGCAACGGACTTCTGAATGATCGTCAATATGGATTCTTTGACAGCCGGTCCACGGGAGACCTTTTGACCCTGATGAGCGGTATATGGACATCTGCGTTTGTGGGGCACTGTGAATCAATGGCGGTCGCATTGAATATCCCCAAGACTTTTGACCGCGCCAGCTGAGATGTAGCCAGATTGACTCTCTGAATCGGGATCCAGATAAGGCCCTACAGTGGGGAAAGGCCAATCTCGTCGACTTCAATGCAACGAAGACACAGTGTATAACATTCACAAGGAAAAGTGTGTCATCGGGTTCACAGCTGATGATAAATGGTCAGGCCCTCGAACTTGGGGAAAGCTGGAAATTGCTCGGCGTCACGGTCTATGGGATGTATTAAAAAAAAATTGAGAATGTTTGATAATGCATAACAACGGACAAGCTAACAATATATAATAGCTATAAAACGGAGCATAGAGTGTCTGAATTCTATAGAGAACAGTTGCTGGTGTATAAGTAGTGGAGACCTAGATAGATAGATTGTTATAAAGCAGACATCGCAATCATGCACAAACTTTGATGGAATAAACTGGGACATACACTAAACTGATTGCTATAGGGATAAGATCAAAGTGTCCGTTTCTGCGAAATTTTTAACCGATTCGGACTTGTACTCAGCTTCCCACACGTGAATGTTCTTATAACAAACCACGTCTAGTTTAAGCTCGCCAACATTAGCCCTCTGTATACACACGTCCCACCAGTCGAAATGGATGTCCCCACCAAAAAAATCCTTTTTAGATCCCCCAAGAATTACCATTCTCCTAAATACCACATTAAAGTCATCAAAGGCGCGTTTAACGCAAAAATAAGAAAGAAAACGCATAGTTAGAAAACCCTTGCTCGAATGGTACTGAAGTAATACAGTATACTCGTATGCTTCAGAAAAGTCGACTATTCCATCCCCCTAGGAGTTCCGTCAAACACGTGTTATATGTCATTTTCGAAGCTATTAAAAATTCGCAATTTGTTTATCCCACCAGTACTAAAAGCGTAAAATTTTATATTCGCAATGCCGAGATTACGCTAACACATTTGAGGTACTAATCCTGGAAAGGAATAAAAACATGGAGGGAAGTATTTTTCAGTCAGAAATGCAATTATCTTATATATTTCAATTATTGAGGTGGCAATAAAGAAGCAGTCATCAAATAGATTTATTAGAAAGCTCTGTTATTAAAACATACATTTCAATAGTTAATTTAACCATAAGATACGATCAACAAATAAACATGAGAATTTTAAGGTCCTATAGAGACTAAATACCTACATTAGATATGGTAAGCGTTAAATTTAACAGTTCAGAATTATAGGAAAGATATGCATGGGCTTTTAGATAAGAGGCAAACTATCACTTCGATGTATCCCATTCAATGGTATAGAGATTGGGAGCTGAGAAAAAAGTCTACCAGAACAAATGTTGGATTCGTTCGGATCGGAAACTAAAACAGATACTTCTGAATCGATCCAGATGCATGCTACATTTTTACCGACTAAAACCGTCTCTCTCCAGTGTATATTTCGTTGTCCCCCGCGGAGCTTTCTGTCTAAATATTCTATCGCGAACGGGATGGAGTTTACCTACTACTTTGAGCAATGAACTATTTATTCCTACGAACTCGTAGCAAGACGTGACATTAATTTCAGGAGGTTTTATGTACAGGAGTGTGGAGAGAAGGATCCAGCACATCCCTCTATTCTAATACTTATCTGTGGGGCCTAGGAATCTCCAGACTCGAATTAAGCGTTCTGAAACGAAGATTGTTCCGAAGATGGCAAGATGGGTAGATTCGACAGTGCGGTGCATAAAGGTTTGATTCCGCGTTAATTAGTGACCATCAAGGGATGGACGAGATCAGAACGCGCGTCTAGTCGTACTTTTCCCACATCACCTCATATGCTTGAGAAGAGATCTGCAGTGGCCAGCACGGTTGCTTGATGTGCTCCGCTGCGGCTTCTCTATAAGGCTATCCCAAATCACTTAATTACAATCATCGGCCCAGAACTTTGACCCACCCAAAGAATAACATTCGTCAAGCTGTAGTTAGCTTACCCATCTATCTGTTGGAAAGAGTTGAACGAAATTTCACAGTGCGATTAAGTTTAAGTTTAGTGGAGCTGTGGGGGTTCTCTATACTACATGGAGAACCAACCCACAATTTCAACCACAATTTCAATCACAATTTCCGCCTTATTTCGACCGCTTTCAGCGCGTCATATCAACCTCTATCCCACCGTTCAGTAATTCACTTGCAAAACATGTTTCCCAAAAGGACGCATAGCTAAACTCATTAGCCTATGCAGATAATTGAGTTTAGCTATCTTTTCGCCATACGGCAACTCCCTTTCGCTAACCCATGAGATTTCCACCGGAAATCGCATCAAGTCGGTTAGCAACGGGATAGTCTGATCAAACGACGCGGTTGCATAATAATGCAATCGCTGGGGAAATTATTAAAGTATTTAATTTAATTCCCATGATCAGTTTTCCCTAGCCAAGTCGGCCTACTACTCACTTTCCCCAAACACTACATTCGCTGGGGATCAATGATCTCTTTTCACAGGTGAATAGCCACATAACATTTTCCTCTCCTTCCCGTTTTTATCTTCCCGGGGTTCATTGGACTCTGAGATCACCACAGTCATCGCACTAGGGCAGTAGGTCATCTTCAGATCTGCATTGATACACGTACACAAAAAACCAAACCCACCCCGAGATCATTGCACATTGTGTTTCTGTACTCTCATTCTCCCTTGTTCGTCGACTATCCAATTAAGCGAAGTGTTCACCACACCTCGACGACGGGAACATGAGAGAGCAACAACGTAAAGGCGATCTCGAAAATCTCAAAAAATCCCATCTTCATTCCTAATTCAAGTCAGTCGTTACACATCCACCATCGCCCCGTGTCGTTAAATCATCCCTCGTCGCGTACACCCACGTTACTACAGTCAGTCGAGATTCAATCACAGGAAATTTCATCTTACGCGTAAAGTTTATATTTACCACGAAAAGTCGGTTTAATTATCCTCAAGAAAACAGTTAAATTTTATCAGTTTATTTGTGCATGTGGAATCATTGAATGGTAAATAAAGAAAACATTAACCAACAAAAGACCACCAGTGCTTTTAATTCCTTCATCTTTACCTTTGGTGTTTGAGTTCAGGAGTTTCTACATTTTCGTCAGAACAACTTGATGGGGATTCACACACCTACTTGCACCCCACAGAGCTACCACCCCATTTATTGGCTTAATTCAAGCATCATAATTACCTACATCTAAAGTATGTATAAGTTCCAAACTAGAGAGCTTAAGAACTATCTTAACTAGGCTTAACCAGGACAAATTAAGAAGGCTGGAGTAAGGCCAAGAGGTGGAGGCAGGTTATAGTAAAGTGTAGAAGCGCCGCTTAAGATTGACAGTGAGAATGGTTTAGGAGGCGGTGCTTGAGAGTCTGGGTAGAGAGGTCGAAGTCGAACAAGGTGGAAATCGAGATGACAATTCTCAGCATTCGCGAAAGGGGTTTGTTCAGAGCATAAGTGGTCCAGTGCGGGGAAGCTGTGGAACTGCCTTCCCACGCGAGTGTTCCCGGAGCGTTACAACCTGCAACTGTTCAAAAAGAACTGCAACAGTTATTTGATGGCATCTCGGGGCGCCCACTCGGCGCTATAAGTTCGCCTCTCCCGAGAGAAGTCTAATAAAAAAAAAAAGGCGGGGATTACGCGTATTTCGAGGCTTTGTGTTTAGAGGAATTAAGTTAAAGAGGTAGATGCAGTCGACCGAGCCGGAGAGGACCCGGTGAATGAACACGATGTCAGCCAGCACCCTGCGCTCCTCAAGGGTTCTGGGGTTGATTAATTTGAAGCGGTTAATGCACGGGGGAAGGATAAAGGGCTTTTCCCGCCCTAGCCCTCGGAGAGCAAACCGAAGGAAGCGACGTTGAATACTTTCGATTCTAGGGATTGGGTCTTGTGATAAGGCGACCATACCTAGCTAGCATATTCAAGCAGTGGACGGACGAGGGTAAGGTAAAGGGATTGGGTGACGTAAGGGTCGGAGAATTCCTTAGACCATCGTTTCACGAAGCCTATGGTAGAATTGGCTTTCCGGATCATCTCATCCATGTGAGAGAGTTAGTTAAGCCTCCTGTCGCAAAGGATCCCAAGATTTTGAATACATTGAACAATGGTCAGGGGTTGGTTATGAAGGGATAGGAACGCGAGGATGAGTGAATACGCTTACGTGAAAAAGTTATAGATTGGCATTTGGCGATGTTAAGTACAAAGCAATTTTTGTTACACCAAGTCGAGAAGCTGTCAAGGTCAGATTGCAGCAGTGTAGAATCAAGTGGTGACTCAATGATCTTGTATAACTTGGTATCATCAGCGTATAGGGACAGGCTGGAGTTCTTAATGACCTTATCGATGTCATTAGTGGCCAATATAAATATGATTGGACCCAGGTGACTACCTTGAGGGACCCCAGAGGTGGCAAGGAAGGGGTTGGATATCAGGGACCTGAAGAGAATGGAATAAAGTATATCCTTTAGATAGGAAGAAATTCATGTCAGCAATCCAGGTCCGAAGCCGAGTGCGCTTAATTTGAAGAGGATTAGATTGTGACAGATTTTGTCGAATGCTTTACTAAGGTCGATCGAGACCATATTGACCTCGTTACCGTGCTCTAGTGCTGAGAGTGTAAAGGAAGTGAACTCAACGAAGTTGGTTGTAGTTGATCGGCCTTTGAGAAAACCATGTTGTCTTGATGAAATAAAAAATTTGCATCGAAACTAAGAGATTCGTATAGAATGCCTTCGAGAATCTTGGGTAACTGAGATAGTTTGGCGATGGGGCGGTAGTTCGCGACATCATTTTTGGGACCCTTCTTGTAGATGGGGGTGAAGGGGCGGGGGGGGGGGATTTGTAGCGTTTCTAGCAGATATACCCAAAATACACAAGCAAATAGTAAAGAACACCGAACGAAAATCGAATAATGAAAATGCATCAGCCGTATACCCAGCAATAACATACCAATTCCACGTCTGTTAAGTGTACTTGGGTTTAGAAATCGAATTCGTACACGCGGCAGTAGTCTGGTGCTTCAATGCTTTGCTTTTCACCCGTTTCATGGTATGTTCAAATCACGGTCTTCACTATCCTTGCTTAACGCTACAGTCCCAACGTGTGATCTGAACACACAGCACACACTTTCCTATAGTAAACAGGACCGTACTAATACGATCCCGACTTCTGCACAGAGCACCAGCTCACTCGCCTGCTCCGACGTTCTCTCGCTCGCTCGCTCCGTCGTTCGCACACAAAGTTTCTCGTAACAAAGTTACTGAGGAGGGAGTAGCGTACCGTTTCTAACAGATACACACACAATACACAAGCAAATAGTGAAGAACACCGAAAGAAAATCGAATAAGAAAAAGCATTAGCCGTATACCAACCAATAACATAGTAATGCCACATCAGTTGAATGTACTTGAGTTTAGAAATCGAATTCGCACACACAGTTGCCTGATGCTTCAATGCTTCGCTTCGCACCCGTTTCATCGTATGTTCAAATCACCGCCTTCACTATTCTTGCTTAACACAACAATCCGACGTGATCTGTATACACAACACCCAATCTCCAAAGGGTGAACAGAACTTTACTACTACGATCACGACTTCCGCATAGAGCAAGAGCTCACTCGCCTGCTCTGACGTTCTCTCGCTCGTTCGCTCTTCGCTCCGTCGTTCGCACACAAAGTTGATCGTAACAAAGTTACTGAGGAGGGAGTAGTGTGGCATTTCTAACAGATACACACACAATACATAAGCAAATAGTGAACAACACCGAACGAAATTCGAATAAGAAAAATGCATCAGCCGTATACCAAGCAATTATACAGCAATTCCACATCAGTTGGGTGTACTTGAGTTTAGAAATCGAATTCGTACACGCGGCGGTGGCCTGGTGTGTTGAGCATTGGTTCAATTTTTAGTGACTTTAACCGTCATAGCGTCGGTTGGAATCACACGTTCTTCACTATCGTCGCCAACACTATAATTGGTGACCCCGACGTGATCTGTATATAAACAGCATTGAGGGAATTATTACTATTTATTGGCCTGTAGGAACCCGGAAGTTCATGATCTCACCCACTCGACTGCGCCATCGTTCCCTGTCCTCTGCGGTCTCATTCCACGCTTGACCATTTGATCCGATCTCCTCAAGGTCAAATCTTACATTGTCTTCCCATCTCCGTCCTGTCCGGTCTCTTTCCCGTTGGTCTACCGTCAAGAATTCCACGCACGGTCCTATCGTTGCCCATTCGCGCCACGTGTCCGGTCCAACTTAATCTTCGCGATCTGATTACTCTCACTATTGTAGGTTTGCGGTATAGCTCTTCCAATTCGTGGTTGTGAAGTTTCCTCCATTGTCCTGCCTCCTCGTCATATTTGCCGCCAAAGATACCCTTTGGGACCTTATTCTCGAATACGCGGAATTTGTTTTCTTCTCGTTTTGTGAGAGCCCATGTTTCGCATCCGTATAGAACAATCGGCATGATTATGGTTCTATAGACACGGAGCTTTATGTTACGTGATAGCAGTTTGGATTGCAGCAGTTTACTGACTGCGTGCCAAATAGCGTTCCCGGAATGCAGTCTTTTGTTAATTTCATTCGACATTTCGTTACTGGCCGTCAGTGTCGTCCCCAGATATTTAAATTCTCTAACTTTTTCGAATATTTTGTTTCTGGCGTTTATATAGGTTCCCTGAGGTCCACATGCTCTCGCCGTAATCATGTAATTTGTTTTGTCTTCACTTATTTCTAGGCCCGCCTCTTCTGCCGCTTGCATGATGATTTCACTGTTTTTACTTACAGTTTCTAGATGATCGCCCAGAACGGCGATGTCATCCGCATATGCGAGAACTTGTGCGACTCCGTTCAGGGATGATCCGGCCATGTTGTCGTCTTGTACCTTTCCGATCACATACTCGAGCACAAGGTTAAAAAGACATGGTGAGAGGCAACCACCCTGTTTTAGTCCGTCCCGGATTTCAAATGGTTCTGAGAGGTGGTTTTCTATTCTAACTCCTCGTTTATTTTCGGTCATGCAGATTTGAATGAGGGCGGCATATTTTTTCAGGATTCCCAGCTCAACTACAATACGGTAGAGTCTTTGTCTTGCGACTGAGTCGTAGGCTTTTTTCAAGTCAACGAACAGTTGATGAATTGTCTCTCCATATGCTATTCGAGTGGTCTTTTGTCTATGAGAAAGTGGTCTATTTGGTTCCGCGTTACGCCGTCGGGTGATATCCATGTGGCTATATGGATTTGATTGTACTTGAACATCGTTCTACTTGCACACCTATTAAAAATAAGGAAGTTTTGTCTCCCTGTCTTTATTATAATTTTTTGATTAGTGTGTTACAAACCTTGAACATAGCTTCACTTTGCTCGATCGCGTATCCGAATTCGTGACCACACCCTCTCTTGCAAACATAAAATCTCTTTTTCAGTAGCAATTTGTATTAGTGTACAAGTAGAGCTACTTTAACAAGTGGAGCGTGGACGATCGAAGAAGGCACAGTCGAAATGCCTAAAATATAAATAAATACACTGTCCACACAATGGTGCAAATATAATTGAATCTATGTTTACAACACCTTTTTCTTTTATTGGGTTTCTAAATCAGCTAGTTCCCCTGCCTCACTCTCGCGTCAACACAGATTAACAGATCCGACAAACAACGACTTTAAATAAATTACTTGGTTCTAACATCAAGACACAACCTATACCTTACCTTTGCACGAGACCTCGTTTGAATAATCAACTTCTAGGCAAACACCCTATTTTCCGGTTTCAGCAGAATCTTGATCTACTATAGGAAGACATAGTGCAATATTAACAACGCAGGTTCGTCGTGTTCGAAAAGAGATCGAAGCCGATCCTCTTTTACAACGACTATGTCGTCTCTGTCCCATAGGCAGCTTTGTCTAGTAACCTATGCGCATGCGTCAGTACACTCACCACTTTTCAACAGTTTATGAAAGCGCACCGAAAAGGCATTGAAAGGGAGTGTTGGCACATCGGCAGAGCAGCGGGAGTTGCCACAGGAACTCCTCGCCACAACGATCGTAAGGAAATCAATAACAGAGTTTACAGTTCATCAATCAATCCATTGGATATAATAGAGATAATTTGATTAAACGAAACAATAATAAAAGGCGATTAAGTAACTAGAGGAACAGATAAAGAAGAATAAAATAAATCGTTTATCCGGCTGACGCCGGAATTACAGTCCGCGAAGAGAGGAGGAAGCTGAGACGCCGCTTTGGAAAGGCGCCGTCTGCAGATCAATAACAGGAGGAAAGCCCTACCATTTAAAAGTGAATGTAAACAATGATTCTTTTCTAAGATAAGAAAAATTACCCGATAAAACTGAATTTATATCCTTTCCTTTCTTTAAAAAAGTACATCCAAATGAATCATCCATTATATGGATTAACCATTATAGCAAGGGGGGTAAGCGGGTAACTACCACACAGGGTATACTGATAGAAAGCGGGAAATCGCAAAGTTTTAAATCGATTTAATTTGCTTTGTTTCTTTGCGACATCGGCTAATAATTGTGCTAACAGTTACTCCGGAGTTTCAAAAGTTATTAAAAACAAAAGCCAATTATATTCAACAGTTATCCTGAATGAAACTAAACTTAATAAAACATTTTCTAATGGAATTACATATTATTTTCACTTTCAGATATGGACGAAGAATGTTATCCTGCCATATCAATGAAAACTGCTACCAGCAACACACGTCGTCTATTTGATAATACATCATCAACGATGACATCAAACAGTCACTCTACATTGTCCACCAGTAATCCAATGCTCACAGCAACTTCGCGTGTTGGAACAATTAATATTTCAGGGAGCGGTTGTATAAGCGCAAATACTTTCAGCCTATCGACTGCTGGTAATAATAATAAGCTAACCAGCTCACCATTAACACTTAACCTCCGATCCACAAAACAACAATTATTACATCAACAAGCAATGTCAGCTAGCATACGAAATGACAGTATGTCCACGTCCACATCATGTTCAGATATTGAAATCGATGAAACCTGCATAAAAGACGAACCTCTCTCGCCAGAGTCTAGTTGTCCGCCAAGTCCTAACACACAAGTTTATAGTAATGGCTTAAGCCTCAATATGGCCAGCATGGCAGCATCTACTAACTCCGACCTAGTATTTGATCATAAAGTAAGTTGAAATAATAAAAACCTCCTAACCCATAACAAAATTAGCCTTATATAAAATACGATTTTCTTTTTTATAGAATGGATCTTTACATCTTACTCCAGCTTCACAGAGTCTTTTAAAATCCCAGCAATTCATATTTGGTAATTCTGGTCAAAATATAGTCATACCAAAAGTCAACATTAAAGTTGAGCCAACATCTCAAAATGGACAAGTTTTTGGTCTCCCCCCAACTCCGCCATCATCGTTGCCTAGCGACGAATCTGAGGGTAACCAAAGTCCGGAACATCATTTAGCTTCACCAATGTCGCCTCCGACAGCACAACAACAATTAAATCTCTCATCTTCCGCTATAACCACCGGTATATCAGCAACATCAATAACAACTTCAACACCAATTTCACGAAGGAACACTTCCAACACCCATAGCGCATCAACCTCTCCTGCCTCACATGCCAGCGGCTCATCAAGGCCATACAGTGGCTCATCAACCCGGCAACCCATTCACACTCCTCTGATTAGTTCACAGCCGGTAAAACTTGTTTAATTTTCAATTAAATTCATGAACAAAAACCTTATTGCGGGCTCGGCAATTATCTTATAATACTTGTATATTGTTGTGCGATATCTAGATGATCTCCTTATCTGATATTGTTACCTTTAGTTTTACCGATGAACAAAACAGCGTTCGATGTTAATTAACTTTCGGAATAGATATACAAACCACTAATCATGTTTGACTATTAATTTTAAATGTAAACATATAATTTAAATATTATCTCTATTTAATTTTATAGAAAGGGTCAACTGGTACGCTGTTGTTAACCGAAGAAGAAAAACGTACACTTCTAGCTGAAGGTTACCCAATTCCCACACGATTACCACTAACCAAAGCAGAGGAGAAATCATTAAAGAAAATCCGAAGGAAAATTAAGAATAAGGTAAGAAAATCTTTGTAATTTTTTTTTTATAAGTAACACATGCTCTAGTGGGATTTTGGGGTACCATTGAATGTCAAGGCACACAGGAGAATGTCGATCACGTCATTATATTTTTACTAAAAATATCTTAACGTTAGAAGTGCCTCCTTAAATAATCGCCTTTAAGCACCCTCCTGAAACCATCCGAACAGTAAAGAGACCAATACGTCTCGTGGGAAGTATTTCTATTTCTTCTTAATTACTTGATTCGCAGGAAAGCTTTGTCACAACACTTACAAAATCATGACTTTTTAGTCCTTACGGAGTTCCGCGATAGGCTCAAGAGAAACAAGCCAACAGATCAACACAGAGGTGTACGTCAATCAGCTTACCTATAGTTTCGCTGGGAAGTGTAACCTATGGGAAATTTCCGAATACTTGCGTGTGTTTTCCCGCTCCAGCGATAGTGTTCGTTTTCGTATAGACTCATCGGTTGATTTACACTATCTTCGGATTGACCATCATGTTCTCGCCAAGGCAGCCACTTCTCTTCGATACCGCACCACTTGTATTTGTACTTGGTGTTGGGTCGGTGTAAATGGCTTCTCCCTCACGGATGTAGGATACGTTTTCAGCTTTGTTTCGCCAATTTGATGTTCCGGTGGAATGTACCGTACGCGGAGTTGCCAATTCTTTCTTCCTTCTTCTCCTTCTGGGTCTACCTGGGGCTCGTTCTGTTGGTGGTTTATGTTTACTTCTCATTTCTTTGATTGCGAAGTTACGTCTAACGAGCAATTCCGCCTCTTTTTTCATTGTCCATCCGTAGTTAACAGATCTCGCTAGCGCGCTGTTCCTGGTCTCACACCCGCGCAAGACCCATCCCAACCTGGTAAGTGATGCAACTGGTTCGGTACTTCTCCCTTTCCTCACTGTCTCCAGAACGAGTGCTTCCCGTCCGCCTTTGGCACCGATCTTTTCGGCGATTGACGAGTCCAGCAACGAAATGGTGGACCCCGCGTCAAGCAGAGCCAGTACCCGGGCCGATCCCTTGGATCCGTAGAGATCCACTCTGGTTTGTTCACAATCGTTGTTCGATGGGAAGATGTCATGTCCTGACCTCCCTTCTCTTCTTGGTGCCATCCTCAGTGAAAATTCACCTGGGTGGAGGGTGGCGTGGTGCTCTCTTGCGCACTTATCGCACGGTGGTGCCCGGCAGTCTGCTCTTCGGCGTTTGGACCGAAGGCACTTAAAGCAAAACCTTGCCTTTTTCGCCAGATCCCATTTCTCGCTATTACTAGCCCCCTCAAATATGGGGTGTTTGAAGACGTCGTGCTCTTTGGGGCAAACTGGACATTCTAATTTGCTTCCGTTGCCAGGTGGGCCACTTTCTCGAACGGCATGGATTGTTCTCCTTGCCGAGTCGCGCCCTCCTTGGGATGATCCATGTTGATGGTAGCCTTCTTTTGGCTCCCAAGATACTTCGGGTGGGGCAAAATCGGCACACATGTCTGCCTCCAGTCTCACGAAGTCGCTGAAAACCTTCAGCTCTGGCAGGTCCTCTCCTCGATTGCTGTGATAGTACATGAACCACCTGTACCTCATGGTTGACGGCATCTTGGCGGTCAGTTCCTTTACCGTCTCAGGTGCACTGAGGTACTGCTGCTTGCGCAGCGCTCTGATGGTGGCCACGGAGTTCGTCACCTGGCTGGCAAAGACTCCAATCTCGTTCGGGTCGTCGCTGACCCGAGGCAGGCCTTTCAGTTTTGTCAACTCGGCCAGAGCCAATGCTGCCAGTCTTCCAAAGCGAGCCTCCAGTCCTTCCATTACCTCCTGTGGGCCCTCGACAATAAACAGGAGGCTTCTAACTGCCTCTTTCGCTCTTCCCTGGAGAGCTCTCCGAAGACGCGTCAAGTTCTGCTCGTGTGTGAATCCGATGGAGGTATCCGGAAACGATCTCCTGAAAGCCAGCCACTCTTCGCTAGCACCGTTGAAGTTTGGTAGTTCTACCATTTGCCTCGAGGTACTGGCTTCGGGAAGTGCTCGCGAGAGCCTGGCTATGTTCTGGGCCAGGTCCTGCATGTCGCTCCTTCCTTCTTCGCGATGTGGCGACCTGCCCTCGTGGGCTGACTCCTCTTGCTTTTCTCCGGGCGGTCTCGGCAGATCGTCCAATGGATTGACGCTTGTTCCGGTCTCTGCCCTCCCCGGCAACGCTGGTCTTCTGGTTTACCCCTTGGTACGTGGGGTCGGTCCCCTGCCTGGGGTGTGAGGTTCAGAATGCGTCTCCTTCGCTCCCGCCACGTACGCCGATTCCCCCCTTCTGGCAAACGCTCCGACAGGTCCGTTATAATCTCCTCCAAGCCGTGTGAGGGATTCTTCTCCTGTGGCGCCTACATCAGGTCCGTTGCTGCCCACTCCAGGTTGAGTAGACAGTCCTCCCGTAGGAGATGGCAGCGTCCTCCTAGCTTTAGCCGATCTCACTAACAGCATCCTCGTTGTATCGCCGAGATCCGGCTCGAGGGGCCAAAACTGTTGCTGCAATTCTAAGAAAAACTAAAATCGCCGACGGCGCTTTCTCTAGCGACGCCTCACTCTTTCCCTTAGCGGACTGTATTTTCCGGCACTGGCCGGCCAAAGATGCTTTTGTCAATTCGAGGGATTGCACCTCCAGAGCCGGACTCTTCTCTGGATGAAACGGATGTTTTAGTCTTGCCCAGTACAAATCCCTATTTAACGATAGTGGAAAAAGGACCCAATTAGGCTAGACGAGCAAAACGCGGTATAACTCGCTTATTTTACTATTTATTGACAAATTGAATATTTTACTATTTTGTTACTGTCTGATCTCTTGCGGCTGGTCTTGAATAAGACCCGCAGCTGTCCCCTCCTTCGCTCGTTTCCTGGAAGCTGCTTTTCTTAGTGGCTTCCTGGAATCGATGCGCCGCTGATCGTTGTTTTCCCTGGAAATGGTGTCCTGGCGCTTGTCTTGCCTTTCCTGGGAATTCGTGATGCATCGCCAACATATGGGGTAGGCCATGAATATTTGCAAATGGCAACACTTCATTTCTTAAAAACTGTTAGAGGAATGGGCGCGGGGAATTGTGCCTCGCTTCATGTGTGACAGCTTGCGTCAAGAAGTTCGAGCAAACGGGATCGACAACGAATATTAAACAAACAAGGCGGTCACGTTCAAAAAGAAGCGATGAGGACATTCGAGAAGTTGGAATTTCCGTAAGAAACAATCCTAAACCAGCATGTGTCGGCGAGTTTTCCAAAGTTTGCGTATTCGATTGCAAGAACGCCAACAAGGAGACGAAGCATAACTCGATGATGTCATTTAAAAAAAAAAAATTTCAATAAACGGGTATTACGTTAAATAAATGATCAACAAAATAACATTTGTCATCATCATCATCGGCACTACAACCGGGATCCGGTCTTGGCCTTATTTAACAAATCTCTCCACCGGTCCCGATTTCGAGCCGATGTCATCCAGTTTGGCACTCCCAAGCTCTGGGCGTCCTAGTCTACGCCATCCCTCCATCGCAGACAAGGTCTGCCGCTCTGTCTCCTTCCATGCATCCTGCCACAAAGGACTTTCCGGGCAGGCTCCTCTTCGCTCATTCGAGCTAGGTGTCCCGCCCACCGGAGTCTACCGAGCTTGATTTTTCTTACAATACTCGTATTAGCTTCAAGGTAGATTGCGTACAACTCATGGTTGTAGCGTCTCCGGAATCGTCCTTCCCCACATACGGGGCCAACAATTCTCCTTAAGACCTTTCTCTCGAACGCGCCTAAGAGTTCAGAGTGCCTTTTATTAAACACCCAGGTCTCGGATCCATACATGAGTACTGGTAAGACCATGGTCTTGTACAGTAGTAGCTTGGATGTTCTGGATAAATTTCGGGATTTAAAGAGCCTTGATAGACCATAGTAGGCTTTGTTGGATTTAATCAGCCGTTCGCGAATTTCTTCTTCCACATTGTTATCGGCTGATACTATTGACCCAAGGTAATTAAAGGATTGCACTACTTCAAATTCGTGCTCCACTACCCTGATAGTTTGACCAACGTTAGATCTTCTCTTCGCAGAAGTTGCCACCATGTACTTAGTTTTTCCCTCATTAATGTGCAGTCCCAGTTTTTTTGCCGCCTGCTCGATCTGGGTGAAAGATTCCTGTACCACCGATTCGGTTCTACCGATGATGTCGATGTCATCTACGTAGGCAAGTATCTGGCTGGACTTGGTGACAATAGTCCCTCTTGTTGTAACGCCAGGGTCACGGATTGCTTTCTCCAACCCCACGTTGAAGAGGGGCAGGCCAGGCCGTCCCCTTGGCACATGGTGCTTTGCGTAACAGCAAAGGTTGATCTACCTTCTCGGAACCCACACTGCCTTTCAAAGAGCCCCGATGTCCCCTCAGTGAATTGTTCCAGGCGAGTGGCAATTACTCGCTCAAGCAGTTTCCCTGTTGTGCCCAGTATGCCCAACGGGCGGTAGGATAACGGTGCTTCTGGATTGTTGGCTCATTTTCGTATAAGCACGTGCCGGTGTATTTTCCATCGTTGAGGAAAGTGTAATGTTTGGGGGCAGGTCGTGAAGAGACTGCTAAAACCTTCCGGCTTTTTTGTTAAAGCAGTCTTCACTACAGCGTTAGGGATACCTTTCAGTTCCGGGGTCTTGTTTTTTTAACAACCCTTGCAGCCAAGAGCACCGCTTCGGTGGTCATGGAAGGTATTTCTCTTTCAGTGATGGTCCATTCCTCTTGCGCTCTCAAAACCTCATCAAACTGCTGGAAGAGGAGTGCAACAATTCTGGCCATGTCATTTTTACTTTTTTGCATTTGACTGCTGTTGTTGTGTAGTCTTTTCATGACTATCCTGTAGGCGGTATTTTTCTGGTGGTTTCTACATATTCGTCTAGGCATTTCTGCACTCTTACATATTTATAACTTCCGTTGTTTTAGTTCAATTCCATTCTTAAAATAAATATCCAAAGTAACTAACATTTTAAAAATCTATTTACAGATATCTGCACAAGAGAGTCGTCGAAAGAAAAAGGAGTACATGGATCAACTCGAAAGAAAAGTCGAGATCCTTGTTACTGAAAACACTGATTATAAAAAACGTGTAGAATCCCTGGAAGATTCAAATGCTAACTTACGTAATCAACTACAAAAATTACAAGCCCTAATTAACAAACAAAACGCCAAAAAGGCCTAAAGGCTCAACTGTGAAAAAGCCCAAAATATAAACAGAACGTCAAAGAGCATAATAAAAACCGACTAAATAATTTATAAGGGATCGTATAAGTATCAAAGTATTTTCACTACAATTATAACAACAAAAAATACTTAAAAAACAACAAAAATTAAACATCAACAATATTAATTTATTGCACCGACCAAAAAACTTAAACGAATTGTTAAAACAAAACAAACTGAAAACGATGTTCATGTTTAATTGAAAAAAAAAAAACATAATTAAAAAAATATAAGCATTCCATCCAGGACACAAAAACTACTACAAACAAAACGAAAAAATTGAAAAGCAAAAAAAAAATTGAATAGTTATATATTTATCGTATACAAAAAGGAAGTCATTCCATTTTATATTTAAAATTTAAATTTATAAAATAGGCAATGTTAAAAATTATTTTTGATAATTTTTACTGTAAATGAAAAGTAAAACAAATTACATATATATGCGCGTTAAAAATCACTTCATAAGTGTTGTACAAATATTATAATTGTTCCAATTTAACAACTGGAAACAAATAACTGGAAACCAATACCTATTTACAATTACTACATATGCATAAATGAATATGTATATACCTAAATATATAGAGAGAATGATTATATTTGAAGGAACGTAGACAAATGCGTGTATTTCATTCCCATAAAGCGTAATTACTTATATAAACGTATTTCATCATGACAAGAGTAAATGATAAATGAAATGAAAATTGAATACTAATAAATATATTTAAGATTTGCAGGAATTAAAATACACTTGTATAAAGGGCTGTTAAATTTAAACACCAATATATACCATGTTAGAATCTATTTAATTTTAAATAATAAGATTTATTTTCTGTACCTATCATTTGCATAGAGAAAATCCGGGAAATTTTGCAATTTTTTTTAAATACTTTGCTTTTTATCTTAAAAGTTATAAAAACCTAGGTAAATAATGTGTTTTTGTTTTTTTTCATATTATCTCGTTTTTTTTTTTTTAAGTTTAACTATCTGGAATGTTTTGTATTGTTTTTTTTTTTTTTTTTTTTTTTATTGTGCAGAAAAACTATTTAATGTTTTAATCTTCCACTGCACACTGTAGTCAGTTTTAGATAATGATTTATATTTTTAAGAAAAGTATACATATGTATGTACTTTTTTAACTATTGTAGATTTAAATTTATCTATCAGATATAAGAAAGAGATACTTAAATTGATTGTATGGAAACACTTGAAGATACACAGGTGAGGTAAAGCTTTTATTGCATCGGCTAAAAAGAGGCTTTTAGTCAATTTTTAATTACATTATGTTTTAGTAATGTTTTACATCGAATGGGAAAACATAAATGATTGCCTGCGAGAAATTTCTTTCCATCGACACTATTCGTCACACAATTGTCAATCAACTAGGTGACTTTAATTCCATATTACGTCCATTAGGTTATTAAAAGGCTTATCCAGAAAACAATTTTTTTAAATTAAGTTGTATAGATTGAATGTCTTTATATTAACCATTTTCTATGATGTTTCATTTTACATCCTTATGAAAAATGTAACTCTCTTCCTCAGTTTCAGTTTGCAAACGAATTTAATAATTCATGATACAGATTAGGATCATTGAACATTTCACACAAGACTTGAACTTTATTAAGTTTAAAAATTGTGGATTCCTCTTTTATAATTCCTTTCCGCAAAATTGTTAGCACTTTTAAGTGGTGTGTAAATTTATATGATAGGAACTAAAAATGTGCTCATACTATACCTACAATACCGCATAGGTCAGGATTATCTAGCCCTCGCAGCTAGAACTAAATTATATACTATTATTCTAATCTATGTTACATAAAAATATATAATTTTTAGTTAGTTTTTTAGAAATAAAGGTGTAGGATAAATTTAACGTTGAACTTGGCAAAAGCTTCATCACTTTTAAAGTTAAAGATTGTAACGAATAAATTGAAACATTAATTACAAATACTTCGCAGCTCTTAATTTTTTTACACATTTTATCGACTACCTCAGGCCGTATAATTGATTGTGGGAAATCCGTCATAAAAGTAATCAGCAGCTTTACTTGTCCCCCTCTAACTCTTACGTTCAACGTTGTTTTTAGCCATTGGCATTGCATTGACATTCAAGGATGTCAGGAATTCATTTTTAATATACGATTATTATAAACATAAAAATCATAACGTGTTACCACAGAGACTGTTCTTGCGGAATTCATAATATTATTTCGAGGAATTCGGTTTTTTTGCGGCTCACGAAGGAATCTTATGGATCTCATCAATTTTTTTATTGATATCACAATGACACGTACATCTCTTTACCCACATTCGTTTCTTAGAAAACGAGAAAACTATGAAACTCTTACGACGGCTCTTAATTATGTCGATTTTAAATTTTAAATTATATTACAATAACTTTACGCCGCCATAAAATTACAGTAGCCACTCTTTGAATGGCGCCTATTTACGAACATTCACAAATAAACAGCGAAAGTGAGACAAATCATTACGTATCATTTGGAACTTTCTAGAATTTTTGATAGCGTCGGTTTTTGTCGTTACTGCCCAAGAATTTGTTGACTTCGGACATTAAGCCAGAGTATTTTCCTATGTTGTCCTTGTATGATAAACTGTGTAAAACTATTGCTATGAACTACTGTCAATAAATTCATTCCAAAATGTTTACGCCAACAAATCAAGACGAAAGATGTTTTATTGTATAATTATAATAAAAACAATGTGTGGCTGGAACCTCGGAGAATAAATTAATTTGGAAAGATGGAAAGGAATCACTGTCAACGAAGTATGTTACTTTGTGGGTGTTTTTCACTTGTGCGTCAACACGGACGCGGATGCAATAAAAACCACCCACTGAAGGAAATAAATTCGCCAACCAAAAAAAAACCCAGGCATACGAAAAGAGTGCAAAAATAAAAATGCCACTGTTGTTGTGATGTTGTTCAATTTCTTCTCTTTATTTAATCTTCCTTTTTTAGTTGAAAGTTACACTTCGATCTAATGTACATGTTGTTTAAAGGCACGAGTCAATTGAAATGGGTTTTATTATTACTTCATCATCATCATCATCATCATCGGCACTACAACCGGGAGCCGGTCTTGGCCTTATTTAGCAAGTCCTGGGGCTTGTTAAATTTTCCATAATGATTTTTTTTTCCGGGCAAGGTCATTAGTCTTGCGCCCGAGGCTCCCCGACGGGGAATCGAACCCCGGTCTCCCGCGTGACAGGCGGGTATACTAACCATTATACTATCGAGGAGCTTATTATTACTTCACAGTTAATTAAATTCACTTTACTTTAGAATGTTTGTCCCAGTTGGAAATTACACTTCGATCTAATGTACATGTTGTTTAAAGGCACGAGTCAATTGAAATGGGTTTTATTATTACTTCACAGTTAATGAAATTCACTTTACTTTAGAATGTTCTTCTTAGTTGGAAATTTCACTTAGATCTAATGTACATATTGTTTTAAGGCACGAAATTAAGTTATATTTTCCTCTCGACGCACACTGGAGCGCTACGGAAACGGAGTATAGACGCGGTCGTATAGAAAAAGGACACACGTTAACAGAACCGACTTATTAACAAGAACTCAAACTCAACAACTCTATGACTATCCATGGTGACTCGTAAAGATGGGTGCGCACACTTCCACTGATATTATTGGACTCCTTGGCACCGGCCTCGATACGTGTGGTCTGGTGCGCGATTCAAATCTGACTCTCGTTGTGCTGGCCGACCCAGCTTCGGGGATTGCGTTGAGTTTCCACTCACATCATCGCAGGGGAAACAATCTTTCCTTCGCCCCAATGACCAATGAAAAACGATTTGCATCTCATTGGAAGGTTCTCGTGAACAATGTCCGGAACAATTGGAGGTCTTTACCTTGGAAGGCAAGACAATGACATGCCTTGCGCGAAGGGAAGGAAAAAAAAGGAAAAACATATTGCCGCCGTCCGATAGAGATAGGTTTCATGATTGACGTTAAGTCAATAGAGCCTTTGCCGACGATGACTAGGCACAGGGTATATGGGATAGTGTTTACTTAAAAAGTAACGAGGAACATGGTTATGAGGGCAATGTTTTGTTTATCTCATTGCCGACGCGTATACCGTCATTTGATAGTTCCTTGCATAGAGCATATCGTCGGTCGCTGGGTCGAGTGCATGTTTACTCAAAACAACACTCGATCGATAGTATGTAGGTAGCTATGGCTACTCTGGGATTTGTCTATCTAAATATCGACCGGTGACAAGGGTGAACATGTCATGCAGCATGTGAGGAAATGCTCCTCGTCTCTGCATATTGACATGTTCCATGTTTATGCCGGTTATCTGAAAGGACAACCAAATTGCATTTCAGGTTATATACGCATCCATTATAATCTAGGCAGATTGCCGACTTCCCATCGGCCGATTTGTCGGATGTGTTGTTTGTGTTAAAACAACACTAGAAATTCCTATAGGCGACCAGCAATGGTTGCGCTGTAGGTTGTTGATTATACAATCGACGGATGGTTCAGCGGTGATGGGAATAACATGTCATGCACATGTAAGAGGAAATGCTTTTTCGCATCGTGCATTGACCTGTGCATGAATCGATGCTGGTTACCTGATGAGGTGGCCGAATTAGCTTTCGGGGTTTATGATGCGTTGGATGCTGGTGAAAGCCCGATGTCATGGCAAGATGGTAATCTTGTCATGAACCTACATTTCAGGAATGCTTAAATAGGTGCAGGAACTTGCAATTGGTTGGGTAAAGCGATGAATTGTTCTTCGGGCGCCATGAAGAACCCCACAACTTCGTCAACCGACGAAATCGTTATCGTACTCGACTAGTAGCCAATTCGGGGCAAATTACATGAAATTCCCTAACGGCACTAGTGTTTTTCCGTCCGCTACAGCACAAAACTGTTCAAAAACAACTCCAATAACTACCTAATACCATCTCAAAGCACTAACTCACCACTCTAGGTTCTCCTTTCCTGAAAAAAAAATAGATAAATAAATAAGAAGAATACGCGCACTATTGTTAAAAATCAGAAAAACCTGATGTGGCCTGCCTCAACTTTTCCAACGCTAAAACCTATATATAAAATCCAAACTGTTGCTGTACATGCCTTTAGTTCCGCTTCCACTCAAGGATAAATCGAATACTTGGATTCTTAGTGAAAGTCATTGATGTGAGAGAGGATGAATCGGGAGACACAACGATGATACCTTCCAGGTGCTTCGCTAGGACATTGATGACGTATAAAATATTAATCACGGAATGCTACATTGGGTGGGACAACTAGATCGTGTGAGCGAATAAAATGTGGGATCGTACAATTCATCATCGTAGATCATCATCATCATCATCGGCACTACAACCGGGAACCGGCCTTGGCCTTATTTAGCAAGTCCTGAGGCTTGTTAAATTTTCCATAATGATTTGTTTTTTCCGGGCAAGGTCATTAAGTCTTGCGCCAGAGGCTCCCCGACAGGGAATCGAAGCCCGGTCTCCCGCGTGACAGGCGGGTATACTAACCACTATACTATCGAGGATATATAAATATATATACATATATACATATATATATAAATATATATATAGCTTTCCCGCTCTGTAACGGAATGAGTTCTGATGCAGGGATGTTTGCACCGTCAGGAGATGAACCGTAAATTGGCGCGGTCCGTCGGATTGTCGTCTGGAACGCATATAAACTGTACTCCCGACGTCAGCGCCGTGTCATCGATAAGGCGGATCGCTCGTCTCTGTATGTTCTCAAGTAGGTCGAGGGTATGTTTAGGAACAGAGCTCCAAACATGAGAGCAATATTCGAGCGCGGGTCTAGTTTGGGATTTACACAGGAGAAAAAGTTCGGTCGGAGTAAAATATTTCTTGGCTCTGAGAAGGTAACTCAGTTTTCCAGAGGCGGCCCTGGAGATGTTCGAAACGTGTTTATACCACGATACACTCACACAGACCGTGACGCCGAGCAATTTCAAGCTTTCCCCAGATTCAAGGGCCTGGCCATTCATCATCAGCTGTGGAACCGATGATCCACTTTTCTTTGTGGATGTTATATATTGTGTTTTCGTTCATTGAATTCGACGAGATTGGCCTTTCCCCAGTACAGGACCTTATCCAGATCCCGATTTAGAGAGTCGATCTGTCTACATCTCAACTGGTGCGACGTTGGTGCACTAATCGGCCGATCACTCGGAAAAAAGAAAACAAGTGTACTATCATTCGCAAAACTGAACACTTTGTTATTCGTTGATTGTAATAAATCATTTATGTGAAGCAAAAACAAGGTTGAACCCTAAATAGAACCTTGAGGCACCCCGGGATTAACAGGATACAGGTTCGAGGACTCACCGTCCAAAACAACCCGGATCGATCGGTTTTCGAGGAAGCTCTTCGTCCAGTCGCAAAGCTACTGGGAAAGTCCATATGAGCGAAGTTTGCCCAACAATACCCCATGCCAGACGCGGTCAAAAGCCTTGGAGATAACATCATCGTAGATCCTTTGTACGAAATAATCAACTGCCAAACTCTTTACTTGCCCACTACCAATTCTTACTTAACACTTTACAGCTTAATTGAAACTATTAATGGTAGAATTATTCATTAACAATCGTCCTAGCCTGCAAACAGTCTACACTTTTTTATTTATTAAAAATTATATTTAATCTCCTTCTCATAATTAAAACTAATCAGCTGACTATTATACTGTTTACAACACTTTGCCCTTTATTATTTCTGTCCTGAAATTTTAATTCAAAAGCAAACTTGATCCCGATCACTATCCTATTATTCTTTCTGTTACCTGTTTTACATTTTTACACTGAAGAGTATCACAAAATCTATTCAGCAACTTCGTTTTTCTGCGCTCAGAAAACCCGAATAAAGAAGACTCTTCAGTATCTCAGATTTAATCTTACAATAATTCCACTAGATTATTGAACCTGTTCCCTAATTCCTTCATTTTACTTTTTTCAGTCGATTTTAAGTGATTATTATATAGACAATGGCAACGTTGTACTAATCCAAAATCTCCTAGATGTTCGGTTCCCTCACATATCACAATTCAAAAACAAATATTGCCGCAGCTGCAGAAATAATCAACTGCCAAACTCTTTACTTGCCCACTACCAATTCTTACTTAACACTTTACAGCTTAATTGAAACTATTAATGGTAGAATTATTCATTAACAATCGTCCTAGCCTGCAAACAGTCTACACTTTTTTATTTATTAAAAATTATATTTAATCTCCTTCTCATAATTAAAACTAATCAGCTGACTATTATACTGTTTACAACACTTTGCCCTTTATTATTTCTGTCCTGAAATTTTAATTCAAAAGCAAACTTGATCCCGATCACTATCCTATTATTCTTTCTGTTACCTGTTTTACATTTTTACACTGAAGAGTATCACAAAATCTATTCAGCAACTTCGTTTTTCTGCGCTCAGAAAACCCGAATAAAGAAGACTCTTCAGTATCTCAGATTTAATCTTACAATAATTCCACTAGATTATTGAACCTGTTCCCTAATTCCTTCATTTTACTTTTTTCAGTCGATTTTAAGTGATTATTATATAGACAATGGCAACGTTGTACTAATCCAAAATCTCCTAGATGTTCGGTTCCCTCACATATCACAATTCAAAAACAAATATTGCCGCAGCTGCGCAGATAGTACAGCCTTACACACCACACCACTGAGTTGTCAATCTACAACAAGAAATTAAAGTTACCATCATTTATAATTTTACATAATTTTTTTTCACATTTGTTTGAACAACACGACACAACGCCATTGTTTGATCCTCAACTTAGACACAACTGTTATTTTTGTGTGCCGAAAGCAACTGACTCATTTGATTACGGCGATCAAACAACAAAAACCAACTCCGTCGAAATTTCGGAAGAATTCTAAATGATTGCCTTTGCTTTCTCACTCTCATGGACTTCGGCCGACATAGCATAATAATAAAAGGGTTCATCATCATCATCATCAGCACTACCACCGGGATGATGTCTTGGCCTTATTTAGCAAGTCTCTCCACCGGTCCTGATTTCGAGCCGATGTCATCCCGTTTGTCACTCGGAGGCTTTGGGCGTCCTGGTCTACGCCATCCCCCCATCGCAGACAAGGTCTGCCGCGCTGTCCCCTTCCATACATCTTGCCACAAAGGATTTTCCGGGCACGCTCCTCCTCGCTCATTCGAACTAGGTTTCCCGCCCACCGGAGTCTACCGAGCTTGATTTTTCTTACAAGAATAGCTTCATGGCAGATCGCGTACAACTCATGGCTGTAGCGTCTTCGGAATCGTCCTCCCTCACATACGGGCCCAACAATTCTCCTTAAGACCTTTCTCTTGAACGCGGCTAAGAGTTCAGAGTGCCTTTTATTGAGCATCCAGGTCTCGGAATCCATACATAAGTACTAGAAAGACCATGGTCTTGTACAGTAGTAGCTTGGATGCTCTGGATAATTTCGGGATTTAAAGAGCCTTGATAGACCATAGGAGGCTTTGTTGGATTTGATCAACCGTTCGCGTATTTCTTCTTCCATATTGATATCGGCTGATACTATTCGTCCAAGGTAGTTAAAGGATTGCACTACTTCAAATTCGTGGTCCGCTACCCTGATAGTTTGACCAACGTTGGGTCTTCTCTTCGCAGAAGTTGCCACCATGTTTTCCCTCATTAATGTACAGCCCCAATTTTTGTGCCGCCTGCTCGATCTGGGCGAAGGAGTCCTGTACAGCCAAATCGGATCTACCGATGATGTCGATGTCATCTGCGCAGGCAAGAATCTGGCAGAACTTGGTGACTATAATCCTTCTATTTGTAATTCCAAATTCGCGGATTGCTTCCTCCAACGCCAGCTTGAAAAGGAGGCAGGTCAGACCGTCACCTTGTCGGAGTCCATTAAAGATGTTTATTGGTTTGGACAGCAATTCCGCTATTTTTACTTGACTAGTTACGTTAGTCATGATCACCCTACGAGGTCATATCAATTTGTTTGGAATGCCGAACTGTCTCATGGTATTATATAGTTCTACCCTGGCTATGCTGTCGTAGGCGGCCTTAAAGTCTATAAATAAATGATATAATGGAATCTTAATCCAGACATTTTTTCAGCGCCTGCCAAAGGGTAAATATCTGATCAATCGCTGATTTGCCTTGGATGAAGCCAATCTGATATTGACCAATGATGACTTTAGCATATGGGGCTATCCGATCTTGTAGGATAGTGGAGAGTATCTTATAGGCGGTACCCAGCAATGTTATACCTCTAAGTTGCTGCACAGTGTGATATCTCTCTTTTTATGTATGGTGCAAATTATTCCGCGACGCCAATCTTCCGGCATCTCCTCTTGCTCCCATACGTGCATAACCATCTCATGAATTACGTGATGTAACGCTGCCCCTCCTTGTTTGATCAACTCAGCTGGTATGCCATGTGCTCCGCAGGCTTTATTTCATTTGAACTGTCGAACGGCTTTTACTGTTCCCTCAATGCTTGGTGGCGGCAGCATTTGGTCTTGGTCTTGCATTGTCTGAGCCTCCAATTCTTCTGTGAGCTGACCATTTAGCAATTCATTGCAGTGCACTTCCCATCGCTCCAGAATGCCTTCAGGATCGGATATCAGATTACCCTCTTTATCCTTGGAGTAAGTGCAGCGTGGTGTGTACCGCGTCATAGTGCGGATTATTTGGTAGAACTTCCGCGCCTGTGGAGACTTTTTTCAGATGTTCTGATCTCTTCGTATTTCACTTCGCGTACCCGTGTCCTATGAGACTCCTGCATTGCCCGGTATGCAGCATTCTTACGTTCAGTCGCTAGTTTGCACTCATCATCAAACCAGTCGCTCCGATCTCTACGATTACTGCCTAAGATGGAGTTGGCAGTACTAATGACAGTATTCTTAAGACATGTCCATTTATCTTCTACGCCCGGCATTCTGGCCCCATGATTCACATCGAGATCTTCGAGGGCGAGTCATAACCCATGACCAAATGTGTTGCTGGTGTTCTCATTGTGTAAGGGTGCCGTGTTGATTCGAATCTGATCCGCGGATACAATACGTTTCCATACGGCAACCCACGCTCGGAAAACTATACCAACAATATAGTGATCGGAGTCGATGTTGGCACCTCGGTACGTTCGTACCGTAATCAGGCTCAAAGAGTGCCGTCGATCTATCAACACGTGGTCAATTTGGTTTCGATTGGCTCCATCAGTGCCTTTGTGGATATCTTTACCCGGAAATCTGGTACTCGCAACGACCAAGTTTTTTGATGCTGTCAGTTCGATGATTCGTAGTCATTTGTCATTAGTGTTCTCGTGCAAACTATGGGAACCTGCGTAGTGCCTGAAAACCGTCTCCCGACCTATTTTGGTATTCAGATCACCAATAACGATTTTCACACCTTATCTTGCGCAGGCATTGAGAGCCCGGTCGACGTTCTCATAGAATTCTTCTTTTTCGTCGTCGGGGGACTCCTTTGTAGGTCCGTGAACGCTTATGAGGCTTATGTTCTTAAACTTACCTCGCACGTGAAGAGTGCACAGCCTTTCGTTTATTCCATTAAAGCCGATAATGACAGACTTCTGTTTTTGGCTGACTAGAAAGCCTACCCCGAGCACATGGTGTTTTGCATGACAGCTGTAATAAATGTCATACACGTTTCTTTGAATAACACCACTCCCCGTCCATCTTATTTCTTGTAATGCTGTTATGTCAGCCTTATTATCGGACAGGACATCGGCTAGCTGCTGTGCAGCTCGAGCTCTGTATAGTGAGCGGACGTTCCATAAGAAATTTTCATATCAATTAACCATTTTTGTTTCCATTGTCGTCGTCGTGTATCCGGTCCATATTCGAGGCTTGATAAATTTGCTATATTCGTTTGTTTTTCCGGGCAAGGTTGAAAAAGGTTTAGAAAAAATAAGAAAAAGGGCTGTGTACCATACTTTGATCAGTATGACTGCCGCCATTTCCACAGAAAATATGTTTACATACATTCATTCGAAAATCTGATCAGAACTGATAAATGCACAAATATGTCATATAGTTTCCTGCATTTACTTTTACAGTTACTAGCGGACATTAAGTTATTATCGCTACAAAATGAAAACAATACTCCTTAAGTCAAGCCATTGAGAGATCAGTTTCATGTTCTATAATCGGCCTCACTATTTTACAGGAATGAGTAACAGTGTTGTCAGTAGAACCTAGGTACTTGTTACTCATCCTTCTTACCATCTAGGCCATGAACAGCCGATTTTCCCCTTATTCTTCCTATTTTTTTTTAAATTCACCTTATTTTGGCAATTAGAAATATTTAACACGTTTATTTTTTAAGGCATTACGCTTACAAAAAAATAAGAAATCATTGTTTTACATGGCAGCAATAACATAACAATAACAACAACAACAAAATGTATACATTAATGTTTTACAATGGAAAATTAAGGCATAAAAATATCCGTCTACGGTTTATAGATCTATACATAGTATTTGTATACTACATGAACCCAAGAACATTGAAAGAGGTCATGTTTACCTTATATTGATTATCAAAGTTATAGTATGATAAACCTCTTGGCAAATGTCGCAAGATGGCCTTATTTAACCATAAATCGTCATAATTTAAGGCCTTCCAAAATATATACAGGTTAACGACTTTGATAAGCTACAAGTCATTTAAAAAGATAACATTAAGCTAATACATGTATATTATCATTTAACCATAAATATTTGTATCTTACAAAGCCCCAAAAACAAGACGTCATCATTTGAACGTTTAACGCGAGTACCCCGCTAGGGAACAAAAATCTTGATATAGTCTTAACCATAATAAATTATATTCATAATGATATAGTCTTAATCCAACCCAAAAGAAAAAGTAAATCTTGTTGGGTATGCTTGGCTATCGACACTATTCCACATTAAAGCCTTTCCTATATTGTTTACGATAAATTCTTATATTATAAAATATCCGCATAAAAACTCTCGGTTACTTAATTAATAGTCCACCACGCTCTAGATAATGGAAATGTGATTGTACAGTGTCATCTAACTACAACTATTCGTATTACTTGTATACAGAAATCATAAAATATAAACTTACCATATATTGCGAAATCTGATTAAATGCTTGTATTGGTTTGGCAACCTACCAACCTCCTAAAATAATAAAAAAAAAACTCCCTTGCCCTTTTGTTAAACAAACATAAAACTTACGGCTAATGACATAATATTAATATTATCATCATCATCATCATCGGCACTACAACCGGGATCCGGTCTTGGCCTTATTTAGCAAATCTCGTGGCTTGTTAAATTTTCCATAATAATATATTTTTACAGGCAAGGTTATTAGTTTTGCACCAGATTAATATTATAATATTCTTAAATATAAGATAACTAAATGTGAATTTCGTTTGTTACTTCTCCTACGGCCGGCCTTACATGAGTTTGTGGGGTTTCTAGCAGATACACACGTAAACAAGTGAGTAAACAAGCAAATAGTGAAGAACCCCGAAAGAAATTCGAATGAGCAGAGCATCAGAGCCATATACCATAGCAATAACATAGCAATACAGCATCGGTTGAGTGTTCTTGAGTATACTGATCGAATTTATCTCGAAAACAACGCGGCAGTGGTCTGATGTGTTGGGCATTGTTTCTATCTTTTAGTAATTCTAACCGTCATAGCGTCGGTTCAAATCATACGTTCTTCACTACCGTTGCAAATGCCATAAGTTGCTTCCTATTATCCCTCCGTCTTTATAGATAGAGACCTCTCCTGCACAAACACTGCAGATACTAATAATTTAGATAACTTTTTCTCTTTTATTATCCCCAAATCTAGTGGAATATGTTTAAGGCTATGTCTCGAGACAACAATGATAGGCTTACTTGCCCTTGCCTCCCAAGTCGCCCTTCCTACCACTTTTTTTTTTTTATTGAAATATCACATCGGTCCAGAAATTGACGTAAATCTAAACAAACTGTAAATGTACAAGTCAAATCCGCCACTCATCATCTTACAGTTAACTGTTAATGTCTCAATCCTTCTTCCTCTTCAGTAAACCGCAAATACAATGGCCAACTGTTAACAACATCTCCAAAGTATTTCAAGAACTACATTTCGAAACAATGTTTCGATAATAACGTCCCAGGTACAGCATTCCGTGAACAATATTTCAAAGGCAGTGTTTCGAAAACAGCATATCACAAATAACGTGTCGGGAATAATCTTTCAAGGACAATATTTCAGGAATAGCATGCCGAGAACAACATATCAGGATCACCGTTTCGGGAACAGCGTTACAGAAAAATGGTTCATATCGAGATTGTCGTTTCATCAATAACGTTTCGGAACCAACTTTTGAAGAGCAATGTTCCAAAAATAATATGTTGACAATAACGTTTCAAAAGCAATGTTTCGTGGACAGCGTATCGATAATAGCTTCTCCGGTTAAATATTTCGAGAACAATATTTCAAGATGGTCGTTTTGTCAATATCGTTCCGGAAACAACGATGCGGAAGTAGAATTTCGAAAACAACATTTCGAAAGTAATGTTTCGAGGACAGCGTATCAACAATAACTTCTCATGCAAAATATTTTGAAACAATATTTCAAAAACGTCGTTTTGTCAATAACACTCCGCAAACAGCGATGCAGAAGTAGTATTTCGAAAATAACATTTCAAAAGCAATATTTCGAGGACAGCGTATCAGCCATAACTTTTCAGGCAAAATATTTCGGGAACAATATTTCAAGATCGTCGTTTTGTTAATAACGTCCCGGAAACAACAATGTGTAAGTAGGATTTCCAAAGTAATGTTTCAAAACCGATATCTCGAAAACAACGTTTCGAAAGTAGTGTATCGACTATAACTTTTCGGGCAAAATATTTCGAGGACAATATTTCAAGATTGCCGTTTCGACAATAATGTTCCGGAAACAACGATGCGGAAGTATAATTTCGAAAACAACATTTCGAGAACAATATTTCAAGAACGTCGTTTTGTCAATAACGTTCCGGAAACAACGATGCGGAAGTAGAATGTAGAAAATAACATTTCGAAAGTAATGTTTCAAAAACAATATCTCGAAAACAACGGCTCAAAAGCAATGTTTCGAGGACAGCGTATTTACAATTACTTTTCGGGCAAAATATTCCGAGAACAATATTTCAAGAACATCGTTTTGTCAATAACGTTCCAGAAAACTACGTTTCAAAAGTAATGTTTTAAAACCAATATCTCGAAAACAACGTTTCGAGGTCAGCGTATCTACAATAACTTTTCGGGCAAAATATTTCGAAAACAACGTCTCGAAAGCAATATTTCGAGGTCAGCGTATTTAATAACTTTTCGGGCAAAAGATTTCGAGAGCAATATTTCAAGATCGTCGTTTTGTCAATAACGTTCCGGAAACAACCATCATCATCACCCCACCTAGCAAGTCTCGAGACTAGTCAAATTTTCCATAATAACCTATTTTTACGGGCAAGGTTATTAGCCTTGCGCCGACCGGAAACAACCATACGGAAGTACAATTTCAAAGTAATGTTTCAAAAATTTCGAAAGTAATGTTTCAAAAACAAAAAACAGCGTTTCGAGGACAGCGTATCGACAATAACTTTTCGGGCAAAATATGTCGAGAACAATATTTCAAGATCGTCTTTTTATCAATAATGTTCCGGAAACAACGTTGCATAAGTAGCATTTCGAAAATAAGTAATGTTTCAAAAACAATATCTCAAAAACAACGATCGAAAGCAATGTTTTGAGGACAACGTATCGACAATAACTTTTCGGGCAAAATATTTCGAGAACATTATTTCAAGATCGTCTTTTCATCAATAATGTTCCGGAAACAACGTTGCGTAAGTAGAATTTCGAAAACAAGTAATGTTTCAAAAACAATATCTCGAAAACAACGATCGAAAGCAATGTTTTGAGGACAGCGTATCGACAATAACTTTTCGGGCAAAATATTTCGAGAACAATATTTCAAGATTGTCCTTTTGTCAATAATGTTTCGGAAACAACGATACGGATGCAAAATTTCGTAAACAAAATTTCGAGGGCAATGTTTCGAAAGCAGTATGTCGAACCCAACGTTTCGCTAGCAATGTTTCGAGGACAGTGTGTCGACTACAACATTTCGGGAAAAATGTTTCGGAAATAATATTTCAAGAATAAAGTTTCAGGATTACCGTTTTGTGAGTACAGTTTCGGTAACAGTGTATCGGAAACCGAATTTTGTTAATAACATTCGAGGGCAATATTTCGATAACTATGGGTTGAGAACGGATATAACATTTTAAAACCAATGTTTCGAGTTCAGCGTGCCGAGAATATCACTCCAGTAACAGTGTTTCGATAATAACGTTTCGATAACAGCGTTTCGGAAACAGCGTTTCAAGAATAACATTTCAAGAACAATGTTGTCATAACAATGCGTTAAGAACGATATTTCGAAAACGACGTTTCGAAACTAATTTTTCGATAATAGCGTACCGAGAACAGTGTTTAAAAAAATATTTCAAGAACAACAAGTCGAGAACAATATATCGGGATCACAATGTTGAGAATAATGTTGCGGAAACAGTATTCCAAGAACAATGCATTGAGAATGACGTTTCGAAACCAATGTCATTTTTCCAATATTTTTTATTTTCTTAGATTCTAAATTACAGGCTAGAGAACAAATTGTTAAATTCTGGCTTAATTATATTAAATTATAACTTACTGAATCCTGAGGACGATTCCGGAGACGCTACAACCATGAGTTGTACGCAATCTACCTTGAAGCTCATATTGTAAGAAAAATCAAGCTCGGTAGACTCCGGTGGGCGGGACACCTAGCTCGAATAAGCGAAGAGGAGCCTGCCCGGAAAGTCCTTTGTGGCAGGATGTATGGAAGGAGACAGCGCGGCAGACCTTGTCTGCGATGGAGGGATGGCGTAGACCAGGACGCCCAGAGCCTGGGAGTGCTAAACTGTATGACATCGGCTCGAAATCGGGACCGGTGGAGAGATTTGTTAAATAAGGCCAAGACCGGATCCCGGTTGTAGTGCCGATGATGATGATGATGATGAATCCTGAGAAAGGTTGGCGCAAGGCTAATAACCTTGCCCGGAAAATTTAATATGTTATTATGGACAATTTAATATGTCTCGGATAAGCACCGGAAACCGGTGGAGAGACTTGCTAAATAATGCCAAGATCCCGGTTGTAGTGCCGATGATGATGATGATACTGATGAACTTACTGATCCTACGCAGACATGCCTAATGTGCAATTTGCCTCTCGGCGACAGACATTGTTTGTTTTTTAATTATGTTTATTTGAATAACAAAGAAACATTAGAAAAAACGTTGTACCAATTTTGTTTTTGTTTTCTCGAAACTAATGTTTCAGTCAAGAAAGTCAAGAAGAATATATCAGGATCAGTGCGTTGGGAAAAATGTTTTGGAAACCACATTTCGAAAGTATGAAATAAATAAGTTGAGAATTATTCTTCAGCAGCAGTGTGTCGGTAAGAATGTTTCGGGAAAAACATTTCGGGAAGAACGTTCGTTCAGAACGAATAGTTCTGCAACAATCCTTCAAAAACGACGTTTCGAAGCCAAAATTTCAGGAATAACGTTTCAAGAACAATGTTTTGGGACCAACATTTCGTAAACAATGTTCCGAAGAATATATGCTAAGACAACGAAGACCTCATTCAGTATTATGACTTTCAATTATCTGATGAAAATTATGTCCAAAATAAACAACTTCAAACCTCAAACTTTTACCGCATTCAGTCGTTTTGTCAATTCGGTCTTGTTAATTATTGCAAGCCTACTCATCATCCGATAACAGATTAAAGAATTCAATTGAATCATTTAGCGAGAATCGGCTCCGCCATTTATAACCAAACTCCGTATTCCAACTTTTTTTTAATAGGGCGATTTTGTACAACAAGGTGATTAGCCAAAAACAATTTTATGATGACCTTAAATGTCAAAGCATCTTGCGAGCGTATTTGATTGATGGCAACATAAATTAATTAACGGTAATGTATAATTAAATAACTATTCCCCATAAAATGATAGAAAGTAGCGATAATCGACTAATGATTGTCGGAAAAAATGTAATGAAATATGGAACTTGGAACCTAGAAAAGCTTTTCCGCAGAAAGTTGTTTAGAGTAAATATTTACAATTTTCAGTGAAATATTCTTAAAAGAGTTTACATTCAAAATATTCTCCTCTTCTCTCCCCTTTTCGTCCCTTTTTTCTCTTTTTTTCAATTGGGATAGATACTCAAACAAGGTTAAGAATTTACAGAACAACATTTTTACTAAGACTCAAGTATCTGATTCATACGAACTGAAGCCCTACATAACAACATCATGTATTAGATAGGTTTTGGGGTTTGTGTTATAGATAATTTTATGAATGGACGTTACAGATCGTTTTCAGGATTTGAAAAACTCTAAGATCACAGTCATCAGTTTCCGTCCGTTCCGTACCCTCGAATTTTTTACTGCTCATAGTCTCCGGTTTTCCAGTACTTTCTAGAATATTCTAGTACTTTGTTTTGGAGACCTGCCAGATATCACACCTGATTGTCATATGGGTCACAATATATTCGTCAAGATCACGCTGTACATAACATTCGTTGCTCTAACACTCAGTGTAACGAGATTTGGTTCCTTTTGTCTTCGTTTCTAACCCCATTATGCATTTCTTTATTCCCTTTTCGCTTGATATATTTTGATATCATAGAAGAACTTATAATTCCTTTGTCGCCGAAACTGCAAGAAACGAAAGTGAATTAAGGGGACATTCCGGTTTGTTCGGTTCAAAAAATCAAATTTTGCTTAATCAAATTTGCTTAATCGATAGTTTTATCCTTCAAAAATAATATGTTAAAATTTAGAAACGAAATCTTAGGCGGTTCCAAAGTTATATATATAGTTCCGGTTCCGGAGTGACTCGACAAAATTTACAAACGTAGTCGAAAGATGAATAAAATGTTAAAAAAAACAATGGTTATATCTTTAATATTTTCTCTTTAAAAAAATCATGAAAATAACCTATTTTATCACCCGACAAACCGGAATGTCCCCTTAAATGCAAGCCTTAATACAAACACGAGTGAAGCCGGTGGGCAGATTTGCTAAATAAGGCCAAGACCGGATCCCGGTTGTAGTGCCGATGATGATAATGATGATGATGTTAATCTGAGTGAATCTTTAGTTCAATCTCTTCAACTATTACCAGCATAGAGCAATTTGGAGTTTACGGACGTACTAGTATAATTGTACGATGTTTTCCTACCTCAGGGGTATTTTTCAGCACAGGTATCTGGATTACTTATTTTCCTGAACGTCTATGTTATCAGTGTATATACTTTTATTATTATTTATTGGCCTGTAAGAACCCGAAAGTTCATGACCTCAGCGACTCGACTCCGCCATCGTTCCCTGTCCTTGGCACTCTCCTTCCACGCTTGACCATTCGATCCGACCTCCTCAAGGTCAAACCTTAAATTGTCCTCCCATATCCGTCGCGGCCGTCCTATCGGTCTCTTTCCCGTTGGGTTACCGTCAAGAATTCTATGTACGGTCCTATCGTTGCCCATTCGCGTCACATGTCCGGCCCATCTTAATCTTCGCGACCTGATTACTCTCACGATTGTAGATTTGTGGTATAGCTCTTCCAATTCGTGGTTGTGGAGTTTCCTCCATTGTCGTGCCTCCTCGTCATATTTACCGCCAAAGATACCCCTTACAACTTTATTCTCGAATACGCGAAATTTGTTTTCTTCCCGTTTTGTGAGAGCGCATGTTTCGCATCCGTATAGATAAATCGGCGTGATTATGGTTCTATAGACACGGAGCTTTATGTTACGTGACAGCAGTTTGGATTTCAGCAGTTTACTGACTGTGTGCGAACTAGCGGTATCGGAATGCAGTCTTTTGTTAATTTCCTTCGACATTTCGTTACAGGCCGTCACTATCGTTCCCAGATATTTAAATTCTTTAACTTTTTCGAATATCTTGCCTCTGACGTTTATATGTGTTCCCTGAGACGCACCTGCTCTCGCCGTAATCATGTATGTTCGTGTTCGTTTGTTTATCATTGTATGTCAACTCTCGATTATCCCCGAGCGATTTATCCACTTTGTGGGTTACCCGTGATGTCTGAATTCATTTTTTTAAGATGACAATTTCTTATTTATTGTACAAAAAATGGAATTAAGCAGCATGGACCAACCTGCAACCATTTGCAGATAGGAGGGAGTTTTATTGGTGAACAGTTCATACTTCTCCCTACCAATCGAATGCCCAAAAACAACACCTCTATAGATCATTCTCCATATTTATAAATCTTCTAATCGTCTTCGGAATATTATAAATCGCTTAATTAAAAATAAGATGTATCCAAGTGAATGTATTGAAAACTGGTATCTCTTGTAAGATAATAGCCTTAATATATTCCTAATAGCTTTTCAGTCCTTGGGAAAGATTAAAACTTCCTGTAACTAATCCCAAATTGGAACAGTTGACACAATTTTGCAACCGTAAACTTATTACCCAACAGCCGTAATAGCCCAAAGTCGTCACCTGAACCTACCCATACGTAAGTTACCTCCTTACCAACACAGTCCCTAAAGCATGCATTTTAACTTTTGTTTATTACTTATAGTTATTAATAATAGTTATAATCTATTGATTAGAACGACACGAATGTAGAATGCTCTATCTGATCTTATGTTTCCTCGTCGTTATACTGCCCAGGCATTCAAGACCAATATACATCGACACTTCCTTTCCTTATCCACTTCCTCTACATCCCTTTCTGCGCTCTGACATTTAAGGGAACTTCCAAATCCCCTTTTGTGGGCGCGTTAGTGTAAAAAAAAAACAAAAATAAAAGCAAATAAGGAATCATTCTTACTAAAACTTATAGGATCTAAAAGATGTAAAGTAAATATATCTTGCAATCTTAATAGAAATAAATTTTTATTGTTAATAAAAGAATGGTATTATCAAATCAAGGCTTCCATCTTCACAGTCTTAGAGAATCCTTAAGAACTATTCGCCTAATATGAAGAATTAAAATTTACAATTATTTATCACAATCCTCACATATTCGCAGAGGCATATTAAACAACTACGTCTGAGTCTAATTAACAACATGCGTTGTTGCCCTAAAGGAAATAAACCGTTGAATAAGGTAATTAAAGAAGAAGCTCGTCAAAATTTTAATAACCTTGGGCTTTAGAATTAGCGTTCTATTGAACTCATTTCAATTAACCGCCTGAAAGATTATTATTTACAAATGAAAGATTATTATTTACAAATGTAGACTTGAAGTGATTAGTGTAGATCTACATCACAATGAATCAGAACCATATTTTTTTAACAAAAGTGCAAGGTTTTCCTCTACGAAATGCGTGTTTGAAAATGTGGTACAATATTGGAGCTGAAGCTGTCATTCTCCGTAATAAGGTTAGAACGTAACTATTTAATATTTGATTTGGTCGGAGACAGGGTTATGAATGCTTTAGAAATGATATCAATTCGATAGACCTCTTTTTTAAACGGGGGATTGCTAATTCAAAATATTATTCTCTATTCAAGATACTATGTCAGGTGCTACTTTTCATAACAAAAGAGCACGGGAAGTTAATAGATTTTCAGTGATTAATTTACGTCCCAAATTTACGTTGCTTCAATTGACTTTTTTTAATTTAGTAAGAGCTACGTCTTAAAATAACTATAAACTGTGGAATGAACCTTTTTACTTATTTATTCGCCGATCGCCAATCATTCATGGATATGTTAAGGGATTCTAATGAGAAGGGATTCTTTATTTGTGGGTACGCTAAGAGGTTTTCTATTCATGGATATGCCAAGGGATTCTTTGTTTGGTCAATTCGATGATAGTGCATTTTATATTTAATCGTAAGCTTAGGATATGCCTAAAAATTTAATAGAGCAAATTTCCGATGATTTTTCATGTGTACCAGACGATCAACCTTTTTCAGACGATGAAGCTGACATGATTGAATTTAATGCTTTTTTCTGAAGCCAAACTAATGATTCAGTAGTAAATACTGAACTTCAATCTCAGATTTTGATCTTTTTTAAAATAGTTTTTCGAATAATTTTGACAGGATAGGTGGCTTCGATATTGGTCTGTAGGATTTTAAACCAGTCCAAGTCTTTCCAGGCGTCAGGAACCTCATCATTTTATCTACTTCCGAGGTCCAAGTACATGAGTAAGTCTAAAGATTGCCGTGATTGGCATTCCTTTAGTTGGAAACTTTTTTATAAGGTTGGCAACTAAGTAATTGCCGATTTTTTCAGATAAATAAAACACATTTTTTAAATACAGCAAATAAACTTTAATCAACGATGTATTTTCCATTTGGTTCGATGACCTTTTGCCATCTTTATGGCAACTTCATAATTCCACGTTCGTTGAACTTCTAGTCGTAATCGGCAAAAAACTGAAACAAGTGCGATTTCACAGCGTGATCGTTATTGAAAATTTTACCATCCGAAGAGTCTTGCAAAGATCGAAAGAAATGGTGATCTGATAAAGCAAGGTCAGGTCTATATGGTGGATATAATATCAATTCCCAACCAAGCTCCAAAAATTTTTAACGAGGGACCAAAGATGTATATGGCCTAGCGTTATCCTGGTGAAAAATGACATCTTTTCGATGGATCAGCTCTGGCCGTTTTTCGTTGATCGCTGTATTTAATCTGTCCAATTGTTGACAGTACACATCCGAATTGTTCGTTTGATTTCTTGGAAGCAGCTCAAAATGCACCACACCTTTCCAATCCTACCATATTGAGAGCAAAATCTTCTTTTGGTGGATATCAGCTTTCGAGGCGGATAATTTTCGATTGGCGTTACTGTAAACAACCCATTTGTCATCACCAGTGATGATTCGTTTCAAAAAAAGGTCGGGTTCATCGCGTCTAAAATGCAAATCGCAACCGTTGATGAGCTTCGTTAAATGAATTTCTTTCAAATCATGGTGAACCCAAACATCAAGCTTTTTAAAGGGTTTCATACGTTTTAAATGTTTCTCAATCCTTGTATGTGACACACTTAACTTTTTTGCTATCTCTCGTACAGTTACTTGGCGATTGGACTCGATTATTGATCATTATTAAGCTCACCTGGTCGACTTGATCATTGTTCACCTTTCAGTGAAAACTCACCGGAACTAAGTGCCATTTCCGGCACTGACTTTCGTTTAAGGCTTCTTCACCATACAAATCACTAACTTTTTAGCAGCTTGTGCTGCGTTCTTCATTTAAGCAAATAAAAAAGTAAAATATGACGTAAACCCTCGTTTTTGCACTCCATATTAAAACTGACGTCAAACTAATACCTTTTCACAAAAATACGCGCAATTTGCTTCTAAAGCAAACTGGCGGCTAACAAATGTCAAAAGAGAAAAAATATGCCATTGACAGAAGCCATTAAAAAATATAGCCAAAAACATAGGCAATTCCTTAGTTGCCAACCTGATAGTTTTCGTTGTCATCATCATCATCATCATCATCATCATCATCATCATCATCATCATCATCATCATCATCATCATCATCATCATCATCATCATCATCATCATCATCATCATCATTATCATCATCATCATCATCATCGGCACTACAACCGGGATCCGGTCTTGGCCTTATTTAGGAAGTCCTCCCCACCAGTATCCGGTCCATATCCGAGACTTGTTAAATTGTCCATAATAATTTGTTTTTCCGGGCAAGGTTATTAGCCTTGCGCCAACCTTTCTCAGGATATCGCTGCATGCATTGGTTCACTACTTGGTCGGTGCCAAAGTAGCTATCCAGGGGTGTCACATGGAGACTGCATGTCAACTTGGATTGAACAAGGACAAGGATCGTCCTGGCCTTCGCCGGGTAGCAGAGACTTTGCCTTGTATGTTCGCTCCCACACCCCCATTCGTTGGCAACTAGGTAATAAATCGGGAATTACTTAGTTACCAACCTGATAGTATAAATCCAGTAATTAAATTGTGTTCTCTTGGAATATTATTCAGATATTAAGGATTCAAGATAAATAAACGGACCTTTTCAGTAAAATTTGACAGCATTTCGATTTTAATCAAAAACAGTTTTATTTATCCAATTATTACCCTTTTTTTTGTTGGCCAGCGTCTGCCATATTTCTACAAGAACCATTATTCTTTCGTCGTAAAAATCTGGGGTTTTATTTTTGAAAAACTGACGCAAGTACTATTCGGAGTCCTCTTTTGAAATTGTTGCGATTTTAAATTAGGTTTCCTGTAAATCTCAAATTTATATACAATAATTTTATGCCGCGGTAAAATTACAGAGTTGACTCTTTGAACCCACTCTCGTGATTTCTCTTCAGTTTACGAACATTCAAGGGTAAATTGCGGAAGTGAGAGAAAACAATAACAGAGACACATCAATAATCTAGAATTATCTATAAATATCAATGGCGTCGGTTTTTGTTGTAGTCTTCTGAAAGTTTTGGTTTTTTTTTTTACACAAACGCGCGCACCAAAGGGGATTTTGGAGTGCCCTTAAATGCCAGATCACAGTGCGAGCGGAAGGAGAGTAAGTGGATAAGGATAATAGGAATCAATGTACATTGGTCTTTAAATGCCTGGACATTGCAACGTTGTCGATCGTTGCTACAAGCTGTATTTAGGTTGTGGGTGTATTGCGTAAAATCAATGTTCTAGGTTGATTCTTAACCCTAACGTAAAATTAGGCCGAACAAATAAATAATAAAGTTTTAAATAGGTTTTTTTTTTTTTTTACTCTTCACTCTGAAGAGGCGAACCTATAGCGCCGAGTAGGGGCCCCGAGATGCCATCAAATATCTGTTGCAGTTCTTTTTGAATAGTTTCAGGCAGTAACGCTCCGGGAACACTCGCGTGGGAAGGGAGTTCCACAGCTTTCCCGCTCTGTAACGGAACGAGTTCTGATGCAGGGATGTTCGCGCCGTCGGGAGATGAACCACAAACGGGTGCGATCCGTCAGATTGTCTTGTGGAGATATGTGCTCCGAATTACGTGGAACAATACCAAGAATCTCCGAAGAACAGCACCCGTGATAATATTTGTAAAACAGACAGAGGTCGGCTACGCGCCTTCGATGTGATAGCGACTGTAGTCCCGACGTCAGCGCCGAGTCTCCGATCAGGCGGATCGCTCGTCTCCGTATGCTCTCAAGTAGGTTGAGGGTATGTTTAGGAGCCGAGATCCAAACATGAGAGCAATGTTCGAGCGCGGGTCTAATTTGGGATTTATATAGGAGATGAAGTTGGGCCGGAGTAAAATATTTTTTGGCTCTAAAAAGATAACTCAGTTTTCCTGAGGCTGGCCTGGCGATACTCGACACGTGTTTATGCCATGATACATTTCCACAGACCGTGACGCCGAGCAATTTCAAGCTTTCTCCAGCCTCGTGGGCCTCGATGATCCACTTTTCTTGGTGAATGTTGTATATTACGTCTTCGCTGCATTGAAGTCGACAAGATTGGCCTTTCCCCACTGCAAGGCCTTATCTAGATCCTGGTTCAGAGAGTCAATCTGTCTACATCTCAGCCGATGCGACGTAGATGCACCAATCAGCCGAACACTCGAAAAGGAGGAAACAAGCGTACTATCATCCGCAAAACTGAACACTCTGTTATCCGTTGTCTCCAACAAATCATTTATGTGAACCAAGAACAAGGTTGGAGCCAAAATAGAACCTTGGGGCACCCCCGAATTAACAGGATACAGATCCGAACCCTCGCCGTCCACAACCAGCCGAATCGATCGATACTCGAGGAAGCTCCTCGTCCAGTCGCAAAGCTGTTGGGAAAGTCCATATGAACGAAGTTTGCTCAGCAATGCCCCGTGCAAGACGCGGTCAAAAGCATTGGAGATATCCAATGCGACCGCCCTTGACTCACCATGCCGTTCAATCGCAGATGTCCATATATCGGTAATAAGTGTCAAAAGGTCTCCTGTGGACCGTCTGCCACGAAATCCGTATTGACGATCATTCAGAAGTCCGTTGCACTCCAAATACTTAACCAACTCTATATTGATGACTTTTTCCATTACCTTCGATAAAATAGACAGTAATGCTATCGGACGGTAATTTAGTGGGAGACACTTTTTTCCCTTCTTTGGGATTGGCTGAACTCGAGCGATTTTCCAGCAGGCAGGAAAGGTCCCCCGTGCATAAGATAAGCGTCTGCCAAGAACCAGCGATAGTTCTGGAGCACAGTTCTTAAGGACTATTGCTGGTATTCCGTCCGGGCCGGTTGCCTTCCTACAATCCAGTTCACGTAGAATCCGTTGAATACTGCGCGGACGAAATCTCACATCCCGCATGGAAGACTGTACCGGCGAGATCACAGGTGGCTCCAAAAGGCCGGGATCGAAGTTTGAATTCGCGGAAAATAAATATTCGCGAACACATTAGCTTTATCCTTTCAATTCGTAACTACCGTCCCGCTGTCTGTCACCAACGGAGGGAAAGAGGAGGATGCGAAGCTACCGCTGACAGCTTTTGCCATTGACCAGAAGGAGCGCGAACCAGTTGGGCACCGAAGGAGCTTATTGATCACCCTATCGTTGTGAGCCTTCTTTGCGGTATCAATCGCCTGGTTGCACGCGTTTCTGATTCTAACAAAATTCGTTCTGTTAACATCGGTGGGATTGGAGCGCTATTGCTTAAAAGCTCTATTTTTTGCCGCTGAAATCAGCTCGCATTTTTTATCAAACCAAGGTTTATCAGACGAACTTCGTTTGATGGAATGTGGAATATACATCTCCATCCCCAGAAGAATAATCTCTGATACCGACTCCGTGCAAGCGTTAACAACGGAGTTTCCGAAGCACACCTCGGACCATGGAAAGGATGCGAAGAAATCTCGCAAATCGTCCCAGTTAGCGGCCGCATGCTTCCATACATGGCGAAGCTGCCTAGACCGGTTATTCGCTTGATATGCAAGTGCCTGCGCGACAGATACCAAGCAATGATCTGAGTTTCCCAGTGGCGCAGAAAACTCTACGGTATAAATACTCGGTTCGGATGTCAAAAACAGATCCAGGGTGTTCGCATAATCGCCTCGGGCATCCGGCACTCGCGTTGGCTCTCCCACGAGTTGTGTCAAGTTGTGGCTTACAGCAAACATCTCCGCCAGCCTCCCGCCTCGTCGGTGCCTATATTCATGTTCAGTGGTAAGCAAACAGAACAATTCTACTCGTGCAAGGGTGTATTGAAGAGATCGGGACAATTTATAATCTGATGGTGCAATGTCGATAGGATACGGTATAGCATCAAAACTTCCGATTTAAGGTTTCTTGATTTTCACCGGGCTATTTAAGGTGGACGACATCATGATGAAGGACAACATACTTTTCCTGTTCATCAATTCCAGCTTCTTTAATTTTTTCGATTAGTTGATTTAGCCACAATAATTTCTGGCAATAGAAAATCAATTCAATCGGTTGCCCAGGTGATAATAGCTCATAGTGTAATGCCACAGTAATCATTCAATCCAATCAATCGAAATTTGCCACCTTTTGTGGACCACCGTATCTTTGCGAATAAATCCGTTTTCGTACACTACGTGATTCTTCCCACTTCAAAAACGACTTGCCAGATCAAATTCAATTCGTTAAATGTATTCACTCAGTTCATGAGGCATACAAAGGTTTTTGACAGGGTTTAGAACCATTTACTGGTCGATCTTCAGTTCCTTAACGGTCCTCTTGAACCTTATGCATGACTTTATCAGACTTTTCGGTGATAGGCCAACCAGAGGGAAGGTTATCTTTCACGTCCAAATTACCAGAGCAAAAGCAGACGAATCATTCCTTAGCAGTAGATCGTGATAGAGCACCTCCACCATAAACATTTTAATCTTTCCACACATACAAGGTGGCGCAAAATTAATCATTCAATTTTATTTTTGAATTAATTTTATTAATTAATTAATAAATAAAAAAAATGATTTTGAGTAATGAGATCTTGATTTGGACCTTTACAATTTTTTCTGTTAAATGGAAAAGACGATATCCGTCAAGTGGCTACCGCCAGTGTTGATACACATTTGTACCCGTTTTATCACATTTTCCATGACTTACCGCAAGATTTTCGGTGATAACTGTTCGCATTCCTATCGAATATTCTCCCTAAGGGCTGCGATTGTCTCAGGCTTGTTGGCTTAAAACCCGCGACTTCAAGTAGCCCCAAAGAAAGAAGTCTGAGATGGTTAAATCGGGCGACCTTGCTGGCGATGCCAAATCGCCAAAACGGGAGATTACGCGACCAGAGATGCTTCCTTCACAATATCCATTGTGGCTCGTGCTGTGTGTGCGATTGCACCATCTTGTTCAAACCAAGCCGCGCTCATCCAATTCCGGCAGTAAGAAGTCGTTTATCATAGCCCTATAGCGTTGGCCAGTAACGGTGACCATATTGCCGAATGCGTCCTTAAACAAACCGCACCACGCAGTGCCTTTTAGTGGATGTAATGCCTCTTCGTGCATCATGCGCGGATTTTCAGTTCTCCAGAAACGAAGATTTTGCTTATTGACGTAACCGCTTAAGTGGAAATGTGCCTCGTCGCTCATGATGATTTCCGACACAAAATCGTCCCCCTCGTCCTCGACACAATTGTTCCACGGTCTTGCGGAGTATAGCACTCCATTGCTTGTCTGTTTGTATACTGCAACTGCCTAGTTCAGAAATGTCAAATATGATGGACGTACGGCGCCATTTGCAAAAATTATTACATCTTCCGATAGCGTGATTAATTTTGTGCCACACTCTTCCCTTTATTTTAATGAAATTGTGAAATATAGTCGATTTGCTTCGGAAATTTAGCTTATCTTTGCCTCACAATGATTTTTAACATGACGCACCAATCACAATGAAATTGTTACCAACAACCAGCTGATCCGCCATCTGTTAGATAAAAAAAATGCCAAAAGCAGCTAGCCGTTTCAAAGTTATGACACTTTTAAATTAAACCGTTTCAAAGTTATTCCACTTCTAAATCAAATATATAAATCTATTTCCCCAAACTAATACTTGATTTGCGTTTTAGTGTTGTCAGGTGACTCTGGTGCAGCCGGGTTGAATTGAGTGTATTCTTGTTCTAATGATATCAAATTTCCATTTATTTATTTTTTCCAAGTGCTCTACAAATGTGTTTACTTTCTATTAATTATTTCTCATCCTATCCCATTATGGTAAGTTGTGTAATTCTGTTTTGATTTATTGTATTTTACTCCTCTCAGGAAAGGTGCAAAGTCTATCAGCCAAACTCTAAAAATTAAACAGAAATTTTTTCCAACCATTTTATGAGGCCTGCAGCTTAATAGGATGATAGTAGTAGGGTTATAGGGCTTCCGGGACAGTTTCTGGCTCAAAAGCTCTTTTCTGCCCCAAAGCTCTATGTGAAGGTGTAGATGTGTGTGTTGTGTGGTGAGTGTTGATAGTGGTATGTGATTAATGGGTGGTGGGATTCTTAAGTGAGGTGTAAATAGTAGTATTTAGTGTATTTCTTATGAGTGTTGGTATTAATAGTGATATTTTGTGGTTGCGATTAATGGTTGTGGGTTCTTATGTGGGGTGGAAACTAGTAGTATTGGTATTAATTGGGTATAGTTTGTAGTGTTCTTATCGCTGTAGTTGTTGGATTTTGTGCTTTTGATGCTCTTGGGTTTTTGCAGGTGGTGGTGATGAATGCTTTTATTGACTATTGGGCTTTTTCTATGTGGTGGTGAGTATTGGGGCTTGTGGTGATATCGGTGCTTTTTTTGTTATGGGTTTATGTTTTTGCTAATGGATTTATGCTTAGGTGGTGATATCGGGGCTGAATGGGTAGTGCTTTAGGCTTTTGTCTCGGTTGTAAGCTGTTAATTGTGGTAGAAATAAAAAACGTTGTCTGGGTTGTGCTTTTGGCTTTTGTCTCAGTTGTAATCTGTTAATTGTGGTAGAAATAAAAAAACGTTGTCTGGGTTGTGCTTTAGGCTTTTGTCTCGGTTGTAAGCTGTTAATTGTGGTAGAAATAAAAAAACGTTGTCTTTGGTGTGCTTTTTAATCTTATTATCATTAAGCTGAGTAATATAAACGGGGATTTTGTTGTTTGTGGGTTTGTATGGGAAATGGGTTGTTTTTTAATCTTATTATCATTAAGCTGAGTAATATAAACGGGAATTTTGTTGTTTGTGGATTTGTATGGGAAATGGGGTGTTTTTGCTGGAACTTAAACTGACTTCCCCTAAGACGCAGAGCTAAGCTAGTTGACTTCACCTAAGACGCAGACCTAAGCCAGTATTCAAACGAACAATAACAAGGCGGAGGCGGGGGCCGGGGGGCTTTTTGCTGTATGATGTTGATGAATGGGTTGGGCTTTTGGCTTTTGTCTCGGTTGTAAGCTGTTAATTGTGGCGGAAATAAAAACAACATACAAACCCAGTGCAGAAAAACCTAGATTTCTTGATAATCATAAATGAAATAAAAACAAATTCATATTTTAAAGAAATAACATGTTTTATTTTTATCGTCTTCCATTTAGGAACTTTTCCAACAGAAAAACATTTTGTAGTGCACAGCATTTATTGTGGTTTGTACATTTCATTTCATTGGGATAGAGACGCTTCAATTCCCTTAAATTAGGACATCCAACTTCTTCAATGTCCGTTACTTCAACATTTTCATTCTGTAGTAATTCCTTCATCCATTGAGTTTTTTCCATTCCTTTAACGTAAACAATAGAATCTTGTATATTATCTTGAAGATATTTTCTAACTTCTGAAAATGTTGTGACTCCTCCATTCCAGGTTAAACCATGATGATTGTGATAAAGCCATTGAGCTTGCCTTCTTAGCGATGGTGATAGCTGATTAAACTTGTATGGTGGTTTTAAGATGAAATGCTGATGATGTCCATTGCGCAGTACAGCTATTTCCTTTGGAATAAACTTATTATTTGATCCTCTGAATCCTTGAACGTCGAAAATAAAATACATTTTCAATTGTGCGTGCGTATATGTGTTTCTTCAGCGAGAGCTAACAGACAAGTAACGATTACATTTCTCGAGAAACTATTTGACTCAATGGATTATAGTTTATAATGCGATCGTGTAACATCAAACAGTATGCAGACGTATTAGGAGGAATTATTTTTGATGTTTTAATTTCAATACGAATATCAACTGGTCCGTTTTTTATTATTTCACTTTGATGTCTGCAATCTATTACGAAAATTGTCGCTTGTGATTTGAATGCTTCTCTTGACAATAAAGGTTCAGCAACTAGGCGATTATAGAAGGTTTTTTGAAAGTTACAGTACATATTGTATAGTAAGCTGTAGTTATTTTTATCAAATGATAGATTTAAATCTTCACATGGATAAGCATCGGAATTTAAATAGGCTTTCACATTAGTAATGTTACAATGATCAAAATTAGCTGGATTTTCTTTAAGTAAATTACGTTTGTTGGTTTGCAGAGCAAGGATAATATAGCGCGGCTTTTCCATTTGAGAGGTTGTCTTCACATTCCAAATATGATGATTAGTACTAGGTAAGGCAGGATATTCATATAGATCCCAGTTCCGGAAAGCAATTTTCATAGATTGTCCATCATTAATAGGTTTGTATAGCTTTAATTTGAAAGAATCAGACAATGTAATGTGAGGAATTTTCCATTGTATTTTCAACAAGTTTATCCTTGCTTTTTCATCTGCGTCAGAAATTAATGAATTGTCATCTGTACGGGAGCGTGTTAGAATTAAATCATGGCGTCCGTTTGGAATTACTCTTTTGTAGTCTTCAGCAAATCCCAATAATTTATTTAGGGGTATGCAAAAATTAAAGTAGAAACCATTGACATTGATTGAGGAATCAGGAGACCAAGATGCATTAAACAGCATATCACTTTCATTTTTATTTAAAGAAATATAATTTTTAATAGTTGATGTGATGCCGGCATTACGATTGCTATCAATTTCCACACCATTTAATTCATAACGAATTTCGTCGAATAAGAAAGCTACTCCATTATTCACAAGTTTTGTTTTCTCAACTGCCGATCCATCAGTTTTCGATACAGTACCTTCAATATAAATGTAACTTTCTGACGGCAAGATATTAAGATTTTGATGTTGGACACAGATTTGAATGATGTCATTTTTCTCGAAATTATTCAAGTATGGCGAGTATGTATGATATTCCAATTTTGAGATACTCTCCTCAAATTCTGGTTCTTCGAAAATATTCAGCATGTCTTTTGTTAGATTTAATTTAATTTTTCAATCTGTATCCCAATGATAGCAGAAATTGTTGATTTTGTAGAGTAAGTTTTGATGTTCTCTTAGCAGAAGTTGAGAGTATATTGGTAGTGTTAATGGTAGCACCTGTGCTTTTATTATATGAGGGATGAGATGAGCTGTCATATATTATCATTGCTGGCGTTTAAGGTGTAATCGAGCTGTTACCGTTTCACCTCGAAAGTTTATAAAATTTCCGTTTTGATCTAAGAGATTCAATGTTATAGAACTTATCCTCTTAGCGTTCACTGGTAAATAGATAACATTGCGAGGAACTTCAACTATTTTATAGCCCGGACTAACGTTAACCGAAAATTCGTGTAGTATATGAGCAGGTCGATTATTGATATATGATTCATCAATTAAACTACATTCAATTCGCACAATGTTTACTCTGTTTATATCAACGTAAAGATCTGATTCATGCACTTTATTTGCTTCTAGCTTTTTCTTGCTGAACCCCAGAAGCGATCCAATAGAGTTAGGTTGGGAAAAATCTATTTCTACAGTACTATAAATTACACATTTTAAAGTATTATTATTTGCTTGTATTTTGATTGATATTTTATTATCGTGGTTCTCATTATACAGTTCGATAATTTCTTGAATAATGTCATCTATATCTTCAATCTCATATGATCCAATAGGAAATTCTATTACGTCATCACCAAAATGAAATAAATTATTAAATACATCAACATTAGGTATAGAATTGTAGGTCTGGAAGTCAACTAAACCGCATACATAATCAGAATTTAGGATTATTGGAGGAAAGTACTCTGCGGTGAGAGTAGATTTGTTTCCGCTTAACGTTAGTGTTAACGACATTACTGTTTCGAATGAAATAAAACACAAACTCTAGTTTTCCTCTACTTATTTATATTTTTCTTCAATTAAAAACTTCAAACAGAGATGGCCACATATAAATGTATTGTAATTTTGATATTTGTTATAATTATAATGGATATTTTCACCCAGATATCTTACAACCTCTTTAGGCGGTCTTAAATTACCGAAACTGTCGAAATATTTCACGATATTTTTATGTTTACTATATGCTACCCAATGGGTTCCTGGTCCACTCTCATTGTCTAAATTAATTACACCACATTCTATGTCAAGTGATTTAATCGGTAATTTATCTCTCATGTAAACACCCCGAAAATTGGGTATATTGATTTTTCCAAATTTAGCAATATCAATATTGGTGAGAGGACGATTGGGTAGCAAATTTAAAAGTTTTTTGAATCTTGAGGTTTTAGGAAAAGACCAAATCCCTTTTTATAGGGTTGTAGATAAAGCCCTTTGCCTTGATTAATTTTTATTCCTTCCATAGCTTGATTGTGCCGTTTGTTCTCTTCCAGCTGTTCTTTGGCTACTTTTGATTCTTTTATTGCTTTAACTACTCCTGCAGCTCCTCCAGATAAAGATCCAACCGCTGATAATGCAGCTAAGATGGGTAACAGTGGTAAGAAACCTCCCCGTTTCGGTAGCGGTATAACTCTGGGAATTGTAATGTTTCTTCTTTTATTTTTGATAATCTTTTTAGCTGCTTGTAAAGCTGTAACTGCGATTGTGTCTGGATCCTCGGCTCTTGGCTCCCTAATAGCGGTTCTAGCCTCTGTTATAGCTTTTTTGAATAAATCGCTTCGCTTGCAACGTGAACGTCTTTTCAATGTTTTAGATTGACAGCCCATGCCGAGTGTTGTTTTAGCCTTCATCACGTTCGTAACCAATAGGCTATTTAATTTCTCTGATATAGAAGAGTCTTTCGCCTTTACCCTCTGCCAGGCTTTTTCCGTTAGAATTTTATCAGCAATATGTCGATCGGACAAGTTTTTGTTATTATTGTATGCAATATCGTGTTCGCGACAAGCTTCATCCAATTGATTAATTCCACGATCTCCTCTAGCAAGACGTTCTTCTAATTTAGTTCCAGGTCCACAGAAATTATATGACGGAAGATGCAACTCAATCGGTAGTTTATTAATTAGGGAATTCACTAATCCGTGTCCTTGGAATGATTGTTTTCGACTGACTGGATACACTCGGTAGTCTATCATTTTAATAGCACTTTATTAGTATATGTGCTGATCAATGATTAAATGTCCACCTATAAAAACACTGTCTTTTATATTGATTAGATTCATTCAGTTGTAAAATGCGGTTCATAAAACAACAACAACAAAATATTATTAAAGTTAAAAATTTTGATACTGAAATTCAGGAACATAGGAAACATGGAGCATTTTTCCCAAATAGTGTTCGAGGAATAATTGTCGGACCATCAAGCTGTGGAAAGACTAATGTCATGCTGAGCATTATTGTCGATCCCAATGGCTTAAAATTTGAAAACCTATACATATACTCAAAGTCTTTGCATCAACCAAAGTATGCATACTTGAGAAGGTTAATAAAGTCTATCAAGGGTATGGAGTACAATGAATTTTCAAATAATTGTGAAATTATGGCACCTTCTGAAGCAAAACGAAATTCAGTATTTATATTTGATGATGTTGCATGCGATAAACAAAACAACATTCGAGAATATTTCTGCATGGGACGACATAACGATGTGGACAGTTTCTACTTGTGTCAATCGTATACGCATATACCAAAACATTTGATTCGAGACAATGCAAACTATATAGTTATATTTAAACAAGACGAACTTAACCTGAAGCACATATACAATGATCATATAAATTCCGATATGACATTCAATCAATTCAAAGAATTATGCGCAAAATGCTGGAAAGATGTATTTGGTTTCTTGGTTATCAATAAAGATTCTAGTGTAGATAAGGGACGATATAATAAATCTTTTAAAGAAATTGTATCTATATCAAACTGATCAGTCATTAATCAGCTGTTTATACGATAACATTGGAACGGTCCTCTGTTTTAACCGCCCTGCTTGAAGAAACCGCTTGTTTGAAGAACCCGCTCTGTTTGAAGAAACCGCCTGTTTGGAATCGCCCTGTTTAAAGAACCCGCCTGTTTGGAATCGCCCTGTTTAAAGAAATCGCCCTGTTTGGAATCGCCCTGTTTAAAGAAATCGCCCTGTTTGGAATCGCCCTGTTTGAAGAGACAGCCTGTTTGGAATCGCCCTGCTTGAAGAAACAGCCTGTTTGGAATCGCCCTGTTTGGAACCGCCCTGTTTTTTATATACAAATATGGACGTTAATGAAAATTTACTTAAGGATCTCATACAAACTAAAAAAGCTCTGAAAAGAAAATATATGCTTCTCAAAGCTGGAAAAACTACGAAGGAAATGGAATTTGAAAATACTTTTAAGCCTATAGTCGAACCCTTAAAAGAACTCGTGAAAAATGTTAAAAGTGGTAATACTGATGCTGCCGATACCGAAACCGATATAATTGATAAAGTAAAGCATCAACAACTCAAACGACGCCGACTACAATTCCAAGACTCTCCAGAAACAATCCAAAGTTCTCCAGAAACAATCCAAAGTTCTCCAGAAACAATCCAAGGGTCTCCAGAATCAGTCTCCTTTCAACCATCTGACGGGGATCTTTCATTTAGAACACCTGCTAATTCCAATGATCTTAATCAAAGTACACCATATAACCGAGCTTCGCCATCAGATCAGAATCGTGATAAGATCTATGGTCCGTATTTCGACCTACAATCAAATTCAACGAAATTAGGTACATCAAGTTTTGTAATTAATGACCAAAAGGATTTCGTTATTGATGGTGAAGTCTTCCATGGAACAGATGGTCTTTATGAATTAATTTTTAGGAAAATTCCTAGAAAAGCTCGATATGACAATGAAGATTTGGAACAATATTTTAAGATTTTACAAAAAACAAATGCACACTTGAAAAATCACGATAGTACCTCACAAGTTAAAGGTAACAGAGGACCCAAATATAAGCATATTATCCGACCTTTACTTCAAATGTCTAAGAAGAAGAAGACAATTGGAAAAGCATACAACGATAATTCATATTCTAATAACCCTGTTGATTATATCTATTGGGATAACGCTAATGAGCTCGTTGATAGACTAAGACTTTTAATTGCATCTCAAAGAGCGGGAAATAATAATCTCCAAAATGAAATAAACTCAATTGTTGAAGAACTTCGCGAAGCAAATATTATATATTAACATCAGTACATGACAAGTAAATAATTATAAGCAAGATGAGTGTTGACAAGTTCGGAAGGAGCTTCAAGCGCTCTCATAATTCAATTATTGGACCTCGAGGACCACCTGGAGAAGGATTTAAACTATTACCTAATGGTGATTTTGATATGAAAGGAAAATGTTTGAATAATGTCGGAATACCTAAAGCCGTACACCAAGCTGTCAACAAAGGCTACATAGACGATACCATAGATTTTCAAAATAAATCCATATCTATACTTCAAGAATATGTTGAGAGTAATTTCAACGCTCTTACAGAGGTAATCAATGCAAAAACCTTAAAACTACACTTAAATGGGTACTTTGATGGTGATCATAAAGCTTTGAAGAATATCAAAGAACCAGCTGATGCTGATGATGCTACAACAAAAAAGTATGTTGATGAACTATTAGAAAATTATCTTCGGGTCATGGATGAAAAATTGGAAAAAAATGATGAAATATTACGCACGTACATTGATGATCAAAATTTTAATACACTTGATTTATTGAGAAAGTTTAAAGACTATTTCCTCGATATACTTGAGAAATTTAAAAAGAGCAATGATAAGAAACTCGAAGAGCCCACCCCAGAATATAATCATAAAACAAAGAAGTATCCTCCAATTTAAGAGTTGCTATACTAGTACGTATTAGAAATTCAATTGGAAACCATGTCAACTTTAATCTCGGATGAAATTTTAAATTTTTTACTAAACAATCAACCCAACACTATACTTGAGGAACATTACAAAGAGATCTTAAATTGTATCGGATTTCTAAGGAAATTTGAAAACGTTCCTTCCGTCGAGACTATTCACGGACACCATTACACCAATTGCCCTTGGTCATCCAATACATGTAAAGCGGGTCCCGATACTTGTTCATGTCATAGAATTGAAAGGGTGTTGAACCGAATAAATACTTTATTAGCATTTTATAAGAACAAAAACCCCTAGTATGCTGTTGTGATTCGAATTGAAAACATGTCCAATATAAATACTACTGCGATTCTTAATGAGATTTTGAAATTTTTAAAAACCAAACAACACATTCTACTTGATGAGCACTACAATGAGATACTGGATTACATTTCATTTTTAAGGAACTTATCCTGCAACACGTGCCATTTTCAGGAAAATCTTTGCAAAAATAAATCAGACACTTGCGCTTGCGTTATGAATGAACATAAAATGATTAAAATTAAGAAACTGATGTTACTGTATGAAAGATTAATAAAATAAAATTAAAAAAATTATAAAAGATAACAAATTTCGCTTTTTTATTCATTATTGTGTGGACGATGAGTAAACGAACTGTTGTTGAGGAATTGCATAAACCTGCACGAAGACATTTTATCAGACGGCGAGTTATAATCAAGGGGTTTGATGACACATGGCAAGCGGATTTGGTAGAAATGATACCTTATAGCAAGGAAAACAATGGACATAACTTTTTACTAACTGTAATTGATACATTTTCAAAGTATGCGTGGGCAGTTCCTTTGAAGAATAAAAGTGCATCATCCATAACAGAAGCTATGAAATCAATTTTCAGTAGTTCCAATCGAATACCAAAAAATCTACAAACTGACGATGGCAAGGAGTTTTTCAATAAAATCTTCCAGGTTCTAATGAAGACGCATAAAATTAATCATTATTCGACGTATAGTATATTGAAAGCTTCAATTGTTGAACGGTTCAATAGAACGCTTAAAGAGAAAATGTGGCGAGAATTCAGTTTTAATGGCAACTATAAATGGCTACCGATCCTAAAAGGCTTGCTCCACGAATATAATAACTCTATACATAGAACAATAAAAATGCGACCAGTTGATGTAAATAAAAAAAATTCTAAAGATCTATTATCATCGGCTTACAATCACATTAAAATCGCTCCAAAGGCTAAATTTAAAGTTGGCGATAAAGTTCGAATAAGCAAATTTAAACATGCTTTCGAGAAAGGCTACACACCCAATTGGACAACTGAAATATTCACGATAAAAAAGACCAACCTAACCAATCCTATCACATATTTACTTGATGATTCTCAAGGTCAACCCATTCAAGGGAGTTTCTATGAAAAAGAATTACAAAAAACCAACCACCCCGATATATTCCTTGTGGAAAAAGTACTGAAATCTAAAGGCAACAAAGTATATGTAAAGTGGCTTGGTTTCTCAAATGATCATAATTCATGGATTAATAAAAGCCAGCTGATATGACAAATCAAAGCATTATGGAAATAGCAAAAGACCTAATCGTAGAGTGTACTGTCACAAGAACATTTGGTGTAGGCTATCTTGTTCGCTTGCCTAACAATAAAGAAGGGTTATTGAATTGGAGCAATCACAAAAGAAGAATATATAGACCATTTGTTAATGAATTGATTAAATGTAAAATTATAAATGAAAAGGATGGATACATAGACTTGATTAATGTTGAATAAATAAAACACACACAGTTATTTCAATAGTAATATTCGTATTATTTATTTATATATATATATATATGTGATTTCTTAAGATATATTCATGTGATATGTTTGTTTCGCTTTCCTCATATCTAACAATTCGTAATTTGATTTGTAATCTGTATCATATTTTGTTATGTGCTCGATTTCTCCATTGCTCAGAATTCTTTCAGATTCATATTCACGATATTCAAAGCATTTAATTATCAACGATCTTCTCTCAAAATTACTATCATAAGAACATCGGATTTTTAGTTCTTTGTCGCCGTCAAACTCCAATTTGAAATGTCTATAAAAGATGTGTTGACTTTCGATATATCCAGCAATATTCATTTCCTTTCGTATTAAATCTTGCCTGAACGCCTCTATTGCCTCCTCCACACTCACATATTTAAAGGTGTCAACATCTTCAGTAATTTCCTTGTCATTAGTTGTATTAGACAATAATGTAGTGGCGGTAGTAGGACTAGTTGTTGTTGTTGTTGTTGTTGTTGTTGTTGTTGCATTTAAATCTGAATAATTCTGATGTTTTAAAAGTATAAATGATAAATCAATTTGTATGCGATCATTATTTGGTAAGATAATATCAAATTCAAGGTTTGATGAACTGCTACTGCTATCATTTAATTGAACCCTTGCTGTTGGCGCCGCAAAAGTTACTCCAACTAAAATTATCAAAAAGAGTTGTACTGCAAACATTTTTTCTTTTTTAATTATTGATCAGTTTGCAGTGAATGTTCTTGAACGACTAAAATGCAATTAGTATTCGGATTCGTATTTATTCACGTAATCTTCTTCTACAACCATATTATCTCCATTTATATTTTGCTTTGTTTCGTTTCGAATTTTCATGTACTCCAACTTTATTTTCATTTTTCTTTCAGCAACTGTTTTGTTTTTCCTTTGTTCGTTTTCCTCGTATATTTCATCATCAACCATTAACAGTGGTGCAAGTTCCCAATCATTTTCATCGCCGAATGGACAATCTGGGAGAAAGTAATCTACTCTCGACCTTTTTCTACAATTACTGTCAGCCTGTCCCATTACCGTTATATTACCTCCAATTGCTTCTATTTTTATGTGCTGACCTTTCTCAATACCTCTGATTTGTAAATCTTGTATTTTTTTTTGATGATTCACCATTTAACATTTTTGCTAATAGTGTTCGGTTTCCATCTTCTGGTGTCGCATAAATTTTTAATATATTTCCAATTACTGTGACAGGTCCAAATGATAATTCGCGCCATGATTGAGTACAAACACAAAATTTGGTAGCATCATTTAAAGTTTCACACCAAAACATGACTATTTAACAGCTCTGCACCAAATACAATTCTTTCGGAATAAATTATAGATTAATCTCCCCAACGATTTCACATTAAACCTGAACCGAACTTTATGCTCCTTAAAATGTTCTTTAAAATGTATTGAATCTCTTGCTACTTTGTTTAATTCAAACTCAATTTCTTTATCTCTGCTCTCGTAGAACATTAATCATTCTGTGTTATCATCATCATTCAAACATCTTCTTTTATATATAATCGTAAAACAAAAAAAGTGACACAATTAACCTACGACCCAAATTTTAACCTTGAACCCAAACAGCTGATAGAATAATCAAAAATTCTCATATATTAAGAATCAGCCAAAAGCCAAAAGCACAACCCATTCATCAACATCATACAGCAAAAAGCCCCCGGCCCCCGCCTCTTCCTTGTTATTGTTCGTTTGAATACTGGCTTAGGTCTGCGTCTTAGGTGAAGTCAACTAGCTTAGCTCTGCGTCTTAGGTGAAGTCAACTAGCAGCAAAACCATTCACCTCCTAAGCACAAATCCATTATCAAAAACACACACCCCCCAACAAAAAGTTCAATAGCAAAAAGCCCCCGGCCCCCGCCTCCGCCTTGTTATTGTTCGTTTGAATACTGGCTTAGGTCTGCGTCTTAGGTGAAGTCAACTAGCTTAGCTCTGCGTCTTAGGGGAAGTCAGTTTAAGTTCCAGCAAAAACACCCCATTTCCCATACAAATCCACAAACAACAAAATTCCCGTTTATATTACTCAGCTTAATGATAATAAGATTAAAAAACAACCCATTTCCCATACAAACCCACAAACAACAAAATCCCCGTTTATATTACTCAGCTTAATGATAATAAGATTAAAAAGCACACCAAAGACAACGTTTTTTTATTTCTACCACAATTAACAGCTTACAACCGAGACAAAAGCCTAAATCACAACCCAGACAACGTTTTTTTATTTCTACCACAATTAACAGATTACAACTGAGACAAAAGCCAAAAGCACAACCCAGACAACGTTTTTTATTTCTACCACAATTAACAGCTTACAACCGAGACAAAAGCCTAAAGCACTACCCATTCAGCCCCGATATCACCACCTAAGCATAAATCCATTAGCAAAAACATAAACCCATAACAAAAAAAGCACCGATATCACCACAAGCCCCAATACTCACCACCACATAGAAAAAGCCCAATAGTCAATAAAAGCATTCATCACCACCACCTGCAAAAACCCAAGAGCATCAAAAGCACAAAATCCAACAACTACAGCGATAAGAACACTACAAACTATACCCAATTAATACCAATACTACTAGTTTCCACCCCACATAAGAACCCACAACCATTAATCGCAACCACAAAATATCACTATTAATACCAACACTCATAAGAAATACACTAAATACTACTATTTACACCTCACTTAAGAATCCCACCACCCATTAATCACATACCACTATCAACACTCACCACACAACACACACATCTACACCTTCACATAGAGCTTTGGGGCAGAAAAGAGCTTTTGAGCCAGAAACTGTCCCGGAAGCCCTATAACCCTACCGAATGGACAATCTGGGAGAAAGTAATCTACTCTCGACCTTTTTCTACAATTACTGTCAGCCTGTCCCATTACCGTTATATTACCTCCAATTGCTTCTATTTTTATGTGCTGACCTTTCTCAATACCTCTGATTTGTAAATCTTGTATTTTTTTTGATGATTCACCATTTAACATTTTTGCTAATAGTGTTCGGTTTCCATCTTCTGGTGTCGCATAAATTTTTAATATATTTCCAATTACTGTGACAGGTCCAAATGATAATTCGCGCCATGATTGAGTACAAACACAAAATTTGGTAGCATCATTTAAAGTTTCACACCAAAACATGACTATTTAACAGCTCTGCACCAAATACAATTCTTTCGGAATAAATTATAGATTAATCTCCCCAACGATTTCACATTAAACCTGAACCGAACTTTATGCTCCTTAAAATGTTCTTTAAAATGTATTGAATCTCTTGCTACTTTGTTTAATTCAAACTCAATTTCTTTATCTCTGCTCTCGTAGAACATTAATCATTCTGTGTTATCATCATCATTCAAACATCTTCTTTTATATATAATCGTAAAACAAAAAAAGTGACACAATTAACCTACGACCCAAATTTTAACCTTGAACCCAAACAGCTGATAGAATAATCAAAAATTCTCATATATTAAGAATCAGCCAAAAGCCAAAAGCACAACCCATTCATCAACATCATACAGCAAAAAGCCCCCGGCCCCCGCCTCTTCCTTGTTATTGTTCGTTTGAATACTGGCTTAGGTCTGCGTCTTAGGTGAAGTCAACTAGCTTAGCTCTGCGTCTTAGGTGAAGTCAACTAGCAGCAAAACCATTCACCTCCTAAGCACAAATCCATTATCAAAAACACACACCCCCCAACAAAAAGTTCAATAGCAAAAAGCCCCCGGCCCCCGCCTCCGCCTTGTTATTGTTCGTTTGAATACTGGCTTAGGTCTGCGTCTTAGGTGAAGTCAACTAGCTTAGCTCTGCGTCTTAGGGGAAGTCAGTTTAAGTTCCAGCAAAAACACCCCATTTCCCATACAAATCCACAAACAACAAAATTCCCGTTTATATTACTCAGCTTAATGATAATAAGATTAAAAAACAACCCATTTCCCATACAAACCCACAAACAACAAAATCCCCGTTTATATTACTCAGCTTAATGATAATAAGATTAAAAAGCACACCAAAGACAACGTTTTTTTATTTCTACCACAATTAACAGCTTACAACCGAGACAAAAGCCTAAATCACAACCCAGACAACGTTTTTTTATTTCTACCACAATTAACAGATTACAACTGAGACAAAAGCCAAAAGCACAACCCAGACAACGTTTTTTATTTCTACCACAATTAACAGCTTACAACCGAGACAAAAGCCTAAAGCACTACCCATTCAGCCCCGATATCACCACCTAAGCATAAATCCATTAGCAAAAACATAAACCCATAACAAAAAAAGCACCGATATCACCACAAGCCCCAATACTCACCACCACATAGAAAAAGCCCAATAGTCAATAAAAGCATTCATCACCACCACCTGCAAAAACCCAAGAGCATCAAAAGCACAAAATCCAACAACTACAGCGATAAGAACACTACAAACTATACCCAATTAATACCAATACTACTAGTTTCCACCCCACATAAGAACCCACAACCATTAATCGCAACCACAAAATATCACTATTAATACCAACACTCATAAGAAATACACTAAATACTACTATTTACACCTCACTTAAGAATCCCACCACCCATTAATCACATACCACTATCAACACTCACCACACAACACACACATCTACACCTTCACATAGAGCTTTGGGGCAGAAAAGAGCTTTTGAGCCAGAAACTGTCCCGGAAGCCCTATAACCCTACTACAAGCCTAAATCACAACCCAGACAACGTTTTTTTATTTCTACCACAATTAACAGATTACAACTGAGACAAAAGCCAAAAGCACAACCCAGACAACGTTTTTTATTTCTACCACAATTAACAGCTTACAACCGAGACAAAAGCCTAAAGCACTACCCATTCAGCCCCGATATCACCACCTAAGCATAAATCCATTAGCAAAAACATAAACCCATAACAAAAAAAGCACCGATATCACCACAAGCCCCAATACTCACCACCACATAGAAAAAGCCCAATAGTCAATAAAAGCATTCATCACCACCACCTGCAAAAACCCAAGAGCATCAAAAGCACAAAATCCAACAACTACAGCGATAAGAACACTACAAACTATACCCAATTAATACCAATACTACTAGTTTCCACCCCACATAAGAACCCACAACCATTAATCGCAACCACAAAATATCACTATTAATACCAACACTCATAAGAAATACACTAAATACTACTATTTACACCTCACTTAAGAATCCCACCACCCATTAATCACATACCACTATCAACACTCACCACACAACACACACATCTACACCTTCACATAGAGCTTTGGGGCAGAAAAGAGCTTTTGAGCCAGAAACTGTCCCGGAAGCCCTATAACCCTACCGAATGGACAATCTGGGAGAAAGTAATCTACTCTCGACCTTTTTCTACAATTACTGTCAGCCTGTCCCATTACCGTTATATTACCTCCAATTGCTTCTATTTTTATGTGCTGACCTTTCTCAATACCTCTGATTTGTAAATCTTGTATTTTTTTTGATGATTCACCATTTAACATTTTTGCTAATAGTGTTCGGTTTCCATCTTCTGGTGTCGCATAAATTTTTAATATATTTCCAATTACTGTGACAGGTCCAAATGATAATTCGCGCCATGATTGAGTACAAACACAAAATTTGGTAGCATCATTTAAAGTTTCACACCAAAACATGACTATTTAACAGCTCTGCACCAAATACAATTCTTTCGGAATAAATTATAGATTAATCTCCCCAACGATTTCACATTAAACCTGAACCGAACTTTATGCTCCTTAAAATGTTCTTTAAAATGTATTGAATCTCTTGCTACTTTGTTTAATTCAAACTCAATTTCTTTATCTCTGCTCTCGTAGAACATTAATCATTCTGTGTTATCATCATCATTCAAACATCTTCTTTTATATATAATCGTAAAACAAAAAAAGTGACACAATTAACCTACGACCCAAATTTTAACCTTGAACCCAAACAGCTGATAGAATAATCAAAAATTCTCATATATTAAGAATCAGCCAAAAGCCAAAAGCACAACCCATTCATCAACATCATACAGCAAAAAGCCCCCGGCCCCCGCCTCTTCCTTGTTATTGTTCGTTTGAATACTGGCTTAGGTCTGCGTCTTAGGTGAAGTCAACTAGCTTAGCTCTGCGTCTTAGGTGAAGTCAACTAGCAGCAAAACCATTCACCTCCTAAGCACAAATCCATTATCAAAAACACACACCCCCCAACAAAAAGTTCAATAGCAAAAAGCCCCCGGCCCCCGCCTCCGCCTTGTTATTGTTCGTTTGAATACTGGCTTAGGTCTGCGTCTTAGGTGAAGTCAACTAGCTTAGCTCTGCGTCTTAGGGGAAGTCAGTTTAAGTTCCAGCAAAAACACCCCATTTCCCATACAAATCCACAAACAACAAAATTCCCGTTTATATTACTCAGCTTAATGATAATAAGATTAAAAAACAACCCATTTCCCATACAAACCCACAAACAACAAAATCCCCGTTTATATTACTCAGCTTAATGATAATAAGATTAAAAAGCACACCAAAGACAACGTTTTTTTATTTCTACCACAATTAACAGCTTACAACCGAGACAAAAGCCTAAATCACAACCCAGACAACGTTTTTTTATTTCTACCACAATTAACAGATTACAACTGAGACAAAAGCCAAAAGCACAACCCAGACAACGTTTTTTATTTCTACCACAATTAACAGCTTACAACCGAGACAAAAGCCTAAAGCACTACCCATTCAGCCCCGATATCACCACCTAAGCATAAATCCATTAGCAAAAACATAAACCCATAACAAAAAAAGCACCGATATCACCACAAGCCCCAATACTCACCACCACATAGAAAAAGCCCAATAGTCAATAAAAGCATTCATCACCACCACCTGCAAAAACCCAAGAGCATCAAAAGCACAAAATCCAACAACTACAGCGATAAGAACACTACAAACTATACCCAATTAATACCAATACTACTAGTTTCCACCCCACATAAGAACCCACAACCATTAATCGCAACCACAAAATATCACTATTAATACCAACACTCATAAGAAATACACTAAATACTACTATTTACACCTCACTTAAGAATCCCACCACCCATTAATCACATACCACTATCAACACTCACCACACAACACACACATCTACACCTTCACATAGAGCTTTGGGGCAGAAAAGAGCTTTTGAGCCAGAAACTGTCCCGGAAGCCCTATAACCCTACTACAAGCCTAAATCACAACCCAGACAACGTTTTTTTATTTCTACCACAATTAACAGATTACAACTGAGACAAAAGCCAAAAGCACAACCCAGACAACGTTTTTTATTTCTACCACAATTAACAGCTTACAACCGAGACAAAAGCCTAAAGCACTACCCATTCAGCCCCGATATCACCACCTAAGCATAAATCCATTAGCAAAAACATAAACCCATAACAAAAAAAGCACCGATATCACCACAAGCCCCAATACTCACCACCACATAGAAAAAGCCCAATAGTCAATAAAAGCATTCATCACCACCACCTGCAAAAACCCAAGAGCATCAAAAGCACAAAATCCAACAACTACAGCGATAAGAACACTACAAACTATACCCAATTAATACCAATACTACTAGTTTCCACCCCACATAAGAACCCACAACCATTAATCGCAACCACAAAATATCACTATTAATACCAACACTCATAAGAAATACACTAAATACTACTATTTACACCTCACTTAAGAATCCCACCACCCATTAATCACATACCACTATCAACACTCACCACACAACACACACATCTACACCTTCACATAGAGCTTTGGGGCAGAAAAGAGCTTTTGAGCCAGAAACTGTCCCGGAAGCCCTATAACCCTACTACAAGCCTAAATCACAACCCAGACAACGTTTTTTTATTTCTACCACAATTAACAGATTACAACTGAGACAAAAGCCAAAAGCACAACCCAGACAACGTTTTTTATTTCTACCACAATTAACAGCTTACAACCGAGACAAAAGCCTAAAGCACTACCCATTCAGCCCCGATATCACCACCTAAGCATAAATCCATTAGCAAAAACATAAACCCATAACAAAAAAAGCACCGATATCACCACAAGCCCCAATACTCACCACCACATAGAAAAAGCCCAATAGTCAATAAAAGCATTCATCACCACCACCTGCAAAAACCCAAGAGCATCAAAAGCACAAAATCCAACAACTACAGCGATAAGAACACTACAAACTATACCCAATTAATACCAATACTACTAGTTTCCACCCCACATAAGAACCCACAACCATTAATCGCAACCACAAAATATCACTATTAATACCAACACTCATAAGAAATACACTAAATACTACTATTTACACCTCACTTAAGAATCCCACCACCCATTAATCACATACCACTATCAACACTCACCACACAACACACACATCTACACCTTCACATAGAGCTTTGGGGCAGAAAAGAGCTTTTGAGCCAGAAACTGTCCCGGAAGCCCTATAACCCTACCGAATGGACAATCTGGGAGAAAGTAATCTACTCTCGACCTTTTTCTACAATTACTGTCAGCCTGTCCCATTACCGTTATATTACCTCCAATTGCTTCTATTTTTATGTGCTGACCTTTCTCAATACCTCTGATTTGTAAATCTTGTATTTTTTTTGATGATTCACCATTTAACATTTTTGCTAATAGTGTTCGGTTTCCATCTTCTGGTGTCGCATAAATTTTTAATATATTTCCAATTACTGTGACAGGTCCAAATGATAATTCGCGCCATGATTGAGTACAAACACAAAATTTGGTAGCATCATTTAAAGTTTCACACCAAAACATGACTATTTAACAGCTCTGCACCAAATACAATTCTTTCGGAATAAATTATAGATTAATCTCCCCAACGATTTCACATTAAACCTGAACCGAACTTTATGCTCCTTAAAATGTTCTTTAAAATGTATTGAATCTCTTGCTACTTTGTTTAATTCAAACTCAATTTCTTTATCTCTGCTCTCGTAGAACATTAATCATTCTGTGTTATCATCATCATTCAAACATCTTCTTTTATATATAATCGTAAAACAAAAAAAGTGACACAATTAACCTACGACCCAAATTTTAACCTTGAACCCAAACAGCTGATAGAATAATCAAAAATTCTCATATATTAAGAATCAGCCAAAAGCCAAAAGCACAACCCATTCATCAACATCATACAGCAAAAAGCCCCCGGCCCCCGCCTCTTCCTTGTTATTGTTCGTTTGAATACTGGCTTAGGTCTGCGTCTTAGGTGAAGTCAACTAGCTTAGCTCTGCGTCTTAGGGGAAGTCAGTTTAAGTTCCAGCAAAAACACCCCATTTCCCATACAAATCCACAAACAACAAAATTCCCGTTTATATTACTCAGCTTAATGATAATAAGATTAAAAAACAACCCATTTCCCATACAAACCCACAAACAACAAAATCCCCGTTTATATTACTCAGCTTAATGATAATAAGATTAAAAAGCACACCAAAGACAACGTTTTTTTATTTCTACCACAATTAACAGCTTACAACCGAGACAAAAGCCTAAATCACAACCCAGACAACGTTTTTTTATTTCTACCACAATTAACAGATTACAACTGAGACAAAAGCCAAAAGCACAACCCAGACAACGTTTTTTATTTCTACCACAATTAACAGCTTACAACCGAGACAAAAGCCTAAAGCACTACCCATTCAGCCCCGATATCACCACCTAAGCATAAATCCATTAGCAAAAACATAAACCCATAACAAAAAAAGCACCGATATCACCACAAGCCCCAATACTCACCACCACATAGAAAAAGCCCAATAGTCAATAAAAGCATTCATCACCACCACCTGCAAAAACCCAAGAGCATCAAAAGCACAAAATCCAACAACTACAGCGATAAGAACACTACAAACTATACCCAATTAATACCAATACTACTAGTTTCCACCCCACATAAGAACCCACAACCATTAATCGCAACCACAAAATATCACTATTAATACCAACACTCATAAGAAATACACTAAATACTACTATTTACACCTCACTTAAGAATCCCACCACCCATTAATCACATACCACTATCAACACTCACCACACAACACACACATCTACACCTTCACATAGAGCTTTGGGGCAGAAAAGAGCTTTTGAGCCAGAAACTGTCCCGGAAGCCCTATAACCCTACTACTGATGATATTTCACTGGTCCGTGGAACATTAGGAATTAATCAATGCCGAGCTGCCACGGTTGCAAGAATCATGAGTTGAACCTATCTATGCATAATCAAGGACATAACACAATCTCTTTACTAGCTCGGCGGAGATTTGGGGCGGAGGTGTTATAAGAGCGGGAAGTTTTACCGTCTTCCCGTGCATTTAGATTACTAATTAATTTATGTATCTCAAGATTCAGAGACTACCTAATTTTGTTTAATTTCCAAAATCTGTTGTTTACCACTTTCTCCTGAATTACCCTTTACACTAGCTTAATTTTCGTGTCTCTATTCAGTAGTTGAATCCTGGTTTCGGAAGATGAAATGTGTGCCTTTATTTTCCTTAAGCATCCCTTAATGACTTCATAATTCCCGATTTTCCAGAGCTGTAGAAATTCTTCTTATGCTTATGTAATACATATTCTCCTCCCTCACAGAGTCGAAAAATTGAGTAAACGACCATGAATAACAATGCCAAACTGATAGTATTGAATAGTTGAATCCTGGTTTCGGAAGACGGAATATGTGCCTTTATTTTCCTTAAGCATCCCTTAATGACTTCATAACTCCCGACTTTCCAGAGCTGTAGAAATACTTCTTATCCTCATAGAATACATAGTTTCCTCCCCAAGAGAGTCGAAAAATTGAGTAAACGACCATGAATAACGACGCCAAACTGATAGTACTGAATAGTTGAATCCTGGTTTCGGAAGATGGAATATATGCCTTCGTTTTCCTCAAGCATCCCTTAATGACTTCATACTCCCGATTTTCCAGAGCTGTAGAAATACTTCTTATACTCATGGAATACATAATTTCTTCCCTCACAGAGTTGAAAAGTTGAGTAAACGACCGTGAATAACAATGCCAAACTGATAGTATTGAATAGTTGAATCCAGGTTTCGGAAGATAGAATATATGCCTTCGTTTTCCTTAAGCATCCCTTAATGACTTCATACTCCCGATTTTCCAGAGCTGTAGAAATACTTCTTATACTCATGGAATACATATTTTCCTCCCTCACAGAGTCGAAAAATTGAGTAAACGACCATGAATAACAATGCCAAACTGATGGTATTGAATAGTTGAATCCTGGTTTCGGAAGACGGAATATGTGCCTTTATTTTCCTTAAGCATCCCTTAATGACTTCATAACTCCCGACTTTCCAGAGCTGTAGAAATACTTCTTATCCTCATAGAATACATAGTTTCCTCCCCAAGAGAGTCGAAAAATTGAGTAAACGACCATGAATAACGACGCCAAACTGATAGTACTGAATAGTTGAATCCTGGTTTCGGAAGATGGAATATATGCCTTCGTTTTCCTCAAGCATCCCTTAATGACTTCATACTCCCGATTTTCCAGAGCTGTAGAAATACTTCTTATACTCATGGAATACATATTTTCCTCCCTCACAGAGTCGAAAAATTGAGTAAACGACCATGAATAACAATGCCAAACTGATGGTATTGAATAGTTGAATCCTGGTTTCGGAAGACGGAATATGTGCCTTTATTTTCCTTAAGCATCCCTTAATGACTTCATAATTCCCGATTTTCCAGAGCTGTAAAAATACCTCTTATGCTCATAGAATACGTATTTTCCTCCCTCACAGAGTCGAAAAATTGAGTAAACGACCATGAATAACAATGCCAAACTGATAGTACTGAATAGTTGAATCCTGGTTTCGGAAGATGGAATATATGCCTTCATTTTCCTCAAGCATCCCTTAATGACTTCATAATTCCCGATTTTCCAGAGCTGTAGAAATCCTTCTTATGCTTATGTAATACATATTTTCCTCCCTCACAGAGTCGAAAAATTGAGTAAACGACCATGAATAACAATGCCAAACTGATGGTATTGAATAGTTGAATCCTGGTTTCGGAAGACGGAATATGTGCATTTATTTTCCTTAAGCATCCCTTAATGACTTCATAACTCCCGACTTTCCAGAGCTGTAGAAATACTTCTTATCCTCATAGAATACATAGTTTCCTCCCCAAGAGAGTCGAAAAATTGAGTAAAGGACCATGAATAACAATGCCAAACTGATAGTATTGAAAAGTTGAATCCTGGTTTCGGAAGATGGAATATATGCCTTCATTTTCCTCAAGCATCCCTTAATGACTTCATACTCCCGATTTTCCAGAGCTGTAGAAATACTTCTTATACTCATGGAATACATAATTTCCTCCCTCACCGAGTTGAAAAGTTGAGTAAACGACCGTGAATAACAATGCCAAACTGATAGTATTGAATAGTTGAATCCAGGTTTCAGAAGATAGAATATATGCCTTCGTTTTCCTTAAGCATCCCTTAATGACTTCATAATTCCCGATTTTCCAGAGCTGTAGAAATTCTTCTTATGCTTATGTAATACATATTTTCCTCCCTCACAGAGTCGAAAAATTGAGTAAACGACCATGAATAACAATGCCAAACTGATAGTATTGAATAGTTGAATCCTGGTTTCGGAAGACGGAATATGTGCCTTTATTTTCCTTAAGCATCCCTTAATGACTTCATAACTCCCGACTTTCCAGAGCTGTAGAAATACTTCTTATCCTCATAGAATACATAGTTTCCTCCCCAAGAGAGTCGAAAAATTGAGTAAACGACCATGAATAACGACGCCAAACTGATAGTACTGAATAGTTGTATCCTGGTTTCGGAAGATGGAATATATGCCTTCGTTTTCCTTAAGCATACCTTAATGACTTCATATACCCGATTTTCCAGAGCTGTAGAAATACTTCTTATACTCATGGAATACATAATTTCCTCCCTCACCGCGTTGAAAAGTTGAGTAAACGACCGTGAATAACAATGCCAAACTGATAGTATTGAATAGTTGAATCCAGGTTTCAGAAGATAGAATATATGCCTTCGTTTTCCTTAAGCATCCCTTAATGACTTCATAATTCCCGATTTTCCAGAGCTGTAAAAATACCTCTTATGCTCATGGAATACGTATTTTCCTTCCTCACAGAGTCGAAAAATTGAGTAAACGACCATGAATAACGACGCCAAACTGATAGTACTGAATAGTTGAATCCTGGTTTCGGAAGATGGAATATATGCCTTCGTTTTCCTTAAGCATCCCTTAATGACTTCATACACCCGATTTTCCAGAGCTGTAGAAATACTTCTTATACTCATGGAATACATAATTTCCTCCCTCACCGAGTTGAAAAGTTGAGTAAACGACCGTGAATAACAATGCCAAACTGATAGTATTGAATAGTTGAATCCAGGTTTCGGAAGATAGAATATATGCCTTCGTTTTCCTTAAGCATCCCTTAATGACTTCATAATTCCCGATTTTCCAGAGCTGTAGAAATACTTCTTATACTCATGGAATACATATTTTCCTCCCTCACAGAGTCGAAAAATTGAGTAAACGACCATGAATAACAATGCCAAACTGATGGTATTGAATAGTTGAATCCTGGTTTCGGAAGACGGAATATGTGCCTTTATTTTCCTTAAGCATCCCTTAATGACTTCATAACTCCCGACTTTCCAGAGCTGTAGAAATACTTCTTATCGTCATAGAATACATAGTTTCCTCCCCAAGAGAGTCGAAAAATTGAGTAAACGACCATGAATAACGACGCCAAACTTATAGTACTGAATAGTTGAATCCTGGTTTCGGAAGATGGAATATATGCCTTCGTTTTCCTTAAGCATCCCTTAATGACTTCATACTCCCGATTTTCCAGAGCTGTAGAAATACTTCTTATACTCATGGAATACATAATTTCCTCCCTCACAGAGTCGAAAAGTTGAGTAAACGACCATGAATAACAATGCCAAACTGATAGTATTGAATAGTTGAATCCAGGTTTCGGAAGATAGAATATATGCCTTCGTTTTCCTCAAGCATCCCTTAATGACTTCATAATTCCCGATTTTCCAGAGCTGTAGAAATTCTTCTTATGCTTATGTAATACATATTTTCCTCCCTCACTGAGTCGAAAAATTGAGTAAACGACCATGAATAACAATGCCAAACTGATGGTATTGAATAGTTGAATCCTGGTTTCGGAAGACGGAATATGTGCCTTTATTTTCCTTAAGCATCCCTTAATGACTTCATAACTCCCGACTTTCCAGAGCTGTAGAAATACTTCTTATCCTCATAGAATACATAGTTTCCTCCCCAAGAGAGTCGAAAAATTGAGTAAACGACCATGAATAACGACGCCAAACTGATAGTACTGAATAGTTGAATCCTGGTTTCGGAAGATGAAATTTGTGCCTTTATTTTCCTTAAGCATCCCTTAATGACTTCATAACTCCCGACTTTCCAGAGCTGTAGAAATACTTCTTATCCTCATAGAATACATAGTTTCCTCCCCAAGAGAGTCGAAAAATTGAGTAAACGACCATGAATAACGACGCCAAACTGATAGTACTGAATAGTTGAATCCTGGTTTCGGAAGATGGAATATAATCCTTCGTTTTCCTTAAGCATCCCTTAATGACTTCATACTCCCGATTTTCCAGAGCTGTAGAAATACTTCTTATACTCATGGAATACATAATTTCCTCCCTCACAGAGTCGAAAAGTTGAGTAAACGTCCATGAATAACAATGCCAAACTGATAGTATTGAATAGTTGAATCCAGGTTTCGGAAGATAGAATATATGCCTTCGTTTTCCTCAAGCATCCCTTAATGACTTCATAATTCCCGATTTTCCAAAGGTGCAAAAATACCTCTTATGCTCATGGAATACGTATTTTCCTCCCTCACAGAGTCGAAAAGTTGAGTAAACGACCGTGAATAACAATGCCAAACCGATAGTATTGAAAAGTTGAATCCAGGTTTCGGAAGATAGAATATATGCCTTCGTTTTCCTTAAGCATCCCTTAATGACTTTATAATTCCCGATTTTCCAGAGCTGTAAAAATACCTCTTATGCTCATGGAATACGTATTTTCCTCCCTCACAGAGTCGAAAAATTGAGTAAACGACCATGTACAACAATGCCAAACTGATAGTATTGAATAGTTGAATCCAGGTTTCGGAAGATAGAATATATGCCTTCGTTTTCCTCAAGCATCCCTTAATGACTTTATAATTCCCGATTTTCCAGAGGTGCAAAAATACCTCTTATGCTCATGGAATACGTATTTTCCTCCCTCACAGAGTCGAAAAGTTGAGTAAACGACCGTGAATAACAATGCCAAACCGATAGTATTGAAAAGTTGAATCCAGGTTTCGGAAGATAGAATATATGCCTTCGTTTTCCTCAAGCATCCCTTAATGACTTTATAATTCCCGATTTTCCAGAGCTGTAAAAATACCTCTTATGCTCATGGAATACGTATTTTCCTCCCTCACAGTGTCGAAAAATTGAGTAAACGACCATGTACAACAATGCCAAACTGATAGTATTGAATAGTTGAATCCAGGTTTCGGAAGATAGAATATATGCCTTCGTTTTCCTTAAGCATCCCTTAATGACTTCATACTCCCGATTTTCCAGAGCTGTAGAAATACTTCTTACACTCATGGAATACATAATTTCCTCCCTCACAGAGTCGAAAAGTTGAGTAAACGACCATGAATAACAATGCCAAACTGATAGTATTGAATAGTTGAATCCAGGTTTCGGAAGATAGAATATATGCCTTCGTTTTCCTCAAGCATCCCTTAATGACTTCATAATTCCCGATTTTCCAGAGCTGTAGAAATTCTTCTTATGCTTATGTAATACATATTTTCCTCCCTCACTGAGTCGAAAAATTGAGTAAACGACCATGAATAACAATGCCAAACTGATGGTATTGAATAGTTGAATCCTGGTTTCGGAAGACGGAATATGTGCCTTTATTTTCCTTAAGCATCCCTTAATGACTTCATAACTCCCGGCTTTCCAGAGCTGTAGAAATACTTCTTATCCTCATAGAATACATAGTTTCCTCCCCAAGAGAGTCGAAAAATTGAGTAAACGACCATGAATAACGACGCCAAACTGATAGTACTGAATAGTTGAATCCTGGTTTCGGAAGATGGAATATATGCCATCGTTTTGCTTAAGCATCCCTTAATGACTTCATACTCCCGATTTTCCAGAGCTGTAGAAATACTTCTTACACTCATGGAATACATAATTTCCTCCCTCACAGAGTCGAAAAGTTGAGTAAACGACCGTGAATAACAATGCCAAACTGATAGTATTGAATAGTTGAATCCAGGTTTCGGAAGATAGAATATATGCCTTCGTTTTCCTCAAGCATCCCTTAATGACTTCATAATTCCCGATTTTCCAGAGCTGTAGAAATTCTTCTTATGCTTATGTAATACATATTTTCCTCCCTCACTGAGTCGAAAAATTGAGTAAACGACCATGAATAACAATGCCAAACTGATGGTATTGAATAGTTGAATCCTGGTTTCGGAAGACGGAATATGTGCCTTTATTTTCCTTAAGCATCCCTTAATGACTTCATAACTCCCGACTTTCCAGAGCTGTAGAAATACTTCTTATCCTCATAGAATACATAGTTTCCTCCCCAAGAGAGTCGAAAAATTGAGTAAACGACCATGAATAACGACGCCAAACTGATAGTACTGAATAGTTGAATCCTGGTTTCGGAAGATGAAATTTGTGCCTTTATTTTCCTTAAGCATCCCTTAATGACTTCATAACTCCCGACTTTCCAGAGCTGTAGAAATACTTCTTATCCTCATAGAATACATAGTTTCCTCCCCAAGAGAGTCGAAAAATTGAGTAAACGACCATGAATAACGACGCCAAACTGATAGTACTGAATAGTTGAATCCTGGTTTCGGAAGATGGAATATAATCCTTCGTTTTCCTTAAGCATCCCTTAATGACTTCATACTCCCGATTTTCCAGAGCTGTAGAAATACTTCTTATACTCATGGAATACATAATTTCCTCCCTCACAGAGTCGAAAAGTTGAGTAAACGACCATGAATAACAATGCCAAACTGATAGTATTGAATAGTTGAATCCAGGTTTCGGAAGATAGAATATATGCCTTCGTTTTCCTCAAGCATCCCTTAATGACTTCATAATTCCCGATTTTCCAGAGCTGTAGAAATACTTCTTATACTCATGGAATACATATTTTCCTCCCTCACAGAGTCGAAAAATTGAGTAAACGACCATGAATAACAATGCCAAACTGATGGTATTGAATAGTTGAATCCTGGTTTCGGAAGACGGAATATGTGCCTTTATTTTCCTTAAGCATCCCTTAATGACTTCATAACTCCCGACTTTCCAGAGCTGTAGAAATACTTCTTATCGTCATAGAATACATAGTTTCCTCCCCAAGAGAGTCGAAAAATTGAGTAAACGACCATGAATAACGACGCCAAACTTATAGTACTGAATAGTTGAATCCTGGTTTCGGAAGATGGAATATATGCCTTCGTTTTCCTTAAGCATCCCTTAATGACTTCATACTCCCGATTTTCCAGAGCTGTAGAAATACTTCTTATACTCATGGAATACATAATTTCCTCCCTCACAGAGTCGAAAAGTTGAGTAAACGACCATGAATAACAATGCCAAACTGATAGTATTGAATAGTTGAATCCAGGTTTCGGAAGATAGAATATATGCCTTCGTTTTCCTCAAGCATCCCTTAATGACTTCATAATTCCCGATTTTCCAGAGCTGTAGAAATTCTTCGTATGCTTATGTAATACATATTTTCCTCCCTCACTGAGTCGAAAAATTGAGTAAACGACCATGAATAACAATGCCAAACTGATGGTATTGAATAGTTGAATCCTGGTTTCGGAAGACGGAATATGTGCCTTTATTTTCCTTAAGCATCCCTTAATGACTTCATAACTCCCGACTTTCCAGAGCTGTAGAAATACTTCTTATCCTCATAGAATACATAGTTTCCTCCCCAAGAGACTCGAAAAATTGAGTAAACGACCATGAATAACGACGCCAAACTGATAGTACTGAATAGTTGAATCCTGGTTTCGGAAGATGAAATTTGTGCCTTTATTTTCCTTAAGCATCCCTTAATGACTTCATAACTCCCGACTTTCTAGAGCTGTAGAAATACTTCTTATCCTCATAGAATACATAGTTTCCTCCCCAAGAGAGTCGAAAAATTGAGTAAACGACCATGAATAACGACGCCAAACTGATAGTACTGAATAGTTGAATCCTGGTTTCGGAAGATGGAATATATGCCTTCGTTTTCCTTAAGCATCCCTTAATGACTTCATACACCCGATTTTCCAGAGCTGTAGAAATACTTCTTATACTCATGGAATACATAATTTCCTCCCTCACCGAGTTGAAAAGTTGAGTAAACGACCGTGAATAACAATGCCAAACTGATAGTATTGAATAGTTGAATCCTGGTTTCGGAAGATAGAATATATGCCTTCGTTTTCCTCAAGCATCCCTTAATGACTTTATAATTCCCGATTTTCCAGAGGTGCAAAAATACCTCTTATGCTCATGGAATACGTATTTTCCTCCCTCACAGAGTCGAAAAGTTGAGTAAACGACCGTGAATAACAATGCCAAACTGATAGTATTGAATAGTTGAATCCAGGTTTCGGAAGATAGAATATATGCCTTCGTTTTCCTTAAGCTTCCCTTAATGACTTCATAATTCCCGATTTTCCAGAGCTGTAAAAATACCTCTTATGCTCATGGAATACGTATTTTCCTCCCTCACAGAGTCTAAAAATGGAGTAAACGACCATGAATAACAATGCCAAGCTGATAGTATTGAATAGTTGAATCCTGGTTTCGGAAGATGGAATATATACCTTCATTTTCCTCAAGCATCCCTTAATGACTTCATAATTCCCGATTTTCCAGAGCTGTAAAAATACCTCTTATGCTCATGGAATACGTATTTTCCTCCCTCACAGAGTCGAAAAATTGAGTAAACGACCCTGAATAACAATGCCAAACTGATAGTATTGAAAAGTTGAATCCAGGTTTCGGAAGATAGAATATATGCCTTCGTTTTCCTTAAGCATCCCTTAATGACTTCATATTTCCCGATTTTCCAGAGCTGTAAAAATACCCCTTATGCTCATGGAATACGTATTTTCCTCCCTCTCAGAGTCGAAAAATGGAGTAAACGACCATGTATAACAATGCCAAACTGATAGTATTGAAAAGTTGAATCCTGGTTTCGGAAGATGGAATATATGCCTTCATTTTCCTCAAGCGTCCCTTAATGACTTAATAATTCCCGATTTTCCAGAGCTGTAAAAATACCTCTTATGCTCATGCAATACATATTTTCCTCCCCAACAGAGTAAAAAAATGGGTAACCGACCATCAGCTCCTCGATAGTATAGTGGTTAGTACTTCATCCTGAGAATGCGCATGAGTTCTTTACGAAGCAGAACGTGACGACGCTGCATCAGCCACTCTATAATCCCGATCTAGCTCCAGTTGAATTTCTCTTGTTCCCGACGATCAAGGCAGTACTTAACATCCGCCATTTTGACAGAAATGGCCCCATCCAAACGGCCATGATAACGACTTTAAAGAAGGTTCTCCTCGGCACCTTTAAGAGGACGTACCGGACATAGGTGAAAAAATGTGTGGATGCTCATAGGGAGTACTTTAAAGAATATTAACATGTTGCACTAGTATTCTCATTAAATCCTTTCTCTTAAATATGTATTTCCTGACTTTTGAGACACACCATGCATTATATTTAATTGAACGATGGCAGTTATGTGTTTATGCTTAGACTTTTGCATATTTGTCCCCTCTCAGCGTCTTTTTTCCTATGACTTTATTTACATTTAAAAATGTGAACGTTACCACCTATTTAATATTCTAGTCTCCTATTTTTTCTTTGAGACAAACATTATTTATCGAGGATTCGAGGATTAACACATAATAATTAGTTTCCTAAACATCAATTTTATGTTTATCTTACGTAAACCAATCACTAACTGCCAACATTCTCGGCTATCACATTAAAAAAGAAAATCTCGCAGGCTCAATTGTATTATCCATTATTAAGCCTCAACTAATCCATAAAATTAAATAAATTTGAATAGAAATTAAAAATAAATAAATGTATATATAACCGTATATATAAACATATAATTGCAAACAAAATATTGTCTTATAAACAATAGCTTTGAATTTATATTGCGTTTAATATTATTGTTATTTTAGTCAAGAGAACTTAGTAATTGATTTTATTTAATTCAACTCACTTGACTTCACTTCCGAGCCGTTTCCAATTAGAATGATGTTTACTTAGTTTTAATTATGTACAAAATACAGACTTAATTATATAATAAGACTTTATATCGTGGTATAAGCCAATTTTAGAACTTCAACTCTGTTGATATTATTAAAAACAAAACCTATAAATATTTACACGATATACATGTATAAAAATATACTTCTTATATCTTAACGAAAAATAAATGTATCTTTCATATTACGTCCGAAGTTAAGGAATGTCGTGAATTGCTGAGCTTATTTTAAATATAATTGATAACACTCCTATAGCTACTCGTCTATAAATCTATTATTCTTCGTTAAAGTTAAATTCCAATTTTATTATCAATGCATAAAAAATTGAATAGCTAGAGTACAGCTAAATTATACTACTACTTTTTTTTCTCCTTTTTTCATTTAATATCTTTTACGTATATTTCTGTCGCACCTAAGTTAGTTTAAGTCGATCTTTTCTGCAGATTATTCAGCACAGATTTTTCCAATTGTTTTTTGTATTTATAAACAACACTTAAAATATTTCTTACATGCGAATGAAATAAAATGGCTCTTCTTTATATTTATGTAATAAGATACATTTTATTGCAATTGAATATAAAGGGATGAATATCTTCCAGAAAAAAGAAAAAAATTCTACGACACAAATAGCATTTTTTTCTATTGTTTTTAAGGAATTAAATGTATATAACTGTATTAAGTTAAAAGCAATATGTTTCGTATTAAGTTTGTTGATTTAAAAACCATATACATATGTAAAATTTTTTCTTACCTCAATTATTAAAGGTGATTTATAGATTTTAAATTGCAATCGTATATACACCGGATGTCCAATGAAAAAAAAATGAAGCAAACATTACTACGTTTAACCGTTCGTACTAAACAAAAAAAAATTGCTTTCTCGTCTTGTTTTCAACGATTTTTGGGACTTATTATATATTAACTCACGCGCAGATGAGATATTATATTTATGTACAGGTATATATGAGGGCAGGTCAATAAGTCTTTAGAAAATGAGGACGATTTTCTTTTATTTTATCATTTAGCTGACCTAATAATAACAAATAATACTGTCCAGTTGTCGTCTGTTCCTTTTCGAAATAGTCAATGAAGATAATACCAACTGTATCCCAAAACGCAGTAGCCATAACCTTTCCAGCTGATTTCACCGTCTTTGCCTTCTTTGGACCCCGTTTGCCTTTAACAATCCCCTGTTTTGATTGTTCTTTCGTGTCGGGAGTGTAGTGATGAATACATGCTTCATCTACAGTTACTAATCTGCGCAGAAACTCATCTGGATTGCGACGCATGCGCTCCAAAAGTTCTCAGCTGACACTAAATACGGCACCCATCTCGCAGATATTTTTTCCATACCCAATTTATCATCCTAAATTGAAACATGAAACTAATTGAAAATTGACAAATACCTAATGAGGAATGATGCTTCCTAAAAACAGATCATTGGCGATGCTACGAGCGCCATCGTAGGCGTTTCTAAGGACTTATTGACCTACCCTCATATATACGTAATTTCTACATATATACATTCGTAAACTGCATTAAGAAAGTGGTTTAGATTTCTACGCTATGGTACGTCGACCCATTAGGGAAAATCTCAAAATTGTGTCTTGTGGCAAACTTCGATTTCTAATCGAAAACGTAGTTTTCATCCATTATCCCAGCAAAGATTGGCTGGTGTTGCACCGTATTCTACTCAGCATCCTCCATACTTTAATCTTTAGAGACCACTATACTAATTGTTGTTATTATTATTACTTCTATACTATTTGTTTTTGCTACTAAGATTCGGCTTGAAGGACTAATTGTTGTAGCTGCTTTAAGGTTAAAGACGGACGGTTGGCTCTCATCGGGTTCGCTAAAAACCTGTACGATCATAGTGAACTGTAAATTAAATAGTTTATTAGACTCCCAGCGTCAGATGGTCAAGGATACCTGAAAAGTGGAACCCACCGTAATCTAAAATGTTAGAGGAACGCCTTTCCTTTATGCCCTAACGACGATTCTACCGTGGCCATATAGCGTTAAGCAAGGATAGTGAAGAAGGTGAATTGAACACACGATGAAACGATTGAAAAGCGAAGCAGTGAAGCATCAGACTACTGACCGTGTTTGGAATTTGATTTCCAAACTCGAATATAAGTTAATATAAGTACTGCAGAAACAATCAAAAAAATATATTTTTAATTACAGGGCAGAATGCCTTGTCCTTTATTCTTGAGTTCATAACTAAAACTAAACTGACAACGATTCGATTGCTTATACTTAATGCCTCATTTTCGCTATCTCAGCTTCTGGTGTTTTTTGCTAGCTTGGAAAATGACTCGAGGTGCTCCGATTGCACCAGACACTTGGTCAGCAATTTTCTTCCTTGGGGTTTGCGCGTGCAGGTGTTGTTCACGTCGTTTGCTGATGTTAATTCTTCCCCTCTTAAATGCGATTGTCCTCAATCGCTAAAAATACGGAAGGTTGTTGAACCTTTGTTTTGTCATCTCGAAATGTGGGGGCGCGTTGGGTGGCAAGATTTCTCTTGGTTCGGGACTTTTCACTTGGATCTTGTCTTCTGGGATTTGGATGGTATTGTTTCGTTTGGGTAAAAATTTGCGGATCGAGGTTATTATAGCAAGTATTCCGAGGCAGGAGATGAGCGAGTAGGTGGTTGCTTGATGTGTGTTTTTCTCCGTTTGCAACAGTCGAATTTCCTTTGTATTGTTGATGTGGAGGTCCTTCATCATCTCTAGAGATAGTAGCTCGCTGTACCTTTTCTCCTTTGGATTGGGTTGGAGTATTGCCGGTAGTACTTGTATCGTTGATGCTTCTCTGGAAGTAAATGATCTTCCATTGATGCTTACGGTGGTGTTGTGAAATTTTATCAGGAATGTTCCATTGAGGTTGTGAGTAGTATTCTCGACCTGTAGGGCTCCGGTAAATTGGTTCAGCAATAGGTTGCCAGTCGAGATCTCGTTTATGGTTGGGATATGCTGGCTATTGACGGTGTTGCAGATAGCTGGGAGGCTGTTGAGTAGGCTAGGTATACACGTGTCATTTCTAATATTAATAATGTCTTTAGAATTACAGATGGATAGGGAGTTATAATTTTTACAATTTTTTATTGTCCCATATATCTCTTCGTTATTTCTGAGAATTACATCGAATAGGATTTCTGTTATGATATTGTTTCTTTTTACAGGTTTAATTACAAGACTTTCGTAAATTTCGTTTGTTGTTAAGGGAATATTTATAATGTAGAGTATTATTGAACAATTGCTTATAACCTTTATTTCCGAGAAATCTAGAGCTTCCTCTATTGTATTATAGGGCAGCTGTTGTTTATTAAAAATATTTGTAGCAAGTTCTATTTCTTTTTTTGATAAAATAAATGAATTGATCATGCCTAATTTGGCCCAGTGAATGGCATAGTTTATATTTTCTATTTCTTCTTTTACAAGTTTAATTTTGTATTGTACATTTGTTATTAATTCGGAACTTAATTTATTGTCTTCTTTTAACAATTTCTGTATTTCGTTTTGAATTTTGGTAATGTTATTCATTCTCTCATTGTATAATTGATTTATGACAACCTGTTTGTTATTATTTTTTAGAACATCCGTGATTTTTTCTTTAATGGTGACAAAGTCGTCATGATCTGGATTGCCAGCAATCCATTTCCATGCGCTGCCGATAAAATTTAATGAACGTTTTGCTATTCGTGGTTTCAAGTTATGTAAGAGATTTTCGATCTGTTGCAACTCATGTGATAGCAAAGGAAATATGGTATGGTTTTGGGTGGATTCAAGGTTAAGGATTGGGGTTATTGCGGATATGAATTGATCATATTGGTCCAAGTCGATGGCGTGTATTAGTTTGAAATTTCCGTCCTGTATTTTCGTCTGTCCAACGTGAAAAGTCACTATTTGTGCGTTTGAAAAGTCCAATATTTGAATAGTTGCCTGACAGGTGCATAAGGCACATCTGGAAAGATAAATGCTAGTTTCTAATATTACTTTTGTGCACTACTCTGCCGGATTCGGTTACTACTGTAGAATTCTTATTTTCCTTAACTATTTCTTGTCGGTATCTATCTGTTAATTTCGAACCTATTCGTTTATTGTTTTTAACAAAAATAACTTGTCCTATTTGATAGTCTTTAATTGGTTTCCTTTTTTTGTTATGGTATTTATTATCCTTTTCCTGTTTAGTTCTAAGTTTTTTAATGTTAGCCAATCGTGTCTTTTCAAATTGTTCGGGGTTTAATCTGGGTATTCGTCCGTAAAAGAGTTCTATTGGTTTCTTACCTGTGGTTGAGTGGATAGTGAAGTTGTATTCATTCACAGCTCGCTCTAGGAGTTCTTCAAAAGACCGTGGAGGTCCGTCTGATTTGAGACATCTCATGATTTCGGACAATGTGGAGTGGAAACGTTCAACTTGACCGTTCACTTCACTTTTGTATGGAGGAGTTTTAAAAATTTTGACTTGGAGGTCATCTTCTAGCATTGAGATTATTGAGGCTGAATTAAGAGCCTTCTCATTATCTATTACAACGACTTCAGGTACGCAGAAGAAGAATATGATATCTCGTAGTGGTCGTTTAATGTCTTCGATTGAGCGTGATGGGATAATTTTAGTTTGAGCGAATTTTGTGAATTTATCGACGGCTGTTAAGACAAGTTGTTTTTCGGTAGAAAAGATGTCGATATGAATGGTGTGTCCAGGATAATTAGGAATAGGTGTAGGTTTCAAGTGTGGTTTATTAGGGTGCCTGTCGTATTTGTTTTCTTTGCAGATTGCGCAACGATTTACTAGGGTTTTAATTTTAGAGGACATTTTAGGGAAATAGAAATTTTCTAATAATTGAATTCGATTTTCTTCGGCGTTGCGATGAGCGCGTCGGTGTATCTTTAAGATTTTTTCTTCTTGCTCGGTTTCGCTGGGTATGTCTTCCACCAGTTTCTGGGTAAATCTAATACGGTAGTCTTTGAAGTGGAGCGGGTAAATTTCTTGTATCCTTCCCATAGTTTCTTCGTTTGTCAAAAGTCCGTTTATAGTATTAGGGTTCAAGTATCTCTTGAGTGCGTTTATTAAGTCTGGTTCTGAGTACTCTGGTTTGGTAAAAATGTGTCCTGTGTAGTTTTCGAACGGAGTTTTGATTTGGTAACTGTTATCTTCGCCTATTCTTAGTACTAGTTGATTACGGAATACATTTATTGGGGTTTCAACAGTGGGGATTAGGTTATCAGAAGAGCTATCGGCACTATGTTCGGTTGGGGTCATCGAATGAATTTCGGTTACTTGGGGAGGCCTCGACAGGGAGTCGGCCACTACGTTTGCTTTCCCTGGCTTATACTTGAGTTCGTAGTTGTATTCTTCTAAAATAGATTTCCACCTTTTCATTTTACTGTTGGTGTTTTTATTGCTCAAGGCATAAGTGAGAGGCTGGTGATCGGTAAAAATTTTCACCTTTTGGGATCCGTAGAGGAAGTTCCTTAATGAATTCAGTGACCATATAATAGCGAGCATTTCTTTCTCGTTCGTTGCATAATGTTCTTCGGTTTTGTTTAGAGTTCTCGAGAGAAATGTGATCGGTTTACCATTTTGAGAGAGTACTGCCCCGATAGCATAATCCGAGGCGTCCGTGGTCAGCTCGAATTCATTTTTGAAGTTAGGATATGACAGAACTACTTCTGCCGAAATAAGTGAATTTTTAACTTTATCAAATGCCTCTAGGGCTTCCTTGTCCAAGTGAATTGGTTTGTTCTTAGAAATATTTTTGGACACTCGTCCATCTTCCCCTCTTAAGAGGGATGTCAGGGGCTTCGCAAGTTTGGCATAGTCCTTAATGAAGCGACGATAATATCCTGACATACCGAGAAATGAACGGAGGTCCCTAAGGGTCTTAGGGGCAGGTCGGTCAACAATCGATTGGACCTTTTTGGGATTAGTTTTGATGCCATCCCTACCAATGACAAAGCCTAGGAATTCTATTTCTTCTTGAAAGAATTCGCACTTGTCTAACTGTATTTTCATATTGGCGGCCTCTAGGGTCTTGAACACTATTTCCAGGTTCCTAAGATGTTCGATCTCGTCCTTCCCGAAGATGACGATGTCATCGATATAAACATAACAACACTTCCCGATGTATTCCTTCAGAATATCATCCAAAGCCCTTTGAAAGATGGAAGGGGCATTCTTTAGCCCGAAGGGGAGACGAGTGAATTCGAATTTTCCGTTATTCACGGAAAAGGCAGTTTTTTCAATATCAGATTCCTTAAGTGGGATCTGGTGAAAACCACTTTTAAGATCGATTATAGTAAACCATTTATTCTTTCCGAGGTTGGCAAGCACTTCGTTAATCTCGGGGATCGGGTACCTATCGGCGATGGTAACAGCGTTTAGCTTACGGTAGTCGATCACCATCCGATATTTTCTTTCTCCAGAGGCATCCATTTTTTTGGGAACGACCCAAACTGGAGAATTGTAAGGGGATTTAGATGGCCTAATGATACCATCTTTTATTAGATCGTTTATTTGTTTTTCGACTTCTCCCTTGAGTGACATCGGGTATGGATATGATCTTGAATAAATGGGATCGTTCGTTGTCGTTCGAATTTCTCCTTTTACGGTGGTGGTGTAAGTCAATTTCTTGTCAGGGTCGGAAAAGAGATTAGGACAGTCGTTAATTATGCCCTTGAGTTTGTCAGACTGTTCCTTGCTCATGTGGGAAGTTCTTAAAGTAATATTATTAATTAATTGTGAAATATGCTGTTTGAGTGGTATTGATATGTTTGGGTGAATAGTCATGTAATTTTCTTTTGTATGAATGATCGCGTTTAGTTTTCTCAAAGTATCGTTGCCTATTATACCATCAAACGAGATGAGGCTGGGGAGAATGAAAAATTTTATTTTATCTGTATTATGGCCAAATAATTGGACAAATGAGTGGTGTGTAATTTTTACGCTCCCTCCGACTGATTTAACGTAGAAACGTCTTTCATTCGGAAGAGGATTCTTGATATGCCGGGGTTGGATGTAGTCTTTATTAGATCCTGTGTCTATTAAAAATTTTAATGTCTCTCCGCTTCTTGCGATATGTTCGAAGTAAGGAAGCGAAGAGGGCCTTAGTCTAAAAAATAGATATCGTCAAGATGTTCGGGTTTTTCAAGGTAAGGGTCATCTTGTAGGTCAGTGTAATTTGTTAGTGTCTGGTCATAGTTTTGGTCTTCTCGTTCTATTTCACTTTCGTATTTGTCTGGATCGGGTCCTTCAGTGTGGTAGATTCTCTGCGTTTTGTGTGGTTGATGGAACTGTTGAGAATGTTGCCGTTTCTGTGGAACAAACTGTTGGTTACGAGGTCTGTTCTGGTAGTTGACCTTTTGGGATTTGATAGAATAGTCGACGTCCATTGGCTTAGGAGGAAGTGGACGTTGATTTGCTGGTGGTCGTTGCTGTGGGTATTGTTGGTTTGACTGGTATTGTGGTTCTCTGTAGAACTGAGGAGGCTGAGCATTTCGGGGGTTATGGAGTAATTCGGGATGAAATTCGCGTCTGGGTGCGGGAATAGGTGCCGGTCTTGAGTATGAAAAATTGTTCCTTCTAGGTGGAACTGGAGGCGGTGTTTGGTAGAATGTTTTCCGGTTGCTAGAGTGTGAATTGTTTGCATGTTGGGCTCGAAAATCAACGTTTTGCAATTTTAAGCATAGGTGCAAAGCTTGCGGTAGGTCAGCGGGTTCACGGATGCTGAGTAACCTAGGCAAGTCGCCTTTTAACCCTCTGACGAAAGTATCAAGCGCTTTGTCCCTGTAACACTGAGTCATGTTATTCATGGATTCTTGACTCATTTCCATTGATCCTAACTTATTTAAGATAAGCGACAAGTGGTGGTAGACGGCCTGATAGAATTCGGGAATCGTACTACTACCCTGTACCAAAGTTGTCATTTGGTACTCGAGGGTTCCTAAATCCCTCTTGTCTGCATAATGTAGAGTAAGACATTTTGACATTTTTTCCCAATTTAGTGGAGTGTTATACGATTCTAAAGCGACGTCTGCGTAGCCCGTAATCTTATTTCTAATAACCGATAGGATTCCATAATACTTGGGGGTACCTTTCAGATGTTCATAGATTTTGAGTATCCTATCGACACTCTTTTTCCATGAGTTAAATTCGTGTGGCTGTCCAGAGAATTCTCTGAGGCTTTTTACTACATCAGGTATTTTGTCCATCTCGGATAAATTCCTATCGTTAGCCAAGTTTATTGGTTGGTCTATGTCGTTATTAATATCGGACGCGGGGTTCATGATGGAGTTAAAAAGTTGTCGTCCCTGTATTTGAAGGGTTTCGGTCACTAGTTGTGAAATTAGCCTAATCATGTCGTTGTTTATTGCATTAGGAGCAGGGGGAGGAACGGGAGCGGGAGGTTGATGAGCTGCAGCGTTATCTGCAGGCACTTCCAGACGAGCTGGTCGTATCAAATTATTAGGATTTACCATTTTTCACAAAAACGAAAAAACAACAACAAAACAAAAAATTTGTTTTGAGAGAATCAATTATATCACCCGTTCACGTAATGACAATGTAGTTGCTTTGAAAGCACTAAACAAATAATCACTTAACTGTATAATGGAATGTAAATTTACTGTTCAATAATTTTTCTCGGTGGATAGAATGTGGTTAAAAAAGGAATATAATAAAAATATATGTTAACTAGGTTATTATTAACTTACAGTAGTATTACAATTAGTTTCTGCAGCATCTCTTCTTAATGTTGATTTTGATGGTGGGTTCCGGCTGCAACTGTTGGTTAGGGCGGCTGTCAGAGCTTCCTGACTCCTTTTTGTTCACGTGGAACTACTCGGGGGCCTTATTCCCTATCACTTACACTGTCTTAGTGGCTTGGTTGTCCACTTTTTGCACTTACGCGGATTTTCACAGTGTCACAGAAAATGTTTTTCCCCAACAAGCTTGTTTATTGCTTGATTTCACAAAAGGTATTTCGCGGATATTCACAGTGTCACAGGAAATGTTTTTCGCCAACAAGCTTGTTTATTGCTTGATTTCGCAAAATTCACAAGAGGTACTCGCGGATATTCACAGTGTCACAGGAAATGTTTTTCGCCAACAAGCTTGTTTATCACAAAAGTTACTCGCGGATATTCACAGTATCACAGGAAATGTTTTTCGCCAACAAGCTTGTTTATTGCTTGATTTCCCAAAAGGTATTTGCGGATATTCACAGTGTCACAGAAGCGGGCCGGCACGTTGGGCGCCAGTTAATATAAGTACTGCAGAAACAATCAAAAAAATATATTTTTAATTACAGGGCAGAATGCCTTGTCCTTTATTCTTGAGTTCATAACTAAAACTAAACTGACAACGATTCGATTGCTTATACTTAATGCCTCATTTTCGCTATCTCAGCTTCTGGTGTTTTTTGCTAGCTTGGAAAATGACTCGAGGTGCTCCGATTGCACCAGACACTTGGTCAGCAATTTTCTTCCTTGGGGTTTGCGCGTGCAGGTGTTGTTCACGTCGTTTGCTGATGTTAATTTATATTCCACTGGTGTGAATTATTTTTTTTTTTATTTACCGCTTGGTATACGGTTCTGATGTATTTTTCTTTTCCGATTTTTTTCGTTCGGTGTTCTTCAATATTTTTGCTTGTGAATTGTGTGTATCTGTTAGAATCGCTACAGCCACCCACTCGATGGGCTGTAGTATCTATTTATTCTTCTTTTCCCTCCCGAGGTGTCCGCTAATGGGAGTATAGCGTTTGCGACGATAGTGAAGAGTGTGTGATTCGAACCGACGCTATCACGGTTAGAATCACTAAAAGATAGAACCAAAGCTACTCATCAGGCCACTGCTGCGTGTACGAACTCGATTTCTCAAGTACACTCAATTGATGTGGAATTGTTATGTTGGCGCTATGGTATGCGGCTCTGACGCTTTTGTTTATTCGAATTTCCTTTCGGTGTTCTTCACTATTTGCTTGCATATTGTGTGCATCTGTTAGAAACGCCACAGGAGCACGTCTTTCGTAAACCTAAACGAAAGGAAAAATATGCTTCGAGCACCCCTTAGCACTGGTGGGGAGAAGCGCTATGGGCTACCTGTAAAACAAGAAAAGCTGCGGATTGGAAATAAGGAACAAGTTCCCTTTGAAAAAGAAGAAAGAAGAACTTCTAAAGTTTATTTACAGGAAGAAAGACTTAACATCCCTTAAGCTCTATATTAAAAGTCAACGATTTATTTCGGTCGTTATATATACAAACTGGAGCAAGGCTTATAACCTTGTCCGTAAAAAGAAATGATTATGGAAAATTTAACAAGCCTCGAGGCTAGCTAAATAAGGCCAAGACCAGATCCCGGTTGTAGTGCCGATGATGATGATGATATATACAAAAGTCCGTTATGTATAGTTTTCGCTCGTTATATATATTGTAGTTTGCACACGTCCGTCTTCGCCATGAGCCATTCTGCAACGAGCAGCTGCTGTATGTGGTATTTTAAATTAAAATAATTAGAGATAGTACTAAATTAATTAGAGACTTAGTTGACGTGTGTCGTCGGACCGTCTTGGTCGACGCTTCAGCCCTTCTGGTTGCAGGGGGTGTTGGATTCTTGATCCCCTGTTTATTTATGTTCTTATTTCGAAGTCTTCATTAGTACACTCGCGGCGGTTCTATAATTGCGCACGCGGCGGTTTTATCTTAATTATGAATAATTTATGAATTCGCGACGGTTATACCGTGATTATGTATAACTGATGTACTCGTGGCGGTTCTACCTTAATTATCGGTCGTTTGACGATTGACGATTGACTTTGGTCGACAAAATTAAAATCGAATTAAAATGGTTGGTTCCGTTCTCGGTGGCGATTTTTTTTTCTGAAAACTTTTTGTCAAAATTTTCTGACGTATTGTCTATTGTTTTCACGCCAACATTTTATTTAAATTATTGCCAAGTAGTTGATGCAAATTTACTAACTGCCGTATTTTTATTACAGAGAGAAAGGGATTGTGGATGTGGAACCCTTAACACTATTACGCCGGTAGCGACTTCCCAGGTATCGAGTAATTAATGTTCGAGTGATGTGTGATCAAACATTTACCGTCTTCCTGGGAATCCACACGATGTTGCTTTAAATGCAGCGTCTTCCTGGGAATTGGTTGCTGTTGTCTTCAATGCAACGTCTTGGGCATTGTATGAGACGTCGCTAACACTAATACTGTAGAAACCCAACAATGTAGATTATAAACAAAGCAAATTCAAGTCTAGTACCCCCAGCGGCTTGCATGATTTACTTGGTCACAAGAAGGCAAAGACATCTATAGAGGATACGCTTTATGTAAACGTATTTAAAAAATACGGAAAATATTTCTACATTCTTAAACTAAGCGCTACCTCTACCCTAATAATAGTATTTGTTAATCTGATTACTGAGACTGTGTTTAACAATCTATATCATATTTCCCATGTATTCATACCATTCGGTATACTACAATTTATAAGGAGGTGGACTTGCTTGTTTCCAATTTAACATATTTTTATATCAATCAGATCCGGTTTTTTATATATTCATGAAGGTTTTGCACTCTGTTGCAGGTTGGTAAACTGGTGCGCGTCTAATTATTTAAAATAAATGACAATTCAGGTTTGCTATCAAAAACTAGTGAAATTCTTTACTCCCTCCTTCTCATTCATCATTCATAACAACGCCAATTAAAGTTAAACCAAGTGTGTGACAGCCCTCGCCACACTAACACCGTATTTGACCATAAGCCAAATATCTTTTTACTGTCCATGATACTGACAATATCTACAGACTTCTAAGGGTTCAGTTTACAAGGGCTTTCAAACCAAGTGCCCAGTGTATCCTCCTCTCCTTAATTTTTGTGCTGAGTTATTTACTTTCTTAAAGTTAAGATTATGCAAATTACAGGAGACAGACAGACAGTATATCCTCGTGTCCTTAATTTTGGTGCTCAATTATTTACTCTCTTGGAAGTTAAGATTATGGAAATTACAGCAGACAGATCATAGCCCCAAAAGAGAATAAAAAAGAAAACATCAGCGCCGTATACCAATATCACAGCTTATAACAGGTCAATTGAAAAGTCCCCGGCCTTCCATAGGAAAAACACATTTTTTTTGGCAAAATTCGTTTTTTTTATTCAACATAATTCCCTTCGAGGGTGACACACTGATTATAGCGACCCTCCAACTTTTCGATACCTTTTTTGTAGTACGATTTGTCCTTTTCTTCAAAATAGGCCTCAGTTTCGACGATCACCTCTTCATTCGACGAAAATTTCCTCCCAGCGAGCATTCTTTTGAGATCTGAGAACAGAAAATAGTCGCTGGGGGCCAGATCTGGAGAATACGGTGGATGCGGAAGCGATTCGAAGCCCAATTCATGGATTTTTGCCATCGTTTTCACTGACTTGTGACACGGTGCATTGTCTTGGTGAAGCAGCACTTTCTTTTTCTTCAAATGCGGTCGTTTTTCGGCGATTTCGCCCTTCAAACGGTCCAATAACGCTGTGTAATAGTCGCTGTTGATGGTCCTTCCTTTTTCAACATAGTCAATGAAAATTATTCCGCGCGCATCCCAAAATACAGACGCCATAACCTTGCCAGCCGACTGTTGCGTTTTTCCATGCTTTGGGGCGGGTTCATCGTGTGCAGTCCACTCGGATGACTGTCGATTGGACTTCGGAGTGAAATGATGGAGCCAGGTTTCATCCATTGTCACATATCGACGCAAAAACTTACGCTTGATCATCTTCAAATACTGCTCCGAATCATCAACTCGTCGTTGTTTTTGGTCAAAAGTGAGCTCGCGCGGCACCCACTTTGCACAGAGCTTTCTCATACCCAAATATTCGTGAATGATATGATGTACACGTTCAGTTGATATCTTTAGAGTGCCTGCTATTTCATTCAATTTCAATTTACGGTCATTCAAAATCATTTTGTGGATTTTTCTAATGTTTTCGTCGGTAACAACCTCTTTTAGGCGTCCACTGCGTTCACTGTCTTCGGTGCTCATTTCACCACGTCTAAACTTAGCATACCAATCCTTGATGGTTGATTTTCCTGGGGCGGCGTCTGGAAACTCGTCATCAAGCCAAGTTTTTGCTTCAACTGTATTTTTTCCCCTCAAAAAGCAATATTTTATCAACACGCAAAATTCCTTTTTATCCATTTTTTTCACAATAACAGAACTTGCTTCACTCAAAATACTATAATTCACAAACTAATGATCCGACATCTGTCAAATTTATACACGCGTCTTTTGAAGGTTAGGGCTAACTAAAAATCATATGGATTTAATTCTAGTGCCGCCATCTATGTGTCAGGCCGGAGACTTGTTATAAGAATCTGAAGCGTCGCACACATGCGGCCGTGGTCTGATGATTTGGTGCTTTGATTCTAACCTTCTCATACGAATCACGTTCTTCACCACCATTACAAAGGGCTACAAGCCCTCTTTTTGAATTCTTCAAAGTGATCGTGCTCTAGATAGGGAGAACAAAAATAGATAGATCTTCATTTTTAAACAAAGCAAAGTAAGATAAGTCAATCATATTTGGTTCCAAACTTTTCCCAGCATGGTTTCCTATCACGTTCTTCGTTACCATTGCAAGACGCTATAAGACTTCATTTCGACTTCCTCGAAATTATTCTGCTCTAGATAGAGAGAACAAACATTTCAACACTCAGGCGATCACTTTACTTTTGAATTGTATTCAGTTTCTTTGAAGTTGGTGTTGTAATCTCACACTCCGTTTAGAAGGCCCTCCTGTCTTGATACGGTCCTATTCTTCACAGAAAACAAACATTTCACAACCAACGGAGCAACTTATTTTTCAGCGCCGTTTAGTTCACCTCGTACGTTGATATCTTGGCTTCAAGCCTATTATAATATTTTCAATGACATATTGCCGGCATTTCATTATCCACCACTTATTCATCATCATCATCATCATCGGCAGTACAACCAGGATCCGGTCTTGGCCTTATTTGGCCAGTCTCTCCACCGATATCCGGTCCTTATCCGAGACTTGTTAATTTGTTCATAATAATTTGTTTTCCCGGGCAAGGTTCTTAGCTTTGCGCCAACCTTTCCCAGGATGCCATCATGCTGGGCAGATTCTACAATTTGTTTTATTTAGTCATACCATATATCAAATTTGATACGAGGGTTAATCAAATATAAACAGTAAATCCTTTTTATACATTTATTGAATTCAATGTTACACACTAACTATACTATCAACATTTTCCAATATAGTCTCCTGTGTGATCTGCACACCTTTGCCACCGATTTGGATGCTTTAATATTCCTTGTTCGTAGAAAGATTTGGGACGAGTTGTTATCCAATTTCATTGCTTGGTTCGCACGTGCTCCTCGACTTCGTCATTGCTTTCGAATATTTTTCCTCCAAGTGATTCCTTCAAGGGTGCGAAGAAAAAATAGTCGCAGGGAGACAAGTTTTAACTATAAGGGGGGTGTTGGGGGTTTCCCAGCCCATTTCTTCCAATTTTTCCCTTGTCAAGGACACGGTGTGAGGCCTGACGTTGTCACGAAGAAGGATGACATGTCGAATGGGCATACCTCGTCTTTTGTTTCGAAATGCGGCTTTTCCTATAGATGATACACACTTCTATTGAGAATTCTCCAACAGTTAAGCGGCGATCACTTTCAATAAGTCAATAACAACGGCACGGATGTTGTCATCTGTACGACTTGTCCTTGGGCCGATCATGACTTTCGTTTTCTATACGTTCTCGCCCACTTTTAAATTCTCTGGCCCACGTATACACACGATTCTGAGACAGTGTATCATCACCAAACTGTGCCTTCAATCGGGAAAAAAATGTCTGAGGGTTTAACGCCTTTATTTGTTAAAAATGTTATAATAATTCGTTGCCAAACAGACGTATGTCGCGCTCGCTAATGACTGTACTGACTACAGAACCGAGCGCGACCGCTAGCCAACCTGGTTCCCCTACTCTCCATACACCAAACAACAGCCATGCACAAGATTATCTAGCTCGCAACTTGTTGCTAAGTAAAACCAAAATTACCGTTTATATTTGATTCACCCTCGTACATTACCTTATCCCGAGATATAATATATAAATATAAGATAAATAAAAATGTAACTGTTTTGTTGAGCATTTTAGGCGTCTATTTACTCATTGACCTATATTACCCTTTCATATTTATCTCCTTAGGTCTCCTGTCAGCTTCATTTTTATTAAGGGGGTATTCTGGTCTAGGCGCACGAATTTAACGCAATTTTTGAAGTGCTTAAAAAAAAAAAGCAATCAATATTTTTACTATTCATTTTTTATAGGATGTTTATTAATATTTCAAGAATACAGTAAAAAAAATTGAAAGTTAAAAAATTCAAAATTCAAAAAGTTAGCAGCTGATGAAGTGGGGGTTATCAAAAAGTTGACACGCGACCATACCCACGATTCAACTCTCCTAGCAATCTGGAAAAAAAAACGTTATTAATTTACAGAAATGCCTCTATCGTTGGAACTAAAAAAAGTTGAAAAAAAATATTTTTTTAACAAAATGGTGACTGCTTGAAAAAAAATTTATTTTTGTACCACTTTTTTTTAGTTTGTCGAATTTTTTAAAAATAGTTAACATTGAAATTTTGGGATGAGGATAGTTCATGCAATAGAAAAGCCTATAAAGAAAACATATACTAAATTTGAAGTAAATCGGTTCAGTAGAACTTGGAAAATCGTGGGTATTGTTTTAAAAAAGACAGTTTCGAGAAAAACGCGTTTAAAGTTTCACGTAAAGTTTCTCGCGGTCTAAGTCATGAAATTGGACTTTCCTCGACTTCGAAATAAGCATCTTTCGCGCTTCTCTCTTCCAACCGAGCAGTTTTGGCCTCCTTTGATGCGTTAGACGCTCGTATCTCTGAGCAGTCAATCCGGGCATTGTCTCGTTTCCCGGCGAATGAATAAGCTTCTGGGCCAATTTTGACTCCCATAAGCATCACTATTTTTAAAAGAGGAATGTAGCCTTCATTGAATATGCAAACAGCAATAAACGTAGCGATTTCAATAACGTGAGCTCCGGAATGAATATGTTTCGGTGCGAAAATCCAAATCAAAGAGTTTAAAGCTTGAAGGTTAGAATTCAACTGTTCGCAACTGGATGTATGCTCACACTAAATATAAAAGATAATTTAAAAATACATAAAGGTTACCTTCGGTTATTGTATTTCAATATATATATATAAAGGTTTTACGAGGAAACAGGGCCGCAGGTTGACAGAAAGTCCCTAATGTCTTTTGTTCGATTCGTTCCGGCCGAGCCGGTTTAGACGGCGCGTCAGCAAAACAGCCATACCTCCGAAAATAATTTGAATTTTCTAAAATCCTCTTAAAGACATATTCTTAGAGGGTTAAGCTTTGAAAATATGAAAAAAAATGATTTTTTCAAATTTCTAGACCAGAATACCCCCTTAAGTAGTCTATTCGCCGATAACATACATTGATATTATATACTTATTAATTTTGATAATCATTTATTCACTTAATTAAGAACTATTTATTTACATGCTTATTCAGATATTTAATTATCTATTTACTTACGTATTTAATTTATACTCATTTAACTAATTTCTTACTTAACTATATACTTAATTGTCTAATTATATAACCACTTACTTAATTATTTTTTTAATTAATAGTATTTTGTAAAAAAAAAATTCACAAACAGATAGTGTTGGCTACGGCTCAAAAATATATTCGGTAAAAATAGAAGTACTAATGTAAAGGGAGAATGGGATGTATTTACTACGTACTTGTCTGCTTACTTATTTGCTTTTGTATTCGCTTGTCTTTTTACTTACGTACAATTTATACTTGCCTATAGCTTTAGGTACTTATGCATTTGATTACTTATTTATTTATTTATTTACTTGCTTGACTACCGTCTTACGTAAGTTGTTATCTAAACACTTCCTTTATTTATTCACTTACCCCTTAATTTAATTTCTTCCCACCTTATTTGCTTATGTACTTACTTATATACTTACCCAGATACTCATGTACTTGGGGGATTACGTACTTACATATCAATACTACTACTCACATACTTACTTGCTTCCTTCTATTCTAACTTTCGCAGTTATTTACATGTTCATCATCATCATCGGCGCCACAACCAGAATCCGGTCTAGCCTTATTTAGGAAGTCCAGAGGCTTGTTAAATTTTCCATAATAATTTGTTTTTCCGGGCAAGGTTATTAGCCTTGCGCCATATATTTACATGTTACCTTTCTTTATTTACTACCTAATTTACTTACTTTTTTTATTTACATGGTTACTTACTTCCTTTTTTATTTACATGGTTACTTACTTACCTTCTTACTTACCATAGTCAGATAAAAGTGAGCACCTACTCACTTACTTAGTTATTTATTCACTTACTTTCTTATGCACATAGTTACTTACTTACTTTCTTACCTACCATAGTCAGATAAAAGTGACCACCTATCCGCTTACTTACTTATTTACATGGTTACTTACTTACTTTCTTATCTACCATCATCATCATCGGCACTACAACCGGGAACCGGTCTTGGCTTTATTTAGCAAGTCCTGAGGCTTGTTAAATTTTTCATAATGATTTGTTTTTTCCGGGCAAGGTCATTAGTCTTGCGCCATCTTACCTACCATAGTCAGATAAAAGTGACCACCTACCCGCTTACCTACTTATTTACTTACTTACTTTCTTACTTACCATAGTCAGATAAAGGTGACCACCTATCCGCTTACTTTACTTATTTACTTACTTACTTTCTTACCTACCATAGTCAAATAAAAGTGATCACTTACGTACTTATTTACTTACTAACTGTCTTAGATATATACCTTTTTTTAGTTTGCGACCTGAGGGCGATAATCTTCGAAAGATACAGGTACCTCGAGCACGCTTACATAACCGATCTACGCTGATTTCACTTATCCGATAATGCGGACTGAACTCATTTCCATTTTGTTCCCCCCTCCCGTTTCTTCCCCCAGGGGATATCATTCTTCGGCAGGCAGGGTGGAATATTTCGTCTCGCGCATTCTTGCATTACTTGCAATGTGCGAAACTTCTCTATACGTTGATGAATTCCTACCCATTTTTTTTGAGTTCAACGTCAGCACTCCGTCGCATCTACTGGACCCGTTAATTTGCTTGTCAGGCAATCATCATCATCGTAATCGGCACTACAACCGGGAACCGGTCTTGGCCTTATTTAGCAAGTCCTGATGCTTGTTAAATTTCCCATAATGATTTGTTTTTTCTGGGGAAGGTCATTAGTCTTGCGCCAGAGGCTCCCCGACGGGGAGTCGAACCCCGGTGTCACGCAACGGGACATACGAAATTCGATCTCGTCGTGTTATCTATTCATCTATTCTTTGGTGTTCGAATTCATTTCGTAGGCACATATTCCTATACCATTTCTGTTCACGTTAACTAAGGTTCATGTCGCGGATAACCGGGACTTCGTCTTTGTCCCCACTAGAATCTCGTGCATACACTTGGTGAAGCTTGTATATCTCAGCCATTACCCTTGCTTCTATTTTTATCGCTACATGACTCGCAACTACCACGACGGCTTCAGTGGATCTAATTCCTTCAAGGGTGCGAAGGAAAAATAGTCACAGGCAGACAAGTTTTGGCATAGGGGGGTGTTAGGAGTTTCCCAGCCCATTTCTTCCAATTTATGCCTTGTCAAGGACGCAGTGTGCGGCCTGACATTGTCATGAAGAAGTATGACAGTGGACCCCATTCTGTGTGCCCTTTTTTGATTTTCAAGTTTACTCTTTTTTGAACGGTTTCTATGGGTTTGATGTATTAGCTGTAAACGATTGCTCTGCCCCATACGGAAACTATGTATAAAAGAATTGAACTGGTCATAGAGGCTAGCAACTTTTTACTCCATATTTTATTCCCGCCAATATTTGTCATAAGTCTCCCTAGTACTCACCCTCCTCCAGCCACCTACCACCCCATTCGCCCAGCCTTCTTTTTCATTCTTTGTTCTGTTCTTACTTTTCTTTTAATACTCTAGATATCCAGATATTAAGTTAGTTCGTAAGCTCATTTATAATGCTTGAATTGAACCAAATAAATGACGGATCTACCCTCACTAACCTCTTTGTCGCATAAAGCCTGTAGTACTTAAGCTATATGCCGTGATCCTACGTGAACCTTACATATTTTGTTATATACCTGGATTCCATTACACCGACAGCTAGAATAATTTATTATATTTTATTTTGTAACTAGACATCAATCATCATCATCATCGGCACTACAACCGGGATCCGGTCTTGGCCTCATTTAGCAGTCCTGAGGCTCGTTAAATTTTCCATAATGATTTGTTTTTTCCGGGCAAGGTCATTAGTCTTGCGCCAATACCACTTCTATTTTGCTCTCTGGTACTTCCAGTCCAGTATTTGTGAGCCAGTCTTAAATCGTTTTTATTGCTTGGTGCGCTTTTTTGCGGCTTTTTTGTTATTGTCAATATTGCCTAATTATCCGCAGAGACGCTTATCATTATATATTTTGTTTAATGTTCCGTCATATATCACAATCCATAGAAGTGTTCCGATGACTGAGCCCTGTGGTACTCCTCTCTTCACGTGGTAATTTTTGTTTCATTTATTAGAACCATCTCCGTGATTTTAAAGAAGTACTCCTAATTGATCCAACGCATTCATAATGTGGTTCCAACTAATTGAGATAATACGCCCTTAATGTCCAGCGTAGTCACTGCGCAGTATTAATGCATGCCACCACGGCAATCGGGTCCCGCTAATACGAGTAGTCCTTCGGCAATTCTGCATAATTGGCTAATTGCATCCGTCGTGCTAATTGCATATTGCGTTTGTGAGGGTGCTCCTCTTTGCTCCGTGCATTGCTTCAATCTCAAAAGGTTGACAGTCTCCAAGCTGGGCTCAAAATGCAAATGGGACTGTAGCGCCTCTAACAGATACACACACAAACACAAGCAAATAGTGAAGGACATCGAACGAAAATCGAATAAGATAATTCATCAGAGCCGTATATCACAGCGATAAAATAACAATTGACATCAGTGGAATATACTTGCGTTTAAAAATCGAATTCTAAAATCGGCCAGTAGCCTGATATGTTACGCTTAAGTTCAATTTTTGGTGATTCTAAATGTCATAGCGTCAGTTCGAATCATACGTTCTTCACTATCATTCCAAACGCTATAGGACGGTATGACGATAGCTCTTGAGGTGGTTTATTACGTTTTGATATTGGGATTAGTTCCTGTTCCTTCCAGCATCTTGGAAAAACGCCTGCTCTTAGGCACTTGGGAATAGTGTTCTAAATGTTTCCGGCTGACCCAGCATGATCTTTTTGAATACTCTTTTTGGTGTGGCTTCCAATTCGGAAGCCTTTGACACTTTGATCCTTTCTACGGCTCTTTTTATTTCTTCTGCGGTTACTGGCTCCTCCGCAGGTTGATGATCCATAATCACTTGCTTACCTACATATGTATTTATTTTATTCCTAAGTGGGTACCAGCTTCTTTCCTTCCTGAGGTAATGGGTTTCCAATTGGGGACAATAATTTGGTTTCACAATAAGGACGATATGTTTTTAAAATTAAAAAAAAATACAAAATACTTTAGATAAAAGAAAAAGATTTGTTGATGATCTGTCTCGAGGGACCAATTGTTGATGGCCCGGCTCGAAGGACCAAAAATGTTGTGGTGCTTTAAGGTTAAAGACAGGCGGCTGGCTCTCAGTGGGTCCGCAAAAAGCTTATCGACGTAGTGGACTGGAAATTTAAATATTCCCAACGCCAGCTAGTAAAAAGGGGGTCTGTACGCCTTCCCATTAAGTCCTAATACCAATTGTACCGCGCGACATCGGCTTGATATGCCGTGGTATCTATTTATTCTTTTTTCCCTTACCAGAAATTACGTAACATAACTTAATTTAATCTTATTTACAACGATTTACAAATATACATCTCTTTATATACTATTTGCACACGGCGATCGTCCTAATGTGCCATTGCGCAGAGAGCAGTTTCTGTTGTGTGCTGCTACTATGATGGTTGCGTCTTCCGAGTCTTCGAGTAATAAGCCTCTTCCTGGGAATACGCACGATGTTGTTTTGACGCAGCGTCTTCCTAGGAATTCGTACAATGTATCGGGGCGGCGTCTGTTCTGGACATGGAGTGACACCTCGCTACCAACATTTTTTATTTTAAAGTACAACTACCTAAAGACAAATTACAGCATTTTTATCATTTTAAATATACTACTATGACGTTTTAACAACATATCGTTCTTATTGGAAAAACAAAAGCGAAGTAGTTAGTCTCTAAATAAACAATGATTCCCTAAAATTAGTGGTTCCAAATAGTTTTGCTCGTTTTTCAAATCGCATTATTAGTTTAAAACACTAGTTTCAAATTCGTACTTTAACTACTTAGCTTTTCTGACAAAACTAAATGCTATCCGTTTTTTGAGCAGATTTGTTATACAAATTGTCAGTTTATGCAGTTTAGTTTTAAGGTTAATGCCCAAACTACTTAGAGGCCTCTGTTGAAATTTTAGTTTAACTCTTTTTCTCATATGTACCCATTTAATTCACTCTTTACGGCTAAGTATATTTCCGAAAAAAATAAAGGATATTGTACCCTGTAATTAGCTTCACAATAAGAAGACTTCACTGGCAGTCTAAACGTCAACATACCATACGGTTGAATAGAAAAATTAATAAATCATGCTTCACATTACCTCAGGTCAAAATTTGCTGAATTTTCATTGATCACCCTGTGTAATTTAATTGCATTTTACCTATAACAATTTCGTAAATAATAAATACCACAAAAATGATATAAAATAAATTGCAGAATAGAATAGAGAAATAAGATAATTATGTTTGTTATTAAGTGTCTGCTAATGTATATAAAGATACGAATGAGCCAATTAAGAGATACTTTCTTATACACAGTATGTTTTTTGATCTTACAATAATACAGTAAAGAATATTATTATATATATACATATATATATAAAATTATACACATTAAATATACAAATAAAAGTAATATTGTATAGAAAAGAGCGACAACAGTATTCTAATTTCTTAAATTTTACTTAAATAAAAAATCTCTTCTCCTTTTCTTTGAGGAAAACAAAGTACTTTAATACTTATTGTGGTACTGGGCTGGGTTTCCAGGGATATTCCCATTGACAGCTCTTGGACTTTAGCTAACACCATCCAGTTTGGTGCTTTTTGTGTTCTGGGCAACGTCAACCTGTCAGCACTGATGTATTTTGTCGTGCACCATTTTATAAAGTCACAGTGCCATAAATCCTACAACACCGTAATTCCGACAACACAATAAATCCTACAATATTATTATTCCTATATTACCATTAGTCCTACCATATTATTACTCCTACAACAACTTAAATCCTATCAAATCATACAGGTTAGAACATTACAACTCCTCAGCATCATCATCATCGGCATTACAACCGGCATCCGGTCTTGGCCTTATTTAAGAAATCTCTCCACCGGTCCCGATTTCGAGCCGATGTCATCCAGTTTGGCACTCCTATGCTCTGAGCGTCCTGGTCTACGCCATCCTTCCATCACAGACAAGGTCTGCCGCGCTGTCTCCTTCCATACACCCTGCCACAAAGGACTTGTCAGCCACGCTCCTCTTCGCTCATTCGAGCTAGGTATCCCGCCCACCGGAGTCTACCGAGCTTGATTTTTCTTATAACGTTAGCTTCTAGATAGATCGCGTACAACTCATGGTTGTAGCGTCTCCGGAATCGTCCCCCCTCACATACGGGGTCAACAATTCTCCTTAAAACCTTCCTCTTGAACGCGTCTAAGTCTTCTACTCAGCACCCAGGTCTCGGATCCAGACATGAGTACTGGTAAGACCATGATCTCGTACAGTAGTAACTTGAATGTTCTGGATAAATTTCGGGATTTAAAGAGCCTTGATAGACCATAGTAGGCTTTATTGGATTTGATCAGCCGTTCGCGTATTTCTTCTTCCATATTATTATCGACTGATACTATTGTCCCAAGGTAGTTAAAGGATTGCACTACTTCAAAATCGTGCTCCACTACCCTGATAGTTTGACCAACGTTAGATCTTCTCTTCGCAGAAGTTGCCACCATGTACTTAGTTTTTCCCTCATTAATGTGCAGTCCCAGTTTTTGTGCCGCCTGCTCGATCTGGGTGAAGGATTCCTGTACCACCGATTCGGTTCTACCGATGATGTCGATGTCATCTACGTAGGCAAGTATCTGGCTGGACTTGGTGACAATAGTCCCTCTTGTTGTAACGCCAGGGTCACGGATTGCTTTCTCCATCCGATCTTGTAGGATAGTGGAGCATATCTTATAGGCGGTACTCAGCAATGTTATACCCCTATAGTTGCTGCACACGGTGATATCTCCCCTCTTATGTATGGAGCAAATTATTCCACGACGCCAATCTTCCGGCATCTCCTCTTGCTCCTATACGTGCACCACGATCTCATGAATTGGGTAATGTAACGCTGTCCCTCCTTGTTTGATCAGCTCAGCTGATATGCCATCAGCTCCGGGGGCTTTATTTGATTAGAGATGTCTTGTGGCTTTTAATGTTCCCTCAAGGCACCTCGGTACGATCGTACCGTCATCAGGCTCGAGGGGTGGCGCCGATCTATCAACACGTGGTCAATTTGGTTGCGAATGACTCTATCAGGTGATATCCAGATGGCTTTGTGGATATCTTTACGCGGAAACCTGGTACTCGCAATGACCAAGTTTTTCGATGCTGCCAGTTCGATGACTCGTAGTCCATTGTCACTAGTGTTCTCCTGCAAACTATGGGAACCTGCATAGTGGCTGAAAACCGGCTCCCGACCTATTTTCGCATTCAAACCACCAAGAACGATTTTCACATCGTATCTTTGGCAAGCATTGAGGGCCCATTCGACGTTCTCGCAGAATTCTTCGTTTATGAGGCTTATGTTCTTAAACTTGCCTCGCACGCGAAGAGTGCACAACCTTTCGTTTATTGCATTAAAGCCGATGATGGCAAGCTTTAGTTTTTGGCTGACTAGAAAGCCTACACCGAGCACATGGTGTTTTGCATGGCAGCTATAATAAATGTCATACTCGTTTCTTTGAATAACATCACTCCCCGCCCATCTTATGTCTTGTAATGCTGTTATGTCAGCCTTATATTCGGACAGGGCATCGGCTAGCTGCTGAACAGCTCGAGCTCTGTATAGTAAGCGGACGTTCCATAAGAAATTTTCATATAATTTAACCATTTCTGTTTCCATTGTCGTCGTCATGTATCCGGTCCATATCCGAGGCTTGATAAATTTGCCATATTCGTTTGTTTTTCCGGGCAAGGTTGAAAGGGGTTTTAGGAATCCATTGATTTATTTCAGTGCACCAGCGATAGTGTTCGTTTTCGTAGAGACTCCCAGTTGATTAGCACTGTCATCGGGTTGATCACCAATTTCTTGCCAAGGCAGCCACTTTTCTTCGATATCACACCACTTGTATTTGTACCTAATTGTTGGGTCGGTGTAAATGCATAGCTAATCCCTCACTGATGTAGGATACATTTTCAGCTTTGTTTTGCCAATTTGATGTTCCGGTGGAATGTACTGTACGCGGAGTTGTCGATCCTTTCTTTTTTTCCCTTCCGGCTCCACTTGGAGCTCGTTCTGTTGGTTGTTTAGGTTTAGGTTCACTTCCTTTTGTTTCGATTTCGAAGTGACGTCTAACGAGCAATTCCGTCTCGTCTTTCCTTTTCCTGCCGCAGTTGACAAATCTCACTGGCGCACTGTTCTTGGCCTCGCACCCGTGCAAGACCCATCCCAAACTGGTAAGCGAAGCAACTGGTTCGATGCTTCTCCCTTTCTCAACCTCCTTGTAACAACTATCAGGCCCCAGTTGTGCTGGTCGATGAGTAATTTAGGTTCTTGCTGGGTGTAGATGAACTGGTCTCCGAGGTCTCGTAGGTGCATCCTTCATTCGTTTCTTTCCTCACCTCCTGCTTCGGAAGTTTAATATTGGTTTTTACCTCGAAAAACTTCCAGTTCGGCTATGGGTTCCCTTGATTCGCACTTGGACTCTTTGCGAGTCGCTCCTCCTGGTGCCCAGTCCATCGACTGTCTCTAGAACGAGCACTTCCTGTTTGCCTTTCGCACTGATCTTTCCGGAGATTGACGAGTCCAGCAGCGAAATGGTGGATCCCTCAGCAAGCAGAGCCAATACCCGGGTCGATCCCGTAGGTCCGTAGAGATCTCCTGGATCCATCTTTAAGTATGATTTGGTGCTACTGACGGTACGCATGGAAGTAACCACCTCTCCTCTGGTTTGCTCGGGATCGTTGTTCGATAGAGAGATGTCATGATGTGGCCTTCCCTCCCCTCTGGGCGCCATCCTTGGGGCCTCACTGTCCTCATCCATTTGCTTGTCTTTCCCCATCATTAATTCGACAATTGCATTTTTCGACTGCCCTTTCCCTTTATTTGTTGTTGCGTTTTCCTCTTCGTTCGTGTTCATGCTGGTCTTTCCGGTTTGTTTTCATTAAAATTAAAAAACAAGGAAAACCTTGCTGTGCCTGTACGAACCTCGACGCAATTTACTTCCTCGGTAATCTGCACTCGAACTCGTGTAGCGCTGATTAAGAGCCGGTCACATTACACTCACGCTAATTGTTAATTTAATTACAGATTGCTTAACGAGCAATATATTGATATTTTTGTTTTTCACGCTTGCGACCGAGGTGATACATTTTAATTAATTATTATTTTGTTGTTCACACTGTTTTTATCGCTGGAATTTATTTATAAATAGTCTTTATATTTTAAACACTCGCAACTCACGTAAGCAACTTGTGGGGGTTCTCTATACTACATAGAGAACCAACCCACTGTTTCCGCCTTATTTCGGCCGCCAACAGCGTGTCAAACCACCCCCCAATTCCTCCTACCAACCTATTCACCTGGAAATCATGTTTTTAAACTGACGCATAGCTGAATTTATTATTCTATGCAGGTAATGCATAATTGAATTCAGCTACCTTTTTGCCATACGGCAACTCCAGTCCTCTAACCCATGAGATTTCCACCGGAAATTCCAATTCATGTTGGTTAGCAACAACAAGTCGAATCAAACGACGCGGGTGCACCATCATCCAACGGCTTGGGTAATTATCGAATACCTCAGCATGTTTCCCACGATAATATTACTCTAGCCAAAGTAGTGTCACTTCGACTTTCCCCAGACACTCCATTCGCTGGGTATCAATGATCTCTTCTTACAGGTGAATAGCGCAAACTACATTTTCCTCTCCTTCACAATTTTGTCTTTCCATAGTTCAATACACTCTGAGATCACCACAGTCACCGCACTAGGTCAGTGGAACATCCTCAGAGGCTGAATTGATACAACCACACAAGCTAAGTCAACACCGAAGTTATTGCGCTCTCTCTTTTGTTCGTTTCATCCTTCGCATGCCCAGCGACTGTCGAATGAAGTGCAAGTATTATTCACCTCGCTGAGACATGCAACTGAATAGATTCATGAGGGAGCGCGATGATGATTGGCTAATAGCTGTGCAAAATCCAGAATTACCAATCATCCCTAATTCCAACCAGTCGCTATGCAATCATTACCGCGGTCGGTCACGCCGCCGCTCGGAGTCGAATTTAATTTCCCGAACTTTTAAAGTCAGTCAAATCTCAACCTCTGTCGAGCTTGGGTGCGTGCACACGCGATCGATTTTTATTACGAGTCTGTCGAGTGTTATTTTGGAGTCTCTGACCGGAATTAAAAAAAGAAAACAAAAGGAATAATAATGTTGTGATGGTGATGCGTTTAGTTTGGAATTCAAATGCCTAAACCTAGAAAAACAAAAACAAATATATGTATACAAAGCAACAAAATCTATTTAAACTCAATAGATGTCAAATAATTGAATTTTAAATTTCCCATGCTATAGTCGTTAATGTCAAAGACAAAAAAAAAATACATTAAAGTAGGCAGTGATACTGAATGTAATTTATAAAATAGTATTAAGTAAAACCAAACAAAAAAACATTTATACAACACAACAACCCCTGTGCGTTAATTATTCTTCCCTTCTTCCTGTGAACAAGTGTTGGGGGATTAGTGAACTTAGTGCCCGTGTTTGGCATATCAACTTCTACCCCCTCAAACTTTTTAATTTAACTCAATCGCCGAATTGAAATCACATCCGCACTCGGTCACTGATTGTTACAAATAGCATTCAAGTACCTCGAAACCATTCTGAACAGCGGGAACCTACTTGTATGGGAATCTTGTGTTCTTGACCGTTCCCTCCTTCGGTCTCTTCGAATCCAACCGCCACAATATCTTCTTCAATACAGAACTGAAGAAAGCACCCTTCCGAATAACAATCTCCTCTCTAACAGAGGATTTCTGACCTAATCCCATAGGGTCTACTGCTAACACATACACGCACGCACAGTACACGACGGCACAAATACACACACCGAGCAAAGCACAGATTATCAGACGCCGAAGACGAAAGCTACGTTTTCTACCGTACTCAAGACCTTCAGGTCTTGTATGACTTCATTCCCACCATACCCCTGTCCAAGTAGTTAGAGATCACCTGAACTAGCCCTGTAGACACCGTCCTTAGATACCCCTCCACCTATTCTTATTCAGATATTTCGAAACCGAGGCCAACATTCTCACGGATGTGGGTGATTCTTGTTTTCGCTAGATGACCAGAAGCCAGCGACACGATGATGAACACATTTGTCCTTGTCTCGTTTAAATCGGCCTCACGCCACTCTTTTTTTTCAGTCAGGTGCCATTTGTTAACCTCTCATACTTTTTCAGGAAAGCCTCACATCTCCTCTCCATGTACTGGATATAGATGAGCCATGCCCCTTACTGATAAAGTTGAAGTTTCTATTGCACCACATGATATAAACCTTTTTTATTTTTGACTTCAAAAAAATAAATATTTCTCCGTTCACTATTGGAACATTTCATGCCAACTTGTCCACCATTTTGTTACTTCATGTGGTTAGCCCAATTAACAATTAACACTTAAGTATACGAGAGTACTCACAATCCCAATCCAATTGAATAATATGCACGATCAATTTAAACGAAAGTCCGTTTGTCGTGCATTGATTCAATTCCCTATAACCATTGAAATTATGAAATGCCTAATTCTGAATACATTTCATGGTTGCTCCTTCCGGGAATTCATTCAAATAAATTCCTATCAACTTCCCGGAAAACTATTCCAATTGAAGCCCACAAAATCTTGTTTGTGCTTCTTGGAATTTTTAGATAAAATTTTAACTAATCTCTGTCATCACAGAGTATAAAAGGGCGGCACATTTTGATTTCATGATCAGTAAACACTCCCAACCTACTTCTCGACATTCACAGAATATTCGAATACAAATAGGAGGTTCTACGATTAGACCACAGGACATGATCTTGGGGTCATCTATCCCCCAATAATGAATTCTATCAAACATGTGTAATGAATGATGGCAGAGTCGCCATGTAATGTTATGGCAGCGTCGACATGTACTAATTCGATCGCAGGATCGCCATGTAATGAATTTGAAGTTACAGGGGACATGGGAGGATCGCATAGGAAGGATCCGTCTAAAACCTACTTCCCTATTGTTGCTGTATGAAGCGCAGCCCGCTGAAATATTATGGCGAAGTCGCCGCAGTGTTGAATCAAAGCCGATTGGTTTTTGATTAACTTTATTTCAAAAATGTTGGGGTATTTATACTCCCAATCAATCATTCAATTATTTACACATTTCCTCATTTACTCATACAATTTCTGCTTACAAGCTATAAAATAATTAAGTAGAACATCACTCATACAATTTTGCTTATTATGCTACTTAATATCATATCACCGCATAGCGAAAGAACAATAACATAAGTTGACCCAATTAATTCTTGAATCACTTTGCCAATGACAAATTCGCAAACGATTGCCATCTGATTCCTTCAAATCGTAACTGAAGCAATTCGTTTGTTTTACTCAATGAAATGAGTTGACCTTGACTTTGGTTGTAAACAACGAATGCTGGTTACTTGAGAAGTGCAAATTGTGACAAGGGCAATCGATTCATTTGAGTTTATTGTTTGTGGTCATTTCATGTATGTGTTGTCACACTACACATGTGACCCACATTCTTCAAAGAGGCCTCGGTCGGTCTAAGCAACTACACAACATCTTGAAGTGGAAGCAACAAAGTTGACACCAAAGTTAAGCTTCTCTGCTATAAGGAGCTAATCCGATCTGGAATATCATACGCCTTTCCCATATGGTCCGGCCCGAATGGAAGGACTTCGAGTTTTCGGAAGAAAACTCCACAGACGAAGAACCAACCAGTCTAGAAGGCCTGATGGTCGCCATTACCCGAACTCTCACTTATACAAAGGTGCCTCCATTACCCCTATCGACGAGTACTTGTTGCAATTAGCAAACAAGTACCTCGAAAACATTCCGAACAGCGAGAACCCACTTGTACGGGAGTCTTGCATTCTTGACCCTTCTCTTTCTCTCGATCTCTTCGGATCAGATCACCACAATTTCTTCTTCAGTACAAAACCGAAGAAAGCACCCTTCCCAACAACATTACCCTCTATAATAGAGGATTCCTGGACCCATCCCATAGGGTCTACTGATAACACACCACACACACGCACGCACAGTACAAGACGGCACAAACACACACACACACCGACCAAAGCGCAGATCATCAGACGCCAAAGACGTGATCTGCGTTTACTACCGCACTCAAGACCTACCGGTATTGTACGATTTCTTTCCCACCATCCCTCCATCCAAGTAGTTAGAGAACACCTGAACTAACCCCGCCCATACTATCCTTAGATATCCCCCCCCCCTCCCCTTTCTTTTTCAGATATCTCGAGACCGAGCCCAACATCCTCACGGATGTGGGGGATTCTTGTTATCCCAGGTTGACCAAAAGCCCGAGACAAGATGAAGGACACATTTGTCCTTGTCTCCCTAAAGTCGGCCTCTCGCCTCCCCATTTTTTTTTTTTTTTTTTTTTTTGATTTCATGATCAGTCGCAATCCAAGGCCGAAGCAACGGCCAAAAAAGTTACAAAGCAAATAAGTAAAAACTAAATAAAAAAAGAAATTATTTTTAATTCTGGACACACCAAAGGGTAAGATAAAACAACAAACGTAAAAATATAACATAACAGGTCGGAATCCAGTCGCAATGGTGCTGATACCACCGGCAATTCGGTGCTGAAGCACGCACTTGTAATCCACCCTGCGCATTCGCGAAGCCGGGAAACTAGTTCGCTCCCCCAGATGCAGATGGCGGGGGTGGACCCCCATGACGAGCTTCTCCTGCTTCTACACGACCGGCTGTCTCAGACCAAGCTCCTGCTCGACACGGGCTCGGTCGTTTCGCTGCTACCCCGGCGGGCTAAAAACCTCCAGAGACAGGACCAGATTCTGTAAGCCGCCAACTCGACGCCCATATCCACGTACGGATACCAACGACGCACATTGAATCTGGGTTTGCGGCGACACCTCGAGTGCGACTTTATCATCGCCGACGTACCCCACGCCATACTGGGGGCGGACTTCCTGGAAAGACACGGACTTGTGGTCGACGTAAAGAATAAACGTCTAAATGACCCACTCACCGACGTGACGTCGCGCGGAACCATCCCCCCAGCAGCACTGCACTCAGTCTTCACTATCGCCGGCCCGTTCGACAACAACAGAGTAGCTCAACGATACATGGAATTACTGGGGGAATTCCATGGTGTTCGGCCCCAGCGCCGGCCCCGCCCAGATCAGCGGACTAAGTGTAAGGCGCAATGTTACTGCAAGGCGGCATCTCGGTAATGTCACGAGTATGGATCGCCTATCAATGAGTGGACTGTATTTTATTTTAAAGTACAAACGTATTATATTTATTTGTTTATATAGAACTGTAATCTGTTACACGATCTCTTTATCTTGTGCACCTCCAGGCCGGAGTCTGCTCTGGATGACGGGCGTTGTACTCTTACCCGGTGCTTGTGTTGTACTGGTTGTACCCCCAACAGCCGCTGCTTTTACTCTCTCTTTTGTCCCCGTTTCCTCATTCGCATGTTGTCACAAGAACAGAGAGAGCGACTGGTATAAATTGCCGATCCTCAGTCCGCCAGTCGGCAGTCGTGTGCTGCTCCGTCTTCGGCTTCGTGTGTTACGTCGCCAACAGTCTCCCCCGCAGTGCAAGGCACTTCATCCTATTGGTGCGACGCTTTCGTGGAAACCAAAACGACTATCCGGCGGGTCGGTCTTCGCAGTACTCCAAATGTTGCCCTCACATCCAAGATCCTGATTCTCCCATCTGGACCCGGACACACTGTTTGGGCCTCCCCTCGAAGCCAAGTGTTTCGTGGTAGTGCCGCATCCACCACCAGAACTATGTCTCCGACCTGTGGGTCCGCACGGAGTCGTCCAGAAATCCTCTTCGGCATCAAAGTTGTTAACGCAACAACAAAAAGGCTAAATCGAATCGCGAACGGCGTTTTCTTCAGCGACATCTCAATAGTTCCGCCGTAGTGGACTGTATTTTACGACACTGGCCGCCCAACGATGATTTTTTTACTCAGAGGGATTGCACCTCCAGAGCCGGACTCTTCTCTGGATCGGCGGGCGTTTTTGTCTTGCCCAGTGCGGATCCCTGATGAACACGGGCGAATACCACACGACCAACGATGAAGACAAGCCAAATATACGAATACACTTAGCTGCTTATTTTCCTATCGTTTATTTTCTTTTATGTTTTATTTATTTATTGTTAATTCCTGATCTCTCTGCTGGTCTTGAACAAGGCCTTTTTGTTGGGAGTTCCTTCGAGGACTCCTGCTGCTTCACCGATGTGCTCGCCTTATAGGCCCGCAGCTGCCCCCTCCTTCGCTCGTTTCCTGGAGGCTGCTTTTCTTAGTGGCTTCCTGGAATCGTTGCGCCGCTGATCGTTGTTTCCCTGGAAATGTCTTGTCTGCCTTTCCTGGGAATTCGTGGTGCATCGCCAACAAACGTAGATAGATATTCCTTGAACCACCTATTCCAAAACTGATCCGCCAACCGCTGAGCAGTCCTCCAGTTTGCCTTTCCCGCGAGCTAGCACTTATTGAATTCACCGACACACACCATCTACACCATAAGTCCGCCGGTCTTCGAACCTATTCCAAAAATGATCCGCCAACCGCTGAGCAGTCCTCCAGTTTGCCTTTCCCGCGAGCTAGCACTTACTGAATTCACCGACACACACCATCTACACCATAAGTCCGTCGGTCTTCGAACGCCCGCGCGGACTGAGCGGCGACAAGCTCGATGCCGCCGAACCAACGTTAGTGGACCTCATCAAAAAGGGCATCATTCGGCCCTCCTCCACCCAATAGGCGGGAGCCCACTCCACTTGGTCCACAAACCAGGCGACTCCTGGCGAGTAACAGATGACCGACATACCGAACCGTTACCCGCTCCCAGTCATCGAAGACTTGTTCCGGAGAACCGCGGAACAGCCTTCTCAACGGTGGGCCAGGGCAAGGTATTCTATCAGGTGCCAATCGCCAAAAAAGACATCGAAAAAACGGCAATCATAACGCCCTACGGGCTCTTCGGATTCATAGGCATATCGCTAGGTCTGAGGAACGCGCTACAGTCAATGCAGCGTGCCGTCAATCACGTTCTCTGCAAACTGCCGTTCGTAAGGGGATACATCGACGATATCCTCGTTGTGTCGGGTGGGCACGAGCAACACCTCGAACATCTGCGCGAACTGCTAACCACCCTCCAAACCAACCACTTCAACAGAACTCCACACGTCTCAGCGCAAACTACAGCCTCCACCCAGTCGCCGCAAGCAAAGACTCACACCGAGAGTGGCTTCCGACTAATTAAGTCAAGCACACTCTCGGTCACCCTCGCACACAAAGGAGAGTCACGGCTGAATTGGTGTGGAGTCGAGGCGACACTACGTGGGTCTCGCTCACACGTAAAACAGGAACCGACACCGGATTTTTCCCTCCAATTTCGTGCAGCGCACACCACATGTGTAAATAGTTGGCGGGAATACGACTTCAGTTGCAAATCAGCTGCCCCCGCGAATGACCACACACGACTCCAGCAGCAGCCGCCTCCACGCCAACTACGATTTGGGGATAAGAACCCCAAACCCCAAGGCAATCCGATGAATATCATCAATTTGCTATTCATATCTTAACGGCATATTTAAATTTAAACGGAAATTCGTGTTGTTATAGGACAGGAACACTGTGGAACTCGCTTCCAGAAACAGTGTTTTCGAAGTACTGCAACTTGCAACTGTTCTAAAGCAATACCAAGAGTTGCTGTGATTCCATCCTAGGCCAGTTTCTCTTTGCTATAGAGTTCGCCTTTCCTGGGAAAAGTATATAAAAAATACCACTTTATATCAATCTTGTGTAGAAAACCGATTGCTTACTTATACTTATTTAGATTTATTTTAAAACGAATACGAGAGTCAGATGCTGAGTCCATATTTGTGGGTAAATAATACAAATATTGCAAAAAATTGTGACGACTTGAATTCCACTTAAATTTACTCGATCGCAGACATCATTCGTGGAATTAAAGCCATGTTTATAAATTGTGAGAGTCTTGCTACTAGCCAAGGTAGCAGCAATATCAGTCAAGATTTTTAATACCAAACAAATTTAAATGCTCTCCAAGAGACGTTGAACAATTACCAGGAAAACGATGTTCGATGTCACTCCGGCTTCAATTACTAATAATATAACACTTTTTCATGTAACATTGTATTTACCACAGATGGAAATTACTCACCACTTGCTAAAGAAACCACGACGCACTTCACCGGAATCACATGGTATTTCAACAATTTTCAGGTATTGTTGCGCTGCGGCGTCTATATAAAGATTGGTTCACCCGCAATATGAAGGCATCCCTTTCCAACGAACGTGCTTCGCGAATACCGCACGTGGCTTTGTTCAATATTAAACATTGTGAGCCTAAAAACCCGCGCAAATTAATCTAATTGCAATTCGAAAATGGATATGAAATATATTTTAGTGACCGGGGGTGTGATTAGTGGTGTTGGCAAGGGTGTTATAGCCAGTTCGTTTGGGACGTTACTGAAATCATGTGGATTGAATGTGACATCGATTAAAATAGACCCATACATCAATATCGATGCTGGAACCTTCTCACCTTATGAGCACGGTAAGTGCGTGTTTCCAATCTTTTTAAGTTCCTAATGTCTTTCCTACAAGATGATATATTGTGCAGACTTTAAGGAGTCTATCACAAGCATACATTATTCAAATTACCTATTTGCAAAAAGAAATGAAGTCAATCAAGTACAAGAATAGAAGCCATATCAATTCGAACATCTAACGCCATGTGAAATTCTCCGTGTATTGTCATCTGGAAACCTTTCCTGATTGTGAAAGCCAGCATCCATCTTAGGGAAGTGCCGCCATCAATCGCCGAATAAGAGGGTCATGTATGGCTTGTACAAAGTAATTGAACGGGTGATGTGCGGCCTCAGCGTATAACACCATAAAACGTGCTCTGGTGCACAAACAAATTGCTGACTGTAATCTAGCAGCTAGGAATATATGACTGCATTTTCGTGGTAGTGCGCAGTTTGCTTGTGGCCTTTTTGCAATTTTCTTCGGTTAAGAATTGGCAAGATACGTAGGCGCCTTATGCGCGTTCGCAAGATTCGAGATATATAACTTCTCCCACGTGCCTGCAACTCAGTGAAATCAGCGGTGTACATAGACAAATATTTGTTGTGTTACTGTACTAAGTTTGAATGTTTTCATACAGTACCCTATCATATTGCCAAACAAACCTTAGTCATAAGGGTAACTATATATTGTAATGCTCGAGTCCAGAGTCTGATTCGTTGGTGAGTAGTACATATGTGGAGCTAGACATTTCTTATATACTTTATATCGCACATTGATGTAACACCATTAGAATGTAGAAAAATATATTTACTGGAGAAAACTAAGTGTATAATATAATTTGCAATGACAATTACTGTCTAATACGTGCTCTATATATAGTACCCTGGAATATATAGCACAGTCATGCTAGTTTGTTAAAAGTGGTAGAGCCCCAATTACCCCAAACATAAAGGCGTCAGTGCGTCCACTGGATCGTAGTTTTTGTTTGCTCACGTCCCTTCAGTTCTCTAACATTTTGCCATTTGTGGTTCTGCTATACTAATCGATGGTTTGTTTTGACTGTTCAAGTGTAACACATGACATCTTTGTATTTGAAAAGATAAGCAATTTTGGATTTATGACCCTGGGCTAGATTTATTAGAAACAAATTAGTATTAATGTAACTACCATATATTATTTATATTATTATTGCTGCCATTGTTATTATTACCGTTTGTATGGTTATTATTAATACTATTTTTTTATTATCGTCATCATTAGATTATTATTAATAATATTACTTAACTTAATACAATCATTATTGAAGTGTTAACTTCTTATGTGCTGGTAAATTAAGTCCAGGAATTTTACACTAACGCGCGCAGAAAGGTGGATTTTGGACTAGCCGTAAATGTCAGTGCGAGCGAACGTAGAGGAAGCGGACAAGGAAAGGGGGTATCAATGTACATTGATCTTAAATACCTGGACATTACGACGACAAGGAAACACATGATCAGGTAGAGCATTCCACATTCGTGTGGTTCGCCTAAAAAATGTCTCTGACATTCGCCTGAAATTGAGTTTCAATGTATTGTTGGATATGCAGCGTTGAGAATAATCGTTGAGGATACTGTGGCGCCCGAAGAGCCAACCATCGCTTTACCCAACCAAGCATAGTTCCTGCACCTATTTAGGCATGCCTGAAATGTAAGTCCATGACAAGATTACCATCTTGCCATGACATTAAGCTTCCACCAGCATCCAACACATCCGACAAATCTGCCAAGGGGCGTCGGCATTCTGCCTACATTATTATTGATGCTGATATGATCTGAAACCCAATTTGGTTATCCTTCAGATAACCGGCATAAACATGGAACATGTCAATATGCAGAGTCGAGGAGCATTTCCTCACATACTGCATGACATGCTCACAGGGATAAACAGAACATTGTCCTCATAAGCATGTCCAGCTGCAGCTAATTTTTCCTTATCGGTTACCACCGATCATAGGCCGCAAACAAGCAACGAATTGGATGTGACCGTCAAGTGTTTACTTTAAACAACTGGCAACGGTCACATCCTATATTCGTTTGCTAAACCAAACCCATCACCCGATAACTAATTATAAACGGATATGATTGTCATTTAAACAATCATACCCACGTACCATTGCTTTTGCATAAGCAATAGCTCCTCTTGCCGCAACAATTCTGTAAACATAATCCCAAACCCAATTTCTCCCTTCGGCAAGAGTTTTATTGACTTATGTCAATCAAGGGATCTATCCCTAGCGGATGGCGGCAGTATACCCAGCCCACACATGGATCAACGGATTTGACCTACGACATGTGTGGTTTTTCTATTTTCTCGCTTTCCCTTCTCCTTACCTTCGCCAGGGCATGTCGTGCACTTCCCTTCCAGGGTGGGCCCTTCCAGCTCTCTTGGACGATGTCCATGGAAACCGTCCAATAGATTCAAGCGCTGATTGGCTACCCTTGGGTGGGGAATCCATGACGATCACGGTTAGTGGATGTCGATGAACTGGCACGAGGAGTCAGATTGTATCTCTCTAATCAGGCAGACGTGTCGAGATTCGTGTGTGTCAGAGTTGAGTCCTATCAACGAATCAAGAGTTTTTCGGTCCATTTTCTCCGCGTCAAGTGCAAGTGCTAATTTAAGAGCTAAGCCGCTCCACGCAACGAACGGTATTTATCGTTTGAATTTACCATCAGATAAAAATTAGACGGTATCAAAGTAAAGCGTTGTAATTAAGGTGTAAATTTATCATCAATTGGAAGCCGAGCAGTATCGAAGTGACGAACAGTGTTTAACGTTAAATTTGTCATCAAGCATCTATGTTTAAATTTAAAAAAGTATTCATGTTGTAATGTAGACATTTCTAAAGCTAATCAGTTAATGTAACGAATAGTGTCAACGTAACGAACAGGATCTATGTTTAAATTTAAAAACAGTATTCATGTTTTAATGTGATTGTATGAAAACTAATCAGTTAATGTAACGAGCAGAATTTTTAACGTTTACAATTGTCGCCAAATGAAACAACACAATTAAAAAAATAATATCAATAAAGAAAACTCTTAAACTAAATCCTCTGTATTTTATTATTCAGTTCTTAATCGTCGAAAAAGGTGAACTTCGGTATTCGTTGGGGTTAGAAGAAAACAAGTGTCCGTGACTGACACACCTCCTCTTATCAACCCACAATACTGTGGCGGTTCCGCCAAACCACACGGTTCGCTTTCCTAAAAACCCCCGTACCTACAACCCAGTCTGCATAAGCTTTCGCTAATGCAATCGCATTAACATCTTATATGCTTCACGCATTAAATAGATCAATCTATAACCTAAAAGTACCTGTAAGAGAATTCTTACCTGCATTCATTTATTTGAATTCAAAATTCCTCTTAAGATTTCTGTTCCAAACAGCATATCCCTGGGAAAGAAAACTTATCGGTTCACATATCATGTAACCATCCCAGCCAGGGATAATTATCATTGCGTCGCCTATTTCCAGCCTCATTCATGTGTACAACAAACCCCCTTTCATACACGTTGGCTGGCGACCCACACCCAAGGGACCAAAGCAAATATACGCATCTCACGTCTTAAACCATAAATTAAATCATACAGCATGGGCAAATGCAAATAGGTATGGTATGCTTACCCTTGCCAACGATGCTATTGTTGACGTCCGGCGCCGTGCTTCCTCGGTTGAGGGAAGAGCGGGGACCTTTTATTTATTCCTTTATTTATTACCTCTTTTAAGGAACTTCTGTACGCGCAACATTCTTTTAGATATCTTGATTCTAGATTTGTTGTGGTGGCTTTGGAATCAGATAACGCATATCCACAAGGCCTTTTCCAAATCAAACTTTCTTTCCAGTATTTAATCAAAGATCGGTCTTTGATATTTGAAAGCGTTGTTGTCGATTAAGTGGTTGTTCTTAATAAGTATTTTCCACTGAGCTCATATTACCAGCCATTTTAACTGCTTCCGAATTCAAACTCAAAACTAACTTTCAAAACTCAGCTGACTGTTTACTCAGCTATTTAATTTCAAATCTGTTACTTCTCCACTGACTCGCTTCCAATCTCAACTTACAATCTCAAACTAACTGAACTGAACTGATTTTACAATTGAATTTTTTCTCTACTTATAGAACATTGTGTTCTAATTTACTGTAAATTATAATATGAATAAAACAAATTTTCTCAAAGTATTCCTTTAGTTTCTGTGACTTTTAAATTGAATAAAATTTGAACGAAAATCAAAGTGCTCTGTTTTGAAATAAAAAGGGGCAAGTTATGAAAAGGGGCATGTTATTAAATGTGCTGTAACTGGCAATATTGTGAATGTTTATGAATGGTATGTATTAAGTGAGAATGTAATATATGTTAAGGGAAGTTTTTAAGGATGTGTAAGGAGATTCAGTGTTAAATTTAATAAAGGGTAGTATTCTGGAATACAACACTATGAACACCAATTCCCTGTGAATACGCTATGTGCATGGGCATTGCGGCTATCGTTACAGCTGCAATGCATAGCTTAGACAATGATCTACCCGATCCCCTTGTCTTCTTATATTTCGGGATCTGCTTTTCATCAGCAGCGGCAAGAGCAAACAGAAAACCAATTATCATCCAAGGAGCTCGGTTTTGTTTGCTTTACCAAATTGGCATCCCATGAATACACTCTATGCCCTTTTCTTTGTTTAGATTCTTTCCCATTGCTTTGATCCATAAAATAACCAGTGCACACACACAAGTGTACTGTGGCGATCTTCTATATGAGATCTGTTGGTTACCCCAAAGAGAGACTTTAGGTCTCTCTCGGAACAGGAAATGCACCCTTAATTTAAGAGAGCCAATTTCACTGGCTGAATTTCTTTTAACAACGAATGAATATCGTTGAGTCTTGCCCCATCCGCTGACCGCCACGGTCATGCGTCACTCCCGCTCTCCGCCGTCACTGCGGAGACACGTAATTACTTACGCGAATATATATTGGAGTCGTGTTCGCGTTGTTCGAGTAACTTTAGTTAAAGTCGGTGAAAGTATTGATTTAAATCTGTCATTTTATGTGTTCAAATTTGATATACCCTCAAAACTAAAAAAAAATCTAAGTGAAAGTATTAAAGGTAGCAAATGAAGAATTATTGTTGATCAAACCGGAGTATTTTGTTTCTGTGTTGTGTCCGCTCGGTTGCGAAGGGCGACCATCGTTTGCTTCATCCTTGCGTGGTGAGCAGTGTCCGCGCGAACAATTTATGATGGAGGAGGAAGTGAACGGAGTGCCCATGTATTGGCACAATACCGTTGAATTAGCAGCGTAGAGGATAACCGTTGAATAAACAGTGTTCACGATAACCGTTGATTGAGCCGCGTCGGGATAACCATTGAAAGATCAGCGTTGAGGATACCTTTGAATGAGCAGCGTTGTGGATAACAGATCAGTAAACAGCGTTGAGGATAACCGTTGAATGACACCGTCTAAGGCCAACTCGAGATGATGAATGAATGACCGTTGCGAAATTTGATATTGTGACGAATAAGAATCTTTCTCTCTCTGTCAGCAAGGCGTTGTCAGCTGGTAGCGGACAGTTGGCAAATGCGAACGTACTAGAACTATCCAATAAATCTAATTGCGAATCCGCAACAGTACGTCTTACCATTAAGGAGTGAAATTATGTGAGGACAACTCGATTTCCACGGATCAAACAACACGAATACCGATTTCTTTTAATTAAGGATTCGTTCCTGGAGGATGAAGTAAAACTTCCACTAATTCTGCAACAAGTCGATATTTTCCTTTTTCTTGCCGTGGATATTAAGGTGGTGTTTGTAGTGTAATAAAGTTAATATACCCGTGGTGAGAAGTTTTACTAGGCCTCAACATTTAATGAAATACAAAGCATTCAAAATATAATTCACTGATCGGTATTTGCCTAGTCGTATCTAAAACGCCCATGGTACAATTATGTATTTATAAACGTACACGCCCCAACAGAATCTACGGACGAAGAAACGAAGAACACGTTCTACGAGATGGAGGTTCCAAATGGAGGTGTAAGGCGGCGTAATGGATGTGCCCGGCCTCTTTAGTGGGAGCCTCCCCGAGGAGCCGATCCGGAGTTAGTCCACCATGGCGGATGGACTTCCTTGTTAGCAGTGGGGCTGACAGCGGTTGCCGTCTTGGAGAAATGGATCAACAGTTGATGGGAGAGCGTACCCGCGGTCGTTTTTTATTTCACAAATAAAAGGTTTTTGGGATTTATTTAACTTTGTTTATTTGGTTTAACTTCAATGAATTTATAATATTTGGCCGTAGCTTGGACCTTCTGGATTTCGACTGATCACGAATCCAAAAAAAAAATGGGGTGGCGAGAGGCCGACCTTAGGGAGACAAGGACAATTGTGTCCTTCATCTTGTCTCTGGCTTCTGGTCATCTTGCGATAACCAGAATCACCCACATCCGTGAAGATGTTGGGCTCGGCCTCAAGATATCTGAAAAGAAAGGTGAAGGAAATATCTAAAGATAGTGTGGACAGGGTTAGTTCAATTGTTCTCTAACTACTTGGATGGGTGGATGGTGGGAAAGAAATCGTACAAGACCGGTAGGACTTGAGTGTGGTAGTAAACGCAGATCACGTCTTTGGCGTCTGATAATCTGCGCTTTGGTCGGTGTGTATGTGTGTGTGTTTGTGCTGTCTTGTACTGTGCGTGCGTGTTTGTAGTATGTCAGCAGTAGACCCTATGGGATGGGTCTAAGAATCCTCTATTATTAAGGAGAATGTTGTTGGGAAGGGTGCTTTCTTCAGTTTTGTACTGAAGAACAAATTGTGGTGATCTGATTCGAAGAGATCGAAAGAGAGAAGGGCCAAGAACGCAAGACTCCCGTACAAGTGGGTTCTCACCGTTCTGAATGCTTTCGAGGTACTTATATGCTAATTGTAGCAAGTACTCATCGATAGGGATAATGGAGCCACCTTCGTATAGGTGAGAGTTCAGGTAATGGCGACCGTCAGGCCTTCTAAAGTGGTTGATGCATCTTCTGAGGAGTTTTCTTTCGAAAACTTGAAGTCTTTCCATTTTAGCCGAAGATATGCAGGATCATATGGGAAAGGCGTATGATATTCCAGATCGGATTAGCTGCTTATAGCAGAGAAGCTTAACTTTGGTGTCAACTTTGTTGCTCTACTTCAAGATGTTGTGCAGTTGCTTAGACCGACCGAGGCCCCTTTGAAGAATGTGGGTCACATGTGTGATGAAATTCATTTTTGGGGTATAGATGACCATGTGGCGACTCTAACAGATACACACAATTCACAAGCAAAATAGTGAAGAACATGAACGAAAAATCGAATAAGAAAAATACATCAGAACCGTATACCTAGCGATAACATAACAATTAACATCAGTGGAATATAGTCGAGTTTTAAAATCAAATTCTAAACACGGTCAGTAGCCTGATGGGTAAGGCTTAGGTTCAATTTTTTTCGTGATTCAAACTGTCATAGCGTCAGTTCGAATCACACGATCTTCTTCACTATTATTTCAAAAACGCTATAATTAGTAGGGATGGGACACGTTCTGTGATGGCGTTGTTTGCCGTATTTGTTTGTGTTGAATTGGTAAGACTTGTACGAGGGTTGCCTCTAATGTTTCGGGATTTGGCAACCCTAGTGTTGCAATCCGGCAATTGACAGCTCTGCCGTAAAGTTGGACATTTTTGAGGTTATACGCACTCAGAACGTTTTGACATACGAGCGCTATTTGTGTTGTTTACAGTAACTTAAAAGATTCATCTCGGCCCAAAAATGGAATTAAATCGTCAACATTTTCGTGCGATTATTTTTTACAACTTTCGGCGTGGATTAACTCAGCAACAGTGCATGGATGAACTTAATTCAATTTTTGGCGATGAAGCTCCATCAAGGACCAGTGTTTATCGATGGTATGGTGAATTCAATCGTGGTCGTAGTTCACTCCAAGATGAATTTCGTGAAGGTCGTCCAAAATCAGTTGTTGTTCCGAAAACCATTGATGCTGTGCGCGAACTGATACTGGAAGATCGTCATGTGACCTATCGTGAGATTGAGACAACCTTAGGTGTTAGTGGGGCCAGCATACATTCAATATTGCATAAACATTTGACTGCCAAAAAAATTTGTTCGCGTGGATCCCACACAATTTGTCAATCGCCCAAAAAAAGGCTCGTGTCAATTGGTCGAAAGAAATGCTCAAAAAATACGGTCGCGGTGCTTCGAAACACGTCTATGACATCGTGACAGGTGATGAATCGTGGATTTACGCGTATGAGCCCGAAAGTAAACAGCAGTCGACTGTCTGCGTGTTTCAAGATGAGCCAAATCCAACAAAAGTTGTTCGCGCACGAAGCACTTCCAAGCAAATGGTCGCCTGTTTTTTCGGAAAAACTGGACATGTCGCAACCGTACCACTAGAACAACGCAGAACAGTCAATTCTGAGTGGTACACAACCATTTGTTTGCCAGTTGTCTTCCAAGAAATCAGGAAAACCAACCGCCGAAGACGGGTCACTCTTCACCACGACAATGCGAGCTCTCACACATCGGCTGCGACAACTGCATTTTTGAGCACCCAAAACATCGATTTGATGGGTCATCCGCCGTATAGTCCTGACTTGGCACCGAATGACTTCTTTTTATTCCCGTACGTAAAAAACAAACTGAGAGGTCAACGTTTTTCGACACCTGAAGAATCGGTTGCTGCATTCAGAATGCATGTGTTGGAGATACCTCAATCAGAGTGGCAAAAGTGCTTCGACAATTGGTTCAAACGCATGCAAAAGTGTATAGATCTTCATGGGGAATATTTTGAAAAACAATAAAGTGATTTTCGATGATCAATATTAGTTTTTGTTCTCTAATCCCGAAATATAAAAGGCAACCCTCGTATAACAAAGTTTATCAAAACCAATGATTTCGAGAAATTATATAAGGTGGTTTTATTGTAGTCAATTTTTTTGCTGGAGCCATGGTAAGTGCACTTCAATGAATTGCTAAATGATCAGCTCACAGAAGAATTGGAGACTCCACCGATGCAAGGTCAAGACCAAATGCTGCCGCCACCAAGCATTGAGGAAACAGTAAAAGCCATAAGACAGCTCAAATCAAATAAAGCCCCCGGAGCTGATGGCATACCAGCCGAGCTGATCAAATAAGGAGGTACATCATCCACTTCATGAGATCGTGGTGCGCCTATGGGAGCAAGAGGGGATGTCGGAAGATTGGCGTCGCGGAATAACTTGCCTCATACATAAGAAGAGATATATCACAGTGTGCAGCAACTATAGGGGTATAATATTGCTGAGTACCGCCTATAAGTTACTCTCCTCTATCCTACAAGATCGGATAGCCCCATACGCTAAAGTCATCATTGATCAATATCAGTGTGCCTTCATCCAAGGCAAATCAGCGATTGATCAGATATTCACCCTAAACCCTTATGTCAATGACCAACTTTAGCGACAGTAGTCAATGACCGGGTACCCGGGTACCCACATATAGAAACATTGTTTTAACAATGTTAAAACAATTATCTTGCAATAGATTTTAATTTGTTTATCAGAAACAAATATATTGTGAATATTTTATGTATTTTATATAATTATTTTTTATAAATATAAAGAATTTTGACTATCTGCGGCTGCAAAAGGCCTATTGAAATCGGCGCAGAGCAAGGTCAGGATCGGCAGGTGTGTAACAAATTCAGTTATACCTGCTAGAGGGATCTCGAGTATTCGGTTGACGAATAACTTGTACGGTCAACTTTCTATTTATAACTTGCGAGTTTATGGTGAAACTATTCGAATCCGGCATTAGAGAAAGCGTGGTTCAGTCAGCGTCCTTTGTGCATCTGAGCATCTTCAAAATGACGACTTTGTTGACACGTGCTCAATTCAACAAGTAATAATATTAAAATTAATATTGTTAATATATTTAATAATATTAAATAATTTTGTTGTTGTATTTTTGTTTTTAGATTATGTAATGCACAACGAGATGCCTACTTGAAAAGCGTGTGTGGTGAATCTGACGACGAGAGCATAAACCTTTCTGATAGTGATGACGATGATTGGATTCCTGACGAGCGAAATGAAAACGAGGTATCTAATAACGAAGAATATTGCGCGGACGAAAATAATACAACTGAAGCAGCCATTGACGATTCTGAAAGCGAAGATGACAATGATACGAACGGAGACGAACACGCAACTATGTTGGTTGAATGTAATGCGTGTCACAGAAGTCCTTCTGAATAAATTTGTTTGTTAATTTAAATGCATTTTTATTGGTTTTCATTAATTATTAGTTATTTAAATAGTTAATTATCAATAATTAATTATTAATTAACTATTTAACATTCAATTTTGCATCATTCTTCATCATTCTCAATGCTTTTTAAATGGGGTGCCCGGGTACCCGGTCGTGGCTCAGAATACAAATTTTTAAAATGTCAATTTGAAAGTAGAAAAAAAATTGTTTTCATTAAAATTTCGTAATTATCATTCAGAAACGTTTGAATGGAGATGATCTAAGACATGGGACCGAAATTCGTCTACTAGGCCAAGCAATCGTGAAATTGCGACGAAATGGTCATTGACATAAGGGTTAAACAGGCGATGGAAAAATGTCTAAAATTTAAAATTCCATTATATCATTTATTCATAGACTTTAAGGCCACTTACCACAGCATAGCCAGGGTAGAACTATATAATCCCATGAGAGAGTTCGGCATTCCAAACAAATTCATACGACTTTATAGGTTGACCATGACCAACGTAACTAGTCAAGTAAAAATAGAGGGATTGTTACTGCAGGGCGGCGTCTCGGTAATATCACGAGTACGGATCGCCTTATTCAATGAATGGAATGTATTTGTATTTTTACTTTATTTTATTCTATGTATAATACTATCTAATCTGTTACACGATCTCTTTGTTTAATGGTCGTACCTCCAGAACCGGACTCTGCTCTGGATAGCGGGCGCTGTAGTCTTGCCCGGTGCTTGCGTTATACTGGTTGTACTCCCCAACTGCCGCTGCTTTTATTCTCTCTTTTGTCCTCGTTGCCTTGTTCGCATGTTCCGACCGAAACCAAAAAAAAAAAAAAAAAAAAACCAGGAACAAAAGAGCGACTGGTATAAATTGTCGATCCTCAGTCTGTCAGTCAGCAATCGTATGCTGGTCCGTTCTCTGCTTCGTATGTCACGTCGCCAATAGGGATTGTTGTCCAAACCAATAAACATCTTTAATGGACTCCGACAACTTCCTTTAGCATTACAACTAGAGGGACTATTGTCACCAAGTCCAGCCAGATACTTGCCTACGCAGATCACATCAACATCATCGGTAAATCCGATTTGGCTGTACAGGACTCTTTCACCTAAATCGAGCAAGCGGTACAAAAACTGCGACTGCACATTAATGAGGGGAAAACTGACTACATGGTGGCAACTTCTGCTAAGAGAAGACCTAACGTTGATCAAACTGTCAGGTTAGCGGAGCACGAATTTGAAGCAGTGCAATCCTTTAACTACCTTGGGTCAATAGTATCAGCCAATAACAATATGGAAGAAGAAATACGCGAACGGGTGATCAAATCCAACAGCCTACTATGGTCTATAAAGGCTCCTTAAATCCCGAAATTATTCAGAATATCCAAGCTACTACTCTACAAGACCATGGTCTTACCAGTACTCATGTATGGATCCGAGACCTGCGTGCTCAATAAAGGCACTCTGAACTCTTAGTCGCGTTCGAGTGGAAAGTCGTAAGGAAAATTGTATGTGGGGGAGGACGATTTCGGAGACGCTACAACCCCATAAGTTGTACGCGATCTACCTCGAAGCTAATGTTGTAAGAAAAATCAAGCTTAATCTATGTTTTTGTAATAAAATTTGTCCTGGTGCACCAGTGTGGTTCCGGTTCCCCGGGAAGAGTGGGCTACCGATTTGTTTTTTGGTAAAAATGTATCTTTTTATTTTTAATTTATTGTTCTTTTATTTCATTTAAAACTTTTAATTATTAATCTATCTATGGCAGACACTAACCCGAAACCACGAACTCGTCTTGAATCTTAAGTCGCACAACACCAAATCTATACTGCCTCAATTACCACCCGCCAATCAATTGTTTTGTTTTACTTTTGGAAATAGGATCACAAAAAGGAAAAGAAAGGAACAACGGTCATAAATGCACTTCGGCAGGAAACAATAGATTTTGCGGATGCGCATTTTTTATCCTAGACGTTGATGCGCGATAAAATGAACATGGGGTTCGTTTTATGGCGCAATTTGTTTATATTTGAATTTGAAAGGTGTGAATGGATATTCAGTTTTGTGGGACCAATTTGTGCAAACAAATTTTTGGAGGATCATAAAATTGCAGACGCGCATTTTATAATTCTCAATAATATTTGTTCAAAAATGGGGCATCTGGTCCGCACATTTAGTTTAGGGATTTTGGAAATTTAGAATTGAATATACAGTGCATATGATTGCATATGCTTTAAGAATTTCCGGGAATTGAATCAGTGTGACAATTAACGTTTAATTCAATTTGTTCAACATTGGATTCAATGTTGATTTGGGGATATGGATGGAGTTATGAAAGAAGGTGCAAAATATATGGGGGAGGGAAATGCTGGGGCTTCGTGGAGCACTACATTTTCGTCTGTGTGTTAATTTAAGTCTATAATTCAAGAGACCGAATGAACTAAGTCAAAAATCGTCTATTGCAAGGAGTTAATAATAAAAGCCCAAGTACAGCCGTTCGATACATAAGGTGCATAAACTTGCATCTCTCTACAACTCTCTATTGTGTTTCTATATTTCTGCGTCTTTGTATATCAATCTTTTTATAAACTTGACTATGGAACTAAATTTAACTACGAAGCGTTAATTGTTTTTCTTTTCAGGAGAAGTGTACGTTCTAGACGATGGTGGTGAAGTGGACTTAGATCTAGGAAACTATGAACGTTTCCTTGACATTACACTCCACCGTGAAAATAACATAACCACAGGCAAGATTTACAAACTTGTTATAGAAAAAGAAAGAAACGGAGAATATCTTGGAAAAACAGTTCAAGGTAAATAATTCATTACATGCTTTAGTTATTGCATAGAATACGTTTCTTAATTTTAATCGCTTCATTCGGTTTTAGTTGTTCCACACATCACGGATGCCATACAGGAGTGGGTGGAGCGTGTTGCATACAATCCTGTACGTGGTACAGACGTGCCCCAAGTATGCATTGTAGAATTGGGTGGAACTATCGGAGATATCGAAGGAATGCCTTTTATAGAAGCTTTCCGTCAATTCCAATTCCGAGTGAAACGAGAAAATTTTTGTTGTGCTCACGTATCCTTGGTACCATCACCCCGCTCAACTGGAGAACCGAAAACAAAACCAACACAGAGTTCCGTTAGAGAGCTTCGTGGTCTGGGATTGAGTCCCGATTTTATAGTATGCCGGTCAGAAAAACCAATTGGTAATGAGGTCAAAGTGAAAATCAGCAACTTTTGTCACGTAGCACCGGAACAAGTGATTTGCATCCATGATCTAAAATCAATTTACCACGTACCCCTTCTAATGGATCAACATGGTGTAGTCGATTTCTTAAACAAACGACTAAAATTAAACATCCAGCCTGAGAAACGAGAGAGGTAAGTCGAAATAAAATTCTAAAATCAATTCCACCCTAATGGACATAATGTTTTTGTCTTTTTTTCATGGTCAGATGCCTGCAACGTTGGAAGGATCTGGCTAAGCGGAGTGAAAGCCTTCATAAAGAAGTGATAATAGCCATTGTTGGCAAATATACCCGTTTTGAGGACTCATACGCTTCTGTATCGAAATCATTACAACATGCGAGCCTGGCCGTTGGATATAGACTATCCCTAAGGTTCATCGAAGCGTGTCATCTCGAAGAACAGACACGAGAACAATCTCCAACACAATACCATGAAGCTTGGCAAATGCTTTGTAATAGCCAAGGGGTTGTAGTTCCAGGAGGTTTTGGCAGTCGTGGCATGGAAGGCAAAATTGTTGCGTGCAAGTGGTGTCGCGAAAACAAAATACCATTCCTTGGCATATGTCTTGGACTACAAGCCGCAGTGATAGAATTTGCACGTAGTATATTGCAGTTAAAAGATGCCAACACAACAGAAATTGAACCGACAACAATGAATCCTGTAGTTATTGATATGCCAGAACATAATACTGGTCAAATGGGTGGAACAATGCGTTTAGGGAAACGTAAAACCCTTCTTTCTCAAGATAAAAGTATAATTAAACAATTGTACGGTAACCCTTCGTCGGTGGAAGAACGTCATCGCCATCGCTACGAAGTCAATCCTATATATGTGCCAGATTTAGAAAAAGCCGGCTTGAAATTTGTTGGTACTGATGTCGATCAAAAACGCATGGAAATTTTGGAACTGAGTGAACATCCATATTATATTGCTACTCAGTATCATCCCGAATATCTATCCAGGCCCTTGAAGCCAAGTCCTCCATTTTTAGGTTTAATTCTCGCCTCTGTTGGAAAGTTGAAAACTTACATCGCTCGAGGTTGCCGTTTATCTCCACGACAGATGTCCGATGCCAGTTCGGACGAGGAAGAATTGCCAATAAAATCTCTAAATATTAGTGATAACCCTAAGCAAAATGGGATACCAGTTAGGAATAAAACTTTAGTGAATGGTAACTGCGAAGATACACCAGAGGAACTAAGTTCAGAGTAGGGCCGATGTTTGTTCTTCAGTTAGGTTCAGGACATCCTTATTTTAGGTTTAATGTGAGCATCTTATTTGTATGATATTTGTTAAGCGTACCTATGCTTTGTAAGTGATCTACAGTGGATAAATATTTAAGGAATATGGAATTTGTTCCACCACGTATTTTCCGGTGGCAAGTGAAAATGGAGATTTTTTATCGCAATAATATATGTTAAATTATGTGTAATAGTTACAACTCGATCATGTTGCAAATGCTGGTTATAATAAAAGTATGAGCTAAAAGTTTTTCTTTAATAAACTCCAGAAAAGAATTAAAATCACTGGCAAATTATATTTTTTTTTATTTTGCATTTTGAAAGGCCCTCTGATCTGTCTTGTGTCCCTGAAGAACGATGTCGGAATACGAGATCATTCAGTATTCAAGGACGTTGGAGGAAATCACTTTTTTTTATACAGACTTACAAACTCTTCTTAATTGACGAATATAGCGAATAAATATTTTTTATATGATTCCTGTGTCCAAATGGAGTTTTGTGTCTCGCATTTGTTTTGGGAATATGAAGATCACCAATCCGGTTTATATACGGATTCTTAAAGCGTGTAGCTCTCATTATCATCATCGGCACTACAACCGGGGTGTAGTTCTCATGTGTGTGAAAATCAATCTATGTAGGTACTTCGATACCACCTTCCTTATCATCTTTTTCCCGGCCGCACTGTGTTGTGATTTAAGGATTCCTCAAGGTCTCATTTTGTACGCGGGTCGGTGTAAAACAAATCTGATTGCTTTCTATAAAATGGCACTGAATACAAATATGATTTTCTTTTTATACTCTAGCGACAAGCATTTTTAATAACCTTAAATCTCGGTGCACAATGTGAATAATAGACAAGGAAGAGTCTATATAAAGGATGTATCGATCCACATTGGTTTTGAATGGATAAAGATTATAATCGAGGAGGAACACATGTCCAAGCAAATCGTTACTATGTCCGTTTAAATTGACAGTTTGTGTATACCAGTGATTTTACACTAACGTCGCGCAAAAGGGGTTTTCGAGTAACCTTAAACCTCAGAGCACAGTGCGAGTGGAAGGAGAAGAAGTGGGTAAGGAAAGGAGGTATCGATGTATATTGGTCTTAAATGCCTGGACATTTCAACGACGAGGAAACACATGATCAGGTAGAGTATTCCACATTCGTGTGGTTCGACTAAAGAATGACCCTGTATGTTTATTTGTGCGCCTGAAATTGACTTTCAACGCGAATTGATGCGCATTGTCAGATTGACGTGTATCGCAGAAAAATGACTGACGAGGCGGAACAGAATCAGTAAGTTCAGTTGAACCACGACCGTGATAATACATATAGAAAATAGACAGGCACGATACGTTGCGCCTATGACGACAGAATTGATCGACTTACAGCTGGGTCCTCAATAACTTTCACTGCCCGTTTTTGCATCCTATCGTGCACGTGTAGTGCACTTTTGTCTGTACCTGACCAAATATGGGAGTTGAACTCCATTTTGGGACGAATATACGCCTTGTAAATTTGGCACAAGGCTAATAACCTTGCCCGGACAAACAAATTATTATGGAAAATTTAACAAGTCTCGGATATGGACCGGATACCGGTGGAGAGACTTGCTAAATAAGACCAAAACCGGATCCCGGTTGTAGTGTCGATGATGATGATATGCCTTGTAGATACTGGCCAGGTTGGATGAAATAAAGTATCTTATGCATCTCTTAAGGAACCCCATACATTTGGCCGCACTTTTCGCAACTTCAAATATGTGGTCGTTCCAATTAAGAGCCGACGATTGATAGTTCTTTGGCTTCGTCGATGCAAGTGGCGTTCATCGACGGTATATTTACTTTGGGGTCCGCCTTTGACGACAAGAGGCAGCACTGAGTTTTTAAGGCATTGAATTCTTTTCGGTTAGATAATCCCCATCTTGTGAGGTCGAAGTTCAATATATTAAGCATAACCTGTTGATTAGTAATGACGTTCGCAGAGTTTGGTCTGGAATGTTCATATCAGCATGAGAAACTCGACGTGTTATTATCACCAACGATTGAATTAGGCTTAGGGTAATTGACAAGAGACAATTTATAAAGATAAGGAAGGAAATGAGTGAGAGTACCGAACCCTGGGGAACATCTACATTAATTTGACGGAAGACAGATTTAACACCATCAAGAACCACTTGAATTGAACGGCCAAAAAGATAATCTTTTATCCATCGGATCAGGGAATTGTCCATTCCATTGTTTGACAAAAGGCCTGGGTACCCAACTCTGTCGAAGGCTTTTGAAATATCCAATGCGAATAAGTTGCTTTCGCCAAAGTAGTGGATGGAATGTCTGCACTTTTCGGAAAGGTACACCATCAAATCCCCTGTGGACCTGTTGCTACGAAAGCCCTATTGGCGGTCATTGAAATAGGTTATTTCGAAAGTTGAAGGTTGATAAGTGATTCCATTACCCTCGAGAGATTAGAAGTTAGTGCTATGGGTCTGTGGCGGTTCCGCCAAACCCCACTGTTACTTACCTGAAGAATCCCCATAACTTCGACCCAACCCTATAAGTTTCGCTAATGCAACGCAATAGCGCCTTAAATGCTTCACGCATCAAATAGATCAAATTTATTTACCCAAAAGTCCCTGTAAAGAATTCTAACCTTCCATGCATTTCTTCGCATACATATTCCCTACAAGAATTCTTTCCATTATACGGGAGCATAAAACAAAACCTATTCGGTACCTTCGGTTGCCAGGCAAATTCCAACCTTCCCACACCTGCACCACAATCTCCCCGCAGCAAAAACATTTCCTTCCAAAGGATAATTAATGCTTTCATTGCATTACCTGGAAATGCCTGCAACGAATTTTTCCTACAAGGGCATTCTCCATGCATCAACGCATCGACAGGAAATTTCCTAAAAGGATTCTCAGGCATTCATAATTCAATGCATCATATTTTCTTTCCTAGAAGAATTCCTTAAAGAACAAACCTCATATCCCTGATAGAAAACATATCGGTTACAGTACCATGTAACCATCATAGTCAGGGATAATGATCATTGAGTCGGCTATTCCCAGCCTCACCATGTGTACAACAATGTTCCCCACATACACATTGGCTGACGACTCTTTTGTCCAACGACAAAGCAACTCCTAGCAGCCTATTGAAACAGTTGCATACAATTAGCGCAATAGCCCTTAAAACCAAATTCTTTAGCACACATCATGTGCAAACAAAAGAATTCTGTTCTACCGCAGCATTCTGGCGATACGATAAACAATTTAAAATGTTTGAGGTATCCCAAATGCATTTCCCATTTAATAAGTTGCAGCTTATTTATTTAGCCGACCCTCATTACAGGCCGACGCCTTAGGTCGCTTCTCCGTTTGTTCTTTTTTCCTCGTTTCAGGTTTCGTTTATCCTTTGCTAAATGCATCGATAAACACGGTGATGGGTACGATCACACACATACCACCATGATCTCCATTACGAGTGCTGGTTTTCTAATCCACCAAGAGAGTTTACGTTTCTCTGGTGGTAAGTAAAAACATATCCTTAGTGGAGAGGATATCTACCACCACACCACAAACTCACCCCGATTAGCGAGTCGGCTCTGCACTAGCCGTTCCTCGTCGAGTCTTATTACATCCGCCGCCCACCATGGTCGTGCTACCTCCCGATCTCCGTCGCGCGGCGGAGAAGCGTAGAAATATCGAAGTCGTGTTAAGAAGAAGTGTTACATCTTGCATAAAATTTATAAAAATCAATTTAATATTAAATACAAGTTCTAAGTAAAGACCATTGACAATAAAAAAATAGTTTATGCATAAACAACATCGCCTGAGTGTTTTGTTTCTGTGTTGTGTCCGCTCGGTTGCGAAGGTCAACCATCGTTTTCTTCTTCCTTGCGTTGTGAGCAGTGTCCGCGTGAACAATAGACGATGTGGATGGAAGTGAACCTAATGCCCGTGTTTGGTACAATACTTCCTCCCCACAGGTCGATAAGAGGATAGGGAGGATTTGTCACCTTTTTTGGGAATTGACTGAATGTTCGCCGACTTCCATATATTTGGGAATCGACCAATATAATAAGACAGATGACAAAGTTTCCGCAGTGGTTTAGCGAGTGAAAAGGAACATCTCTTCAAGAGAATTGGTGGAATGCCATGCGGACCAGCAGATTTGTTTGCGTTTAGCTCCTTGGGGGCGCAGGCATTAATACGAAAGTGCATCTGGATCATGGTGTGCTACTTATGCTCAAGTTGAGACGGAACTGATGTGCTATTAGGCAGTGTTGAGTTGGCTGTAAAATGTGCAGCAAATTGATTCGCTTTTTCTATTTTACTGGTGGCTGGTCTTTTTTTTTTGGTTTTGGTAGGAAGGTGGAAATCTTCAAAAGACACTTCTGAACCGATCCAGAGGCATGTCGGGTTTTTACCGACTAAAACCACCTCCCACCAGGCTCATATTCCCGTTGATCCCTGCGGAACTTTCTTTTAGATATTCCATGGCGGGGCGGGACTGGTGACTGGTCTGTCGTCGACTATTAGCGAAGGAATGAGTTTTGAATGTTTTTCACGAATGCCTAGATGTTTCTACTACATGTGGGAGCGGAGTATTTTCGTCTCATTCTCTGGTCATGCAAGAACTTTGCGTGTTGAATATACGAATTTCAGTCATTTTTAGCTTCCTTGAATCATTTCCGGTTTTCCTCAGTATTGTTTGATTTATACAACCGGAAGTTAAACTCTAATCTTAATGACTTAATGGCGCCCAGAATCGATCCACATATTTCTCTTGGGTTTGATACTCTGTACCCTGTGTGGAATAAGTTCGCACACCAAGTAGAATCGTGTCTGTCAATGTGTGGAAAAGTAACGACTAGTTTAACTTCCCAAAAAAGTCCTTCAGACCTTCGCAGTTGGTTACTTGCTAGACAGAAAATGCCTTAATTCTAGCTTATTTATATTATATCGTAACTTACTGGTCCCCTGCGGACACTCTAAGCCAAAATTGGGAAGACTATTGCCATGTATTGTTGCCTTTCGGCTTTGTTTCCTTTCTTGGGCTTGATACTCTTTACCTTGTGTGAAATAAATGCTCTAATACCAATTGTGTCTGTCAATGTGTTCGCTGTAGAGTGAACATTGTTATTGAGAAAAAGTAACGACCAGTTTAACTTCCCAAAAAAGTCGTTCAGACCTTCGCAGTTGGTTTTTACGTAGAACCATACTGTTCTTTTGGGAGTTTTCTCGTTAACGTTACTGTTGGTTAGAGGAAATTTAGCTGATACGACACTGTGGTCTGAAGTGTCCAAGGGCGAAGAAACTTCAATTGTGTATTTGTTTGGATGGGAGGTGAGAAACAGGTTCAGCGTGTTGGCGGAATGACCATATATGTCTGGTACCCGTGTTGGCTCATTGACGATTTGAGTTAAATTATTCGAATCAGCAAAGAGCTGGACCTTCAGGTGTTGTGTATCCGGAGTGACGAAACCACTGAGAGTTATGCATCTCCCGCAATAACGATTTCAGTGTGGGGATATAGGATCAAGATCCTATCAATAGAATTAGACAGACCAGCAAATTCGTTAAAGACTGCGTTTCTATCCAAGTTTAGGCTTCTGTAAAGAAAGCAGTAATGTATGATATGCTTACGAACGTGAAGTTTTAGCCACGAGAAATTAAATTCTGGATTGGAGCAGAGTCCATATTGTGGCAGAAGCTGATAAGCAATATCATTTCGTATATATGTGGCTAGACCACGATGTGGAAAGAACAGAGACACTAAGATATATCCAAGTAGATTAAAATCGGAAATACCTGTATTAGTTATTACCTGGATTTCGCCAAGGCAAGGATAGTTGGTTTCTGGTTAGAAAAGTGGGCAGACACAGGAGAAATTGCATCCCAAGCCGCGAATGTTACTAAGATCAACGCGAAATTCCCGTTCCATTGAAATGACCCTACACAGAAAACCAATACCGCCTCGGAACAGTATGCAAGTCAGGACTAGCGATAGATAAACGAAAGCAACTACACAGGCCTTACGCCCTTGTAGTAGGTGCCCCACTAGATCTGTGCCGAAAATCAGGTCACATCTCTCCCATGACGAACATTATACCACTCAGACACCAAAAACTCTGCAAAGATTATTAATCAATCGTGAGTATCAATGCCTGAGGAACGCAAACAGGGGTGAAAAAGAGGAAAACAGGCACAAAGAATGGAAAAGGAGGAGGGTTTTCCAGCACTCCTCATCTCTCGGGTGTATATCTTTGCACTTTGCACTACACTCGGACGCGTGTGTGGAGATCCGTTTGTTTGCTTAGGATCCCAAGGTAAGACTCTGGGTATCTTGTGTTAATTTAGGATTCCCAAAACAGATTGCACAACTGATCCAATAGTACGGATCACGAGGCAGAAGCTCGCGTGCTGTTTCGTCGGGGGTCAGAACCCGACTCTCTGTATCTGAAGATGCAATCGAAGTTGAACCCTAGGTTTTATCAATATGGTGTTTTAACCTTACAATTTCTTGTTACATTTTTTGTATTCTTTTTTGTTGTTGTTAATTAGCAGCCTCCACTTGCCCGTATGGCATATTTCTATTGTTTGTGTTGGCTGCTACTTGGTTGTACATATTTTTCACGCTGCCCTACACTATTACGCACTGTTTTGTCCAATGTACGAGTATACCAAATTATTATACACCGCACACTAAATATTTGTTTTATTGTTTTCTACACTAGTTGTGATTGTGCTTGCAGAAGGATTTGTCGCGTACTCGTATTTGAGGTTATCTACGAAACGTATTTTATTTAAATACAAAATTGTTATGGCCCTATTGATAAACCCGATATTATGTTATGTATTCGAGGCTTTATTATAAGAAATTGGTTATACAATACTGAGTCATAGTACTGTCTATCACCGCCCACTATTTTCTGCCACAATTTTATGGAGCATCCAAATTTCGTATCTAAAAAGGTTATTATCTATTCAAATTTCCTCTTCTTCATAAGAACAGAAGTGCTGGTCAACTGGTCATGTGCCATTTATTGAACCTGACATACCTAGAGGAAACAGTGTTGACGTAGAAGTAGGGTGGTATCTTCGCTTGATTTTATATTCTTACGGTTCTCGTCATACACCCATTTTTTATCCCTAGCCAGAAAAAGATGCAGGATTTCCTTCCGTGTTTGCTTTTAAATCTGCTGCTCAAAAACAAACAAATGCCATTCAACATCTCTCGGCTTAAACTTGTACGGGACCCAGTTTTCTTGCTTCTGAATCACTTCCATGCTTTTGAAACGTTTTGAAAACTTCTTCTTTATTTTGACACGTGTGTTGATTAAGTAATGCCTCCAAATCTGCATTATCTCTTCCGCCTCTATGGCAGTCTTCGACATCAAAATCGCGGTTATTGAAACATTGACTCACTAGCGGCTAGTTCTTTCATTAATAGCTGCTCCAACATAAGTCTTTGGAAGCATTCAGTAAGCTTCAGTCGCAGATTTCTTCATTTTGAAACACAAAATGTGTTAGAGACGGAGCAGAACACAACTGCCGGCTGGTGGGCGGGGGATCGGCTATTTATACCGATTATTCCCCTAGTTCCTTTTATGAACATGCGAAAGGGAACACATGGGGTACAAAAGATAATATAAGCAGCAGCGGTTAGGGAGTTGAAACATATCGGCAAATTAATACAGTCTTTGGGGCATACACCCTTTATCATAGGCGGTGATTTTAACTTCAGGCATCCCCATTGGAATAACTCCGTCTTTTGCCGAAATGCCACATTGTACCGATGGTACACCGAAAACTCTCATGCCCTCAACTTTCAAATAGTCCCATCTACGGTTAGTACCCGAGGTAACTCAATTCTGGACATCTTTTTTGTGTCCAAAGACTTACTTCCCCAAATCACTCCTCCGTAAGTATCGATGGGTGTATCAGGCCACAACGCTGTAACTACATTCATTCACGGCTATCGAGCATCCCGGGCTCATATCAGATTATGGGCGCACAAATTGGGACAACTTCAATATTACATTGAACGAACAACTCCACCAACTCTCTCTTCCCACTGGCAGGAACCTAACGACGGTTGAGATAAATAACGCTGAAGGCGACTTCACGAGATTCTAGTTGAAACTTCGGAGACTCACAACACACGCACGCAGAGCGGAGCAGGTGCGACTATAGGCGGCGAACGCCAAATGACCAGGCCACAACCCTGTCGGCCCACGGCTGGCGAAAGCCGAATCCAGCTCTGTCAGTTCAGAGCCCACATAGGCTCAAAAGCAGAGTCAAGCCGCATCTACGGGCTCCATGAGCCGGAAGCCCTCTTCGGACTCAAAGAGGTGGATACACCGGCCCCAGCACCGTCGGCCCAAAGCTGGCCAAAACCGCTACAGCTCTGCTAGTTCGGAGTCTACACAGGCTCCACAGCAGAGCGATCCTTCGCGGAAGAGTGGAAGACAGTGCGAATTCTGCGATCGACGCACACACACGGCGGCAGTGTGTCGACAAAAAGCAAAATGGGAGCGGTCGAAAAACTCTCAGAAGTCGGGTCGGGAGATCCCAACCCGACCGCACTAAAATCGCAACCTAGCCAAAGCAATTCTCAGTTTTCGCCAACACAAGTCCCGATTGTCCAATCCCCCTTGAAATTGGGCCGCAAGGACACTACGCGCCTAATCGTGGACACATGTGCTGAGATCAGCCTCTTAATGCTGAAGGCACTCCACCGGAGACATGCTGTGGATGTGCAGAAATTCACAACGCACCAGGCACTGATTGGCAAGAGTAAGTCGATGGGATGCTGCCAAAAGAATTTCAGGTTGCTCCACGAGATTCCCTGCAGCTTCCAAATAGCGGACTCCTTGCCAGAAAACGAGTTGTTAGGTTACAACTTCCTGTCGAAAAATTGCAGGGTCGATGAACCGGTTGGTTGTTTGGAGTTCCCCCGAACAGCCGTAAAACCCGAAAGCTTTTCCATTGGTTTTGCAAATAATAAGACAGGAGGGGTTGAACTGAAGGCAGCCGAACGGGGAACCGTGCCAAAGGGATCTGGGAAGGTTCATACTGCGGCCGTTACTCGCATGGAGACCCTACCCACACAGGGGAGGGCTGTGAAAAAATTTTCAGCCTCGTCTTACCAACAAGAACTCACTCCGAATCAATCATCGGTTTTTATTAAGGACTTTGGTCGAGAGAAGCTTTTCTATAGGTCTAAATTGAAAATGTTTAAGGCCGAGCCCAAAACTGTAGGCACAACCCATAAGCGCAAACTACAGGGGCTAACCTCGGACCTCAGACAATGGAGTTGCCAGACCCAGGGAATATTCCGTAAACCCTTGGGGTTGTGAATTAACACGTCAACGGAAGTCACCTCTGATGACGAACCGAGTGATCCCGTATCCGAGAACCTTCGGAGGAAACACAATACACCTCTATTCTCGGAAGATAAGTCGTCAGATGAATTTACACATCTGGAAGGCGATTACCTGTCGTGCACCAGTGCTGGCTCGCGGAATATTTTCACAAATTCATGTGGTCAGAAAAATGCTAACACGCATTTGAAAAAAGGGGGGGGATATTGGTTTCGCCGCGAAAATGGGCCAACCCCAATCATACTGTGGCGGTTCTATGAACCGCACAAACCACTATAGGTCGAGATGTCGTCGTTCCACCAAGGAACAAACTCACCTATAGCCATCTCCACGTGCCCACAGACACATGCCCCAAAGTCCCCCTTTCCACCTGCAAAAAAGGTGACATTCACACTGGTGTCAGCAACCCCACGTATCCACAGATACGTGGGCCACAAGTCCCGAACAGTTTTCTTACGCCTGATCGGCGATCGACGGACATGACCCAGCACAGAAATTGTGTATCGATCCATCAACTGGATATACGCAAACGCTTGGCACAGCTGCGCCAGATGTCGACAAACATCACATCCCCGGCGATAAGCTAATTGCCGGAAAACCAATCCGTCGACAAAACCTTTGTCCCTGCCGCAATGCACTTCGCCTAAACAAAGGCCATTGTGGGGTAATAGCAATAAATTAAAATGCTGTTCCCATAGGGCTAAGCAAACAATGATAATTACCATTATCCCATGATCGCCTAATGTAAACCACACACTCGATTGTGTGCATAACCAGTGCAACGGAAGTGTGAAAATTCTGACGAGCACGGAATGACCTACAGCTAGCAGACAATAACCTCCGAGTCTGTATGTGTGAGCGCGATCTTCCCTGGTGGAGAGATTCTCGATTGAGAGAAAGTCACCACCCAGGGAAAGCAAAAGGAGAGAAAGCCACCACCTAGGAGAAAGAAAACTATGGGGTGTGTGGTGAAGAAGTATGGTGCGCCGGCGTACGGCACTGATTCACTTTCTTCCTCCATCATCCACTAAAAGGTTCCAGCACGTATTGTCCACAAACGAAAAGAATAAATACGCCCAGACTGCTTATTTATTGAAAACTTGCTTTATTGATTAATCAGGTGTATTCTGCCAAAGTTGAGTTGGTTAACCATGCTTGAAATGTTTATCGTTTTCTGAAAATCCATTTTATAAGTATTATTCACAACAAATTTTACTCCATTTAATTGGGTTACAGATACAGGTTCCGCTTACACTGAAGATGAACCGTATGCACAAGGAAAAATAATATAAGGCTGGTGTGCACTACTTGTATGACTTTTTACTTTTAGCACGCTTACTCGACTTGCGGAGTATTCGCGTCCCCGTGGGCACCGGGGAGTGGGAGTGACACGACCCGCTCGGTCGGTGAATGGAAAAGGGCTCAGCGATATGAATTCGCTGGCTAAGGAAATTCGGCCAGTGAAACTGGCTCTCTTAAATTAAGGATGCATTTTCTATTCCAAGAGAAACGTAAAGTCTCTTTTTGGAGGAAGGTAACTAGATCTCATAGAGAAGATCTATAATGGTACACATGTATGTGTGAACATTGGTTCTTTCATGGGACAAAGCCATGAGAACGAATCTGAAAACAAAGAAAGGGAATAATGTGCATCAATGAGATGTGAGTTCGGCTAAGTAAACAAGCCGAATCTCATTGAGTGCTAATTGGGTTTCTGTTTGTTCATGCCGCTAGGTCATGGGAAGCAGATCAAGAAATATGTAGGACAAAGGGATCGTATAGATCATTGTCTATGATATGGATTGTGGCTGTATTGATAGACCGCAATGCTGGTGGACATGATGCTAATTGGTTCTAGCGTATTCATAGGGAATTAGTGTTTAAGGCATCGTTGCCAAGGGTAAGTATACAATTCCTATTTGCATTTGCCTATGCTGTAGGATTTAATGTATGCCTTAAGACGCAAGATGCGCATATTTGCTTTTGTCCCTTGGGTATAGGTCGCCAGCCAATGTGTATGTAAATGAATTTATTATACACATGGTTAGGCTGGGAATAGGCAACGCAATGTTTATGATCCCTGTTATGATGGTTACATTATATGTAAACCAAATTGTTTCGTTTTTAGGAATCCGACTAGGGAAAATGCGTATGTAAGATTGGGATTTGCCTGGCAGCCGAAGGTGCCGAATTGAGCTTGGGGTTTATGATGTAGTTATGGGGGTTCTTCGGATAAGTAGACAGTGTGGTTGGCGGAACCGCCACAGGTGAATAGATTCATCCCCAGGAAAGTACGACACTCCAGATAGAGAACCCGAACGAGAAGGTTAGTTAGTCCCTGCCGCGCGAATAATCGATAAAGAAACCGTCTTCCCGAAGTTAAACTTTTCAAAATTACGCGAGTTCACAAAAGCGAAGTGACCGAACTGCCACCAAAGGCAAACCTCCCAAATGTAGATTTTCGGCATGTGCTACTACAAATCTTTAATTAGACATATTCTTCACGCTGTTGAAATGTAAAGCAAAATAAAGAAAAGGACAGAATAGTGAAACAGTGGCAAAGATTATAAACTCCTGCCAGGCATTTGTATGTTACAAAACTAAAATTATAAGACTAATAAATGCCACTAAAAACAATTTCGCAGCGTTTTATTTGTGTTTGTATTCGCTCCATGTTCCCGGTGCTTTAATTTTCGCTTGTGTGATCAGTGTTCGACGGAACACACCAACATTCGACGAAAAGACTAAAAACCCGCCAAAATACCACACCCCCTAAATCTGGCCACGAATGCGAGTCAAAAAGAACTCAGCGCCGTACTGTCGCCAGGAGAGATTCGCCTGCCCCAGTCGCACCTGGAATATGGTGAGAGGTGGCAACTTCACTAATGTGAAGGAGGCTTTAGCCGGATCGTGTAGGCGGTTCGAACCCTCCGCTGTGTTCAAAGGGTCGCGGATGCACGGCAGCCTTCGCCATCGGAATGACCCTACTGAGAATAATAGTTTGGCCCTCGATTTGTGGAAGGTGGTAGATGTGTTGGTTGTTACGTAGTAGACATCTTGAGATCGAGCCCAACATCCTCGGAGATGTGGGTGATTCTGGTTATCGCAAGATGACCTGAAGCCAGAAACAAGATGAAGGACACATCTATCCTTGTCTCGCTTAAGTCGGCCTCTCGCCATCCCATTTTTTTTTTTTGAGTTGAAACTTACGAATTTAATCAGTTAACAACTGTAACATCAAACAACTGACATAGTACAAGGAAATCCAAAGTTGCAAAGAGATCTGGTATACCGGCTGCGGATTTTATGTTGTTGGAATATTTAGAATAAAATATCCCCAATTTATGAGAATACAATGGAAATTTTCATTTTCAATCGAGAATAACTTTATTATGCAGACAGTTCATTTTTTATTATTTTAAATGAACGTATTTGACGCATATGACAATCAGTACTAGAATATTCCAGAAAGTCCAAAACAATGTACTAGAATATTCTAGAAAGTACTGGAAAGCTGGAGACTATAAGCAGTAGAAAATTCGAGGCTATGGAACGGACGGAAACGAAACACCGCATCAGAATGAGGAAACGGTATAAATACGACACGCAGATCAGAAAGTAAGAAGTAAGCAGTAAAGGACGCGATAAGTACGGAAGCGATAAGTCAAGAAATCGTTAAGTGTACAGTAAAAGTAACGGTTGTTATTAACGGACTAATAAAGTGTTACATTAATTCAAAATCGATTTAACGGCTCTTCTTTACTAAAAATAATTAATCCAGCGAATCCTAAGCTCGCTACAATTGGTGTCAGAAGTGGGATTAATTATTGGTGAAGTAAATAAGTTTGTGAAAGTGTGTTGTGGTGATGTCAGATCGACATTTGGAGGATCTTCGCGTTCCTGAGTTGAAGAAGCAGCTTCAGGACCGGAATCTGGATAGCAGAGGACAGAAGCAAATTCTTCGACAGCGTCTGCAAGCGGCAATGGAGGAAGAGGGTATTGATGTCGACACATATGTTTTGACGATTGGGGCAGACTGTCCGGATGGAGAAGAAACAGCGAGTCAAGATAGTGCCGATGTAACGGAGAAGAGTTCGCTACAGTTGCACATTTCGGAGATGTTCAGGATGATGATGACAAAATTGGACGCACAAGCTACAGACATTAATACAAAATTGGACGCGCAAGCTGCAGATGTTAATGCGAAGTTAGATGCCCCATATTCAAAATTCGACGCCCAAAATTCAAAATTCGACGCACAAGCTGCAGATCTGAATGCAAAATTGGATGCCCAAACGCGGTGGATGAAATGTAATTTTCAGCACTTTAAGGAAGAAATTCAGTCAAAAATTCGAAACGAAGTAGAAAATTTGGATCTAAAAGTCACCGAAGAAATAATGCGAGTCGAAAAGAGACGAGTGTGTTGAGATAAATAAGACATCCCCTAGCAATCAACATGACTACAAAGGTACAAGGATGCAACCGCCAATCTTCGATGGAACGGGACCCTTCTCCGTATTTATACATCAGTTTGACGCCGCGGCCAATTATAATAAGTGGTCGGATGAGCAAAAGTCAACATCACTAATTTTGTCACTCCGCGGGGCGGCTGCAGAATTGCTACAAACCATACCAGCAAAGAAGCAAACATATTTCCAAGCGGTTGACCACATGCAACAGGTCTACCGCAGGCAACTACGGGACAAAACGCAGAAACCTGGAGAAAATCTTCAACAGTTGCAGGCAGACATTGAGCGATTGGCAAAGTTGTCTTATTCAAATATGACTAAGGAATTTCTGAACGAGGTAGCAATGGATGCATTTATAAACGCACTCCAAGATCGGGACTTGCAACAGGCCGTTTGTTTGGCGGGAAAGAAGGCGACTAATGAAATACTGGCGTTTGCATTGGCATATGAATCTGCTAAACTGGCTACCAGGAGTACATATAGAGTTCGAGAAACGTCCATCCAGGAATGTTCCTGCCAAAGAATCGGGCATGTACAACGGACAACCCCAAGACCGGATATGAAGTGTTGGACATGCGGCGAAGTCGGCCACATCTTTGTTGACTGTAGAAAACGTCGACGAATGAATGAAACATCAATTGAGAATTGTTGTTCATGCGCTAATCACAAGAGAAGCCGTCAGCGTGATTCAGACTTGGACATCACGACGACCGAGTGTAAATCCATGCATCAACAGATAATTGCTCTTAACGCCAGCCGAGAAAAGGCCATTGAGGAGAACAATCGCTTATCAACTGATCTAGCAGAGAGGCAAGCTGAAATTTTGACCCTAAAGCGTCGCCTTCAGGATTCGGAAGTAGAAATTGATCGTTTAAAACAAGAGGAGTACGACCTCCAAAAGGTACAAGTAGAGGTACTAGATGGGTGGATGAGTGATGCTATACGCGCAGCTCAACTTCAGGATGAAGATATGTCGCTAATCCTGGAACACAAAGAGAAGAACGAGCGGCCAACTTGGAACAATATTTCCGACAAGAGTGGAACATTTAAAGCATATTGGGCGCAATGGAATTCCTTGCTGGTAGAAGATGGAATCCTAAAGCGTAAATGGGAAGCCGCGGACGGAAAATCCCATCGAATGCAGATTCTAGTCCCACCATCAAAAGTGAAGGATGTACTAACAGAAATGCACGACGGAGCCTCCGGTAGACATCTGGGAGTTAATAAGACACTTTCAAAATTACGATCGCGATTCTATTGGCTTCACATGAGAGATGACGTCGAGTCTTGGTGTAGGAAGTGCACAACTTGCACTGCGACCAAAGGTCCAACAGCAAAACCAAGTGTTGCGGGCCAATATCGCCCGGTTGGTTCAAGAAGATGGCAAAACCAACTTGTACTACTATTTGAACAACTCGAATCAGTACTGTGAATATGAACCAAACTATTTGGAAGTCGATTTGGATGATGCCGCTTCCATTGAGGTTCTTATAGCGTTTGCGGTTTACTCTTTACATTTGGTGTGGATATTCTCTCTGATGAGTTCTTCTCTTTTTTATCAGGCTTCGTCGTGTGCTTGTTTTTCTTAGCTCCTTTTGGTTTTGTGGCTTCAGGTGATGGAAGTTTTCTTTTCCCAGCTGTTTTGGACGATGTTGCCTTTTTTGTTGCATTCTTGTTTGTTGTTGATTCTGGCGCAGGCTCAGGTAAGTTTTCACTTTCAGAATGCAATGGATTTCCGTTTATTTGGAGTTCGGGATTGGCGTGGGCTATACCGTTGTTTACGGGAGCTTCCTTGTTGATTTTCCGGTGCTTCTTTGGATGTACTTCATCTCCAGCCGATTTATTGTGCTGTGACTTGTTGGGATTTGTATTTCCATTGAAATGTTTGACTGGGCGTCCCCTGGGCTTTTTCATTTTATCTGACTTTGCCACTTTTTTTTGTTTTATTAACTTTATACGCTGAAAATGCAGATACTCCGTCCAACGTGAATTCAACTAGTGCAAATGTTTTCTCACTGGGTATTTCGTATGTATGTCCCTTCGCAGTTTCACGTCGATTGACTTATTTTTTATTTTCGCCGTTGACGTTTTATTTTATTATTCGACGCCAACGCCGGTTTTTATTATTTTCTCTGCCAAGTAGAATTTGCATAAAGTAGATTATGCAAATTAACTACTTGGCGAGTTGTTCTCCGTTTAAAGGTAAAGAGGGGAAACTAACGAAAGGGGATTAGTGGATGTTGGACTCAAGGTCGGTTCGTAAACAAGGAGCACTATGAAGCAGAACAACGTGGGTGTTGTCGGGGATTACGTATGGTGTACCTTACACGGGCACTAGGTTCACTTACCTCCCAACACTGGTCCGCTGAAATTCCATCGATTGTTCCACAGAACTCGGTAAATAAAACATCGGTTAAACGGTTTAAATTGCTTTTTTATTTGCGGTTCATTTTAATAAATAAGTACATTCACTGAGATTGTTTATTGCTTAGATTCGGAAGGTTACAGAACAATTGTTTATTTTGTTACAACAGGTACACACTGAGATTGTTTATTGCAAAGATTCGCAAGTTTATAGAACAATAGTTAATTCTGTTAAAACAGGTACACACTGAGATTATTTATTGCAAAAACCCGCGAAGTTACTTAACAGTGGTTTATAGCGTAAAACGTATTCCCAGATACAAACTTCTCGCAAGAGATGTATTTATACGCGAGAATCGACAGTTACATATTCTCGCGACTACGACAAACGTCACGACCTCGATCCGTGTGTCTCGTTAGATAATTACTCGCACTCAAAAACATGTATGTTCGTACCCATCTGGGGATAAAATCTGACTCTCTCGATTATGCCGTCGACATCCACTAGTGGTGATCGTGATGAATTTCCCGATCTCGGTGTAGCCAATCGGCGATCGAATTGGTATTGCGTGGGAGGGCTTACGTATGATCGTACGGTCAAGTATGATGCCCCTTTCGCTCGAAGTATCGACAACGAACGATACCCCACCTGAGTAAACAAAGGAACGAGCATAAGGGACTGCAGGCAATGTGGTCATAAATCCTCGATGACCCACGCCTCAGAACGAAATAGGTTTTTGCTTTAAGGTAAACAAAAACGCTATTTCAAGGGTCAAATGATGGGATGTACATCGTTCAAGATCTGCCTATGTTGCATAGGTTCGTCATGGTATTTACCTAAGAGTCCAAGGGAAATGCCGTTGTAGGCGATATCTACTGGTGAAGATAGTCCAACCAGAGATTTGGGTTATTGTTTGCTTTAGCCGAATGGCTCTGTAGCACATGTGGGAAACTTGTTCATGGACGTTAGGTCTACAGAAGCCTCAGCGACGGTGGCTATATGGCTATTTATTTGGATTTGGTGATGGGTCATCATAGGGCATGAACATGGGTAAACAACGATCATTTCCATGTCCAAATCCGATGCTCGATTGAATGCCGATAACAGGAAATTGGTCGCAACTGTAGCGAACCTTAGGGGATAGGAGGAATGCATGTTTATTCATTGGCCATTGCGTAGAGCATCAATTAGCTTGTACGCAGATGGCCAACGTCCCATCGGCCGGTGTGTCGGGTGTGTTGTTTGTGTTAAAACGACACTGGAAATTTCTATAGGCGGCCAGCAATGGCTGCGCTTGGCATGTGCATGCCTTATTGCTGGTTACCTGATGAGGTAGCCGAATTAGCTTTCGGGGACATGATGCGTTGGATGCGCGCATGCCCCGAAGTGAAAGTCTGATTTCACGGCTAGATAGTAGTCTTGCTGTGGACCTATGTTTTCAGGTGTGAGGAAATGCGGAGCAGCTTACGCTGCTCATTTGTGGGTAGGTAGGAGACAGGTAATTTGGTAGGAAATGGGTGGTTCTTGTGGAGTGAGGGGACGGCAGACTAACTGAGGAAGTGGGTGGTTCTTAGGAAAGGTTTTAAAGAACCCCCACAGTGCCGCTTTCAAGCGAATTGCCATCGACATCTCAGGACCATTTCCAAAAACCAACGACAACAACAAATACATGTTGCTCATCCTGGAGTACTTCAGCAAGTGGGTGGAAGTCCTTCCAATTCCAAACCAAGAAGCAACAACCGTCATTGAGCAGCTTATCAATAATTGGATCAGCAGATATGGAGTTCCCTGTGAGCTTCATTCTGATCAAAGCCGAAGCTTCGAATCACAGATATTTCAAGGCATCTGTGCGGCACTGGGCGTAAGGAAAACCAGGACCACACCCTTACATCCGCAGTCAAACGGAATGGTCGAAAGGTTCAACCGGACAATAAAAGAGCATTTATCGAAGGTCGTTAGTGATCACCAACGAGATTGGGACAAATATGTACAAACCTTTCTCCTGAGTTATAGATCGGCTAATCACGATACGACAGGCCATTCTCCAGCAAGAATTATATTTGGACGAGAGATACGATTACCAGCCGATCTGCGATTCGAGATACCTCCAGACGCCATAGATAAAACTGAAGACTACGTAGCCGAATGGAGAAATCGCCTCGATGAGATTCATCATTTGGTTCGAAAGCAAATCAAGGTATCAAGTGACAGGATGAAAATAAGGTACGACGTTCGAGCCGGACGCATCCGGATTTAATGCAGGCGATAACGTGTGGCTTTATAACCCTCATCGGCAAAAAGGAAGGTCTCCGAAGTTTCAGCAACATTGGGAAGGACCGTATAAGATTCTCACAAGAATTAACGACGTTGTCTATAGGATTCAGCGAAGACCGAACGCCAAGATGAAAGTGGTACATCGTGACCGACTGGCGACTTTTTGTTAACCCAGAAGACCAGTGAACTTAGTTCGGGACGAACGAATCTAGGCGGAGGGTAGTGTGACGCATATGACAATCAGTGCTAGAATATTCTAGAAAGTCCAAAACAAAGTACTAGAATATTCTAGAAAGTACTGGAAAACTGGTGACTATGAGCAGTAGAAAATTCGAGGCTATGGAACGGACGAAAACGAAACCCCGAATCTGAATGAGGAAACGATATAAATACGGCACACGCAGATCAGAGAGTAAGAAGTAAGCAGTCAAAGACGCGATAAGTAAGAAAGCAATAAGTCTCGAGTGAAAGAAGAGCCACCGAATTATTAACGCTACATCAAGTAACGGTTGTTATTAATGGACTAATAAAGTGTTTACTAAGAAAATCAATTTAACGGCTCTTATTTATTAAAATAATTAATCCAGCGAACCCTAAGCTCGCTACAGTATCAAAAATATGTTAAATTATCTTTCCTATTCTTACACCGGTATAATTAAATGTTCACCGAATAGTCGAATGTAATAAAATTGTACCGAAACAGATTAAATTCGTCCTCCGTATGTTCTTTTTGTACGTTACCATCGGCACCTTTAATTGATGATGCAAAATACAAATGGATTGGTAATACACCAGGTGGTTTTAACAACAATGCCCAATGGGTATAGATGTCAGATTGGATGACCTTAACATAGAATCGCAAGGCCAAGGTCGAAACTGCTTCATTAAACCATCAATTTTTCTGATTTGAAAAATATGAGGGAGGCAGGTGATCAAATTCGAATTTTGCCCTCCGTTAGAATAGCTTACTCAATACCAATTCCACTAATCGTATCCTAGACAACGAATTTAATTATTATAATTGACGGTATCGCCTTTTCCTAATCGCTTTCATCGCACTGACCGTTTAAATATCTAATACGTCGAAGAAAGTAATACAACCGCACACTAAAGTAAATCAGTATGTATTGAACTAGTGAGTATACAGGACAACGTAGGACAATTTTGGAACCATGCAAATAGCACTGCTGCTATTATCACAGGTGGGTCGGTTTGAGTTTGAATTGAATAATAATGATTATCAAAATATCTTTACGTTTTCATAATAAGAAGAGGATTCTACTCTTAAAGAGGTCTAACGCTGCGATAGCACCCTATGGACACTCTGAAGGGAATAATATCAAATAAATTTGTTATATATTTTTGCAGATAACTGGTCTTATCCCTTTTAATGTTATGAACCGTCGAGCAAGTGTTTTCGATTTCCTGGTAATGATCGTGGTCCCAGGCTTTTATTTTGCTTCATTTAGCATGGCGCACTTAGGGGGATACTCTCCACGCGGACTTCCGGCTTGTGGAAAGGTTTGTTCTTTGGCAAGTACGCTTATTATTAACCTAGGTGCGGCCGTTTACATCACTGATTGCATATTTGCCTTGTACCGTGGGAAATATTTCTTCCCGGAGTTCTACAACCAACTTAATCGAATCGACGACATTTTGCAAAAGTGTGAGATATCTACCCAATCCAAAAAGAAGGGAACCCACTCATTCCGCTTCTTCTTACTAATCGCATTGATAGCTGCATTTTTATATGGTGTGATATATGATATCTATCTGTTAAGCAGGTGAGTATTAAAAGAGTTTCTTCGCTTCTGCAAAGTTAAGAACATGATTTTCTTAGTTATTTTGGAACCTTGGCAATTATGGGCATGATGACGATTTCCTTTCCATTCGTTGCTAGCAGTATTGTGCAAGTCCAGTTTATTTACTTAGTTCATTTGATTTCGCAACGGTTTGAAAAACTCGTATCTTTACTGGAAAGCATAAGTACGACGAGTTTAAAAAATAATGGACACATCAAAATATTCGACTTAGAAAATGAATCGCTGAAAAAGAAGAAACCCAAAAGAATTGCTTCAATGCAATTAGATGATTCTGTAAACGGAGAAAGAGAAAACGACAAAAATCCGGACGAGGATCTGGACAGTTTGCAGATATACTCCAATACTGAATGGTAAAATAAAGTATTCTTAATTTTTTGCACTAACCTATGAAATGGTTTTGAATGTAGTAACACCTCCAGTGAGAACCTAGTAGACTTATTCCTCACTCATGAGAAAATCCTAGTACTCAGCAATCTTACAAACGGAGAATACGGACCTCAAACCGTCGTTTACGCCGCAGTATGCTTTGTTATTATGATTTTTGGTATTTTCTTAGAGACTAAAGTTATTTTCGTGGCGAAGGGACAGAATAATTTGGTAGACTATATGGCACAAGTTTATCAAGTGTGGGGTGTCAATACGACGACTGTGGGATATATTTTGCTAAGGCTTTGCTGCAATGCTAATCGGAATTCAAAGCAGTCTGCTATGGTTGTACATGAAGTGATGCAGAAAAAACCACCATTTATGTTGGGTGGTGATACGTACTACAACAAAATGAAATCATTCACTTTACAATATCTCCATTGGGATGAATATTTCCAATTCAATGCCATCGGAATGTTTATTTTAGATTACACATTCATATTCTCGGTAAGAAAACCCTTTTACTTTATTTTAAAGACCTTGAATATATGTTAACTTCCTCATTGTAGACTTTGAGTACGGCGACTTCGTATTTAATTGTACTTTTGCAATTCGACATGACCAACATTCTGAGGCAAGATGGACTAATAAAATAAAAACAATATGTTTTACCAAACTCTAAGGGATAGGATAAAATATAAGCGACAGATTTATGAAGTCTAGAGAACTCAGAAAAAAGTCGAAAAGTTATCAACGCACTGTTGTGATGTTAAATTAATAAAAGCGTAGCTTCAAATCTTTACAATAATATTAGTAATATGTAACTTAAGTTAATAATAAAATATAAAATTAAAACCAGCCGTCATTTTTTTTTATCTAGAAATCTTAATTGTTGCAAGATGTAAAAGAGAAGTCATTCACCAATACGTACGTACGGTCACGTTATTGTCCAGGATTAAACCAAAGCGATTTGAAAAGCCGAAGGGACAACTATTTTTACACGAAACGCACGCACAGAGGAAATTATGGGTCCTTAAATATTAAGGCACGACGTGGGCAGAAGGAGGAGAGAATAAGCAAGAAAGGTATTTTAGAATTCGATACCATTCAAGACAAATGTTTTAAATATTATATTAATTTATTTCACTACATTCATTTACAACTAACACACATATTCATTCCCATAATGCATCAAGGAAATCTCTAAAGTATCTCAGCACTTCCGGATCACAAAACAACGCGCGTTTTTTAACACTGAGAACCAAGTTTAAAATATCAGGTTGTCGTTCTTTTTCCTTTGGTGATTGAAGTAAATCTGTATTTTGGCCACTTTCGTCGAGACTAGCTTCATCATCGCCGGGACTCTCGCCTTCTGATCTTGATGTGCCACCGCTATGCCAAGAACGACGTTCTCTTTCAGAGCTACTTTTGGTAGACCGTTCAATAGCTTGCTTTACTAATTTCAGTCGGCGTCCACGTTTACCAGCGATGGAGTTCTTAAATTTCTCTGTGCGTTTGATGTATTGTTTACGTGGTTTCACTTCATTCTTGTTCTTAGTGGAGGATGTCTTGTTCTGTGTGTTCTGATCTCCAACTGAATTCTGTAGCCTTCGCTTGAGATGCAGATTTAACCTTTCTTTGATATCAACTGTTATTGATTTAGGAGTTGATACCTCCCTGGGGCTTTTTGCAGTTGAATCTAGTGACTTTTCTTTGGTCTCATCCATTTTTACGTTAATCAGCAATAATTATTTAGTCAATATGGCTGCAATTCTGCAAAGTAAATCAGTACTTTATGTAAGTGTTTACTATCGATTGAATATTGATAATGTTGACAGTACCGTGGTGAATTCATAATCACAGTGACAGTGACAGTCGCAGACAGTTTATTGAAATTTTAAGTCTTGTTTAGAAGTTTATGATCTATAAGCCATTATTTATTACATAGATGCATAATACTAAGAAATGTATTTTTTCAGTTGCCAACATTATCCTATTATTTTATTAAATACTAGCTGACCCGGCGAGCTCCGTGCCCCCTATCAGTCAATGAATGTCGTATTAACTTTTAGCTAAACTTAATTTAGGATTCTATTAACGTAATTAACCATCATCATCATCATCGGCACTACAACCGGGATTCGGTCTTGGTCTTATTTAGCAAGTCTCTCCACCGGTATCCAGTCCTTATCCGAGACTTGTTAAATTGTCCATAATAATTTGTTTTTCCGGGCAAGGGTATTAGCCTTGCGCCAATAAAATCAATACAAAAAATTTATTAAGTTCAATAGCTCATTAGGATAATATTGTAGCGAGCTTCGGGTTCGCTGGATTAATTATTTTAATAAATGAGAGCCGTTGACTCGATTTTGAATTAATGTAACACTTTATTAGTCTGTTAATAACAACCGTTACTTTTACCGTACACTTAACGATTTCTTGACTTTTCGCTAAGAACTCGAGACTTATCGCTTAATTCCTCGCGCTTTCTGACTCTGCTTACTTCACTGCTTACTGCTTACTTCTTACTTCTTACTCTTGATCTGCGTGCGACGTATTTATACCGTTTCCTCACAGCCTCGAATTTGCTATTGTTCTTAGTCTCCAGTTTTCTAGTACTTTCTAGAATATTCTACTACTTTGTTTCGAACTTTCTAGAATATTCTAGTACTGATTGTCATATGCGTCACAATATATATTGTAGCGAGCTTAGGGTTCGCTGGATTAATTATTTTTAATAAATAAGAGCCGCTAAATCGATTTTGAATTAATATAACACTTTATTAGTCCGTTAATCACAATCGTTACTTTTACCGTACACTTAACGTTTTCTTTACTTATCGCTTCCGTACTTATCGCGTCTTTTACTTCTTACTTATCGCTTGCTTCACTTTCCACTTCTTACTCGTCTCCATCATCTGTGTGCGACGTATTTATACCGTTTCCTTATTCTGATTCGGCGTTTCGTTTCCGTCCGGTCCATAGTCTTGAATGTTCTACTGTTCACGGTCTCCAGTTTTCCATTACTTTATAGAATATTCTAGTACTCTGTTTCGGACTCTCTAGAATATTCTAGTACTGATTGTCATATGCGTCACAATATAAAGAAAATAAAAATTTAATAAAAGTACAAACAACAACACTAGCAATACTTGATTTTTTAAAAACCGTTAGATTGAGGGGCGTGCGAGAGGCGGGGAATTGTGCGTCGCTTCATGCAATTTTAGTCACGACGGAGTGCTTCACGGGACAACAGCGTGCCTTTTGTGTAAAACAATTTTACAAAAATAACGATTCCTACGTTACTGTACGTCGCCTATTTAGAATTGTATACGGATTACGCCGTGTAAGTGAGTGTCCAAGTGTTAATTTAATCAAAGCTTGGGTCAAGAAGTTCGAGCAAACGGGATCGACAACGAATATTAAACAAACAAGGCGGCCACGTTCAAGAAGGAGCGATGAGAACATTCGGGAGCTTGAAATTCCCGCAACGAACGATCCAAAATCATCTAGGCGTAAGCGTTCGGCGGCTCTGGCAATACGAAGAACTAATCTGCGCCGAATTTTGCATCTTGACCTCAAACCACACCCATATAAGGTTCAGATTGTGCAGGAGATGAAACCAAACGATTACATTCAACGTAGGTTATAGGCTGACACTGTGCTGAAGCGATTCTCTAGCCTTGAGAATGTATTGTTTAGGGGGCCGATGTTCACATCAATGGCCACGTAAACAAGCACAATTGTCGATATTGGAGCAAGGAAAACCCTCGCCTTAAAAACCAAAAGCCAATTCATTCACATAAAACGACATTATGGGCTGCCATATCAGCAAAGGGCATAATCGGTCCGTATTTCTTTGAAAATAATCAAGGAAATAGCGTAACTGTGAACTCAGTGGAATACGTGAAGATGTTGCGAGAGTTTTTACACCACAATTACATGAATTTGAAGGATACAACAGCAGGAGTTGGATGCAACAAGATGGAGCAACATGCCATACGTCAAATGTGACTTTACCGGTGGCCAAAGAAATGTTTCCTAACAAATTGATTTTTCGCAGAGGTGATATCCCATGGCCTTCGAGAAACCCGGATCTTACACCCTGCAATTTTTTTCTTGTGAGGATACGTGAAAAGGCGAGTGTACCTTAATAAACCGACGACTATACCCCAATTAAAAGAAAACATCCAGGAGTTTTCCTAAGTTTGCGTAGTCGACTGTAGGAGTGTCATCGACGAGACGGGGCACATCTCGACGATGTCATTTAAAAAAATTCCAATAAACGTTTATTACGTTAAATAAATGATCAACAAAATAACATTTCTAGGTTTATTTCTATTCATGTTTCAAATGTGCAAACATGTATGGCCCACCCTCTATTTCAATAGCGTGTCAGCAAGACATTTGCCTTATTTAACTATGTATTTTTCTGCATGGGTTGCACTCCGGCTGACTCTCTTCAGTGAAGCACCTTTTTGTATATGACTTTTTTCGTTTTCTTATCAGGCGCAAGAACAAATAAAGCAGATGGTTTGCCGGCAGGTGAACATACCACGTACCATTGACCATGAGAAAAACATGCAATTGGTAGATTCAGACCACAAACATTAATTTATTGTTTGAATTAATTTAAACTCAAATGGGATATCGGTTGGGATCATCGGAATCCTCGGAATGAGAACTTCCTCACCTTTAAATTTTCCTATTTGAATGAGTACCAACGATTTAATTCTGAATTACGAAGTTTCTAGATCTTTGTCCTTAATAGTCAAAATTGGTCGCTCTATTACTATTTGTTGGCCTGTAGGAACCCGGAAGTTCATAACCTCACTGACTCGTTTCCGCTATCATTCCCTGTCCTGTGCATTCTTCTTCCACGCTTGACCATCTGATCCGATCTCGCCAAGGTCAAACCTTATATTGTCCTCTCATCTCCGTCGCGTCCGGCCCGCCGTTTCTTTCCTGTTGGTCTTCCGTCAAGACTTCCACGCACGGTCCTATCGTTGCCCATTCGCGCCACATATCCGGCTCTTCTTAATCTTCGCGACCTGATTGCTCTCACTATAGTAGGTTTGCGGTAGAGCTCTTCCAATTCGCGGTTGTGGAGTTTTCTCCACTGTTCTGCCTCTTCATCTTATTTACCACCAAAGATACTCCTTAAAACTTTATTCTCGAATACGGGGAATTCGTTTTCTTCCCGTTTTGTGAGAGCCCATGTTTCGCATTCGTATAGAACAATCAGTATGGTTGTTGTTCTATAGACACGGAGCTTTATATTACGTGATCGCAGTTTGGATTTCAGCAGTTTAGTGACTGCGTGCCAACTAGCGTTGTCCGGAGTGTAGTCCTTTGTTAATTTCCTTCGACATTTCGTTACTGGTCCTCAGTATTGTTTCCAGATATTTAAATTCTTTAACTTTTACAAATATCTTACCTCTGACGTTTATATGTGTTCCCTGAGGTCCTGTTCGCTCCGAAATTATATATTTTGTTTTGTCTTCATTTATTTCTAGACCCACCTCTTCTGCCGCTTGCATGATGATTTCACTGTTTTTACTTAGTTTATAGATTATCACCCAAAACGGCGATGTCATCCGCATATGTGAGCACTTATGTGACGCCGTTCAAGGATGATCCGGCCCTGTTGTCGTCTTGTACCTTTCTGATAACATACTCGAGCACAAGGTTAAAAAGACATGGTGAGATGCCATCCCCCGGTTTTAGTCCGTCCTGGAGTTCAAATGATCCTGAGAGGTGGTTTTCTATTCTAACTCGCCCTTTGTTTTCGTTCATGCAAATTTGAATGAACGTCCCATATTTCTTCGGGGATCCCCAGCTCAACTACAATATGATAGAGCATTTGCCTTGCGACTAAGTCAAAGGCTTTTTTGAAGCCAACGAACAGTTGGTGAACCATCTCTCCGTATTCACACTTCTTTTCCAGCAGTTGCCTTATTGTGAACATTTGGTCGCTCGTTGTCCGGTTCCTACGGAATCCGCACTGGTAGTCTCCCAGTATTTCTTCTGCGTACGGTGTGATTCTCACCAGTATGACATTTGATCTCCATCCCGAGAAGAATAATTTCTGTGGCCGACTCCGCGCATGTGAAAATCGGAGTCTCCAAAGCACGCCTTCGAGAACGGAAAGGATGCGAAGAAATCTCGCAAATCGTCCCATATAGCAGACCCGTACTTCCATACACGGCGAAACTGCCTAGGTCGGTTATACGCTTGAAATGCAAGCAGTTGCGCGACAAATACCAAGCAGTGATCTGAGTTTACCAGTGGCACAGCAATATCCACGGTATAAAGGCTCGGCTCGGATGTCAAAAACAGATCCAAGGTGTTCGCACAATCGCCTCGGGCATCCGGCACTCGCGTTGGTTCCCCCACGAGTTGAGTCAAGTTGTGGCTTACAGCAAACATCTCCGCCAGCCTCCCAGCCTCATCGGTTCTGTTATAATGTACTAACCAGCCGGAATTGTGCACACTAAAATCGCCAAGGACAACAATTTCAGAAGCTGGGCGATTGATCTGTATCCAGTCGACGGTATGTGAAAGATGTTCGAAAAATGTCGCCGGTCGATCGTCATTCGGGGACCGTTAAAGACAACAAAGAAATTTAACGGAATTCCTCAGCACGACCCTCAACCATGTGATGTCCATATTATTGGCTTCCTACGCCTCCATCCTCTGGTAAGCCAGATCGGACCGTGCAAAGACGCAGACTCCGCCCTTAAAACGGAATCTAGAATGTAAGTCATATCCTGAGCAACGAAGGTATGCCGAATCAGTTGACGAATCGACCTGGGTCTCAGTTAGGGCAAGGATATCAGGTTTCGTTGTTTGCAAATATTGATGGACGGCGTTTACACTTGGTGAAACCGATGCCTCTGATGTTACAAAATTCCGTCACCAGTCGAGTGTGGGCCGAGCCTCGAGAGCGAGCCCGGTTATGCGATGACGAACCTCTTAAAGTTCGGTTATTTATCATGATATCTGCATGATGAACCTCTGACATAGTCCCCACCCGGAGATCCGAATGGGAAACTAGTTTACCTCCGGAATTCTTTATATCAGAAGGTACCATCATGACCTATCCCCGTGTCAGTCCGGGCCATCAGCCACACATCCGAAATACCGTCGAAGATTTCTCTGGGCGATATCGCGGAATGTACAGCGTAACGGGGTGGTATATCACCTTGGGACCGACTACCACCTAACCAACCTTTTCTCGAACCGGTCCATCAGCCAATCTCCGAAAGATTGCCAGGGATTTCTCCCGACCATTTCACGGAGCCTAAAGCTTGATGGGGTGGTATTTCACCGGGCAACAGGGCGTTGGGACACCGGCTACCACACTCGGCCTTTAGTCGCCATTTACGACAAGCCGGTCCAGCTGTGAGTATATTCTAATGCCCTACTCACAGGGCAATAACAATTTGTTTTTCCGGGCAAGGTTATTAGTCTTGCGCCAACCTTTATCAGAATGTCGTTGCATGCATTGGTTCACTACTTGGCGTGTGCCAAAGTAGCTATCCAGGGGTGTTACGTGGAGACTGCATGTCAATTTGGATTGAACAGGGACAAGGATCGGCCTGGCCTTCGCCGGGTTGGAAGCAGAGACTTTGCTTCGTATGTTCGCTCGCACCCCCTTTATTGTTAAATACATATTGCATATCTCCTTTCGAAAACAATCGCATCACTAAATTGACATAGATATAGTTCAATAATTTGTCATTACTTATATGAACTGAAAGTGAAAATATGGTAAGTTTCCATAATTTATTGTTTGGCGATTTCACAGTCTCCAAAATATTATTTTACTATTTAACACTTATTGAAAAACAACCATTGTATTAATTATTGTAGTTTCATTACACATATTTATTACTTTCCAAAGTACAAAAATAAAATAAATGGAAAAAAGTGCTCCTTACATTAATGCATTAACCTACACAATTACATAAAATGTGAAAATCAAAACAATTTCAGGTATCGCGCTTATTTTCAATATTTTCACACAAAATCCACATAATTGCAATGTTATATTATTTAAACCAAATATTTAAAACTATCAACATTTTTAATATAAAACGAAACCAGTATTGAATGTGACAATTGAACTCACTAATTAATAATCTAGTACATTTTCATAATTTGGATCGAATTTCATTACATACGCTGAATTAAATGGCAGAATTCTATTGTATATTGTGCTAAGTGTATTTGAGGAATTGAGTTCGAATAATTATTTATTACGGTGTAATACCAAGGATTTTAAGGGAATATTATTCAAATATAATTCTATGAAGCTTAGTTGGATATAAATATTGGCTATAAACAACAGTTCCAGTTTGCTTCATTTGCTTACGCACATCATCGAAATAAAAACACCTTCCACCAGGCGCACAGCACAGGCCAATTGCCGAATAAAATATTTCCAAAAAAAAACCTTAAGAATCAAGAATAAACATGACTGCCACGGACCAAATGCGTGCCATGTTGGATCAATTAATGGGTACTGCACGAAATGGTGAGTTTTCTATTTTATCTATCAATACAGATAACAAGACATTGTCTTCACTTAAATGCTGGTGCGTTCTGCATGTGAGATAAAAACGTTCATGTCAATATTTGTCCTCAAAGTCATTATATATACACAAAGGTATTTTATTATTAATTGCTAAACGGAACTGTAAGCGATGACTATTGTTCAGAAAACGTCTTTTAACGCCACGTACGCCGTGCACAAATTATTAACTCTAATCTGGGAACTGTTAACTCCATCATTGTTTATTTTGCCAAAGGTAGGCTTTGTCTTTATTAAAATTGAGTAAATCATGACTTCTCTTGTGGTTCTCAGGAAAGAGTGTGCTCAGTCGATTTCATTTCACTTTCTAGTTTAACAATATTTTGTTTTAAAACGATATAGTGTTCTCTCACTGTACACCCACTTTCCTTTATCTTTTAACAGTGTTTGCTTTCATTTCACCTCATTAGTGCTCCCGAATACAAATTAATAATGTTCTTCTTTCAGATATTTCAGTTCTCACATTTCAGCTCCAAGTGGTGTGCAAAATTTCTTGCTCTGGAGAAAACATTTTCCTTGCTTGCATTCGTTAAACTCTTGCACCACATTGATTCCCTTGTTTGGAAGGTCAGTCAGATGAAAGTCAGGACTGATGAGGACACGCGTTTCGAAAAGATTTATTTCAAGTTACCTGATTGGGTTTATTTTGAAATATGTAGAAACAAACGACCTCCAATATGGTCCACAAGAGATCTGATGGCTGAAGTGAGGTAACTCGATATTTTCGTTGTTCGGGATACGACTTAACATTCAATTGAAATTTCGTTTTAATTGTGGGGTCTGCATATCTGAGTGTCTGATTTGGCTAGCCAATGGGAAGAACCTAACAACTTGGACATCATTTGGAAGAAAATCGTGATGATTTTACTGTCGCTATCGCTCCAGAAACGACGTTCGACACTCCGAAAGATTTCCTTCTCACACCGCCGATTGGGTGCAAAATAATCACCCATGTCTTGGGGACTTTAGTGTACCCAAATCCAATTAGAGTACACATTCCAACAGAACAAACAAGATCGAGAGGCGGAGACAATTTGACTTAACTAGTAGAAGAGTCTAAGTGAATGTCTGATAATCAGAATGATTTTACGATACCTCGGAACTGTTTCTGTTTTCTGAGCTAACCAAGAAGATTTTCAATAGTTTTCGTTGCATTGAAGTTAATGTAGTTGACCTTTCTCCGTTGTAGATTTTTGCCAACATCTCGATACAGGTGTTGACCTGGTTACATCTCGACATTGATGCACTAATCAGCCGATCTTTCAAAAAGAAGAAATCAGTGTACTATCTTCAGCAAAACAGAATATTTTTATAACTACTGAAACCAACAAACTGTTAATATGAAGCAGAAATAGAGTTAGCGCTTATATAGAATTAAGGAGCATCCCTGAGTTAATGGAAAAGAGAAACTAAGATACGTCGCCTACAACAACCTGAATCGCTCGATTCTCGAATAAACTCCTTACCAAGTCACAAGTTCCTTAAGAATGAAGCTTACTTAGTAAGGAGCTATCTAAGACGGGGTCAAGAGCCTTAAAGACATCTAATGCGACCGCTCTTGACTCACCGGGGTTTTCGATTGCACATGTACAGTTTCGGTTGCTCTCGTGCCCGCTGCGGAATCTATATTGCCAATCATTTAGAAACCCATCGTATTTTAAACATTTCGTCATCTCGTTATTGAAGGTTTTTTCCGAACCACAGGAATGTGGAATGCTCTACCTGATCATATTTCCTCGTCGTTTTGCATTCAACACCAATATACATCGACACTTCTTTTCCTTTTCCGCCTCTTCTCCATCTGATCGCACTGTGCTCTGACATTTAAGGACACTTCAAAATCACATTTTCTGCGCGTGTGGCATTTTTAACAGATACACACACAATACCCAAGCAAATAGTGAAGAACACCGAAAGAAAATCGAATAAGAAAATGCATCAAGACCGCATACCATAGCGATAACACAATTCCATTTCGGTTGAGTGTACTTTAGTTTAGAAATCGAATTCATACACGCGCCAGTAGTCTGGCGCTTTATTGCTTCGCTTCTCACCCGTTTCATGGTATGTTCAAATCACCGTATTCTCTACCCTTGCTTAACGCAACAATCCGACGTGATCTGTATACACACAGCACACTATCTCTCATATGTAAACAGAACTTCACTGCTACAATCACGACTTCCGCATAGAGCACCGGCACACTCGCCTTCTCCGCCGTTCTCTCGCTCGCTCGCACCTCGCTCCGTCGTTCCCACACGACGTTGATCGTAACAAAGTTACTGAGGAGGGAGTAGTGTGGCGTTTTTAACAGATACACATACAATACACAAGCAAATAGTGAAGAACACCGAAAGAAAATCGAATAAGAAAAAGCATCAGCCGTATACCAAGCAATAACACACCAATTCCACATCAATTGAGGGTACTTGAGTTTAGAAATCGAATTCATACACGCGGCAGTGGCCTGATGTGTTAAGCATTGGTTCAATTGTCATAACGTCAGTTCGAATCACACGTTCTTCACTATTATCGCAAACGCTATACCCGCATTAGTGTAAAAAAAATCGTCATGGATAACATGGAGGAGAAGCCTTTTGGTCGGCCATTTTGTAACAGACGCTTTGTCAGTTTCCTTCATATAGGTTGAATTCGAGCAGTTTTCCAAAAAGCAGGACATGTTTTCAGTTTAAAAGATATGGATTACTAACAACCGATGATGGCACTCCACACAGTTTTTAAGAACTGTTGCTTCTATTCCATTCGGTCCAGTTGCTTTCTTGTGGTTTAGTCTATAGAGGATGCGTTAAACGACACATTGACGAAATCTAACACCCGGTATTGAAGATTGTACTGACACGATCGCAGGTGGCTCTAAAACCGTCTTAACGTTAGTTCGAATTATTCATTTTTCGCAACCGCTTTAGATCTCCTGTGGATCACCTGCTACGGAATTCGTACTGACTATTATGTAGACGTCCGTTGCGGTCTAAATATCTAATTAATCCGAAACTGATAATTTTTTCCACCACTCGGATAATATGGAAGTAAGACAAAATTCACCGGTAGTTTTCCGGTAATGCATTTTCCCCTTCTTTGTAATCGGGTGAATGATAGTTTCTAACTGGTAAGAAAAGTTGTCTGTGCTTAAGATATGAGAACAAGTTCACTAAGAACCAATGTTAGTTCTTAGGTCCAGTTTTTAAGGACTATTGCTGGTATCCCGTTCGATCTAGCCAGTTCCGAGGTTATGTGTGTCTGCACCTCCACACGCCAGTGTGAACCCGTTGGTTTCGATTACTTGATGTGGAAGTCGGACTTCCTGAAGCCCGACGATGTCCATTTTATATTGGTTCACGTTTTCTACGACCGTCTATATCGCACCTGGTTTCTATAACGTTCTAACATTCCTCGTGCCGACGCGTATATCCCGATTTTTCGGTTTTTCCCTACGTCTTCTTTTTGCCAAGTCGGTGTTTTCTTGAGGATTTGTTCCCTTATGGTAGTGTCGGCTTATCACACCTACGCCTACCGGGTTTTTCGTAGGATTGTTTTTGATTGATTATTCATTTTTGTTCCCACGAGTCTTGGGGTTTCAAATAGTCTGCCATATCAGAGCCCCTCTTTGATATGGTAAGGTCTGCTTACTGCTCTGATTCGACCCGATGTCGGAGAGGTGCCGTTATAATACAGCTGGTATACCTCTGGCTGCAAACCATCCAATGGGCACGGTGACGCGTAATACCCTGGATTAGGGGTGGTTGATCTTTGTATGTTCCTCCCCGCTAGCCTGTCTGACATATGTGGCCCGGAAGCGTATGCTTCTACCAAGCGGGGGACGTGATACCAACCTAACCTCAAATTATTAGTGACTTTGTATCAGCTTTACATAATTTTTTTCGTGCAAAAATATCTAGTTTAGTTACAAATAAGCGTCATTTGTGGGAACTTTTTTTTTTCAATTCAATTCAATTTTATTTGGTAGATAATTACATTTATGGTATATTTTACAACTAGTACTTAAGAGATTTAGGATAGCAATTCCTTTACAACTATAATCTTAAATCTATATAATGACAATAGCACAATTTTAATGAATAACAAATAATAAATTAAGGGAAAACTACAATAAAAAACCCTTATTTGAATCTTAAGACTAATATTGCACTGGATTTCGGTTATTTTATATAGTAATGACCTCGATTGCGGGAACTTTTGATTTACTCTTTTAATTTGAAGAAATCTGCCGCTGAGGTGCATCGATTACTTGTAGAAGCATATGGTGAGGCTGCTTTGAGTGAGAGAAGTTGCCGTGAGCGGTTTCAAAAGTTTAAAAATCGTAAGTTTGATGTGGAAGACAAAGAACGAAGTGGAACACAGAAAGTGTACGAAGACAAGGAATTGGAAGCAATATTGGAGGAAGATGTATCCCAAACGGAAAAACAACTTGCACTTACATTAGATGTAACTCAACAAGCAATTTCACATCGTTTAAAATCGTTAGGGATGATTTAAAAACAAGGAAACTGGGTTCCATACGAACTGAAGCCGAGAGACGTTGAACGGCGACTTTGCATAAGCAAAATGCTGCTTGCCAGGCGAAAAAAGAGTTTTTTTTTTAAATCGTATAGTCACTGGGGATGAAAAATGGATCCATTACGATAACCCAAAAAAGAGAAAATCATGGAGACCACCTGGCCATGCTACAACATCGACAGCAAAACCGAATATTCATGTGAAACAACTCGTGCTGTGTATTTGGTGGGATCAGATTGGTGTCGTGTTTATGAATTGCTGAAACCGAGTGAAACCATCACTGGAGTTCTCTACTGAACACAATTAATGAGATTGAGCCGAGCACTCAAGGAAAAACGAGCTCCAGACATGACAAAATTAGAGAATGCTCGTCCGCATGTTGCGGTGCCGGTGTAAAACTATTTGGAAACACTTCATTGGGAAGTCCTACCACACCCGCCGTATTCACCAAACCTTGTCTCTTCTGAATGTCACTTAGTTCGATCCATGGCACATGGTCTGCCCGAGCAGCACTTTACAACATATGAAGATACAAAAAAATGGGTCGATTCGTGGATATCCTCAAAAGATGAAGAGTTCTTCCGATGTGGTATTCGGATGCTGCCAAAAAGATGGGAAAAAGTAGTGTCTAGTAAAGGACAATACTTTGAATAAAACGTAATGTACCGTTCTTTCGGGCTCCTCGATAGTATAGTGGTTAGTATACCCGCCTGTCACCCGGGAGACCGGGGTTCGATTCCCCGGCGGGGAGCCCCTGGCGCAAGACTAATGACCTTGCCCAGACAAAATAAATCATTATGGAAAATTTAACAAGCCTCAGGACTTGCTAAATAAGGCCAAGACCGGTTCCCGGTTGTAGTGCCGATGATGATGATGATGTACCGTTCTTTCACAATAAATTCCTATTTTTTTATGGAAAACTGAGGAAACTTATTTGTACGCCTAATAGTAAACCTTAAACTACGCAAATCATGGGGATGAGATTCGAATTTGACAGTTGTCTTACCGAACCATGAAATCGACAATTTTAAATGTATCTATTTTTTCTTTCTAGGTGAAGCTGGACGAAACTTGAAATTTTCTGACGCAAAAGTGTGCAAGAGCTTTCTTCTTGGATGCTGCCCACATGATATCCTCGCTTCAACGGTAAGTCCATAACTTTACAAGTAATTTATATAAAATATTTCAGGATGTAGGAATCATATTTTAATTACATAACTAAATAGTATCGAATTAAAAACAAATTAAACTTAGCGCTACATATGCGCTAAACAAAAAACAAAAACAATTAAAAAACAAAATCAAAAAAATCTATCAAAGCAATTGAAATTAATTTTCTTTTTGTTGATTTTTTATTCGATATACTTTTCAGAAAAAGAGAATTATCAGTTCAAGTAGTTAAGCGTTTTGAATTGTATGTATACCTCAACAAAAAATTTGTTTTGATTTTTATATATATAATTATGTAAAAAAGGAAAAACATCCAAACACAAAATACCCATCTCCCAAGTTTTACAATCAAAAGTAGAAAATGTTGTCGCTGCAGGATTGCAATCTTCATGGTTATTAGAGATTTCTAAAGACTTGGCCCGCATTTAGGTGCAATAGGACACAATGACACAGCTAATGTGTGTATTTATCCACAACAAGGAGCGTGTAACAATCCGTGAGTTGTTGTTCTCAGGATATTTCATTCTTTACTCTCTTTGTTTTTGTTTTTTTCTTTTCATTAAAAATAATCATTTCTTTTATAAAAAAAAAAAAACAAACCTACTTCAACATTTTAAATGTCGGTATTTAGTTGCGATTTTTGGGGACTCTATCTAATAGAATATCGCGTTCTTCACTATTCGTACTTCCTTTGTTTGCGTAAACGACCAGAAAAATTGTAAGTAATTTAAACAAACACCAAAATGAACATTTGAAAAATTAAATTCATTAATTATTAGCCGATTCGTAAATGCGCTTCAAAGCCGACAGCACTAAATGAACAGGGATTCCAAAGTATGTGGAACGAAATTCCCCTGTGCAGACTCATAATACGTATGTATATAAAAACTTATTATTAAAACATGAATTTGCATATAGCAAAAAAAAAAAAAAAAACTGAATATAAAGCGTCGTTTGCATTTCTTTTTCTTCCATAAATGTTTGAGATGCTATCCTTATATCCTTAAGTGCAATTACTCGATGGTGGCGATGGTTGAAATGTGTTTCGCTTCTCATACTTTCTAAGTTGGCTTCGTTTGGTAAGTTCCAACTGATATGTAAAATGTTGTTTTCCATTTAGAAAATATTATACTTTTTTTCCTTTTTTGTTAATTTAAATGTACATTACTAAACTTGACAAACCTATTGTAGATCATGCGTAAGCTAATAAAAGGAAAACAAGTTATAGATCGACTCAAACGGTGTATTATTTATGAGGTATTACGAAAATATTTATGATTTTTTTAATTCTTGTAAAATTTGTATGGCTATTTAGAGATAAGATCAGGAAAGTTATTACCCTAGAAATATTGAATCCAGTCAGTGTTATAACAAACTCGTTTAATGGATGAAAGCAATTTTTATTCAGTAGGGACTTTAGAAGTACTGTGGTAGTTTGTTTCGAGTTGGTTAACGAACGTCGTCAACAAGAAAAATAATGCCTTTTCTGCATACTTTGTAATCAATTCAGCGCTCTCTGATACCGCATCAACTCCGATTATTCTCGAACGCAAAGAGCATTCCAGTTTCGAAATCTGACTATTGTCAAACAACTTAATGCACATAAATATGCTAGTCTATATAGCAGTCCTCCAATACATTTTAAGAAGTGATCTGTTTCATTCGCTTAATCGCTGTGACAGCTCTCCTAACTATTTCACTCAAATAGATGAAAGACTGAGGATGTATAACCAATTCCGACGCTTTTAGGTTTCCCGTTTCTTATTGATAGCATTAACATCTTTTCTATTACAAGCTATGGAGTCATTAATAAGTATATCTCGACAACTTTCGAAATATCTTGAAATATTCGAAATTCTTAATGGTAATATGACTTTCGTGGAAACAGGTCTACAGGAGCATACACATGGGATCATCATGATCATCGGCACTACAACCGGGATCCTTTCTTGGCCTTATTTAGCAAGTCTCTCCACCAGTATCCGGTCCATATCCGAAATTTGTTAAATTGTCCACAATAGTCTGTTTTTCCGAGCAAGGTTATTAACCTTGCGCCAAATACACATGGCATACCTCACCGAAAAGTAGTCATTCTTTGCACCACTTCGGTGAATGCAAGGTTGTTTCACTAAATATTTCCAAAGTACTCTATGAGGGTTTTGGTGGAATTACATTCTTTTGGATTTGATGAATCTCTCATTCCAAATCGACGAGAGATCAATTTTCTGGGCGTGCAATTACATTCTAAGGATTTGACAAATATCTCATTCCAAATCAATGAGAGATCAATTTTCTGGGTGTTCAGTTAAACCAAGTTTTTGGTGGAATTACATTCTTTTGGATTTGACGAATCTCTCATTCAAAATAAACTAGAGATACATTTTCTGGGCGTTCAATTCAGCCAGGTTTTTGGTAGAATTACATTCTTTTGGATTTAACGAATCTCATTACAAATCAACGAAAGAACAATTTGCTGGGTCTTCAATTAAGCCAGGTTTTTGGTGGAATTACATTCTTTTGGATTTGACGAATCTCTCATTCAAAATAAATTAGAGATCAATTTTCTGGACGTTCAATGCAGCCAGGTTTTTGGTGGAATTACATTCTTTTGGATTTGATGAATCTCTCATTCCAAATCAACGAGAGATCAATTTTCTGGGTGTTCAGTTAAACCAAGTGTTTGGTGGAATTACATTCTTTTGGATTTGACGAATCTCTCATTCAAAATAAACTAGAGATCAATTTTCTGGACGTTCAATGCAGCCAGGTTTTTGTTGGAATTACATTCTTTTGGATTTAACGAATCTCATTACAAATCAACGAAAGAACAATTTGCTGGGTCTTCAATTAAGCCAGGTTTTTGGTGGAATTACATTCTTTTGGATTTGACGAATCTCTCATTCAAAATAAATTAGAGATCAATTTTCTGGACGTTCAATGCAGCCAGGTTTTTGGTGGAATTACATTCTTTTGGATTTGATGAATCTCTCATTCCAAATCAACGAGAGACCAATTTTCTGGGTGTTCAGTTAAACCAAGTGTTTGGCGGAATTACATTCTTTTGGATTTGATGAATCTCTCATTCCAAATCAACAAGAGATCAATTTTCTGAGCCTTCAATTCAGCCAGGTTTTTGGTGGAATTACATACTTTTGGATTTGACGAATCTCTCATTCAAATAAACTAGAGATCAATTATCTGGGCCTTCAATTCAGCCAGGTTTTTGGTGGAATTACATACTTTTGGATTTGACGAATCTCTCACTCAAAATAAATTAGAGATCAATTTTCTGGGCATTCAATTCAGCCAGGTGGTGGAATTACATTCTTTTGGATTTGACGAATCTCTCACTCAAAATAAATTAGAGATCAATTTTCTGGACGTTCAATTCAGCCAGGTTTGTGGTGGAATTACATTCTTTTGGATTTGACGAATCTTTCACTCGAAATAAACTAGAGATCAATTTTCTGGACGTTGAATGCAGCCAGGTTTTTGGTGGAATTACATTCTTTTGGATTTAACGAATCTCATTACAAATCAACGAAAGAACAATTTGCTGGGTCATCAATTAAGCCAGGTTTTTGGTGGAATTACATTCTTTTGGGTTTAACAAATCTCATTACAAATCAACGAGATCAGTTTTCTGGGTCTTCAGTTAAGCCAGGTTTTTTGTGAAATTACAGTGGTGGAAAAATTAATAGAAACAAGCTTGTTCTTCGACATTAAATGTTAAGAAAAATGTATTTGCGTAATTAAAAATATGCTAATAGATTTGGTGCACTGTAATACATAAAAGAAATACTAAATTTTTAATTAAAAAAAGCGAGAAATAGTGAAAAAAAAAAATATTGATTCCGGTTTTCCTTGGATTTGCCTGGAAATAATAATAGACACAAATTAGTTTTTTTGTGTTTTGTGAAGAATTCATTTACAGTAAAAGTGTTTCGTATCCTTTTAATACTTAGTTGTTGCACCTTTGTTTTTAATGGCTGCTTTGCATCCTCGTCCCATGGAATTGGACGAATTGTTTGTTACAAGTCGCGGGTGATATAGAATACCATTCATCTTTTATTTTGGACCAAAGTTCTTCCTTATTTTTGGCTTTGCAGTTTAGTTTAGTGAGGGCAGAACCCTCATTTCTTTGACTTAATGCAAGCTTAAATTAAATTAATATAAAACCTTACATACTATCTTAAAATCTAGAGTACTAATTAAGACAGTCTCCTATCTTGCGCTTAAGAATGCCCCATAGGTGTTCTATTGGGTTAAGATCAGGGGACTGCGATGGTCACTTCCATAACATCGACTTGGTTTTGAAGAAACCATTTTTTAGCCAGTTTTGAGGTGTGCTTGGGGTCATTATCCTGCATAAACTCCCATTTAATAGGCATGTCCTCCTCAGAAAATGGTAGCATAACGGTGTTTAAGATTTCTACATAATCTTTAGCACACATTTTGTCCTTTATAAGAAAAATCGGACCAACACCAGATGCTGTAAAGCACCTCCAAATCATTAAATTGCCTCCACCATGTTTCACTGTCTTTTTCATATACTTTGGATCGAATTCTGAGTTCATTGGTCGTCTGACGTACATTTTTCCATCGGAACCAAACAAATTAATCTTCGTTTTATCCGACCATAAGATGTTATACCAATTCGCACGGTGGAGGTGTTTTTTGGCAAAAACGAGTCTCTGCTTTATTTTTTTCTTGCTCAAGTATGGAACTTTTTGGGACTTCTTCCAGGAAGACCCGCTTCTATTAGTCTGTTTCTAATTGAACGACTCGTACAAGGTGCGTTTGTCATTTTTTAGTTCCGTTGAAGAAAAAAACGTCTTGTTCTCGGATTAGCAGTTTGTCGAATCGTGAGGTTGTTTTTCTTTTTCTGCCTCTGGTATCCATTTTGGGACCTGAATGAAGAGCTGTGAATATTTTTTTCTTAGAGCACTTCATTAGCTTAGCCGTTTCATCCATTGTTTTCCTATCATTTCTTAATTTTTTTATCAATTCACGATCGGAACTAGTGCAATGTACTCCACGGCCCATTTTCACAAAATTATATTTTTATTGTTTTTTTTTTTTCTAACAAACACTAAAACACAAGTCTAACAAATTTACGAAGATTTCAATAAAGACGAACCAGTAGTTTCCTTCACAATCACGATTGAAGACTGTGGTGATGGTTTGTTTCTATTATTTTTTCTAGGCAAAATATCCCTCTCGCTTGCATTTTTTATTGCAAATTGTACGCAGTTACTGATTGTTGATCGTTATCTAAACCTTTGTTTCTATTATTTTTACCACCACTGTACAATCTTTTGGATTTAACGAATCTCATTCAAATAAATTAGAGATCAATTTTCAGGGCTTCAATTCAGCCAGGTTTTTGGTGAAATTACATTCTTTTGGATTTGACGAATCTCTCATTCAAAATAAACTAGAGATCAATGTTCTGGGCTTCAATTCAGCCAGGTTTTTGGTGGAATTACATTCTTTTGGATTTGACGAATCTCTCATTCAAAATAAACTAGAGATCAATGTTCTGGGCTTCAATTCAGCCAGGTTTTTGGTGGAATTACATTCTTTTGGACTTGACGGATCTCTCATTCAAAATAAACTAAAGATCAATTTTCTGGGCTTCAATTCAGCCAGGTTTTTGGTGGAATTACATTCTTTTGGATTTGACGAATCTCTCATTCAAAATAAACTAGAGATCAATTTTCTGGGCGTTCACTTCAGCCAGGTTTTTGGTGAACTTACATTCTTTTGGGTTTAACGAATCTCATTACAAATCAACGAGAGATCAATTTTCTGGGTCTTCAATTAATCTAGGTTTTTGGTGGAGTTACATTCTTTTGGATTTGACGAATCTCTCATTCAAAATAAACTAGAGAGCAAATTTCTGGGCGTTCAATTCAGTCAGTCCCGGACGACGTAGACTCTACATGTTAAAAAATTAATGCTGGAGTTTCTCAAGTCACCGTAATGCCTCCCAATGGTTTTTTTTTATTTTCATCAACGATGACTTGCCTGTCACCCAAAACTCAATTCATTATTCTGCTGTCTCTATCACGTTAAGCTCTCTTATGCTTCGCATGCTCAATTGATCCCTTCCAACTTTACATTCGTGCACCAGTGTATGCTGACGTCGAGTTAAACGACATCAACGTACACCAAAGAAGAGTAAATGCTTCCAAAACACATTGCTGCCTTCTGTCATAAAAGTGAAACACCAACTGTAAAACTACTGTCTATAAAGGTACACTTAGATCATCGATTTTTATCCTTGGCACACTAATTAATTCGACTCTTTACTGGAATGAGCACATATTTGCAACCACAAAAAATGCTGCCAAGGCTTTGTTAAGAGGTTTTACAAGAAATTTATTCGGCGAAATTTCTGTAGAAGATTAGAAGCATCAAAACCAGTTCTACAGATGCACGACCGAGCAATGAAACTCATTTTTTGATTTAATAAAACACATTCAGAAATTAGTCTATTGAAGTAAACCAAATCCGTTGCTCCTCCTCATTCTCCTACATCTACAATTCGTTCTCCTTCTCTCTATGAATAAATAAATAATGAGTGGAAAAGTTACGTTTGCCATATCCTTCATCGTTGTTTGTGTGTTCTACCTGTTTTGCCACAAATTTTGTGAAGATATGCTAGACATCCACAAATATTTGAAAAGGAAGAGCTAGTGATTCTACCGGGTTTGATCGGATGATGTGGCGTTTCTAACAGATACACGCACAATATACAAGCAAATAGTGAAGGACACCGAAAGAAATTCGAATAAGCAAACCATCAGATTCGTATACCATAACGATAACATAACAATTCCACATCAGTTGAATGTACTTGAGTTTAGAATTCGAATTCATACACGCGGCAGTGGCCTGATGTGTTGAGCATTAGTTCAATCTTTAGTGATTCTCACCGTCATAGCGTTGGTTCGAATCACACGCTCTTCACTATCGTCGCAAACGCTGTAGTGTCTATGTACAAAATTTAAAGAGGTACTGAGAGCGAAATCCTATAAGACCGGTTGGTCACGTGTGGGATAATATTGAATCTTTTAGCGTTTCCATTCTTGTCCATGTGGTTTAAAGAAAGACTTATGTGGCGTAATCATTGGAAGACTCTGTGAATCACATCAGAGAAAAGTTATTATTATTGCGAAGGATTCTGGATCATTATTAAGGAAGTATTTCCAGGGGCAAATTCGAAAAGACCAACGGACAAAGGAGTAATTCACAATTTCTCATTATTCTAAGCACTTTAAAGGTTTTTAAATCCTAATTGAAGCACGAACTCATCGATGAGGGAAGAGGATGTGTGGTGACTCCAAGAAATAGACATCCTCACATAACCCCAGGGAAGAATACAACATCAGAAGAGAAGCAAAAAGGGCTTATCAATGCCGTAAACTAGGCCGCTTACGTGTCAATTTACAACTTAACTAGATGGTCGTAACATTCTCGTGAACACGGTGTCAGTACATGGGTTCTAACCTTTGATAGCATGGGATCGAATCACATTCTTTATTCTTTACTAATTCGCAAAATGCCATGAATGAACCCTCTTAGAAGCGAGAATTTAGGTGATAACAACCATCAGGTCTTCTAGGGCAGTAGATGTACCTCCTTTGGAGTTTTCTTTCGAATATCGAAGACTTTTTTTTATATCGAAGTATGCAACCTCATATCGGGACAGCTTATCACCATTGTAATTAACTACTTATAGTATGGAAAGTTGAGCTTGACACCAAGCTTTGCTAATACATTTTAAAATATTGTGGAGGTGCCTCGATCGTTTGCATAATATAAATCCCATGTTTGGTTAAATTTATTTTTTGGGGTATACAGAATTTCGGGTTGTTTTATCGTGTACCAAACTAATTGTAGTGACTCCCATTTATTATTATTATTAGTATTAGTTATTGGCCTGTAGGAACCAGGAAGTTCATGGCCTCATTGACTCGGCTGTGCCATCGTTTCCTGTCTTGTGCACTCTCCTTCAACGCTTCGCTCTCTGATCCGATCTCATCAAGGTCTTCCCACTGGCCTTTCCCGTTGGTCTCCTGTCAAGAACTCTACGTACGGTTCTGTCGCTGCCCATTAGTGACAACCATTTGAAGGGCACAGAGGAAAAATATGCAATGTCACATTTTTATGCTTTTTGAACTGACAATCATTATCATCATCGGCACTACAACCGGGATTCGGTCTTGGCTTTATTTAGCAAGTCCCTCCTCCAGTCCCGATTTCAATCCAATGTCATCCAGTTTGGTACTCCCAGGCTCTGGGCCTCCTGGTCTATGCCATCCCTCCATCGCAGACAAGGCCTGCCGCGCTGTATCCTTCCATACATCCCGCCACAAAGGACTTTCCGGGCACGCTCTTCTTCGCTCATTTGAGCTATGTTTTCCGCCCACCGGAATCTACGGAGCTTAATTTTTCTTACAACATTAGCTTCAAGGAAGATCGCATACAACTCATCGTCCCCGGAATTGAACTCACAATACCATTGTATATTACAAATGTGGTAGAACGGAACGCAAAAGCACACGGCAGTAGCACGCAGAGTCACGGAGTAATTTTCATAGAAAAATATTGATACAGTGCAATAACAAGCAATGTCAAAGTCTTAATTTGGCAATTTCTCAGCTCATTGTCTTTATGACATTGCATGTTTTTCCTCTATGCACTATGCATTTGTAGTCAAATATTCTGGGAATATCAAGATATGGTTATTAAGAGTATTTATGACTATGAATTATGACGACGGCTGGTGCTGGATTAAGACAGATTTTCCACCGACTAAAAAACAAATAGTGAGGGTAATAATTGAGGTGGTTTGTTTCCAATTTAGATCTTTTGAATGACGAGAACACAAGAACATCGTCCATGTACTTTTGTTCCCACTCATAAGGACCATTTTATGAAAAATTTGGAATAGTTTTCCATTCACCCGTATTCGAAATGTTCCGTTTCGAATGAATTTATAACACGGTATATAGGTTCTTGGGAAATGCCGTGTTTTGTTGAGACCCAGAGCCATTACAAAACCGATGTTCACATTCCGAAAACTTATTAAAAACAAAAAATTACTTCAATCATATAAGCATTATAAGATTTAAAAGTGTAAATAATTCCCTGGTCCAATGGTTGGACCAACAAAGTAGTGTTAGATGGTAGGAACATTGGTTGGGGTTGTGGGGGTTCTCTATATCACATAGAGAACCAACCCACAATTCCAACCAATTCTGACCGCTAACAGCGCGCCACCATAACTCAAATCTGCAATAGCACACATTCGCAAACACGCAAAAACCACACTTCCCACCTGCAACAGCACCCATTCCCCAATCCGCAATCTCATACACCCCCAAACTTGCAAAGAATCCATTTCCCAATCTGTAATAAAAGGCATTTTCCAAACTTACAACAGAATATAAATCATCTGCCTCCCCTACATCAAACCGCATACATTTTTCCCAAAAACCACTTCGGTTAATTTCCTATTTAAACTATATTTCTCGCTTGCAATCAAGCAGCATGAATTTCCCCCGAATATCATTCCGGCTCACTTCCTGCTTAAACCACTTCCCTCGCTTGTAACCAAGCAACATTTAGTTTCCCTGAAAACCATTTCGGCTCCCATCCTACCTAAACCATCTGAAATAATATCCGAATAATATGATCCAATTAATCGAACCTTTAAAATAGCTGCAAACGATCTAGACTGACTCAGTGGTAACTGTTTCTTGGCTGTGAGTTCCGAATAAGACAAGGGAAATCAAAAAGAAAACACAAAGTGCGAACGAGCTTACCATTACTGGTGCTACTACCCGCAACTATTTGCCGTTTCAGGGATTTCTGTCGGTGGGTGATAGTGAACCCGTGCCGTACGCCGGCACCCAAACTTAAACCCCCACATGGTTTTGTGGGTGGCATGGAGCAATATATAATAGTAACAGCGCTTCGAAGCTCAAATTTTTCCGTTTTAAATAATTTTCGACGTCTGGCACAAAATAATTCTTTAAATAAATAAACCGGTCTTTAAATTTGTACACCCAAGCTCTTGGATTTGTTTTACAATATACTGATAAGATGTTTGTATTATCACCCCCTAATTGCACGGGGATCTAAAGATCTATAAACTAACAATGTCTTTTTTATTTTCTCAATAATTGGTGCCCCGGGACCACTTCGTATTTCGCGCATATCAAAGACCCTGCAGCAACTCCACAAAACAGGGCTGCCGTATCACATCAGATCGGTACAATACGAGGATGTCGCTTTGCATTGTCGTAGGTACAGTATTGTACAAAGGTTTTCGTAATTTTCTTCTCATGTGATCCCAGGGTTTTCGCAATTTATCATGTCGTGTTAGACCGAAACCATATAGTAGGTTAGCGTGTCGTATAAGGGCTACATGTAGTAGATGACACTACATAACTGAGTAATCAAAATCCTGGTCGTGTCAAAAGCCTCCTCAATATTCAGAGTTATCACGATTGGGGTTTTTACGAAAGAGTAAGCCTAAAATTGAAATGCCGAAAGTTGGAGTATATATTCGTGTACAAATGAAGTAATTTCTTTCGGGAAGATGTAGAAACAGATGCTTAATCATTTGTTAACTTCCATCTAACCCTTAACATATTACAATAATCCTAATTTTAGTCATACATCTAATTTGCAATAAATCTGTGGCGTTTCTAACAGATACACACACACAATACACAACCAAATAGTGAAGAACACCGAACGAGAATCGAATAAGAAAATGTATCAGAGCCGTCTACCATAGCGATAACATAACAATTCCACATCAGTTGAGTGTACTTGAGTTTAGAAATCGAATTCGTACACGCGGCCTGATGCTTCATTGCTTCGCTTCTCACTCGTTTCATCGTATGTTCAAATCACCGTCTTCACTATCCTTGCTTAATGCTATAAATCTTAGCCAGGTTGTAAGAAGCCGAAGTAGTTTGATATTGACCCGAATAAAAGGGGTAATTTTTTATTGAGATTTTGAAAAGGTGGAAGTTGAATACACCCGTTGACTGTTGGTGACGTGGTTTTGGAAAACGTTCCTGGTCATGAAGGTGCACCCTACTGAAACCAAATAAAGAATGAATCTAACTTGGAACTATATTTGCGCTGATGATAAAGCAATGCACTTTCTCAAATATAAACTTTTCATGACACAAATGACCACCGAAATTGTGCTGAATATTGTGGGGAAAATTACAAAACAATAAATCATAACTGTCATGCTTTTATAAAAATTTTTGGGATAGTCTTATTATATTTTTTATCAGTCGGAGTAAAATTCACCTCATTAAATTAACCTAATGTTGTCATTGATTTTGGTGTTGGTTTCCCTATCGCAGGATATGATTTTGATCAGGTGTGTCGGATTTTTTCCCGGTTGTAGTAAATGTGTAATAATCTTTGACTTTAAGATTACAGGTACTGAGATATAACTCCCTATCGTGAGTTTACTATATTTTTTCACAACATACGTAAGGTGTTTAAAGTTAGAGATTCCTTATCGGTCCTAGATTTTTTTTTTTTTTTTTTTTTTTTTTTTTTTTTTAGCACTAACAAAAGAGGATTTTGAAATACCCTTAAATGTCAGAGCACAGTGCGAGCGGATGGGATGGAGAGGAAGCGGATAAGGAAAGGAGGTGTTGATTTTGCTCTGGCGGTAACCTTTTTTCGATTTGAAGCAATTCACTTTAATTTCTGTAGCAAGCCTTGAAGCTCAGAAAGTATTTTATTTTTCACCATACAACTGTACTTCGGCAGTTAATATTTTTTGTTTGTTTTATCAGCCTGGTTAATAAATCAAAATTACTATTACTACTATTTATTGGCCTGTAGGAAGCCGAAAGTTCAGGACCTCACCGACTCGATTCCACCATTGTTCCCTGCCCCGTGCACTCTCCTTCCACGTTCGACCATCCGATCCGATCTCCTCGCGGTCCAACCTAACATTGTCCTCCCATCTCCACCGCGGCCGCTCTGTCGGCCTCTTTCCCGTTGGCTTACCGCCAAGAATTCTATGCACGGTGCTATCGTTGCCCATTCGCGCCACGTGTCCGGCCCATCTTAATCTTCGCGACTTGATTACTCTCACTATTGCAGGTTTGCGGTATAGCTCTTCCAATTCGTGGTTGTGGAGATTCCTCCGTTGTCCTGCCTCTTCGTCGTATTTGCCACCAAAGATGCCCCTTAGGACTTTATTATCAAAATACAAGATTTAAACTTCAAAAAAGAAAAATCAATTCAAAAACAAATTGAAAAAGGCCTTGGGATAAATATTCTCAAAAAGTTGAATTCAAGGAGTATTAAAAATATAAATATGTTTCTTTCATTTTAAATTATTAATTTCAAAATTACCCCAACATTTTCCAAACTACTTTAAAACAAATAGGTTAGATTATACAGTATTTATGGTTGTCATTTGATATTGATTAAAGATTTTTTTTGAGAATTATTTGTATTGAACCAGTCCGGAACGGCATTGTTTAAGCAAACCGAAATCAGTAACTACCCACGACGTACGCATTGGCGAGTTCAACTAGGAAGACGTAGGTATCAAAATAAAATGGAATGCCTTGGGGATGTCAAGTGCTGTAACTGTCGGCCATCCTTGAGACGATTTATTTTTTGAGTTACATCAGTGATGTCTACTATTCCGGAAGATGTTTCCCAGTCATTTGATAAAGAATAAACTCAAGTATTATAAGTTGGGAGTTGTTCGTTTTTCTCTATGAAAACAGTGCTGTAAAAATACAACAGATTGGCGATGGGGGCAAGTTTTTTTCCGGAATGAGTGCTGTAGGAAATTTTCTACATGTCTAAAGAACCTCGTTGCTCTTAAGAAAGCTGGGAAACGGCAGTGTCCACTTGGGCTAAGTTTGAAATATATTATTTATTATTATTACTATTATTAGTATTATTATTGGCTCCTCGATATTATAGTGGTTGGTGCACCCGTCTGTCACGCGGGAGACCGGCGGTCGTTTCCCCGTCGGGGAGCCTCTGGCGCAAGACTAATGAACTTGCCCGGAAAAAACAAATCATTATGGAAAATTTAACAAGCCTCAGGACTTGCTAAATAAGGCCAAGACCGGTTCCCGGTGGTAGTGCCGATGATGATGATGATTATTGTTATTACTATTACTATTATTATTATTACTATTGTTATTACTATTACTATTATTATTACTATTACTATTATTATTACTATTACTATTACTATTATTATTAATATTATTGTTATTACTATTACTATTATTATTATTATTACTTGCACTTCAATGAATTGCTAAATGGTCAGCTCACAGAAGATTTCGAGGCTCCACCAATACAAGATCAAGACCAAATGCTGCCGCCACAAAGCATTGAGAGAACATTAAAAGCCACAAGACATCTCAAATCAAAAAAAAAAAAACGCCCGGAGCTAATGGCAATCAGCTGAGCTGATCAAACAAGGAGGGACAGCGTTACATCACGCAATTCATGAGGTCGTGCTGCACGTATGTGAGCAAGAGGAGATGCCCGAAGATTGGCGTCGTGGAATAATTTGCCCCATACATAAGAAGGGAGATATCTATCATATCAATATAACATTGCTGAGTACCGCCTATAAGATACGCTCCACTATCCTACAAGCTCGGATAGCCCCATACGCTAAAGTCATCATTGGTCAATATCAGTGTGGCTTCATCCCAGGCAAATCAGCGATTGATCAGATATTCACCCTTAGGCAGGCGATGGAAAAATGTTATATCATCTATTCATAGACTTTAAGGCCGCCTACGACAGCATAGCCAGGATAGAACTATATAATGCCATGAGAGAGTTCGGCATTCCAAACAAATTGATATGACCTTGTAGGTTGACCATGACTGACGTAACTAGTCTAGAAAAAATAGTGGAATTGCTGTCCAAACCAATAAACATCTTTAATGGACTCCGACAAGGGGACGGTCTGGCCTGCTTCCTCTTCAATCTGGCGTTGGAGAAAGCAATCCGTGACTCTGGCGTTACAACAAGAGGGACTATTGTCACCAAGTCCAGCCAGATACTTGCCTACGCAGATGACATCGACATCATCGGTAGAACCGAATCGGCGGTACAGGAATCCTTCACCCAGATCGAGCAGGCGGCACAAAAACTGGGACTGCACATTAATGAGGGAAAAACCAAGTACATGGTGGCAACTTCTGCGAAGAGAAGACCTAACGTTGGTCAAACTATCAGGGTAGTGGAGCACGAATTTGAAGTAGTGCAATCCTTTAACTACCTTGGGTCAATAGTATCAGCCGATAACAATATGGAAGAAGAAATACGCGAACGGCTGATCAAATCCAACAAAGCCTACTCTGATCTATCAAGGCTCTTTAATTCCCGAAATTTATCCAGAACATCCAAGCTACTACTGTACAAGACCATGGTATATGGATCCGAGACCTGGGTAATCAATAAATAAAAGGCACTCTGAACTCTTAGCCGCGTTCGAGAGAAAGGTCTTAAGGAGAATTGTTGGCCCCGTATGTCAGGGGAACCATTCCGGAGACGCTACAACCATGATTGTATGTGAAGCTAATGTTATAAGAAAAATCAAGCTCGGTAGACTCCGGTGGGCGGGACACGTAGCTCAAATGAGCGAAGAGGAGCCTTTCCGGAAAATCCTTTGTGGCAGGATGTATGGAAGGAGACAGGGCGGCACACCTTGTCTGCGATGGAGGGATGACGTAGACCAGGTCGCCTAGAGCCTGGGAGTCCCAAACTGGATGACATCGGCTCGAAATCGGGACCGGTGGAGAGATTTGTTAAATAAGGCCAAAATCGGATCTTAGTTGTAGTGCCGACGATGATGCTGATTATTATTACTATTATTATTATTATTATTACTATTATTACTATTATTCTTATTATTATTACTATTATTCTTATTATTACTATCTGTGGGGGTATGAAGTAGGTGGGCCGGCACGGGAACTGGTTCACTACTATCCCCAACGATTTGTTTACCGATTGGTGCGCCGAAAATTGTTCACCAAAAAAAATTACAAGCAAACCTGGAACAGACACTGCAACAATGAAACACCTGGGTGAATTCGCCACGCAATAAAACTACGTACAAATGTACACATTAACTTAATATATTTGCTATGAGCACCTCGACAGTGGTTGACTTTTCGACGACTCTCAGGGGTTGAAACACATGACTCCGGGGTGTGCGCACGCTACGAAGGATGGTAATGAACTCGACCGACTCGTTTCGTGGTTGACAAGCGTCTCCTCGAGGTCCTCAGCGATTAACCTCGAGACTCTGGTGAGTCCTCTCTCAGCTGAGGGCGAGTTTTCCTATCACGAGAGAAACGTGAAGTCTCTCTTTGTGGTGGAGAGTTGGAGAGGATCTATCCGGGACGATCTTAGCTAGTGTGCTAATGATCCATTGTTTACTCATGCACGAAGATCATGGGAAACGAAACTGAAAAGGAGGATAGAACCAAGGACATCGGGTGGTCATGGATGCAGCTGTACAAATAGTCTGCATCGCAATTAGGAAACTGATGCTAGGAGCAATTTAGGTACACAATGGAGATTGTGGATTGTATCTTGCTGTATGGAAAGGTTCGTATTATGGATTGTTTATATGCTGAAGAATGCGATTTATGGCGACTAGGTGCTAGATGCGTGTATTGCTTTTGTCGCTTGGACAAAGGGCTGTCGAGGCCATGGAATTGTCAGGAAAATGCGCTGTGCACGTGTGCAACAGAATCGCTTTGCAAACAGGGGCGCCGATACGGTTTTCTGCTTTAATGATGCATCTGCCTGTAAAGAATTCTTTTCAGGGAATTTTGAAAATGCATTAGATGCATGAATGGTAAGAATTTTTTGCGGGGAATTTTAGGTAATGGTGCATTAAATGTCCTTTATGAAGGAAATGTTACCAGGTTTGCAAAGGGAGTTAGGATGGAATTGTGGGTGGTTCTTGCGTAAGGTTAGAGAACCCCCACATATCTATCTTATTATTATTATTACTGTTACTATTATTCTTATTATTATTACTATTATTACTATTATTATTATTGTTACTATCATTCTTATTATTATTATTATTACTATTATTATTATTATTACTATTATTCTTATTATTACTATTATTCTTATTATTACTATCATTCTTATTACTATTATTATTATTGTTACTATCATTCTTATTATTATTATTATTATTATTATTACTATTATTCTTATTATTACTATCATTCTTATTACTGTTATTATTATTATAATTATTATTATTATTAAATACTATTACTATTATTATTATTCTTATTATTACTATTATTATTATTATTATTATTACTATTATTATTATTATTATAATTATTATTATTCTTATTATTACTATTATTATTATTATTACTATCATTCTTATTATTAATATTATTATTATTATTATTACTATTATTCTTATTATTACTATTATTCTTATTATTACTATTACTATCATTCTTATTACTATTATTATTATTGTTACTATCATTTTTATTATTACTATTATTATTATTATTACTATCATTCTTATTATTACTATTATTATTCTTATCACTATTATTATTGTTATTACTATCATTCTTATTACTATTATATATATATATATATATATATATATATATATATATATATATATATGTTTTTTTTCCAAAACAATAGCTGGAACACCATTGCAGACATCTTTGAGATGATTATATCAATGTTTTGGGATATCTTCGTCTGTCATTCGATAAATATTGCAAACAGGTACTGAAAGGGATTAGGACGTGCTCGAAAAAATTTGGAAATAGATTTGCAATGTTTTAGGGTTGAGAAGTATTTCAACCCTTATGAAGAAGGGTTGGCTGTTTGTGATTGAATTGGTAACTATTCGATTTAGGCTTAGTATTCCTTACCCTCTAATACTAAGGACTTTCTTTAGTAATTTCACAGCGTTGCAGTGCATAGCGGTTACGTACTTATCTGCATTACTTACTAACCCCCTTCCTGACTTAGATCTGCATTAAACGGAAAGATATACAAATTCGAGATACATCGTTTAATTCTTGATAAATTTATTCTCATGAAAAGTGTGCACGATCATAAAGTATTGTATATCTCGGTGAAATCGTGCACACTTATATCCAAAACCCAAAATAGAGCAACAAATAAACTTTCCATGTATATTGTTTTTGAATAAATACACAATGGAATGGTAGGGAAGTATACCCGGTCAGAGGCTTCTATTTTTTTAATTATATAATAATAAAAACTAGTCATGATTTCATAAAATTAGAAGAAAGTATCTTAGTCAAATCTTACATAGTTTTATCCAAAACCTGAAACAGATTCAGACATAGGTAGATATGTACATAGTTTTTTAACACGTAGAATGCAGTGGCAGAGAAATATACCCTTGCAGAAGTTTATGTTTGGTTATTTAGTTATATGTTCGAAATTCTTGATGTCACTTTTTACGGACATAAGGCAATTATAAGGAATGCGCTTTATTAAAACCCACGTTTTATTAAATATGTCAGAAAAGAAGATATTTAGCAGCTTTCAAACCATGTACGTTTAAATTAACCTTTTCTTTTCACAAATAATATTATACAACAACATTTTACATCAAAACCATCAGCACTAAGATCTTCCCTGCATTTGAACGAAAACTTTGCAAAAGATACTGACAATCTTCCCTGCTACATAGATGTTGGTTCGTCGGTACGTATTATAAAAACAAAAATCAAAGTACAAATCCAGTTCATATAGAAAACCTACTATAACCCTTTTGGTGTATATATGTATGTATGTTTTACGTGTATAAAGACTATTCATCTTATTTGACGTCGCCTTCGAAAAGCCAAGTATTGAGATTTTTATGGACGGCTTGACTAGTTTTTTGGTACGTATATATTAAAAAAAAAGATCTTAGCAATTTGTTATATGAAGGGAGAGAGCCAGTCATGTTTATCAAATCATTAGACTTTCATTTGGTGAGTAAATATTTTCGTTACCTTTATATAATTGAATTAAAAATCAAAATTAATTTTTTGACCGCGTGGGATATATATACATACATATTTGTTAGATAGCCTTAGGAGTATCTTCGTTGTTTTTAAATAAAACAAAACAAATCACAACCAAATTCTTTTTGTTGGCTGATTAAGTGCCTTGAACATGGAGGGGTTAACCCTGCACTTGATTGTAAGTCATAAACGTATTACTATATTTGTACTTAAGTATTGATGTTTAATATATAAATCATTTTAAATAGAATTACTCAAGTATTTTGCAAGTAAATTTTTTGTTGGCTATTCGTTTTAAATGCTGTGACCCTAATTCGACTATGATGAATAAAGATTTTTGCAGGCTGCTGCGAAATATCCTACGCGAACTTAATCACGATGTCCTACTTTTGTTCCACCAAAGTATGTATGTACGTATTTTCTTCTGAAGAGAAGGCGTATTTGTGTGTATAAGATTAGAGTTGCAAGCATTTTTGTTTAAAGAACAGATTTTATTATTGGCTTTGTACAACTAACTGACTACTCTGCTCACTTCGAAATGACTTTTGCTCGAGATTTCTAAATTAGCTCTATGCATTTTTGAAATTATGTAAATACACATCTTTAGTCCGAACTGTGTCACAGTATTAAGAAATGTTTGTCAAACACACAACGTGTGTCCCGGTGGGGGAAATTCCATACTAAGATGCTATATAGCCGAGTTGAAGTTTCAACATAAGCTGTGTAGAAATTCAGAACACTTGCATCGTAGCATGCATTTTGGCCGCAGGTTGGAATATATGCAATATTGTCTCTGAGGGTGTCGTTATGGTTCCCTTTCAGTGCCAATTTCAATCGAAATCCACTAACTACCTACGACTTACGCATTGGTGAGTTCAACTAGCAATACGTAGGTGTCGAAATAAAATGGAATGCCTTAGGGATGTCAACTGTTATAACTGTCCTTGTGCCGGTTTATAGTCATCCATGAGACGTTTTATTTTTTAAGCTACATCAGTGATGTCTGCTATTCCGAAAGATGTTTCCCAGTCTTTTGACAGACCATAAACCCAAGTAAGTCGAAAGTTGTTCGTTTATCTCTATGAAAACATTGTTGTAAAAATACAACAGATTTGCGGTGGGGCAAGCTTTTTATGAATTGGTCTGATATAGGAAATTGCCTACGTGTCTAAAAAACCTCGTTGCTCTAAAGGAAGCCGGGAAAGGGTGGTGACCACTTGGGCTAAGTTTAAAATTTATTATTTATTATTATTACTATCCAGTGAATGTGGCAGGTAATCCATAACGTAAATCCATCTTCCGACTAAAAACTATCTTCACTTTGTAAGCAAGGGCGTTGTGGTGGAAATGCGACAACAGACCTGCCTCTGGTATTCAGACCGAATTCCATGTACTTTCGTCCACAAAAGTAAAGGACACCCAGAAAATACACAGAATCAATGTTCTTATAGCGTTATATGTCAATAGTGAAGAGAATGCGAGTCGAATCAAAGCCAAGATGTTTGAAATCACGTCAAAAATTTTGAACCAAAGCCTCAACAACACATCAGACTACTACCGCGTGTAGGAGATGAATTATTATTCTCATAGAAATGTAATATTAATTGCTATGGTATACAGTTCTGGTGATTTATACTTGGGTTTTCCCCTTGGAGTTGTTCTTCGCTATATGTCTTCCTCTCTGATAAAATATCTTGGATTCAAATAAAACGGTTAGCATTGTCTTTACACGACTCTTTTACTACATGGGCTGAAAAGTCCAGACTTTTTCAATGGGTGGAGCCACTAGAAAATGAACATGACATATTTCGAGAGGCTCATCTGTCACTAGTTCATGTATGAAGTTTCACAACGTTTAAGTGACGCCTTCGTAAAAAAAATGGAAAAATAGGAATACCGCATCTTGATCAAACATTGTTTTTTGATGGGATAAACTTCTGAACAATGATTGCAGAAATGTTATCCCGCATTTGCTCCTTTGAGAACAACAGTTTATCGGTGGTTTAGTGAATTTAAAATGGGTCGTACAAGCACCGAAGGTGCACCTCGCTCTGACACCCAAAAGAGGCTACGAATGCGGAAATCGTATAGCATGTGCATCGAATCGTTTTGAGTGATCGTAAAGTGAAGTTGAGGAAGTTAGCTATGGCCGTAGGCATCTCAAAAGAACGGGCGGATAAATTCTACTCGGTCTTTTGGAGATGAAAAAGCTGTCGGCGCGTTTGTGACCGTCGACTAAAAACAGCAGTGCGTTGATAATTTTTTCGACGTGGGTGCATTGCTATATGCTGGACTTTTTTCGACGTGTGTGCATTGCTATATGCCTGAGCCCTATAGGCAGTCTGCAGAGTGGCTGGAAACCCGACCAAAGCGTCCCAAAGTTCAATACTTGACTGGGAAGGTTATGGCCTCGGTTTTTTTTTTTTTTTTTTTTTTTTTTTGTGATGTGCATCATATAATCTTCATCGATTTCTTGCAGAAGGGAAGAACAGTGACCGGAGAGTATTATGCAGTGTTATTGAACAAATTGAACGACGAAATAAAGAAAAAAAGCCCCATATGGCAAAGAAAAAAGTTCTATGCCATTCACAATAACAAGATAACACACACGTCCTTGAAAGCGATGGCCAAATTGGACCAATTACAATTTGAAGTGGTTGCTCACTCACTGTATTCTCCAGACTTGGCCCCTAGCGACCATAATCTGTTCCCAAACCTCAAATGGTAGCTCCAGGGAAAGGTTTTCAGATCGAGTGAGGAAGTCATCGCGGAAACCGAGGCGTATTTCGAAGGCTTGGACGTTTTGTACTACAGAAAGGGCGTTGAAGTGTTGTAAAATCGCAATCCCAACTGTGTTGCCCTCAAAGCCGACTATGCTGTGGAATAAATATAACATTATCCAAAAACCACTTGTTTTCATTAAGAATCCCGGACTTTTCCGCCTATGTGTGCCACGTTTTCCATTATTTTCGGACGTGTGTCCCACGCAATGATAGGCACGCTGCAGTTAACATTGTGAATGCTTACACGGTTGTTGCTAATAATTTAAGGGGAGTTTCTCATCTAGCGACCCAAAAATGACGTGACTTTCTTACATTTTTTTCTTAAAGAGGGAAGCAAATTCTATTCTATCTATTCTATTTATTGGCCTGTAGTAACCCGAAAGTTCATGACCTCACCGACTCGACTTCGCCATTGTTTCCTGTCCTGTGCGCTTTCCTTCCACGTTCGACCATCCGATCCGATCTCCTCGAGGTCCAACCTAACATTGTCCTCCCATCTCCGCCGCGGTCGCCCTGTCGGTCTCATTCCCGTTGGTTTAGTTTAGTTTAATGAGGGCAGAATCCTTCTTTATTTGGCTTGTGATGCAAGCTTAAATTAAATTAATGTAATTAATAACAATTTACCGTATAATTAAAAATAATTTACTCTCAAGAATTCTATGCACGGACCTATCGTTACCCATTCGCGCCACGTGTCCGGCCCATCTTAATCTTTGCGACTTGATTACTCTCACTATTGTAGGTTTGCGGTATAGCTCTTCCAATTCGTGGTTGTGGAGTTTCCTCCATTGTCCTGTCTCCTCGTCATATTTGCCGCCAAAGAGCGGAACTTTATTCTCGAATACGCTGAATTTGTTTTCTTCCCGTTTTGTGAGAGCCCATGGTTCGCATCCGTATAGAACAATTGGCATGATTATGGTTCTATAGACACGGAGCTTTATATTATGTGATAACAGTTTGGATTTCAGCAGTTTACTGACTGCATGCCAACTAGCGTTGCCGGAGTGTATTCTTTTGTTAATTTCCTTCGACATTTTGTTACTGGCCAGTATTGTTCCCAGATATTTAAATTCTTTGACGTTTTCAAATATCTTGTCCCTGATGTTTATGTGTGTTCCCTGAAGTCCACCTGCTCTCGCCGTAATCATGTAATTTGTTTTGTCTTCATTTATTTCGAGGCCCACCCCTTCTGCCGCTTGCATGATGATTTCACAGTTTCTAGATTATGGTCCAAAACGGCGGTGTCATCCGCATATGCAAGCACTTATGTGACCCGTTCGGCCATGTTACCGTCTTATACCTTTCTAATGACATACTCTAGCACAAGGTTAAAAGGACATGGTGAGAGGCTATCGTCCTGTTTTAATCCGTCCCGGATTTCAAATGATCCTTTTCTATTCTAACTCGGCCTTTGTTTTCGTTCATGCAGATTTGAATGCAGGCGGCATATTTTTTCGGGATTCCCAGCTCAACAACAATATAGTAGAGTCTTTGCCTTGCGACTGAGTCGTAGGCTTTTTGAAATCAACGAACAGTTGGTGAATCGTCTCTCAGTATTCCTACTTCTTTTCCAGTAGTTGCCTTATTGTGAACATTTGGTCGCTTGTTGACCGGTTCCTACGGAATCCGCATTGGTAGTCTCCCAATATTTCTTCTGCGTAGGGTGTGATTCTCGCCAATATGACATTTGTTAGTATTTTGTTTGTGGTTGGGAGCAATGATATTCCTCTGTAGTTTTCGCAGTCAGATCTGTCACCTTTTTTGAAAATGGGGACCACTATTGAGGTTTTCCATTCTTCCGGAATGACTTCCTTATCCCATATTGTTTTAATCAGTTGGTGGATCTTTCGATCTTCTCCATGCTTCACAAGCTCTGCCGGTATGTAGTCGACTCCGGGAGCCTTGTTGTTTTTCAATCGATTAATTGCTTCTACAACTTCGTCGAAAGAGGGCTCTGGGATCTAAGGCTCGGCTGTATGTACGTCTGGTGCGTTTATTTGTGGTAGATGGGTGCGCACATTGAGCAGGTTTTAAAAGTACTGCTTCCATCTTGTCACGATATTGTTTGTTTCTGTCACCAGATAGACGTTTGTGTCTCGGATTATTTTGGCTCTCCCGCGGTAGCCATTTCTAATTGAATTTATGCCGGCATACATACCTCTGATATTCTTTGCTCTGGCATTTTCTAAGATTTTTTTGATCCGAATCTTTTCCCATTCGCGTTTTTTTACGTTGACTTCATCATATCTTTCTAAGTGGATCACTCTGAGGCGTGTACGTTGTTCGATCTTCGCCCTGCATTCATCGTCAAACCAAGGCTTGAACTTAGTTGTTTTCTTAAATCCTAATACCTTTTGGGCTGTTTGCTTGATTGTGTCTTTGATGGATGCCCATTTAGTGCCCAGATTATTGGTTTCCTCTTCCTCACTACTCCCATTCTCTGGGATGCTAAATCTATTCATTAGTTCCTCTTGATATCAAGGAACCAATCTTAAAAAGATTATTTCTTACAAATGTTGGTCATAACATGGTCTCCTATGAGGACCTGTAGAGTTTGCGACGATAGTGAAGAATGTGTGAATCGAACCGACGCTATGACGGTTAGAATCACTAGAAGATAGAACCAACGCCTCAACACATCAATTCACTACTTCGTGTTTAAATTCGATCGTTATACTCAATTATACTCAACTGATGTGGGATTGCTATGGTATACGGCTCTGATGATTTGCTTACTCGATTTTCTTTCGGTATTGTTATTCTCTATTTGCTTGATACTACATGTGTATTTGTTAGAAACGCCACAGACCCAATCTTAGATGATGCGATCAAGCATTTCAAGTGACATTTGGCAAATGGTGCAAGTAATGTCGGCTTCTAATTCCTCAGCCTCGTCCATGTACAGGGTGGCCCACCTTAGACGAGCGTTCGCTGTACTTATTATATGATACACACCTGCGTTAATAAAAGTGTTTTCAAAAATTATAAGCCCGAGCTCTTCAAATACTTATTAAATTAACTTTCGGAATTTTTTGGCCACCATTCACATTTTGGACTTTTATGTAACAGCAAGGGAAAAATATTAGAAGTGTGATATAAGGAGCTAATACGAGGCGTGAAATTAACTGTTCACCGAATTATATCCGCAATAATATCATGATTCCATGGGCTGTATAGCAAATAGCGCCATCTTGTTGGAACCACATATCACCAAGATCACGGATTTCAATCTCAAACATAGTCGGTTATAATGACGCGATAGCGAATGGCATTCAAAGTTGCGTTCCGGTCGGCCTTTTTGAAGCAATATGAATCGATGATTACACCAACAAATAAACCATACCAAATTTTTCTTTTGTCGGGATGTAATGGCAGCCTTTGAACCTCGTCGGGATACTCTTCATCCCAAATACGGTAGTTTCGCTCACTAACGTAGCTATAGGGCTACAAATGGATTAACAAAATGTTTATCGAAAACAATGGAACGTTTTCAAGTTTATCAAAAGCCGAAAGGTCTAAACAGTGACGATTCGAATGGTCGGCTGGCTTTAAATACTTGCACAAGTTGAATTTCTTATGCTTTTAAATCTAGATCTTTACGTAAAAGACGCCAAGTTGTTGCATACGATAAGCCAAGCTGTTGAGAACGATGCCAAATCGATTTATCACGCGTATTTTCAGCTACCGCCACTGTATTTTCTTCCCTACATATGGGATCTGGGTTATTTGGGCGTAGATTATCCCCTAATGAAAATCGAGGTTCAAATTTTTCGAGAGTATATGAAATTGTTCGTTCGACAGACTGATTATATAACCATAAATCGTTTTAAGCAGACGAAACACATTTCTGGATTTTGGTAATCCAGGCGAATTATTTTATGGACGCTGTTCCATGCTAAGTTTTTCCATGGCGAAATGCCAATACTGTCATAAAATCTCTACTGAAAAAAGTGCTTCTAAACGAATCACTCGATATGAAGGTTTTAGCCAATGTGTACCTCGAAAACAATCAATGCACAAGTCCTTAGTACGTACAACTTACTGCAACGTATTATTTGTTGAGGTTTTTTAAATGGTACATGATTGCCTTCAAAGGGAAGATGCTTTAAAATACCTAATAGCCTTTTTCAAAAAAACACAGTAGCTCAATCTGATCCAGCAGTTGTGTTCATTAATTACTAATTGGTACACAGACTAAATATTTTAGGTATTCAAAAACAACTCTTAACAAATCAAAGATGTATAGTGCAACAAAACGCATTAAGAATACAATCAAAACATACAAAGGCGAACGTCCAAACAAATGACTCATATCACATAAGCACAAAGAACGATTCGTTTGCTGCTGCCCTGTCGTTATCCATGTTGTTTTTTTCGAAAAGATTGCCAACAATATTATCGTCTCAGTAATTCGTAGTCATTGGTCAGTTTAAACTGAATTCTGCAACGTAAACCCTCCTAGATTAGTACTCGTAGTTATATTAAGAGCAATCAACAGACACCATCAAAACCAATTTACACGCGTTGAATTGTCGGCGTCATGTACATATCACGACTAATTCTGTCCCTCAGATCGAAATGAAAAAATCGCGGTCAAATGTAAGCAATCCCTCATGCACTCCATGAATAATACCAACTATATCTCACGCTATCAAATTTTTGTATAAACAACCAATTGTTGATGGAACCTGTTTAGCAAATGACGCAATTGATCCGTATCTTTCGTTCCATTCTGCCTATTATACTATATTTGATCAAAATGAGACAAAAGCAATTGAAATAATAAAAGCTGGAAACGTCTTCCTCAGTGCGGAAATCCCAATCGTGTGGGGCGTCAAAATAATTGGAAACTTGACTTGAGTAAACAGGGGAGATATTCTGGTAACACAAAGGCGGTAAATGTTATCATGTAGCTAATATAGAAATTGAAACGAGATTTACCATGCTATCAGTTGAACTTTTAATCTTAATCAACTGCGCATTTATTTGAAAACGAAATCAATAGGAGTCCATAAGATTAGTGATTCCAAAGAATTATATTCCTGACCAGTTTGGTGTTAGGTAACAGCTACGGTTGAGTATATACAATACATAGACAACAACAGGTTTGTCCAGATATCAATGGTACTAAGTATGAAAGCATCACGTACCAGTATAATTCAATAAATCACAAAATGTTAGTTCGGAACTGACTATTAACATTCTTTTAGTATAGTGTGCAAGTAATCTTCGATTAATTGCATTTTTTTTATTTTTATTTTTTTTTTTCGTCAGAAATCGTCAAAAGAATATTCTGAACTGATCCAGACGCATGCCGGATCTTTATTGAATGAAGTTGCTTTCCCCATTTGCCCCTTCTTAAACTTCTTAACTTAACTACCCTTTACGTTTTAGGTAAAACTTTAAGCATTTTCATATTTGAACCAAGTACTCCCTCAGACCGAATTCAGATTTTAGGTAACTAAAATTCTTTTGGGATTCCGATATGAAGGGCAACAATCGTTAGGCAATTGCAATGTACAGGTCGCTTGTTAATCTAGTTTCTGTATTTAGGTTACCTAGATATTCTATCATGGGACTTTTTTTTTCGGTAGGGAGGTGGAAATCTTCAAAAGATACCTCTGGACCGATCCAGAGGCATGCCGGGTTTTTACGGACTAAAACCATCTCCCGCCAGGCACATATTCCCGTTGATCCCCGCGGAACTTTCTTTTAGATATTCCATCGCGGGGCGGAACGGAGTTTACCTGTTACTCCGCTCGTCACGTCGCAACTGCTGCATCATTTCACAGAGAATACCATTTGTTACGGACCATGCCTATTTTGAACTCAGCATATATTCTATTACTCCTGTCGGGGTAACTGTCCGTCTCATATGTCTCTCCAAAATCGTTCGTGCGGTCTCGAATATCACGCACTCTGTGAATACGTGTTCAACATTTTCTATTTTGTGTTCGCAATACAAGCAGTATGGGTGATTCACATTCGTATACTTGAGCAAGTATTGGCGAAAGCACCCATGTCCTGATATTAGCCGAGTAAAGTGGTAATTCAGCTCGCCATGTTTTCTTTTCACCCATGTTTCTATATCAGGTATCATGGTGTGGGTCCATCTTCATGGGACGTGATTGAGTTCATTTGATACTTCGCTCATCTTGTCACATTTTTGCATTATACCACACATCATTTCATTTGCTATGGATCACGCTTCTTTTTGACTATAGCATGCACTCTATTACTTCTTCTGTCCGTCTCATATGTTGCCCCACTATACGTCGTGTGACCTAGAATCTCACACACCCTATGACTACATATTCCCCAATTTTGATCTATGAGGGCAGGTCAATAAGTCTTTAGAAAATGAGGACGATTTTCTTTTATTTTCTCATTTAGCTGACCTAATAATGACGCATAATACTGTCCAATTATCATTTGTCCTTTTCCAAATACTCAATGTAGATAATACCACGTGTATCTCAAAATACAGTAGCCATAATCTTTCTAGCTGATTTCACTGTCTTTGCCTTTTTTGGAATCCATTCGCCTTCAACAATCCACTGATTTGACTATTCTTTTGTCTCGGGACTGTAGTGGTGAATCAAATATAAACGGTAATTTCTTTTTATACATTTATTGAATAATGTTACACACTAACTATACTAGCAACATTTTTCAATATATAAATCACTACTAAATCATAACCATTAGCGATACTACGAGCGCCATTGTAGGCGTTTCAGAGAGGAGACGACGTTTGAGGGCGGGAGAGGTGAGGTTGAAGTCAAAGAAAGTGGGGTAAGAGTTTGCCCACCGCAGCATTCGCAAAACGGTTTGCGGTGTTTCTAACAGATACACACAATATACAAGCAAATAGTGAATAACACAAACAAAAATCGAACAAGAAAATGCATCAGCCGTATACCGAGCAATAACATAGCAATTCCACATCAGTTGAGTGTACTTGAGTTTAGAAATCGAATTCGTACACGCGGCCTGATGCTTCATTGCTTCGCTTCTCACTCGTTTCATCGTATGTTCAAATCACCGTCTTCACTATCCTTGCTTAATGCCATAAATCTTAGCCAGGTTGTAAGAAGCCGAAGTAGTTTGATATTGACATATTCGAATTCGTACACGCGGCAGTGGCCTGATGTGTTGAGCATTGGTTCAATTTTTAGTGATTCTAACTGTCACAGCTTCAGTTCGAATCACCCGTTTTTCACTATCGTCGCAAAACGCTATAGGTTCATTTGGAGAAGTGAGGAGTCGACAGAAGAGCGTTGTCGGCGTATAGAGAGATGGAGGAGTGCTTGATACAAGAGTCTATATCGTTAATAGTAAGAAGTGTGATGGGTTGGCAAATAGGGGAGACGAGGGTTTCGGGGGTTAGTGTAAAATGTGACGGAGGAGAGCAGGCTTGGGCAGGTGATTGAATCTGAGAAAAGAGGGTGGATGAAAAGGATGTCAACATGAATTCAGCGCTCACCAAGTGTGTCAAGGTTAATTAGATGAAGAGGGCTTGTGTATGGGGGAAGAATCAGAAGGCTTGCCTAATTAAATACTCGGAGGGTAAAAGGGGAAAAACGACGGCTTTCGATCCTGCTAATTTGGGACGAGCAGTGAGGAGACGAGACTTGACTAGCGTATTCAAGAAGAGGACGGGGAAAGGCTATATAGAGCGGTCGGAAAACGTAGAGATTAGAGACTTCTTTCGACCAGCGTTTCACAAAACCAAGGGCAGATTTGGCTTTGAGGATAATGTCATAATCATCTTCATGTAGGATGAAATTAAGCTCTCTATCACATAACATACCAAGGCCACGAATCGATGGTACAGGTGATATCTGTTGGTTGAGTAAGAGATGGGAACGTAGTGGGAAAGGGGGGCGTTCACGGGAGAAGGTCATTGAATGACATTTGTCAATATTTAGTTCGGGGTAGTTGTTTTGGCGCCAAGTTGAAAACCGGTCGAGATCCATTTGAAGAAGTGAGGAATCGAGAGAAGAGTGTTGTCCGCGTATGGAGAGATGGAGGAGTGCTTGATACTGGAGTCTATATCGTTAATAATAAGAATGTATAGGAGGTTCGAGTCTATGGAACAGACGGAAACGAAATGCCGAATCAGAATGAGGAAAAACGGTATAAATACGTCGCACGCAGATCAAGGGGGGAGTAAACAGTAAGGAAGCGATAAGTAAAGAAGCGAGGTATCAAGAAACGGTTGTTATTAACAGACTAATAAAGTGTTTGCAAAGAGAATCGATTTAACGGCTCTTATTTATTAAAATAATTAATCCAGCGAACCCTAAGCTCGCTACAATATTTTTGCAAATCTAAGCATTTATTGTGCATACATAGAAGTGTTTAAATTAATTTTTTCATTAAATTTTATGCATAAACAAGCAAATTATAAGTAAAAGACACCAGCGCAAAAAAAATGTTTTGTGATATGCAGTGTTGAGCCTCGTTGCCTGATCCGTACAAAAAAAGAAAAATGGATTTGTTTAGTTTATGAGTGTCAATTTAGTGAACTGAATCAATTGATGAGTATTTAACGTATTTAAAAAAAAAGATTTTTTTTAAACGTGATTGAATTTTTTTTTTAATTTTTTTTCTTTTGCGAAAACTTTCAACTTATTTTCGTTTATAACTTTTTATAAACAAAATTTTAACTTCTAAAAATACATTCATCAAGTGGTAAATTAACTAACCTTTCATTTAAAAAAATATCTTATGAATTCGTTTGTAAAATTATGAGTTATCTTGCACACGCGTTTTAAAAACATGGTTTTGAGAATAGTGCATTTAAAGTTACCGAACACTGTACAGTGTGCTCAGGCATGCGTATTTTTCTAGCTTATTTTGACCCCCTAAAATACAAATTTATACTTGGAGGTTGGAAAGCATACTCTAAAAGTGGTATACCATCGATTAAGACAAACAAAATCGATTTTCAGTATATTGCATACCAAAATTTTTATTTGTGCGGGAATCATAAGGTTACAAAAATATCATTAGACAATGGAAACTATTTTTTTTTCTCAGAATGACACCAAAATTACAAGAAACAACCCCTTTCATTAATCAATAACACAACTTGCTATTAAAATTCATTACTTAACGAATAATTGACATTTACATTTATTTGACTACATAGTCTGTTTCCTACAGAGACTTTTCTCCTATTGATAGATAACACTACCGCAAAAATGATTGCTTTCGATAAGACAAAATTATATTTTTTTAAAAATTAATAGGTCAATAAACCAAGATGATTATCAAATTTAAAGATACACCATATAGGGTTGTAAATAGAAGCTATTATTTGAAATGTGCTTTCGTTTTGTTCCTTAGGTTTTGAACTAATGTAGAGAGTTCTGTAAAAGAAGGATCGATTACAATCACGGGCTCCTAGTATTTAAAGATTTAATTTACATTATTCAAAATTTTATTGTCAAATGTCTTCTTTACTTAATCGTTGTAAAAGTACACCACATAATACATAACACATAACTTGCTATTAAACTTCCACTACAAACCACTTGTATTTGAATAATAACAGAAGTTTTTTATTTATTTATATAAATTTGTTTATTTTTGTTTATGTTATCAAAATGATCTTTGACTTAGAAAGTTGTAGACAACGATTAGGTATCAAACCAAATCACATACAATTTTAAGTATAATCTGATGTTTTGCGTATAAAAAGTCATTTTAAAACATATTTGAATTGACGTCAGTCCTTGGCGAATTTTTATTTCGTTTTTGCTTCTTTGAAAGACAAATATATAGATGTTGACCCTAATGTGAAATGAGCATTTAATGAATATTTCGAATAAGAAAGCAAAGAAACAGGTTTTTGGACTGATGGCTACAGATATATTTTTTTCTCGTGGAAAAAGTGGATTGCAGTTGAGTTGTATTGGCCACGGCAAACCAAGATATAATATGTTTTTGACACTATAAAAAACGCCCTTCATTAATATTACTTTTCTTGATTGATATGAATCATTAGCCCATATTAGACCTTAAAAAATCAATTTGCTTTCATGGTCGTTTGGCAAATCATTTCGGATTCCACGACTTGTGGAATGTACCAGTAGCGAACTGAATTTATTGCGCAACCTCATACGGCACAAAAATTTAATTCTCAGCCGTTTACCAATAAGGGTGAATTTGAAGAACTTTTTTTTTTCATATTACACACACAAAATATAATTTTGAGATACCCTTCAATGACAGAATGAACTGAATATTAATCGTGGAAGTGTGTATAGAACATTCGACAGAATTTCAAGTTGAAATTACATTTTATTGAGACATATTAATATCAATACAATCAATTTCTTCTATAATATAATTACTAATTCCTGGTCGACTTAAGCATATATCGGACTTACTCTATGCATGTCAGTAGAAACGTTGTTAACGTTTTAACTACAAAATGGATTGTACGACACTTTTCTTCTTTATTATATGTTTGTGTACGCTTGCCCTCGATGTACAGTTTCAACGTTGCTCCTTCCGCAGGATTTACAAAATGAGTAACTGGATTATAATCTGGGTCGTTAGATCCTACCCTTAATCACTTTTATGTATTTCTTTGTAATGTCCTGGTAATATTGATTTTTTTTTTTTAATTCTGCATCGCTAAATCAAACAAATCCAATAACGCCACTGCCTATCTGAAATCAAGGGATATTCCAAAAGAGACATAACAAATTTATATTTTAATTCAAACGCACGCTTAAACTTTTTCCAGGATCTGTCAATGTCAAAACGTCACTCGGGATTTACTTTTTTACTGGTTAAGTTCACGAACAAGCAACGTTGAATGACTACCGAAATTCTGAGTCAGTGGTCGCAACTTTAAGGGCGCTTACTCCTTATTTGGATTGTAAAAATCACCCCAACAGACTGGCTGTGTGAGTCAAAATACTCACTATTGGCTGTACAACGCCTTGATCGAAGTACCAAAAACATTATACCCGTTAGTACTTCAGTTCAAATGAGTCAATTCAGTCGATTCCATGCCGTTCAAACCATATTGCGGCGAATTTTGCGTAAAGATCTTGCCCTCCATCGTTCCAAGATCATTTGAAGTGCCGATCTTCTCCGATTGTGTAGTGTAAATTTTGTACCAAAAGGGGTAATTGATCGTATTTTCTCGTCGATGAAAATGATCGTCGTATTACGGTCAATAGAGTTCGATATGATATGGAAAGAATATTTTTGGCCGCAATTCCATGGACTTTACAACAGTGATATGTGGTTCCAAGAAGATGGAGCCACCTACCACACAACTGATCAGATAATTAATCTATGGAGCCCCCACATAATCATTTATTGATTAATTGGGATTTAGTTTCGGCTCACGCTGGCCTGAACCCCCTTCCAGTGAACCGCCAGGTGTACAAGTATATAATGGCCAAGTACGGCAAATTTGCTGGGAAGAATTCCAAATGCGCGTTAGCATTTGCCTGACCACGTGAATTTTAGGATATATTCTGTGAGCTAACACTGGTACACGCCAGGTAGTCGCCTTCAAGTTAAGTAACTTCAACCTTCCGAGACTTGAAGTTTGAGCTTGGAGGTGTTTCCTCTGGAGATTACTTCTCGGATACGGGATCACACGATTCGTCATCGAAAGTGAGTCCCATTGACGTGTTACTACGCAGTCCTAAAGGAGTTGTGAATTATTCCCTAGGTGCAGCAACTCCAATACCTGATTATACCTCTAGCACTGAGGTTTGCCCCTGCAATTTGCGTTGGGAATGCGACTACAGTATTGGGCCTGGTCTTAAAAACTTTTGAGTTAGACTCATAAACTGGCTTCCCTCGACGAAAATCCTTGATAAAGGGCGAACATTTCGGAGAGAAACCTGAGCCTGGCCAGTTAGTTCAGGGGCTCCAAGTTTAGAAGGGTTTACTTGTTAGCCTTATATCGAGGCTTTCCCGTAGCACGTGGCCGAAAATTTTTTCATAGCCTTCCCCTGTGTGGGTAGAGTCTCCGGGCGAGTACCGGCCGCAGTATCGACCTTGCCAGGTCCCTTTGGCGCGGCTCCCCGTTCGGCTACCGTATGTACAACCCTTCCCGTCTTATTGTTCGCAAAGCCAATGGAGACATTTTCGAGATTTACGGCCGTTCGGGGAAAAACCAAACAAGCACCCGGTCCATCGACTGCAATTTTTCGACAGGAAGTTGTACCCCAGCAACCCGTCTTCAGTCAAACCAGGCAAGGAGTCTATAGCGTTTGAAATAATAGTGAAGAAGATCGTGTGATTCGAACTGACGCTATGACAGCTTGAATCACGAAAAAAATTTTACCTAAGCGTTACACATCAGCCTACTGACCGTGTTTAGAATTTGATTTCCAAACTCGACTATACTCCACTGATGTGAATTATTTTTGTTATCGCTTGGTATGCGGTTCTGATATATTTTTCTTATTCGATTTTCGTGTTCTTCACTATTTTGCTTGTGAATTGTGTGTATCTGTTAGAGTCGCCACAAGTCCACTATTTGGAAACTGAATCTCGTGGTGCAACATGAAATTCCCATGGCATCATCCCCTCGACTTGCCTGTACGCTTGGAGCGTTGTGGATTTATGCACATCCATGCCATGTCTAGGATGGGGTGCCTTTAGCTTTAACAGGCTGATCTCAGCGCCTGTGTCCACGATAAGGCGCGTAGTGTCCCTATGGCCAATGTCCAATGGAAGTTGGACAATAGGGACCTGTGTCGGTGAAAGCTGGGAACAGCTTGAGCTGGGCTGCGATTTTACTGCGGTCGGGTTGGGGTTTCCCGACCTCGGAAGGAGGGATGTTGGGAGACGGGGAGGTCTTGAGTGGGGTAGTAAACGCAGATCACGTTTTAGGCGTCTTATGATCTGCGCTTTGGTAACGGTTGTACTCCCCAACTGCCGCCACTGCTTTTATTCTCTCGTTCGTCCCCGTTCCATCGTTCGCATGTTGTCACAGAAGACAGAGCGACGTATAAATTGCCGATCCTCAGTCCGCCAGTCGACAGTCGTGTGCTGCTCCGTCCTGGGCTTCGTATGTTACGTCGTCAACACCTATAGTGTTGAATCAGCGCCCTGAGATGTCTTTTTTTTCTCGGCCGGGTCCATCAGTCAAGCTCCGAAAGCACCGCTCCCTGCTGCAGACCGTTTATTATTTTGTAAGTAATGTCAGAGGTAACTTTGCCACTTTTGACGACGAATTTCTTTTCATTCAATAAGTCGTATAGTATATACAGTAGTGGTTTATGAATGCCTAGTCTCATTAGCTTGTAGTATAACCCTTCTAGCCAAACGATGTCGAAGCCCCTCTCCGAGTCAATCAAACAGGCACCTGTGCACTGTTTCAGACTTTTAATCCACTGAATGTCTGATACCAGTTTAGCTGCGGCATGTGTGGTTTCATGACCAGCTTTAAAACCAAACTGGTTATTTGGAATAATGTTATTGTCCTCAACCCATTTAAGTAGAACCTTGTTTTTAGAACCTTCTCGAATACTTTACTGATACTTGGTAACGACTGATCGATCGCAGATTTATTGGGTGTGTTCTGTCTTTCCCTTTTTTTGGTAACGGTTGGATGATGGCCGTTTTCCAACGTCCTGTATAGTGTGCGTTGTTCAGAGCGTTGTTAAACGTTCTGTCAATTGCGATTGGAGGAAGATGTTTGAGTACTATATTGGGTACTCCATCGATTCCAACTGATTTTTTGTTTTTTGTTGATACAAAGACGCCATGGATGGCTTCACTAGTGATCAAAAGGCTGTTAGCGCTTTCGACAGTGATCTCGGCGTTTGCCGTATTTTCATTACTGATTTCGATAAAACCATGATTATCTGATCGCCACTGTGAAATGTCATTTCGAAGATGACGATAATTTAGTAAAACTTTATCCTCCAAGTCATGGTTGCGGCGAATTACTTCATTTGCTTTGTACAGTTCTTGAAAGACGACCCCTACAGCATTCACTTTTTCCAAGGGATCTTCAAACACAAAAAGTTCATCATTTAGGACGGCGTTTTTTTTTTTTCGGCAGGAAGGTGGAAATCTTCAAAAAATACGTCTGGACCGATCCAGAGCCATGCCGGGTTTTTACCGACTAAAGCCACCTCCCGCCAGGCCCATATTCCCGTTGATCCCCGCGGAACGTTCTTTTAGATATTCCATCGGGCGGACGGAGTTTACCTGTTACTCCGCTCGTCGCGTGGCAACTGCTGCCTCATTTCACAAAGAATATCATTCGTTACGGACCACGCCTGTTTTGAACCAAGCATGTATTCTATTACTCCTCCCGGAGTAACTGTCCGTCTCATATGTCTCTCTAAAATCGTTCGCGCGGTCTCGAATCTCACGCACTCTATGAGTACGTGTTCCGCATTTTCTATTTTGCCTTCGCAATACAAGCAGGATGGATGATTCACATGTTTATACTTGAGCAAGTATTGCCGAAAGCATCCATGTCCTGATATTAGCTGAGTCAAGTGGTAATTCAGCTCGCCATGTTTCCTTTTCACCCATGTTTCTATATCAGGTATCATGGTGTGGATCCATTTTCCTTTGGTGGAAGAATCCCACCTTCGTTGCCATTCTCTTAGGCTTGAGAGCTCTAATTGTAACCGCATTCTCCGGCGATTCTCTTGGGAGACCTTATGCAATGCAGCGTTTTCTTTAGCTGCAATGTCAGGTTGGGTCCTCCCGCCCAAAACATTTATAGCATCTTCGGATACCGTTCGGAATGCACAAAATACTCTTAGTGATGCCAACCTATGTGCGGAGTTCACTCGCCTCATGTACGACTTATACTGTGCAGCTCCTGCCCATATGTGAGCTGCATACATTATAATGGAGGTGTTGACACTGGTTATGAGTTTCCTTATGTGGGGTCGGGGTCCTCAAACATTGGGTAGCAGTATCGCTAAAACTTTGCATACTCTTGCCGTTTTTTCACTCGTTTCCCTCAGGTGTTCCTTGAAGCTCAACCTGTTGTCGAGTATAACACCAAGATATTTAATATAGGGACTGGATCTGATTATTTGTCCTTCTATTTTCAAATCAAGGTGTTCAACTTTCTTGCGGCAGCTTATTAAAACTGCCTCCGTCTTATGTCCAGCTAGTTTCAGTCCGGCTATATCTAGCCAGCATTTAATGCTCTGGATTGCTTGCGAGCAAATAATCTCCAGGTCATCTAGATGTTTAGCTACGGCCACTATTGCCAAATCATCTGCGTACCCAATGATTCTAACCCCCTCCGGTACATTGACCCTGAGCACACCATCATACATTATATTCCATAACAGTGGACCTAATACAGATCCCTAAGGTACACCCACTGTTACTTTATATTCCTGTGGTCCCCCATCTGTATCATACAGCAGTCTTCTATCCCAGAGACAGTTTCCTACTATACGCACCAAGTAGGGTGAGACTTGTAGATCGTGCAACGCTTCTAGAATCCGATTCCAATTCACCGAGTTAAACGCATTTTTAACATCTAGCGTCACCACCGCGCAATATTTCTTTGTACCATCTAGCCATCGTGCTCCAGCTATCGCATTGCGAGCGATGTCGCACACCATAGATAGTGCCTTACCGGTTGATCTACCTTTCCGAAACCCATACTGCGATTCAGAGAGCCGCGATGTCCCCTCAGTGAATTGTTCCAGGCGAGTGGGAATTATTCGCTCAAGCAATTTTCCTGTTGTGTCCAACATGCACAGCGGGCGATAAGACGACGACGCCTCTGGATGCTTGACACTTTATGGTATAAGCACAAGCCTCTGTTTTTTCCATCGTTTGAGAAATTGTCCTGTTTAAAGGCAGGTTGTGAAGAGACTGCTGAAGACTTCCGGCTTTTTTGTTAAATCAGTCTTCACTACAGCGTTAGGGATACCATCCAGTCCCAGGGGTCTTGTTTTTTTTTTTTTTTTTTTTTTTTTTTTTGACAACCCTTGCAGCCAAGAGCACCTCTTCGGTGGTCACAGGAGGTATCTCTCCTTCAATGATACTCCACTCCTCTTGCACTCTCAACACCTCATCACACTGCGGGAAGAGGACAGCAACGATTCTTGCCATGTCAGTTTTACTTTTTTGCATTTGACTACTGTTGTTCTGTAGTCTTTTGATGACTATCCTGTAGGCGCTGCCCCATGGGTTGTTATTTAATTCATCCCTTAGGGAGCAGAACGCGTCATATTTACTTTTGCAGATTACATTCCTCAACTCTTTCCGTTTGTTGACGAATTCCGCATGCAACTGTGGGTAGGTGTTACGGTTTCTTGCTCTTTGTTGCAAGCGTCGTAACCTATTGCACTCCGATCGCACATTGGCGATTTCCGAATTCCACCAATACACTGGTTTGATAGCCCCTGCTGGTTGTCTTTTTCGTGGCATAGAAGCATCACATGTGGTTGTTAGCCACTTCATGACTTTTCCAGCGTGCCTGTTCGCATCGGCTTCTGTGTCAAACTGTGCGATTTGGTCTTCCAGTACATAATCGAGCAGTTCCGCATCGAGCTCCTTCTCTTTCCACCCATTTTTTTTGGGCTTTCTTCGCCAATTTGCCAGTGATGAATCCCCTATGCGGTAATATTTCGTACATCACGGCTTGGTGGTCACTATGGGTGTAGGTGTCCAAAACATACTTCTTGCCAACATGAAGCTAGCAAATGTGATGTCGATTTTGGACCGACCTCTCTCGTTTATGAAGGTGTCATCGATACCATCATTAAGTAACACCACATCTAGGACTAGGAAGGCTTCAAGTAGTGCCTGGCCTCTGTTGTTGGTCCTTGTGCTTCCCCATTCTACTGCCCAAGCGTTGAAATCTCCAGCAACTATAAGAGGGCTCTTATCTCTAGCTTCTTGTGTTATTCTGTCCAAAAAGCATTTGAAATATTCTATTTCCCACCTTGGCGGAGCGTAACAACAGTAGAAATGAATTCCTCTGATCTTAGCATAGGCAATTCCTTCCAGCCGCTGGACACTTCTGCATTCCATGGGGGAATTTCCAGTTGTCCAGATGGCCGATGTTCCGCTACTGTTTTCCTCACATGTAATAGTACCAGTACCAGGCATCCTGTACTGCTCATTGATGAGTATCACGTCGGCACCATATTCCTTAACCGTCTGGGAAAGGAGATCTTGTGCGGCTCCACAATGGTTTAAGTTGATTTGAATGCACTTAAACCTGTCCATTTTTATTGAGAAGATTGGACATGGCGTTTTTAAATGCTCGGCATTTGTAACTCCCTGTTGAGTGGTGGTTACCGCCTTCGCATCCTGATACGCAGAACATGCATTTGGGTTGTGCTTTACAGCCCATTGCTTTGTGGCCTTTTTCGCCGCATTTCAAATAATTTTCCGAACGATCTTCTTCGGATTTGCAGGATTTCGCCACATGTCCGTATTGCCAACATCTGAAACATCGTGTGGGTGAGATGTGTTCTCGAAGTCTGCATCTCACCCATCCAACCCGTAGGAAACCTGAAGCCAGCAACATGCTAGCCTTTTCTATTGCTAAGCGGATCATGGCAGCCTGCGTGCCATCTAGTTTTCTCTTAAGCTCTTTACCGCTTCCTTTGGGATCGCGTTCAGCGCAGGGAACTCTATAGCGATCGCTATCAGGATTTCCTCCACAGTGGTCACCTCATCTAAATCACGACACTCAACCGTGATTTCCTGCGACACGGTTTTGACATTAGCATCTTCCTTTAGCACTTGTTGTACCTTTGCTTTCAGTGTCTCGGTGGTGGCCTCTGGTCGGCGTTTCAGTTCTAGCAGCAATTCACCTTTTACTGTCTTTCGAACTTTACGCTATTTCCGAGTTCACTTAGCTCGGGGTTGGCCTTCATAAACTTCAATATATCCGTATACGTTTTTTCCCCGGTTTTGGATATTATTATAGCGTCCGGGCGTTGTCTCTTCCCCTCTGGCCAATTGTAAACCAATTATAATTGGGTGACTCAACATTGATCTGTCCCGGGACCCTGCCTACGGCTGTGTGCGGGTTTTGCTTTGGCTGGATTTGCCCGTTTCCATGCATTACATAGTTTTTTAATTATGTTTTTATTGGCAACATTTCTGAGGATGAAAATCCAGTCATGCCTAGCTCCAACGAGGGTCGTAAAACCTGTTTACGTTTCATGCATTTTTGATTGTTTGGATTTTCATAGGCCGAACGTAATTTTATTAACGATTTTTATAACATTTTGCCTGGTGCCATCAGATATTTTGTAATTTTTAGAATAAATGAATAGATTTCCAAACACAGATAATGGACAATTTCAGTGCTTTTAAAAGGCAATTTCCGTTAGATTGAAGGTAATGTTCTCCAACAAATAAATTGTACATTTCTGTTGCGCAAATATTCTACAACGATAATCAGACAATATTAGAGAATGAACCTGAAAGCAGTGCCGTGCAAATACATCTCATAACCGTTTATACTTTCCTTTTCGTGTTCAAATCTCCTTTGCGCCACAACGCATTTGGTAGAACCATAATCCTTAATCAAAATTGCCTAGCGTCCTAATGTTGTATTAGTTATTGTCCTCGCTCCCAGGTAGCGTTTCAGCTGGTCCTGAATAGGATGAGGGATCTCTATTGACCGCTCCTGAGGGGACCCGTTTCGGTCGCCGCCGTGCTTCCTCAAACCTGAGGGAAGAGTAGCGACCGATCATTGTCGATTCTAGTGCCGCAAACTTCTGAGGGCAACCGCCAGCGTCTTCTGCTGGCTTCCGTGGGGCAAGTGATCTTCAGCATCAGCGACAATCTGTGAAGAAAAACGAAAGGGGCGAGAGCTACAGCTCTACTCACCATATCAGAATAAAACTCCGTTTTATTTCTAAACCGTACAGGTCTTCTTTATTCTTTTCGTTCTGCTTTGTTCAGGATTTACTATCCTGTTGGTCTCCTGCAGCATTTCCTCCAGGGACCATGTACATCTGTTAAAGAAATTGTGCACTAAACTATATATGTACACACAGAATGAAAACACACGTAGTTAAATAAAATACACTACTTTATTTTTGAAGATAACAAAGTCACTGGACTAACACACAATTAATTTAGTAAACATTAGTTTTAATTTTATCTTAAGCTCTAAGGCTTGTTTAATTTAAATTTCACACACGGCACACGACTTTCTTGACGGCACACGTCTAGGTTGACGGGGTACTTCCACTTCGTTTTATTTTTCTATCGAATTTTCAGGCGCGGCGGCTTTACCTTTGACTTACGTCCAGGCAACGATTTGTATCAGACTCTCTTTATTTTTATGTCCGATGTGGACGGTGGTTTCTTTCAGACTCTTTCAAGTTATCAATGTCCAAACCGAACGACGTTCATACATCGACCTCCTTATCTTCTCTCTTTCGGTCGTGTAGACCGAAATATACATTCATCCATTGTTTACTCACAATAGATCCTTTTTGATACCCATGAGGTATGCTTTGCAGTACATTTCTTGAGAATAATAAACATTGAAAATGTTTATGATCTGCGAGATCTGATTGTGTGGATGCGTGTATACAATTTAGAATCTTGTATTTACACAAGTGTTCATTTATGGTCAACGATGGCAAAGATATTTTGTATACTTTATTGCTTCGTTACCATAGAATTATTCTTTGTTTTGAGCAGCACATTATTTTCTTTGTGCCGTCATGGATTTTTCCCAGATGTGGTATCTGGATTCCATGATTTGCCCGTATATTCACTAATGCTAATGCACTTTTACAGGTACTCATTGGGTTGGATATGTTGATTTGGATTAATCAATATATGGGGCTTCACATGAAGGTGAATCCTGTTAATGGTGGGGGGTGGCCCCCAAAAAGGGTGAGTATTAGGGGAGGGTAGGCGTTGCGTGTAACACATCTATCAACTGCTCTCGGAGATCGCGATGCATCTTCCTTATAAATGAAAACAAATCGAGATTTTGTATCTTGAAACGAACGTTTCAGATGGAAAATCTCGATTTCGGGTGTGTTGTTCAATGTGCTCATTAGGGTAATGGTTCGGTTTTATGAGTTCTCATAAAACTATTATGCATAATTAGGATATGCATTGGAATTTGGGTTTTTTGTTTTTGTTATCCGTCTGGCTTATGCAGACAAGAGTTTACGTGGCCTTCGGATGGGTAACACAAGATCCGTGGGAATTAGGTATTGGTTTTTGAATTGGTGCATTTACAAGTCATAAAACATCAGGCATGTGAAGATTTGCATTAGGATGTTTATGATTGCTCGAATTGTGTGTCGGCGGAAAATAGATATGCCTTTGTTTAGACACATGCACGTTTTGGGCTTTGGATCTTTTAGGAATTTGAATTGAATTGAATTCAATGTTTGTGAGTTTGAACGTTTAGTTCGATTTGGTTGACATTGAATTCAATGTTGTTTTGGGTGTAGGGATTTGTATGTGGGGGAAGGAGATTGTTTCTATGGGGTAAGGAAATTGTAGGGCTTTCCGAAGCACTACACTAATATGAAACTTCAAAGATAAGTAAAGACAATCTCTGAGTATCCATTCCGTCAAATCACAGATTATTCAATTACATTGAGTTTGTTTGTATCGTTGTTTCCAGTAGCCGCCATTTCAAGACCAAGATCCCTCTCAATTACTAAATGGTATCCAGCCCTGGGCTGCTTGAGATTTCAAGTCCCTTAACTGGCCATAATTTAACAGGAATAAATAGTGAATTTATTGTTCAGTGACGACAACACCAAATACCGATTGAACCACGGGTGGTCAATCAAGGAGTAAGAATATTGTCAGATGAGTTGAACCGAAAACATTTTTTAATTACATGCCTGGTAATAAAACAAACTGGCGCAAGGCTAATAAAAATTAATTATTATGGACAATTAAACAAGTCTCGAATATGGACCGGATACCGGTGGAAGGACTTGCTAAATAAGGCCAAGACCGGATCCCGGTTGTAGTGCCGATGATGATGATGATGAATAAAACAAACGCGAAAGTTTGTGTCTCCACTTAAGTGTGATTTATTAACGTTTAATATTACACTATTTGATTTTAACAAGAAAATACGATTACTGATTGTTCTTCAAAATGATTAAAAGCAATATATTCAAAAAAATAGTCGTTCAGTTATAGTTAAAGAAGGCACACTTGCTGCACAGTGATTATTAATATAATATTGTTTATCTCGCGCATAGCTCTAGCTTGGACATATTGTTTTTGTTACATTATAATATCACAAGGAAATATCGGCAAACTTTTAGTGGAGAAGCGTGTGTCGCTAGTACCTTTTGGAGTATATTTTATAACAAGTATGTGGACTAGTGTCGCTTAGATTCGAGTTTAATGCAAGCAATAAGCCAATATAAATATGAAAATGGTGGATTTGAAGGCTGCAAACATTGAGGTAGCCCCACTGGCAGCTAAATTCAACTTAGAGTTCTCTGGTAACTCAGCTGTGGATGTCCTCTGTGTTGGAGTAGCTTGTACGTCAGCCGATTTTTGATGTTGAACTGGTTGTTCTGCAGCAGGTTGAGATGCAGCTGGAGTTGAATCAGATGTTGCTGGAGTATCACCAGGGGCAGGAACCGGCGGTGGTGGAGGCGCTGGATAACAGGCAATTTGTTCGACTTGCTTCATTTTTTGGGGATCATCAGGATCGGTGACATTAACCATGATTGGAACACAAACCAAGCCACCAGGTGGTGGCGCCGGTTGTTCGGCACCAGCAGCTGGTGGAGTTCCTCCTGATGCTGGAGCTGATGTGCTAGTAGAGTCGAATGTCCCATGAGCAAAGGGTGCTAGAGGAACTTTCGGCTCTGCATCTGATGACGCAGCTGGAGCCGCTTTATCAGACGCCACTGGCATTGCAGCAGGAGGTGCAGGTGCCGCGGCGACCGGTGCTGCAGGAGCAGCAGCCGGAGCAGATGCGGGATTTGTATTAATTATAGTGGTTCCATCAGAATTTGTTGTCACTGATCCTGGTGGGCCGTTATTAATGATTATTATACGGTCTTTGTCATCTGAGCTAGATGCAGCTGGTGCTGCAACTGGGACTGAGTGGCTGCTACTTGATCCCGAAGGCGTTAATACATGACCAAGTACAGCGCCACCTACGGCTCCAGCAAGTAAACCAGTACCTTTAATAAGCAAATGCAGTACTCAATAAAAAATGCAAAATGTTTAGAGAGTTGTTAATTGACTTACCAAAGCCAGGTCCTGATGATTTTTGAACGACAGTAGGTGAACCACCAGGGTAGAAAGTTGCTCCAGGTGGTAATTGTCCTGATGGGTAGAAGGTAGCACCGGCTGGTATGCTATTGGCAGCCGGATAGTATGATGGGCTAGCTGCAGGATAAGAAGCACCATGCGGTAGTCCTCCTTGATAGTAAGTTGCACCCGCTGGTAAGCCGCCTGGATGATAAGATGAACCAGCTGGTAATCCTGCAGGATGATAAGAGGCTCCAGGTGGTAGACCACTAGGGTGGTATGTGGCACCCGGTGGTAAATTACCTCCTGCTGGATAATAAGTTGCTCCCGCTGGCAATTGCTGTTGAGGATAGCCGGATTGAACGCCTTGCGTGTGAGATGCTTGTATTGGTGTGTGAACACCTCCAAAGCCAGCAGTTGAATTAGCTCTTGGTCTATAAGCAGTACCCGCATGATGAGTGCCACTACTAGTTCCAGTGCCAGAGGTGCCATAAGATCCACTTCCAACTGGTGCAGTACGTTGGCCACTACCAAATGGTTGTGCATTTGTTGCCGATTGATAAGACGGTGGAGCTGCATTGCTCGGTTTATAAGCCGGAGCTGGTTCGTGAATATTTGTTTTGGCTCCACCTACAGGATTCGTTGGTGAATATGCCGGTGGCGGTCCTTGTGATTTTGGTACATTCCATCCAATCGGCGGGGGGTTAGCTTCTGGTGCACTTGGTTTTGGTCGATTCGGTTGTGAATTATAACCTGAATAACTAAGTTTCGCTAAATCCGAGTGTGAATTCGAGGAATGTTGGAATGTTGGTTTTGTTACTGATACCGAACTAGATGTTGTTCGACGGCCACTGCTACTACCGCTACTGCTGCCACGATTACGGCTATATGTCCTTTTACATTCTGCTACTTGTCCAGTTGCTAGCAATAATGCTAACAACAAACCAATGTGCTGGATGTTATTTCCCATTCTAAGGGAGTTTGCTGAGTTTTTAGAAAACGTCCTTAATGTGAAAACTCTGTAAAAATAATTTATAAAATTGGAATGAGTTGAGCCATTTATTTTTAGTTGAATGCCTGTTTCCTAATAACTAAAATATGGAGGAGCAAATGTATGGGATATTTATAGCTCTTAATGAGTTATGTGGGACGCTTGCATGCGACCGAACTGTGGACAGCTATTTTTAACGATTTTGTTTCTCTTAATGCTTTCCATCAAATGATGTAAGCATGCACAGAAAATTTATTGGATGTAAATGATGTTAGAAGTATTGTAATTACATGGAACTGTTCTTGAGCAGAATGATTGATTCCCACCAAATGAGTAATAAGCACCATGCAATTAAGTATGGATGTTACCATGGAATGCCAAAGCATATCGCGGATCTTCATAAAAATACTCTTTAGGTCGTTATCATTTCACTCCAGTACACAAAGGCAATTAGGTCTTACGACAAAACGTTTCTCTTTTTTTGGTACTCATTTACATAAAACCTTCAACAGCCGACGTTTGGGGTTGTTTGTTTAGGAACAAATCGTGACAAGTGTGATTTGAACTCAACAAAATCTTAGTTAATGAATACAAACATGGTATGTAGTGATCACAAACGTTAGTAACTTTCAGATTTTAAGGGAACCTAGTAGAGTTTTTGGCTGCAAAAGAAGCGTTCTACGCTATCAAGAAAATAGTTTGCACACGAGAGTGTTATCCCACAAATTTATTTAATCAAAGTGTCATATAAATGTGAAAATGGTAAACGTGACTGAATATCGAGAGAAGAAACCAAATCGGAGTCATAATGGTTAGGAATATTCATCACAGTCGTGCTGCGCTAATTCCTTTACACATACAAGGCGTGTTCAAAGAGTAACGGCAATATTGCCATTTCGCGGGCTGGCTTAGTCCATATTACTTGTTGTGTATTGTCGTTTTTCCATGATGTTAACTATTACCAGAACCGTATACCTTCAACATATTTAAGTTGTTACTGGTATGATTCCGAACGATGATCTTATTCCTCAAACTTGTACAAAATTAAAAGACTATAAACAAATTAGTGTAGTAATCATCATCATCATCAGCACTACAACCGGGATCCGGTCTTGACGTTATTTAACAAGTCTGAGGCTTGTTAAATTTTCCATAATAATTTGTTTTTCCGGGCAAGGTTATTAGCCTTGCGCCAAGAATTCTTAGTAATCATAACACCCAAAAAGTGATACCAAATAGGTGTTACTGTGATATATAAATGCGATTTTGACAGCAAGAAATATCAGACACTGGTGAAACTGGTTAAACTGAGTTATCACAATCTTACAGAGTTGATCTTCCAATGCCTATTGTCCCTTCAATGGAAAACGTGTCAGTTGAAACTGGACACGTTTCAACCTCGTGTTTCTTTTTCTTTGGAAAACCCCAAACGTTTTCTTAATGTGCGTACAGTATTCAAAAGATTTAAAACAGTTTTATAATCCTCCACCACTTCGAAAAATCCAAAGCCTAAATCTAGGTCTAGAAACCGCCAACAGCAATTATAGTCTGTCTTATATTGAAAGCAGTACTTTTTTATAATACACACACACAAAAGGTAGATCGTAATATTCTGAAATGACAAAGTCCAGTACAGACGTAAAAAGGTGGGGAGAATAGGTAAAATGGATACCAGTGCACGCATTAGTGGTGGCCATTAAGTACATAAATGAGCGAGGAAGAGGTACATACGTCTGTTGCGTAACAGATTATTATAAAATCTTTAACAAATGAAAACGTTAAACCCTCGGTGGTTTTTGCTCGATTGAAGAAATCTCATCAGCAGTGAGTGGTAACGGCTATGGAAGTGTTCAATCCATTGTCACTGATACCACAATGTGCGAGAATCATGGTATCAAGGAAAAGTTGGTACAATCCCATAATGGCGAGAGCATAAATATGATTGTCACCTGTTCTTTCAAAAAGCCACATAGTCACTCCCAAACGCTTGTTAATTATCACATTACAGTTTCAAAGAAGTTCATGAAAGAAGCCAAAAGTGTGATGACTTTTGATCCCAATTGATTTTGATTCATTGTTATCAGGGAAAACTTGATACAATCAAACCATTGCGAAAGCGTAGATATAATTCTCGTTTGTCCCAACTAACTTGTTACAAATATCACATTGAAAATATAAAGAAGTTCATGGAAGCATCCAAAAAAAAGTGATGACCATTGACCGAAATGTTTGAGAGATTCATAGTTATCAGGGGAAAGTTGATACAATACAATCACATAATGACGAGAGCGTAGATATGATTTCCATCGGTCCCAAATACTACCACACAACTAACTTGTGTTAATTAATCATCACATTAAAAATATAAAGAAGTTCATGGAAAAGGCAAAAATAGTGATAACCAATGACTACAGCATTTGAGTTTCACAATTTTTAAACAAAAATTGGGTAAAACCCATAATAGTGACTGCTATCTATCATAGGTATATCTGTTGAACCGTAAATACGATTCTCACAACATGTTCTCTTAATAATGCGTAACAGCTGCTGAATATTTGTTGCATTAATTATCGCACGACGAATGAAAAGAATGTGATACAGAGAAGAGACCAACATATTAGTGACTATTGAGATTCGTATGTAGTATCAAAGGAACTTCCTGGTCAGAGACATAGTCTTTCAATACATGATAATTCTCGTCCTCGATTCTTGCGATTTGTTAATCGATTCTTGGGATTTGTTAACTGATTCACACTTCACTTTTAGGCACCGAATTCATTTCTAAGAAATAAGACTACCACTACTACTACTGTAGGAATCCGAAAGTTCATGACTTCACTAACTCGACTACGCCACCGTTCTTTGTACTATGCACCTGATCCAATTACTTCAAAGTCAACATTAAAATCCACATCACCCCCCATCTATATTTGACACCCTAATACTCTGTGGATGGCGCAAGGCTAATAACCTTGCCCGGAAAAAACAAATTATTATACACAATTTAACATGTCTCGGATATGGATCGGATAGCGGTGGAGAGACTTGCTAAATAAGGCCAAGACCGGATCCTGGTTGTAGTGCCGATGATGATGAATACTCTGTGGAATAAGACAAACGTCTTAATAAAAACTTAACTTTAAAAGGAATTCATTGAATGGGCGATATCATATTTTAATTGTCGACAATAAGAAATAAGACAAACGTATTAATAAAAACTTAACTTTGAAAGGAATTCATTGAATGGGCAATCTTTTAATTGTCAACAACAATTGACAGAATAGAAAGGAAGACTTTTGCTATTGATTCAGTTATTGCAACGCGATTTTACACGTATTTGAGGATACACGTTCACTGTATTAATGATTGGAAAATAGGACGCCTACTTTTTTGTGGTATAAATTAGCTGTAACAAATTACGGGAACTAATTAACTTCGATAATACCGCATAGTCAGCGGTTGAAGTAGAAAACTCCTTACCAACTCATCCAGTGTATACAATTTAGATACAAATACCATTAATTCTAAAAAATCCCGATGGTTTTCGAGGTTATGATTTTACAGTAGCCGTAATATCATTTACCTTTTTTTTTACTTTTTTTAAAAGCAATATATATTTATTGTAATAACCAACGGAAATTATTTAGCCGGCACAATATCGCAATACGTCATAAATACACGTACACACAATAGCAGTCTACGCACCAACTCATGCATTGAAACTGAGAGATATCTTTTAGCTCACTTAACATGTCAACAAAGATTATCTTTAAGGTATGACTATGAGATCCCTAACATCTGCAGCTTTAGGTATTTAAGTCCAGCGTGATCAGGGTTTCATGAAATCTAGTTCATAAAGGCATTTCTCAAAAATGATAAGATGGGTAGTTTTCCAATCCAATTTTAAAGAACTACCAACTAGGATTAGTTCCAATGTATTACTCATTCACTTATTAATGGACAAGGTGTGACGTATTTCACATACATTTAATGACACAACGATGAATCGTTGATTTAATATACGTCATTATATATAATTCAAATTCAATTTATACGAGTTTGGAAGATATGAAGTTCTGGAGAAATTCGCAATCAATTTTTTCTTTTTTACTTTGCCAAGAAAGGCGAACCTATAGCGCCTTGAGATGCTATTTTTTTTTCTCGACCGGGTCCATCAGCCAAGCTCTCAGAGATGCTCAAGGATTTCACCCAAGCATTTCACGAAGCCTATAGCTTGGGGTGGTATTTCACCGGGCGGCTGGGCTTTTGAACCCTACCTACCATTCATGATTCACTCTATAGAAGGTGATATACTGGAGTAGTTTCTTACCATTTATGATTCACTCTATAGAAGGTGGATATACTGGAGTAGTTTCTTACAATTTATGATTCACTCTATAGAAGGTGGATATACTGGAGTAGTTTCTTATATACCTTCAGCATTTTTAATTAATAAGAGTATCGAATAAAAAATGAAAAAAAAACTTTGTAGCCCATATATCAACACAGCATCCTACAATGTTGATCTAGATTCCACAACGTATCATTTTATATTACTATATATCACGTTGTGATACACATATGTCCAATCAAATATTTCAACAGTACAAATATCAGTAGGACATCTATGCCGTGATTACCTTGCCTTATCGCGTCATGCGAAAACTGAACATTAATTTGTTGTTAGTTTTTCTAAGCAGCTTCCAAATTTGCAGGGCGTAAATGTAGGGACATGGTAACTTAACACTAAAGCTACCGACATTTCATATATACCTATTTCTAACACTAGGGGTCAAATGACCCGCGTTTTAAAAATTTTCTATTTTAAGATTTATAGCATGTAACAACTCTTAGTCCAATTTAGCGTATGCATAAAACATTTTCAATTCCATCTTCTTAATTTATTAAATTGAAGGAAACATAAAAACCTTCAATTTGGAAATAAATAATGTATAAAGCTTATGTACGTTCACCGCACGGGTCACTCGACCCGCCCGTGGTAGGTTTAGTGTTAATTGATGGAATTAAAAATACATTCATGAAGGTACAGTGCATCCGGAATGGTTAATTTCTTCTAATATATGATGTAACGAAGATACACTGACGGTAAAACTAGTATCAGTAACAGTTGGATTAGTTGTTTACAGTTTGCGATATGACATAGCATTGAAGTCACCTCAAAATATGAAAACAAGTGAGAATGCTTTTAAAACGTTGCCAAGGAAATCTAGCATCCAACTGTTAACGAGAGAATAGATAAAGGAAGATCACGACCAGATTAGTATGTCTATAGACGTGGACAGGCCGACAATCGAAAAGGAAAGTTTCAGGCTACACAGCTGCTGTTGGTGCAACTTTGGCGCGTAGTCATTTTGGCACATTATATGTAAATTTCGAAGAAGGCACATTTAATAGCCAAATTTTGTGTGTACTGTAACCTAAGTCGAGCGAGCCATAATCCCTGAAATCAGTTCCATGGCAAAATATCACCATTCTATAGAGGTAAATTTAGTCAATTTATGACCTCACTTTACCACCCGAACGTAAGCACTTCTGAAACAATTTTTATCATCACTTTCGTATACCTCTACATCGCGATGTAGGGCTCCCTTCAAACTGTATTTAAAGTGTTTTCAAGCGACTTGGTATAAAAGGTCATATTGAAATTGTGATGAAACATCTGAAACACTTTCCATCTGATTTCTGAAATGACATTGTTGTTGAAAAGAAGTTAACTAAAATGTTTACAAAAAGAATATGACTGATTTTTAAACTACTGTGACTTCCTGAGGTTTCCTCAAAAGCTTTGTAAATGCAGAAGAAGAGCCTCAATGAATTGCGTAATTCTTCGATGTTGACTCTTCCTACCAGCAAAATATAAGCAAAATTCACCAAGCTTAGTGCAACTTATTAAAGTCACAGGTCATAGAAAATCACAAAATTAAAAGAAATTAAGAATCTACAGACGACAGCATAACTGATATTTTTAGGCTTTTATATCTGCTTTCTAGTGCCATATAAGTCCTTTATGAATTTGATCAGAAAAAAAAGAATCTCAAGATAGCATTCTTCATTTTTAGATATTTCTTAAAATTAAATTGAAAAAATGAAATAAAACTTACGTAGTGCCAAAATGTCTTGCAATTGGTCCGGGTGCTGAATTTGCCAGAAATTTTTCATGGATAAATATCCTATTAACAAGCTATTAATGTACTTTACAACTAAGAACACACCGTCCATGCTCATAAGTAGTGTACATATAGATTAAACCCCTTTAAGGTTTTTCAACTTAACTGTTGCTTGCACAGACAAAGTTTTAAAACATAAGAATGTTTTAGGTAAGACCAAATATAAGGAAATATAATTACGTTGATAAGTAGAAAAATATTACAAAAGGTTTTAAATACTTTAAAATATAGAGAAATATCACTGATTTCTACAATATAAGTTTCAAGTACTCCCAAATACAAGGAAATGGCATTGATGCTTACGTTGATAAATAGAAAAATATAACAAAAGTTTTAGGGACTTTAAAATATAGATAAGTTTCTGAAATATAAGAAGATTTAGGTACTCCCAAATATAAGGAAATACAACTAACGCTTTCTTAGATAATTTTTAAAAATATGAGGAAAGTTTTATGTACTCCCAAGTATAAAGACAGGTGATGCTGTAGCGATTCTAACAGATACACACAATTCACAAGCAAAAATAGTGAAGAACACCGAACGAAAAAATCGAATAAGAAAAATACATCAGAACCGTATACCAAGCGATAAATAAAAATAATTCACACCAGTGGAATATACTCGAGTTTGGAAATCAAATTCCAAACACGGTCAGTAGCCTGGTGTGTAACGCTTAGGTAAAATTTTTTTCGTGATTCGAGCTGTCATAGCGTCAGTTCGAATCACACGATCTTCTTCACTATTATTTCAAACGCTATAATGCTTTCGTGGATGATTTTCAAACATATGAGGAAAGTTTTGGGTACTCTCAAATATAAGGACAAGTGATGCTTACGTGGATAATTTTCCTTTTTGGAAAGAAGAGGAAAGTACTATAACCAGGAATATAAGGAATCATGGCTGATGATTACGTAGATGTATTTCTAAAAGAAAAGCTTTAATGAATGAATAAAAGAAAAGCTTTAAATACTACAAAATGTAAACAGTACATCTGGCGCTTGCGTCGATAAATTATTGCAGATAATTTTCAAAAATATGAGGAAAGTTTTAAGTACTCCCAAGACAGGTGATGCTTTGGTGGATAATTTTCAAAAATATGAGGAGAGTTTTGGGTACTCTCAAATATAAGGACAAGTGATGCTTCCGTGGATAATTTTCTAAAAAAGAGGAAAGTATAACTAGAAATATAAGGAATTACGGCTGATGATTACGTAGATGAGTTTCTAAAAGAAACGCTTTAATGAATGAATATAAGAAAAGCTTTAAGTACTGAAAATGTAAACAGGCTAATAACCTTGCCCGTAAAAATAAATTATTATGGAAAATTTAACAAGCCTCGAGACTTGCTAAATAAGGCCAAGACTGGATCGCGGTTGTGGTGCCGATGATGATGATGACAAGTGATGCACTTGGGTTATTTTCAAAAGTATAAGGAAAGTTTTAAGTACTCCCAAATATAAGGACAAGTGATGCTTTCGTGTATAATTTTTTAAAAAATGAGGAAAGATTTGGGTACTCCACAATACAAGGACAAGTGATGCTTACATAGATAATTTAAAAAAAACATAAGAGAAAAATATAATTAGATACATAAGGAATTACGTAGAGGAATTTCTAAAATAACAGAAAAGCTTTCAGTACAGCAAAATGTAAACAGTACATCTGGCGCTTACGCCGATAAATTATTGCAGATAATTTTCAAAAATATAGGGAAAGTTTTGGTTACTCCCAAATATAAGGAAATACAAGTGAGGCTTATTGGATAATTTTCAAAAATATAAGGAAAGTTTTAAGTACTCCCAAATATAAGGACAAGTGATGCTTTCGTGTATAATTGTTTAAAAAATGAGGGAAGTTTTGGGTACTCCAAAATACAAGGAGAAGTGATGCTTATGTGGATAATTTAAAAAAAAAAGAAGAGAAAAATATAATAAGGAACATAAGGAATTACGGCTGATGATTACGTAGATGAATTTCTAAAATAACAGAAAAGCTTTAGGTACTGCAAAATGTAAACAGTACATCTGGCGCTTGTGCCGATAAATTTCTGCTATATAGGAAAAGTTTTGATTACCTGTTTAACATAAAATATAGCTTCTTAGGAAAAGCCTTACAACACAAGCATTCTTTTACATAGAGAAAAATATCGGAAATGTATAAACTGAAGCAAGGTAACTCTTGTGTGCGCACCCAACTTGTTCCACATTGCCCGGATAATGTCAACATCATCATCCGCACTACAACCAGGATCCGGTATTGGCCTTATTTAAGAAGTCTGAGGCTTGTTAAATTTTCCATAATAATTTGTTTTTCTGGGCAAGGTTATTAGCCTTGCGCCAAACCCGGATAATGTAACCCCTGATTTATCTTACTTTCTGAGTTTGGATGGAAACGGAATCATTTCGAAAAATCTTTTATTATTTAAAAATTAATAAAAACGATCGCCTTTCTTAGCTACAGCTACCGAATTACTGTCTTATTATACTGACACACTTCTTGAAAAAATAAATTCCACACTGAATGTGAATTTGATTAGACAAACAGTATGTTTTATACGGGCGTGTTGTACGTTTTTGACAGCCTGAGTAAATTAGAACAACAATCTGTCATAAACCTATTCATTTTGGAAAGTTTCTCGCCAACAGAAGTTCTCCCAAAGTTAGTGAAAGTGTAAAAGTGAGCCTACAGTTGCACCATCAACAGCAACCAAACTTGGCAAATATAGTAAATTAAAGTGGTCGCACAACTGAATGTAGTCTAAAACTTGCAACTACCGAAGGAAATACTGAGAAGATACAAAATATAATTGCTCAGTTTGCAGAAGAATGGAATCATTGGAAATACATTTTTTTTTTATTAAATAAACATCAACAATAACTACTATACCTAAGCCATTTACGTCGTCCAACGCGCTATAACTTCTAGGAAAAAAGACAAATAGGTTCTCTCTAAATTGATCAACGTGGTATTAGTTTCTAAAAGAGTTAAATAATGGGAACACATACGTATAAGTCGAGATTTCAATGTTTATTCAAGTTTATAATATAAGTAAATATATGACATGGTTGGATACCGGTGAGCACATAAGGGTTAAGCCGTTGCAACGTGTGTAGATGTTTTTATTATAATATAAACCCGTGGATCAAATGCGCGTAACCTTAGTCTACTTAAAAAAATTACTTACGCTTAATAATAAATAACTAAATACTTTAACTTCAGAAGATTTCAAATTTAATGGCGATATAGGCAAAAGCTGGATAGGATACTTTAAGACCACTTATATATTTTATATATCATATTTATTTAACGATACTACAATGTAGTAGTAAGCCTGAAGGGCATAAAACATCACAAAGCAAACCTCCATTGGAATTAAAGCATTAAATTCTATTCAATAGTGTAGGGTTTTCCAATAGGGACTTGACAACTTTTTTTCGGTAGTAAATTTTTATAATTTGGTAGGTTGTTCGTTCGTGTACTTACCATGATGAAAATGTTTACTGAATAAATTGACAGTGGCAGTTCGATGATTAGTGAAAGTGTGCGTTCACAAATTAAATTCAAAGTTGTCAAGTCCCTATTGGAAATACTTGATATATGATTACGTACTCTTAACTCTATTCTATTCAATAGTATATGAGTACGTACTCTAAACTCTATTCAGTAGTATATGAGTACATACTCTAAACTCTATTCAGTAGTATATGAGTACGAACTCTAAACTCTATTCAATAGTATATGAGTACGTACTCTAAACTCTACTCTCTTTCGGGACCAATATAGCAAAACCCCCTGCATACTCGCTTTGATATATCGCATACTTTTCGTAAATATTATTCTAAGGCTAATGAGACTTGTATTAAAAACATACATTTCTAAACCGTCTGCAAAAAGCTAAATCCATAGAATTCGACAAGATATCCTAACAAAATACTACAAGTCTTCATAGTATGTGGGGAATATATTTCAAACTACTGAAACCAGACCGTAGAGTTTAACCGCTGTGGAATTGTGTAACTAAGTGCTGTATTTGAATGTCTGTGCTTCTTCGCCTGCTTCATATTAAACATGAACCGCACATTCAAGGAGTTTTATAACTTCTAAATAATCTCTAGAAGGCTAAATCCGTAGGACTCGACATGATATACTTACAAAACACTGCAAACATTGATGGCATGCAGTGGCTCCACTTCGGAACGTGGAGTTTAACCACCGTGGATGTTTTAACAAAATGCAAGCTGTTATTTTCCTGTTTCATACAAAACGTAGACCACACGTTTAAGAAGTTTCATAACTTATAAATTATCTGCAACAGTATCGGCAAGATATCTATACAAAACCCTGCAAATCTTTATGGCACGTTAAGTTAACAATGTAAACTATTTTCATGTAGTTCCAGCAGTTTCATATTTTAGCGTTGAATGAGAATGTAAGTTCTTATTGTCCTGCTTAATATTATACTTCCCTACTATAGCTAAACGATCGTGCTCATACGAATGATAGGCAATTTAATGAAAATAATACTCCCCGTAGTTTTGCTATAACATGCTTAAACAACACGTACATCACAAAGGCATTACTCATTTTAGTTGCAATATACCTTAATGAAAGTGGTCTTTAATAAATAAGTTAAATTGATATATTGTCGCTAGTTGCATTCCCCTCAGATCTAGAAACTACGTAGAAAAACGGGCACTCAACTAAATTAATATTCGGTTGCCTACTGAAGCCTACAAGTTTTAAGTGGGGATTGTGCCCAATTGGAGTCACCTTTTTACTCTACGTACTGCTGCACACAGAACGAATGTTTTTTAAATCGATATATAAATGCTACACGTAATATTGTTAATTAGAATCGCCGTTATAGAAAGCTCGATTTTGTAAATCTAGTCACTTAGCAACTCATCATTCTGCGATTAACACTGGTGATATAAATTTCCGTCGAGGTTTCTGGGCTCGTTGGTAATCAACGATTCGAGAAAAAGCAATCTAAATGATTATTCACATAGCATACTGGATTTTCAGAATCTTGAAACATAGTGTTGGTGTCGGTTCCATCGCAGTTCACCACTACCCGATTTTGATTTTTGCAATACTGGCCTTCGATGATGTCATGGCCGACCACTCACTTTGCTGACGTTTTCATGCTTTGTGGTAATTAACTCAAGAACTTCACCGAATGTTTGCTTTTGTCCAAAGCGATATTGATTTGGTCAATTCAAGTCACTCGTTCAAGACCATTTATGTTCCCGATTTCAAATAAGAGGCACGAAAAAAGAAGAAAAAATGTGGAACACGGCAAACATTTTTAGAAATGCCATGAAATTTGTGTTTAAGCGATATAAAAATAATCGTTGGTCCGTTTATTGATTTTCTATTAACACGTTTAACCACCGGACTTTTTTATGCATTTGCAAAATGAAGGTGTTACTTGTTAGGTTTGAAACGTTAGTAATATACGCACAAGAAACTTCAATGACGCAATGTAATGGCAGATGCACTAGCTATACTTTACTATCTGATGCTTATTAACTACATTTATATTATATATATTACGTGTACATTATATTATATACTTTTCTTGTTGCTTTTGCAATGCAAATGAAGAAATCGCACTCCCAATCCTCTAAACAATATCCAACCACGACAATGATTCAAAGTGTACTGAATTGTGGAACTGGCTGTTACACATCTGGCACATTGAACAAATGGAATTCCTAAACAGACGCAAGCGCGAGAGAAGGCTCCATTGCACATGTACCTTTCTTTGTTGCACTAATGGTCCGAACTGGTTTTGTTTTTCTCAACTCAGACGCTACAGCATCACACTTGTACGTTCGAAATTATTTCTGATTGTGCGACGTCCGCGGAGTGTGTTCAGCGGCTCTGCCAGTGTCTCATTTCCAATTTGGTTATATACAACAGTGTTTCAATTTAATATGTTGCAGCTGGGTGAATTTTACCTCCAGTTTTCCTTGAATGTGCGTTGTACGGTTCGCTGCTTACAACAAAGATTATATTTCTTCGAACAAAAACCATGTTGTAATTTTAATTTCGTCAACGACTACCACCTACAAATTTCTTAATATCGGTTGACATGCTTTTTATTATAGATGAAAATAAGAAAACTATGCGGTATGAATACCTTTGTGTGTATCGCTACATTGATGGCTGTTTTGCATAGCCTCACATTTTAATGAAGAAAACGACATTCTTGAAGAGATGAAAATTTACGAAAAATCAGATTTTGGAACGTCGTAAAGAGTTCGAATCTGACTTAAACATTAGCATAACCATACACATTTGTCGAAAACTATGTCGTGAAGATGAATAAGTGGACGATGACGATGAGACCCATAATATTGCCACCAGATTTCCAGAAGCCAATCCATTCCTACCACTATATGACAATCCAAATTCCAACGTAAACAGTGATTTACGTTTAGCCACACTAAATAAACTTGGTGCCATTACCAAACGGAAGGAAAATCTGATGCCTAATAAACAATATTGTTACGTAAATTTAATTCGACGTTTATCGACTTTCTAGGTTCGATCTCTGGATTGTGAATAATCCAATAAAAACTCAAAAGTTTGTTCTTCTTACTTAATGGATTTATTATTTACACTTATTATTTTCCACACTTGTTATTTTCTACTATAATTAACACTCCGTATCACGCTGTCAGTTTTCTTACTTCCGCCCAATGTCTTTTTGTTCAACCACCAAATTCGAACTATCGCTGAGACAAAAATGGGTTGGCGAGAGGCCGACTTTAGGGAGACAAGGACAAATGTGTCCTTCATCTTGTCTCTGGCTTTTGGCCATCTTGCGGTAACCAGAATCACCCACATCCGTGAGGATGTTGGGCTCGGTCTCGAGATATATGAAAAGAAAGGAGGAAGGGGGGAGGTATCTAAGGATAGTGTGGACAGGGTTAGTTCAAGTGTTCTCTAACTACTTGGATGGGGGGATGGTTGTCTGATAATCTGCGCTTTGGTCGGTGTGTGTATGTGTGTGCTGTCTTGTACTGTATGTGCGTGTTTGTAGTGTCCAGCAGTAGACCCTATGGGATGGGTCCAGGAATCCTCTATTATAGAGGAGAATGTTGTTGGGAAGGGTGCTTTCTTCACTTTTGTACCGAAGAAGAAATTGTGGTAGTCTGATCCGAAGAGATCGAGAGAGAGAAGGGTCAAGAACGCAAGACTCCCGTACAAGTGGGTTCTCGCTGTTCTGAATGCTTCCGAGGTACTTATATGCTGATTTGTAGCAAGTACTCGCCGATAGGGATAATGAAGGCGCTTTCGTATAAGTGAGAGTTCGAGTAATGGCGACCGTCGGGCCTTCTAGTGTGGTTGGTGCATCTTCTGAGGAGTTTTCTTTCGAAAACTCGAAGTCTTGCCATTTGTGCCGAAGATTGGCGACCGTCAGGCCTTCTAAAGTGGTTGGTGCATCTTCTGAGGAGTTTTCTTTCGAAAACTCGAAGCCTTTCCATTTGGGCCGAAGATATGCAGGACCTTATCGGAAAGTCGTATGATATTCCAGATGGGATTAGCTGCTTATAGCAGAGAACCACTATCGCTGTGACGCCCTCTGGCCGTCTTATATGCGAGCTGATACTTGGGTGGAGGGTTCTGGAACTAGCTAGAAAATTGTCAATCTCCCTATGTCTTTTATCTCGTGCTAGATGTCGCGTTTATTACTTACATGCTATTCACGATTATTCACGAAGGTTCCATTCTAGTACCTTCGTGAAACTTCGATTGTAAGTTCGTCACACTGCCCTCCACTTAAGTCTGATCGTCCCGATCAGACACCACATTCCTTGATCCATATGAGGCCAGTCTCTCCAAATGGACGACTTTTATTTTACCTCATCTCTGCGTGTAGGATTGTATGCGATACATAACATCGTTCAATCGCGGTTTTGTAGCACGGTGCTTTTACCGTACCGATTCAATTATAGCGGCACAAATAAACGACAAATAAAAAACGAAACACGAGGAAGTAATGCTACGAAATGCTCCTTTATTAGTTTTAGTATTTAAATCAAAGCAGATAACACAAAACGCAACGAAAAATGCAACACAATACGCTAAGAAAGACTATGAAATAAATTTAATTTTTTAGCGATATAAAAACATAATTTCCTTGTGCTGCTTACGACACGAAAACACGTTTTAGCGAGACGATGAACGAAAAAGGAAGAAGGACATAAACATAAAAACATATTGCTTTTATAGCGTTTACATATTAAAGACAAAATGGCGGTGGAACGCAGTGGCAGCGAAACACTTTACAGGCTGTTAATAGATTTAATTCTGGCGCAAGACTAATGACCTTGCCCGGAAAAAACAAATCATTATGGAAAATTTAACAAGCCTCAGGACTTGCGAAATAAGGCCAAGACCGGTTCCCGGTTGTAGTGCCGATGATGATGAATATATTTAATATGGGATTTCATATTAAAGACAATATTGAAGAAAGTACTAGAAGAAATCCACGGAATACAATTTACAACAGTTAATGCATTGAAACAAATAAAAGAAAATCCTTAAATGTGTGTATTCTTCACTGAAACTAATTGTGGTAAAACTAAGCATACTGTTACACTAAGCATGCTGCGACAGTCGCTTTATGACTTTGTATGGCCCTTAGTTTAGTGTGAGGGCAGAACCCTCATTTATTTAGCTTAATGCAAGCTTTCATTAACTTAAATTAAATTAATATAAAAAGTCTTACAGACTATCTTAAAACTAGAGTAAGAAGGAGAAAAAAAGAAAAAAAACAGGAAGGTGAAGGTGACTGCGATGGGGGAGGTAGGAGGCTAGGGAGAAACGAGTGTATGTGAGGGTAGTAAATTCGGCATTTGTGAGACAGTGACAGTGCAGGGCATGTCTACGTACTGGTAGGGGGCGGGGTTGGTGAGCTGGGAGAAGAGGTTGAAATTGTGGGTGAGGCTGGGGGAACTATTTTGAGGGTAGGGGGGGAGAGGTAGGATTGCAAGGTAGAGGGAATTATTGGGGGGGGGGGGGGGGCGGATTTAGGACGGGTTTACTCTGAGACGTCGTTTAAGAATGGTGATGGAGATGTTGAAATCGAAGGAGGTGGGGAAAGAGTTGGCATGTCGTAGCATACGCGAGATGGGTTCGTTAACGCCGTAAGAAGTGTGATGAGCAGGCACGTAAAACAGTCGTGGGTTACGTACGTTACGGGGGTTTGTATGCAATGTTAAAGTGGAGAGCAAGCTTGGGCAATTGATTGAGCCAGACAGAAGGCGATGGACAAAGATGATGTCGGCATGGATTCTGCGCTCTTCAAGTGTGTTTAGATTGGTTAGAGGGAGCCGGCTTGTGTATGGTGGTAGGATCAGCGGATTTTCCCAGTTTAGTCCGCGGGGAGCAAAGCGCAAGAAACGACGTTGAACGCCCTCAATCCTGCGAATGTGAGTCACTTGATACGGGGACCAGACCTGACTAGCGTATTCGAGTAGTGGCCGGACAAGAAATGTGTAGAGTGATCGGGTGACATAGGGATTGAGGAATTCCTTCGACCAGCGTTTGACAAACCCAAGGGCGTCGTTGGCCTTGGGGATTATGTAATCAATATGTGCGGTAAATTTGAGCCCCCTGTCGCATAGGGCGCCCAGATCGCGAATCAATTCAACCGATGTTATTGGTTGATTCAGTAAGAGATAGGAGTGTGGGTGAGTGGGTGAGTGGGGGAACTCTTCCGAGAAAAGGTGATTGTGACATTGGCGATATTTATTTCTAGACAATTATTTTGGCACCAAGTCGAGAAGCTGTCAAGATCCGCTTGGAGAAGTGAGGAGTCCAGGGGAGAGCGGATTGTCTTAAACATTTTGGAATCATCCGCGTAAAGCGAGATGAAGGAGTGATTAATGCAGGAGCCTATGTCGTTTATGGTTAGGATAAATAGGAGTGGGCCGAAGTGACTGCCCTGGGGGACACCTGAGGTTGAGAAAAAAGGATCGGAGAGGGTGGATCTAAATCGCACGCGGCAGGTTCGATAACTAAGATAGGATGAGACCCGCTTAATCAGCAGGGGTTCGAAACCGAGGGAGGATAGCTTGAAGAGAATGAGGTTATGGGAGATTTTGTCGAAGGCCTTGCTAAAGTCGGTAGCGACTACGTCGACCTCATCGCCGTTTTCTAGGGCAAGGAGTGTGTGGGTGTGAATTCGACAAGGTTAGTAGTAATGGACCTGCCTGAGAGAAAGCCGTGCTGGTTCGGAGAGATGATGGGTGCGCAGCGAAAACTTAACGCCTCATTCGGCCTTCGAACAGTTTAGGAATGTGCGAAAACTTGGCAATGGGACGATAGTTGGATATATCGTTTTTTTTTCCTTTTTATGTATGGGATTTCCAAAAGTTAGGGAATAGGCCTTGAGCAAGGGATAGATTGAAAATTGACGCGAGCGGGAGAGAGAGAGAAGAGGAACATTTTTTTAAGAGGATCGCAGGGAGTCCGTCTGGGTCGGGACTGAAATCGTCTTTCGGTTCTTCAAGTTTCTTTGTAACTTGGTGTTGTTGTTTGCGTAGAGGGATGAGAGGGCCGAGGGAGATTTCAGACCTGCCGGTAAAGTGGGAGGGGTTAGGCTCGAACGAGTCGTCCGTGAAGGATAGTTTGAAGAAGGACGCGAAACGATATTTGGAGTTTTGGAGACATACCCTTTTCCCCGTTGCGGATTGTACAGCAACAGTAAGTCGCCTTCTTGAAATCCATCAGAATTCATAGCTCGGTCATATCGATCCTTCATTTTATTGCTCATCGACTGTATTCGCTGCCTCACATGTTGGTGTATGTCATCCATTTCGAACTGAAGCATATTTCCCAGTAGCTGCCTTCAGTTTCAGTAAGTTCGTTGTTTCTTCCAAATTTTAGATCTGATGGTAGTCTCAATTCTGTGCCAAAAATAATCCTCGCAGGTGAATGGCCGGTAGTGTCATGGACTGCTTATCGGTAAGCCAACAAAAACATTTGAATGTGCTTGTCCCAATTGCGCTGACATTTGTCTACTACTTTTCGCTAATATTCTTCTAATGTGCGGTTAAACCTTTCTACTATGCCATCCGATTGTGGATGTAAAGCCGTTGTTCGAGTCTTCTTGATACCCAACAGTGAGCACATTTCTCGAAATATAGCGGACTCAAAGTTCCTCCCTTGATCTGAATGCAACTCAATTGTTATACCAAATCACGTGACCCAATTCTGCACAAAAGCTTCGGCCACAGTTTTAACCTGCTGATTTGGTATAGCGTATACTTCTGGTCACTTACTGAAGTAGTCCATAATCACTAACACATAATAGTACGCTTGTTTCCTCCTTTTCGAGTGCTCGGCCGATTGGTGCATCTGCGTCGCATCAGCTGAGATGCAGACAGATTGACTCTCCGAATCAGGATCTAGATAGGGTCCTGCAGTGGGGAAGGGCCAATCTCGTCGACTTCAATGCAGCGAAGACACAATACACAACATTCACAAAGAAAAGTGGATCATCGGTTCTACAGCTGGTGACGAATGGTTGGGGAAAGCTTGAAATTGCTCTGCGTCACGGTCTGTGGGAATGTATCATGGCATAAACACGTGTCGAGTATCGCCAGGTCAGCCTCAAGAAAACTGAGCTATCTTTTTAGAGCCAAGAAATATTTTACTCCGGCCCAACTTCTTTTCCGATATAAATCCCAAATTAGACCCGCGCTCGAATATTGCTCTCATGTTTGGAGCTCGGCTCCTAAACATACCCTCGATCTACTTGAGAGCATACAGAGACGAGCGATCCGCCTGATCGGGGACTCGGCGCTGACGTCGGGACTACAGCCGCTATCACATCGAAGGTGCGTAGCCGACCTCTGTCTGTTTTACAGATATAATCACGGGTACTATTCTTCGAAGATTCGTGATATTGTTCCACGCAATTCGTCTTATATGCGCTCCACAAGACAATCCGACGGATCGCACCCGTTTGTGGTTCATCTCCCGACGGCGCGAACATCCCCGCATCAGAACTCGTTCCTCTACAGAGCGTGGGAGCTGTGCAACTCCCTTCCCACGCGAGTGTTCCCGGAGCGTTACAACCTGCAACTGTTCAAAAAGAACTGCAACAGTTATTTGATGGCATCTCGGGGCGCCCACTCGGCGGTATAGGTTCGCCTCTCCCGAGAGAAGTCTATTAAAAATAAAAAAAAAAATAAAAAAAAAAAACATATTTGTTCCCGGAGCCACTAGTGGGAAATGGACCAGCTACATCCATTGCAACGCGTTCAAATGATGCTCCTGTGTTGTACTGCTGCAATCTTCCTCTGCTTCTATCTTTCGGACCCTTAGCTGCCATGCATTGCGCGCAGTTTTTAATCCATTCAGCAACTGATTCTTGACAATTCACCCGGTAAAGCCGTTGTTGAATCTTTTCCAGAGTTGTCATAACACCCAAATGCCCTCCACTTGGTCCATTGTGAAACTCTTCTAACACGGCTGTTATTCTACACTTTGGTAAGACAATCAAATCATCGATGTGTTTACCATCCTTGCTTTCCCATGAACGATGCAGTACTCCGCTTATCAATTTCAAGCTATTCCATTGCACCCAATACCGCTTGGCCAATGGGCTTTCTGTCTTTTACCCATTTCTTTCGCTTTAATGACCTTAACCAAGTCTGAATCCTCCAGTTGGCTTTTCCTTAAAGCGCTGGATTCCCATTCATCGTCAGGTTGCAGATTTGTTAATCGGATGTCGACTATACCTTCGCATCTCTCAGCCTTAGAGCAATGCTTACACTCCAATGCACATGGGCGTCGAGATAGTGCATCGGCATTTCCATGTGGTCCACCTTGCCGAAGCGGTATTTCACAATCATAATTCTGCAACCTTTCTATACACCGCGCAATCTGCCCTTCCGGATTTTTAAACTGGAGTAACCATCTGAGTGCTGCATGATCTGTCCTCAGAAGGAAGTGCTGTCTATACAGGTATTTGTGAAAATGTTTCACACATTCGACGACTGCCAAGACTTCCCCCCTTGTAACGCAATAGTTCCTTTCCGGCTTTCCAAGAACTCTGCTATAGTACCCAATTACTTTTTCCTGACCATCAATGATCTGTGAGAGTACCCCTCCTATTTCATGTGCACTAGCATTTGTGTCAAGAATGCACTTTTCGCCAGGAACTGGATAGGCCAAAATTGGAGCTGTACGAAGCAATTCCTTCAACTGCTGAAAGGCATTTTCTTCCCTCCTCTTCCCACACAAATTTGCAATTTTTCTTCGTCAAATTGTGTAAGCTTCGTGCAACATTGGCAAAACCGGGTACAAAGCGTCGGTAATACGCACAGAGACCAAGGAAGCTTCGCTCTTCATGAATATTTTTGGGTCGAGGCCAATCTCTTATCGATTTTATTTTGTCTTCAATTGTCTGAATTCCTCCAGTAGTGATTTTGTGGCCCAAATAAGTTACTTCGGTTTTAAATAAACTACATTTCTTTGGGTTCAACCGTAATTCAGCAGAAGCAATTCATCGAAAGACCCTCTAAATTTTTCAGGTGGTCATTGAAACTATTGCCCATGACAATGATGTCATCAAGATACACCAAACACCTTTTCTAGTGAAGCCCTTTTAACACGTGTTCCATTAAGCGCTGAAAAGTTGCTGGAGCGTTGCATAATCGGAATGGCATCACAGAGAACTGCCACAATCCATCTCCGATGCTAAAAGCAGTTTTCTCGTGGTTGCATTTCTCCACCTCCACTTGCCAACAACCACTTTGTAAATCCAGCGTTGAAAAACATTTCACACCGGATAATGTGTCCAAGGTGTCGTCTATTCGTAGCAGTGGGTAGCTGTCCTTTTTAGTACATCGTTCAGCTTCCGATAGTCAACGCAAAACCGGGTGCTTCCATCTTTCTTTTACACTAACACGACCGGTGAACTTCATGGGCTTCATTTTATTCTTTCTGGCCCGCTTTTTTCCCTTCTCTCGGGAGAGGTGGACTTATAGCGCCTAGTGGATGCCCAGAGATGCCTCCAAATAACTGCTGCAGTTCTTATTGAACAGTTGCAGGTTGTAACACTCCGGGAACACATGCGTGGGAAGGGAATTCCACAGCTTCCCCGCTCTGTAGCGGAACGGGCTCTGAGATGCAGGGATGTTCGCGCCGCGGGAGATGAACCGTAAATTGGTGGGATCTGTCGGATTGCCTCGTGGGGTGCATATAAACCGAATTGCGCGAAATAATGCCACGAATCTCCGAAGAACAGTACCCGTGATAATATCTGTGAGGTCGGCTACGCGCTACCCGATCAGGCCGATCGCTCGTCTTTGTATGCACTCAAGTAGGTCAAGGGTATGTTTAGGAGCAGAGCTCCAAACATGAGAGCCATATTCGAGCACGGGTCTATTTTGAGATTTATACAGAAGAAGAAGTTGCCGGAGTAAAATATTTCTTGGCTCTAAAAAAATGATTCAGATTTCCAGAGGCGGACTTGGCGAAGTTCGACACGTGTTTATGTCACGATACACTCCCACAGACCGTGATGCCGAGCAATTTCAAGCTTTCCCCAGAGTCGAGGGTCTGGCCATGCATCATCAGGTGTGGAACCGATGATCTACTTTGCCTTGTGAATGTTGTATATTGTGTCTTCGTTGCATTGAAGTCAATGAGATTGGCCTTTCCCCATTGCATGACCTTATCCAGATCCCGATTCAGAGAGTCAATTTGTCTACATCTCAGCTGATGCGACGCTGATGTACTAATCGGCCGATCACTCGAAAAGGAAGAAACAAGCGTACTATCGTCCGCAAAACTGAACACTTTGTTATCCGTTGACTCCAACAAATCATTCATGTGAAGCATTGTTATCCGTTGACTCCAACAAATCGTTCATGTGAAGCAAAAACAAGGTTGGAGCCAAAACAGAAACTTGAGGCACATCCGAATTAACAGGATATAGATCCGGACACTCGCGGTCCATAAGAACCCGGATCGATCGATTTTCAAGGAAGCTTTTCGTTCAGTCGCAAAGCTGCTGGGAAAGTCCATATGAACGAAGTTTGCTCAGCAATGCCCCGTGCCAGACGCGGTCAAAAGCCTTGGAGATATCCAATGCGACCACACTTGACTCATGATGTCCCTCAATCGCAGATGTCCATATATCGGTTATTAGGGTCAAAAGGTCTCCCGTGGACCGCCTGCCATGGAATCCGTATTGACGATCATTCAGAAGTCCGTTGCACTTCAAATACTTAATTAACTCGGCGTTGAGGACCTTTTCCATCCCCTTAAATAACATAGACAGTAATGCTATCGGTCGGTAATTTTGTGGGAGACACTTCTTTCCTCTCTTTGGGATTAGGTGTACTCGAGCGATTTTCCAGCAGGTAGGAAAGGTCCTCCGTGCATAAGATAAGCGGAAGAGTCTGCCAAGAACCAGCGATAGTTCTGCAGCGCAGTTCTTAAGAACTATTGTTGGTATTCCGTCCGGGCCGGTTGCCTTTCTACAGTCCAGTCCACGTAGAATGCGTTGAATAGTATGCGGGCGAAACATCACATCCCACATCGAAGACCGTACCAGCGCGATCACAGGTGGCTCCAAAAGGCCGGCATCGAAGTTTAAAGAGTTTAAATATCTGGAAACGCACTGACCTCTAGTAACAAAAAATCAAAGAAAATCAACAAATGGCTGCATTCCGTGGACAGTGATATGAGCTGCCACATATCCTTCTAACGTTTTTAAACGTTGTAGTCCTTGTGAATACCCTTCAGTTTGTCTTCAAATTGTATGACTGTCTATGCATTCCAAATCACCGTCAGCAAAAAAAAAGCATCAAAACAGCCACTTTAACTCCTTTTTTTTAAGAAGAGGAAGACGAGAAGATACAACAAGACAAGGCCAAGCGTCAGACCTTAAATTAAAGATGCGTATTTATGTAATAAAAATGCGTTGGAAAAAAAAGTAGATATCGAATATCATATTGCCAAATACTGAATACCTTCCTCAATTTCGCAAACATTTACATTTCATTTCCAATTGAGCGATTAGTCCTTTATCCTCGTGAAGAAGAAATGTTCTTCGCTGACTTTATTTTAGTACGAAAAAAATTTGCTTGCAAAATATATATTTAAAAAAAAATGTTTGTGTATACATGGTATGTAATTTGTTTAACACCTTCCAATACAATTATTTAATCTCTTCCTTATTGTCCTTTCCCTGCAGCGCATGGACCTTGGTGAATGTCCTAAAGTTCACGATTTGGCCTTCCGGGCTGATTACGAAAATGCTGCAAAGAATCGCGATTATTATTATGACATCGAAGTAAGTTTCATTGTGATTTCAGTTATTCTTCAAATTTTTGATTTACTGTTTTTTAGGCAATGGAACATTTGCAAGCCTTCATTGCAGATTGCGATAGACGCACTGAATCAGCAAAGAAACGTCTAGCTGAGACTCAAGAAGAACTAACAGCGGAAGTTGCCGAAAAGGCAAATGCAGTACATGCCTTAGCAGAGGAGATTGGTAAGAAACTTGCAAAAGCTGAAGCCTTGGGCGAAGCTGGCGAAGTCGAAGAGAGCATCTCTCTAATGAAGGAGATTGATGATTTGCGCGCTAGAAAAGTCAAAGCTGAGCATGAGTATAGAACTTCAATGCCAGCTTCAACATACCAACAACAGAAACTTCGAGTTTGTGAAGTGTGTTCAGCATATCTAGGAATACACGATAATGATATTCGCTTAGCTGATCACTTTGGTGGTAAACTACATTTAGGTTTCATGGCTATACGGGAAAAACTTGCTGAACTGGAAAAGACAGCTGGACCACGTAAAGCGGATTTAAGGCGCACAGGCAAATACCATGATCGTGATGACGATAAACAAAAATCGCGATATTTTGTCGGAGGACGAGAACTAGATAGAAGATCTCGAGTCCACCGTTCTCGCAGTCGAGATCGAAAACATAAATCTGGCAGACGATCACCAAAGTCACGCAGCCGAAGTCGTAGTCGTGGCCGTAGCAGTGCTCATCACAACAGTCGCAGGAGGTCTCCTTCTAGAGATCGGTATCGCCGTTAAAATCGTTACCCTTAATCATATATACGTAATCGCTTATTCGTTAACGGATATGGCCCCATGTTTACTTTCAGTTTTTGTTTTAAAAATTGTGCATTAGATTTACAATATGATTACTTCTACTATTTTAATTCGAACCTAAGTTTGTGGAAGATATCAATATCGTTTGATTGGTTCTGATTTCAAATATATGGGTATGTATAATCATTAACAATGATAGAGGTAGGATTTCATCCCATCCTCTTGAAGTCGATTAAGTAGTGGATTCAATAAAATTTATATCAATTAAATATATATTTGTTTGAAAATAAACTAAATAAAGCCAGAATGAATATATGTGCTTAAATTTGTGTTATGTCCGTTTTAAGTTTTCTGGACAAATCAAATACTACAAAAATAAAGATTTTTTTTTTGTTTTCACAATTTTAAAAGGGGATATCTCCATCGACTTTGATTTCGGAAACATTCTGTGTGTGTCTTTCAACACGCAAATGTACTAGCCACGAATAATTTATGAAGAGTGAACTGGAATTTTATACAATTATTTACTTATATAATGTATATGAGGCGAAATAAGAAAAACTCTAATTTCTTAACTATCTGTAGTTCAGTTGTCTAAACAATTTTTGTGACTTCTGGGGGAAGGACTGCATCTGCCTCGACATCTCTTAGCGTTCAGCATGAAATCTCTTGGAGCTGTAGCGATCCTAAATCGCTACTCCCATCCAAATCCCCAATATTATCATAATCATAATCCAAATCCTCAATTTCCTATTACCTTACATTTAAATTCCATATTGAGTCACATGAAGAACGAATTAAACCAAAAGTCAATTCGTCGTACATTGACTCAATTCCCAAAATCCTGACATCATGGAATGCTTAATTCAAAACCTATCCAACCAAACCTCTAACAAATTCCCAGAACACAACTCCAATTGAAGCACACAAAGTCTTGTATGTGCTTCTGGGAATTTTGACAATAAAATTAGTGACAATTCTCAACTAAGAAAACTATAAAAGGGCAGTAATTTTCAATTTCGAGATGAGTAGATCTCCGGAGGCCGAACCGCTGGCAAATTAAAATATAAAATTAATAATCAATCTAAAGCAAAGAGAACGCCGGCCGAACGACCAAAAACAGATTTACATCTTGTACCTTTGTCAACGTTAAAATTAACAAATAAAATCGGACCTAATCCAAAGCAAAAAGCAACGAGTTTCTCTCCACTTGCGGGGCGATACACCCCCGCCTGATTGGACAAAAGAAAGCTTACCAGAAGACGGTCCCACCCAATGTGCGAAGCGGCTAACGGCCCCCCTTGTCCAGAAGATTACAAGGAGATCCAGAAGACGTCCACCCCAGTAGGTAAGCCATATATACCCGTTTATATTACCCCCCCCCCCCCCCCCCCCCCCCCCCCCCGCAGACATAACGGTGGTCCCTCAACAAAATGGCGCAGCCGGTAGGATTTAGGTAAGGCCACAGAGCGGACGGTTCTGGTAAGAGCCAATAAATCCTAAATCCTACGAACCTACCAAAGAGATTCATACATCACCAACAAAAAACAAAAAAACAAAAAGAAGAAACATTGTCAAAGACATCAATCCGAGGATTAAATGTGAGGATAATAAACCATCGACAAAACTACACGGGATTGGACCTAGACTAACTTTGGAGTTTATAAAAATCAAAGAGGGCTTATTGATAGGAGAAGTTCTATACCACAATACGATCCAGAAAACTGAATAAGAGATTGCGGAGATAAGAAGAAAAATCAAGAAGTAACACAAGCAGAAGGAGTACAACAAAAAAAAAACCCAAAAATAAGTGAAGAAAAGAAGAAACAGTTCCAAAAAACAACAACGCCAACAAAACAGCAGTTCCAACGAAGCAGCCAATGGACTACAGCGGCAGCAGAAGCAGAACAATAGAGAGCATCTAAAATAAGTGAACATTTTTGTTATTTTTTCTTTTACTAATAATTTCATAAAGACATTTTTTTATATATAATCTATAATCTAAGCTCATCCCAAAAATATTATTTTAAAACTCAAACAAACCAGTCCTTAAAACTCTGTCCTGTCTATATTTGTGCATATTGTGTGATCGTCAATCTTCGGGAAGCACCCCTTAACACATTTATTGTAAAACACCTTTGGAGTAGTGCTTGTCCTCGTCCCAAAAACATTCCCTTATTATTCCCCTCCTTTTGCAACTGTACTAACCTATCTTCTGGATCTGTAGACTGTTATTCCACTTCCCACTTTAACTCAAGTCAAGTCTGTTTATTCTAAAATATGGCCGTGAATTACACAAAGATCGCGAAGCTGTCAGCACAGCTAATACCCATCTTCTCCGGGGAATTAAATCCACACATAGGTATAGAATTAGAAACATTTTTGGATTGTTGTAAGAGGGTCATAAACTACCTCAGGACCGAGGAACACGGGGCTTTTCTACAAATATTCCCTACTAGGCTGAGGAGAGAAGCTTCTGCCCTATTCGCGTCCACTCCGTTCGCAACGTTTCAGGAAGCCGAGGATTTGTTAAGAAAAGTTTATTTACCAACAGAAAACTATCAGGATCTGGTAAATAAGCTTTTAGCTATTCGACAAAACCCGGCAGAAGCACTTATCCTATTTCAGTTACGACTGAAGAAGTCATTAAGGGAATGTAGGAAAGCCGCGGAGTTAAAATACGGTCCCATACTGTCCGAGGCGGTAAAGACACAACTAGATGACTTCGCTAAAAGCATCTACATGAAGGGGTTGATAAATCCATACCACCGGCAATCTTTAGTATTAATGGGCGATGCACCGATGGAAACGTTAATGGAAAAAACATTGGAGTTGGAACAAATCCAACAACCTCAGCTGCCATTAATCCCTCCACAGGTTTCACTTAAACCTCCTCCATCTTATTCACCAATAGCACCTCCAATTCCCTATAAACCGATTTTAGATACGCAAATGGATCAGTCTATGGCACAAATAATGCCCAATACCCCAGATGTGGAAATAATACCACACATACAACTAACAGCACAGGGAATTCCACAACTAAAAGCGCAAATACCGCCAGCTGGCCAACCATACAGGGGAACCAAAGAATTAATGAAACCAGACCCCCTCAGCATACCCCCGATACATGCAGACTCTCTCAGCAGGATAACCTGCAGTTACTGCAACAAAAGGGGGCATGCCTATGAGGATTGTGTGAAAAGGAAGAACACACCCTTTTGCACACACAGCCTGCAATTAAATCACGATATCCGTGATTGCCGGCAATTAAGGGAGGTAAAAAGAGTTCTGCACATAAGACAGACTTGCGACTTCTGTGGCCAACAAGGACACAATCTAGAATCCTGTCAGCAAAAGCTGAAATGGGAGTCGCAAATCCAATGTCAACCTGTAAAGAACTCCTCTACTTCTAAACAAAGAAGGCAAAAACCCCAGGTGGTAAAAAGGAGCTACGATATCAGGACCCTACGCGCACTAATAACCAGCGTCCCAACAGTCCAACTACCTATAGATGTAGGTGTTAACAAAAACACAACACTAGTAGTGGACACCGGCGCTGAAATCAGTCTGATCAGCCAAAACTGCCTTAGCAAAACAGACTCCAGAATAAATCGGCAAGAAGCTTGCACTTTAGAGACGCCATTCGGAAGCATTAGGGCCTTGGGAACCTGCAGTGTCAATTTCCAATTAAAAGGTAAGCCCAAACTCCCATGCACATTCCAAGTAGTGAGCAATATGCCCGATCTTCCAGAAGACGGCCTACTGGGAAATGACTTCCTGTCAAGGAACTGCAATGTGGAGGGCCCCAAACAACGCGTCACTTTTCCTCGCACGAAAAGAAACCCTAGCGTATATATGCCAATAAAATTCTCACACCTCGAGAAAAAGGCGCCTGCAAATAAATACGCCAAAGGAAAATAGGAGCAAGCCCAAGGTAAGCGCAAAATCTACAGATTAAAAAAGAATCCCAAGGAACCAAGTAATAACACCAAAAATATAAACCAAATAACTGACACTCCGTCAGCTAATCCGAAATACTCGTGTCCCAGCTCCTCTCAAAACCCAAACCTATTACAAAAGCCCACAACGCCTGAAAAAATAATAAATCTCAATGAGATCGCGGAAATACCCAGGGTTTATCATAATTCCCCTTCCGGTGAACATCTGAGCATCACCAAGTCGTATAATAAAATACGACAAAGATACTGGTGGCCGTCTATGCTCTCCGACATCCGGAAATATAAAAGGCAATGCAAGGAATGCCGTTCTTCAAAGGCAACCGCATGCCCCGGAATTAAAACAAAACCGCAATTGTTTCAAGTGGGAAACATGGTATTGGTAGGGCATAAAAACCGCAAGGGCAAAGAAATACCCATCTGGAAGGGCCCTTTCCTCATTACAGGAGTAACTGGGCCGAACAACACGACTATCAAAATTCGCCAAAAATCAGTAAAGATAAACAATAGGAAACTAAAACCATATTCCAAGACCGATTAGTTCTGACTCTTCACCCTAGTCCCAAACTCCCTCCCACCATTAAGCCTTACACATTTACTATCCCCAGGGTGTATAATAGTCCAATAATTAATCACTTAAGAACATCCCAAAATACACAATATGGACAGAAATAACAGACGACACAAAAATTGTCAAAAAATAAAAACTAATAAATATTATACAAAAGGATATTAAAACAAATGTAATGAAATACAAGAAAAAAAAGGAAGCACATACAAATAAAACAAAACAAACATTGACCCTCAACGAGGAAGACAATTTATAAACAATAAACAAAATTATAAATAACTATTTCAAAAAATATATGTAAACCCTAATTAAGACTTAATTTAAAAACATGAAAAAAACTAAAGAATAAATAAAACCATATAATACATAAATAAAACTAATACAGATATATGAAAATAGTTAAGTACGAAAAGAATTCATAAACATCAACCCTCAATAAGGAAGACAGTTTATAAACCAATTGTAAAAAGAAGAAAAGTAGCTGAACAAAATTATTGGCAAATCCAAAACATTTAGCCAATTATTGTCATTAACTTTTGTATTAATATTAATCATTAACTTTAATTTTTTAGCAATAACAAATCTACTTTTAAATTTACTGAAAAACAGTAAAACACAAAAAATACATTACCTAGATAAATAATAACAAAAAATGTACATAGCAGATAAATAATATCCTTCATCATTAACAAAATATTACTATCATTATCATCACTATTGTTAAAAATAAATACCAGAATAAGCAAAATTACTAATACAAAACAAAACAAAAATGCTACGAGCTATTAAACGCTACAATCTAAACACAAATAAATTAATGTTAATTCAATAAACCCAATAATCACATCTTGCTAAAATAGACACAGCTACAACAAAATTTAAACTATTAATGTTCAAATACCAACCACACTGGAACAAATGTAAACTATCGCGAAATTGAAATGCCACCGCCCTTTGTTTTTCACCCATTCTAGAAAATTAATCTCCTCCAGATTAATTTTCTTCTCTAAAGGGGGGGGGATGTAGCGATCCTAAATTGCTACTCCCATCCAAATCCCCAATATTATCATAATCATAATCCAAATCCTCAATTTCCTATTACCTTACATTTAAATTCCATATTGAGTCACATGAAGAACGAATTAAACCAAAAGTCAATTCGTCTTACATTGACTCAATTCCCAAAATCCTGACATCATGGAATGCTTAATTCAAAACGCATTTCATGATTCCCCTTCCCAGAACCTATCCAACCAAACCTCTAACAAATTCCCAGAACACAACTCCAATTGAAGCGCACAAAGTCTTGTATGTGCTTCTGGGAATTTTGACAATAAAATAGTTGACAATTCTCAACTAAGAAAACTATAAAAGGGCAGTAATTTTCAATTTCGAGATGAGTAGATCTCCGGAGGCCGAACCGCTGGCAAATTAAAATATAAAATTAATAATCAATCAAAAGCAAAGAGAACGCCGGTCGAACGACCAAAAACAGATTTACATCTTGTACCTTTGTCAATGTTAAAAGTAAACAAATAAAATCGGACCTAATCCAAAGCAAAGAGCAACGAGTTTCTCTCCACTTGCGGGGCGATACACCCCCGCCTGATTGGACAAAAGAAAGCTTACCAGAAGACGGCCCCACCCAATGTGCGAAGCGGCAAACGGCCCCCCTTGTCCAGAAGATTACAAGGAGATCCAGAAGACGTCCACCCCAGTAGGTAAGCCATATATTCCCGTTTATATTACCCCCCCCCCCCCCCCCCCCCCGCAGACATAACGATGGTCCCTCAACAGAGCTGGTCTGTTCGCTGTAAATGAACTTGCCGTTTTAGGTGGCTGAATTGTAACTTCTGACACTCGGTTGATATTGGTACACACTTCCTTATTTAAATTCCGCTAGCTCGAAAAATTAGTGGGTTCAAGACGGCCAAAGGTATCCTCATTCAGGCATGTTAATGTTTGTCCTAGTGCATGCAGTGTTCCCAAAACACTACTCGTCTGAAAAGTATAATTTATAGTATAGTATAAAATCTATAACATATCCCTATCCGATATTCAATTGGGAATCAATACATATCGACATACAAATAATGCACAATAAATTGAAGCATATGTTCATTTATCAACAAAAATGCCTAAGAATCCCAAGATCGCAAAATTCTCGTCTTCGGGTGAATTGCGGGATGGTTGGAGCTGTCGCCCCCCTTTATTAGTTAGACGGTTAAGTTTTCCCATCCCATACCCGATTGTCAATCGAATTGAATGCTCTAGATCAGTGCTCCTCAATGTGGCCCCTACGAACCCCAAGAGGTCCCTGGAATCATTCAGTGGGTCCTTGGCTAATTAAAATCGATTTTGGGGTCCCTGAACAACCTCAGGGGGTCCGCGCAAGCTTTAATATAAAATAAAAAAATTGTGACACATTTTTATTAATGTGGAAGTTAAGATAAATAACAATGAATAAATTATTAGCGATTTTTACGTCCCAAGTAAAATATAAATATAGACAGGTGCATAAAATACAAGTAATAACAGGCATCCCGGCGAATGTGACAGTTTTATACAGGAACGCACTAAAGTCGATACTTGCCCCAACTAGTCTATAATATGAATTGTAAAAGAGTGGCGCATTTAATTTACAATTTAGTCAGCAAAATATGATTCCACAAAAAATGTGCAACATGAAATTACGTTGCCAACTTGCTGCAACTGCGATAAGAAAGGATATCCGGCCAGCTACAGGAACTGCCCTAAATATAAAGAGATAGTCCACAGAGCCAAGAAGACTCGAGCTAAACAAGTAGCCAAGTCAAACTTCGGAAAACAGGCCACACCAAATTGCATCCAAAATGGATTTACATTCGCTGATAAGGTTAAAGGGATCCAAACAAAGAATATGAAAACTCCTCCACCACCTCTCCCCAAAAACATATTCAAGTCCCTAAGCGATCCGCTATACAGGCCAACATGACGCCACAAATCCAAGTGGCGGCACAAAAGCCTCCAAAGAGGCAACCCACAATGCTTGAGAAACTACTTAGTCTCTCCCGCGTGATTTGAGGATATTCGACCCAGATATGAAAAACTGACAACCGAGGCTGAGAGGGATGCACTCCTTTTCACGGCATATGTAAGACATACGTTTAAAAATGGACCCCAAAATTAAAGTTATCCTTATAAACGTCAACTCCCTCGTTTCGCTATTAAAGCATATGATAGTCTCTGATTTCATAAAGGATAACCGGCCGGACGTGGTTTTTGTAACCGAAACTAGGTTGCATCCACGTCACCGTCCGCTTTCCCAAACTTTTCAATGATTCGAAGAGATCGAACCTTCACTGGCGGCCCCATCATCAACAGAGGTGGCACCTGTATACTAGGCATACACCCTTCATCATAGCCGGTGATTTTAACTCCAGACATCACCACTGGAACAACTCTGTCTCTAGCCCAAATGGCGCAAAATTGTACCGATGGTACACCGAAAACTCGCATGCCCTAAATTTTGAAGTAGTCGCACCTACTGTTGGTACGCGAGGTAACTCAATTCTGGACATCTTTTTCGTGTCCAAAGAATTACTGTCCCAAATCACTCCTCTCCAAGTATCGGCGGGTGTATCCTACCACAAAGCTGTGACCACGTTCATTCGGAACTATCGAGCATCGCGGGCTCATATCAGATACATACCCGATTATGGATGCACAACTTGGGACAATCTCAATGTCACATTGAACGAAAAACTCCACCAGTAACAGGAACCTAACGACGATTGAGATAAATAACGCTGCAGCTCGCCTTCACGAGATGCTAGTTGAGACTTCGGAGACTCAAGTCCCGAAGTACAAACTTGAAAAGACATCAGATTCCCCATGACGACTTCACTTTTCATCTCATTCGGGATCGTAAAAAGCTCTGCAGAATGAGATATCATCACCGCTTCACACAACGGGAACCATTATTGCGATCCATCATTCACAATATTGGCACACTGATAAAACAGAGAATCCAAAACAATCGTACCCGAAGATTGGAAGACAAACTGAAGGGTATTCAGTGGACCAGAACATTTATAAAAAGGTATCTGGTACTCCTCGATAGTATAGTGGTTAGTATACCAGCCTGTCACGCGGGAGACCGGGGTTCGATTCCCCGTCGGAGAGCCTCTGGCCCAAGATTAATGACCTTGCCCGGAAAAAACAAATCATTATGGAAAATTTAACAAGCCTCAGGACTTGCTAAATAAGGCCAAGACCGGTTCCCGATTGTAGTGCCGAAGATGATGATGATGTGGTACTTCTCGTATCACTAGGCCAATCATGCACAACGGTCTTGTCAATAATAATGGCAATAAAGCAAGCATCGAGACCTTTGAAAATAATCACAAGCTCACTGTCGAGGATGGCGCCCCGGACACTACTGCAGTAATTGGTTCAGAGGTTCACAATAAATTAGACAACTTTAACGAGCCAATAGTTGTATTTAACTCAGTTAACAGTGCATACTTCGACGACACACGTGATAATAGTCACGGTTTCGTCACGCCAAATACCCTACAAAATCTAGTCAAATCTCGAAACCCCAAGAACTCACCTGATATCGACAACATGTCGTACCACCCGTTGCGCAGGCTTTTTGCCTTATTCTTTATAAAGATCTCCATTCTGTTCAACCATGCCTACAACAAGCTTGGAAGCATGCTGTTTTTTGCCTAATAGCAAAAGCTGGGAAACCAAATATTTCGCTCCTCACCTGCATCAGCAAAATATATGAACAGTTCATATACGAGAAGCTAAATAACTTCATCAGTGCCAGGAACCTAATACCTGATTCCCAATTTGGATTTAGAAGAGCGCACAGCACCACCCTGGCTCTCAACATATTTCAAAACGACGCCTCTTTAATAAGGAACCTACCATTGCAGTGAGCCTAGACATTGAAAAGGCTTTTGACACAACCTGGATCGAAGGTCTCGTTTTTAAATTATTGAATACTGGCCTCAGTAGAACGATGTGTAGTATCATCTACCAGTTCGTTCTAAACAGAACCTTCCAAGTTCGAGTGAATGGAAAGCTTTCCCGAACTTTCAACGCCGCTACAGGCGTACCACAGGGCTCCATTCTAGGTCGCATTTTATTTAATATCTACACCTCAGATATTCCTCGCACTGTAGATGATAGAGTAAACCAAATTTGCTATGCGGATGATGTCCTAGTGTACACGTCATCTAAAAGCCCAAAACTCGCAACAAACCGACTCAACCGTCATCTGGACGAACTGTATCAGTATTACAGTCGATGGAAAATCCGACTTAATCCATCCAAAGCAGTAGCTATAATTCTGAGTAGTAAACACACCCAACCTACTTCTCGATATACGCAGAATATTCGAATACAAATAGGAGGTACTACGATTAGACCACAGGACAGGATGAAATATCTTACGGTCATCTATACCCCAAAAATGAATTTCATCACACATGTGACCCACATTCTTCAAAGGGGCCTCGGTCGGTCTAAGCAACTGCACAACATCTTGAAGTAGAGCAACAAAGTTGACACCAAAGTTAAGCTTCTCTGCTATAAGCAGCTAATCCGATCTGGAATATCATACGCCTTTCCCATATGATCCTGCATATCTTCGGCCAAAATGAAAAGACTTCGAGTTTTCGAATGAAAACTCCTCAGAAGATGCATCAACCGCTCTAGGAGGTTTGACAGTCGCTATTAACCCATCTCTCACCTATGTGAAGGTGCCTCCATTACCCCTATCGACGAGTACTTGGTACAATCAGCATACATGTACCTCGAAAGCACTCAGAACAGCGAGAACCTACTTGTATGGGAGTGTTGCGTTTTTAACCTTTCTCTCGTTTGATCTCTTCGAATCCGCCACCACCATTTCTTCTTTAGTACAAAACTGAAGAAAGCACCATTCGCAACAACATTTCCCTGTATAATAGAGGATTCACTATAAACTGATACACTACAAACACGCACGCACAGTACAAGACAGCACAAGCACACGCACACACACACACATTGACCAAAGCACAGATCATCAGACGCCAAAGACGTGATCTGCGTTCACTACCGCACTCAGGACCTACCGGTCTTGTATGATTTCTTTCTCACCATCCCCCCATCCAAGTAGTTAGAGAACACCTGAACTACCCCTGTCTACACTATCCTTAGATACCTCCCCCCTTTTTCTTTTTCAGATATCTTGAGACCGAGCCCAACATCCTCACGGATGTGGGTGATTCTGGTTATCCCAAGATGACCAGAAGCCAGAGACAAGATGAAGGACACATCTGTCATTGTCTCGCCAAAGTCGGCAGTGCCTCTTTTTCAGACAACAGTATGAGTGAGCCGAAGAAAACAGGCAGACAATACAGTGTTGAATACATGAAATATGGCTTTGTTCCGTCAACAGGAAATAGTACTTTACCTTTCTGTCTTCTATTGTGTCATTCATCGACATAATTTGGTCGCAAAAAACCTTAGTGAACGTTTGCATGTATCACTACATTATGTCATCAGAGCAGTTAATAAAATCAAAAGGAATGCCTTAAATGAGAGATTATTTATTCAACTTTGTTTGGAAAATGATGATGACTATAATCGTTTACTACTTAACACAGGAGCACGTTGGTTATCTAAAATTGCGTGTTTGGATTGCTTCTATTCGCTCTTTGATTCAGTGTTGGAATTCCTGGAGAGTAAAGATAATGATTTGCGGCACAATTTAATTATCTCAAAAAAATGACATCTCTTTTTTTATTTTTTTATTTGACTTCTCGGGAGAGGCGAACCTATAACGCCGAGTGGGCGCACCGAGATGCTATCAAATAACTGTTGCAGTTCTTTTTGAACAGTTGCAGGTTGTAACGCTCCGGGAACGCTCGCGTATGAAGGGAGTTCCACAGCTTCCCCGCTCTGTAATGGAACGAGTCCTGATGCAGGGATATTCGCGCCGTCGGTAGATGAACCACAAACGGGTCCGACCCGTCGGATTGTCTTGTGGAGCTCATATAAGCCGAATTGCGTGGAACAATACCACGAATCTCCGAAGAACAGTACCCGTGATAATATCTGTAAAACAGACAGAGGTCGGCTATGCGCCTTCGATGTGATAGCGACTGTAGTCCCGGCGTCAGCGCCGAGTCCCCGATCAGGCGGATCGCTCGTCTCTGTATGCTCTCAAGTAGGTCAAGGGTATGTTTAGGAGCCGAGCTCCAAACATGAGAGCAATATTCGAGCGCGGGTCTAATTTAGGATATATATAGGAGAAGAAGTTGGGCCGGAGTAAAATATTTCTTGGCTCTAAATAGATAGCTCAGTTTTTCAGAGTCTGACCTGGCCATGCTCGACACGTGTTTATGCCATGATACATTCCCACAGACTGTGACGCCGAGCAATTTCAAGCTTTCCCCAGCCTCGAGGGCCCGGCCATTCATCATCAGATGCGGGACCGATGATCCAGTTTTCTTTGTGAATGTTGTATATTGTGTCTTCGCTGCATTGAAGTCAACGAGATTAGCCCTTCCCCACTGCAGGACGCTATGTAGATCCTGATTCAGAGAGTCAATCTGTCTGAACGGAGTTTGCTAAGCAATCCCCCGTGCCAGGCGCGGTCAAAAGCTTTGAAGATATCCAATGCGACCGCCCTTGACTCCCCATGCCGGATTGACGGTCATTCAGAAGTCTGTTGCACTCCAAATACTTAACTAACTCTGTATTGATGACTTTTTCAATCACCTTAGATAAAATAGACAGTAATGCTATCGGGCGGCAATTTTGTGGGAGACACTTTTTTCCCGTCTTTGGGGTTGGCTGAACTCGAGCGATTTTCCAGCAGGCAGGAAAGGTCCTCCGTGCATAAGATAAGCGGAAGAGTCTGCCAAGAACCGGCGATAGTTCTGGAGCAGAGTTCTTAAAGACTATTGCTGGTATTCCGTCCGGACGAAATGTCACATCCCGCATGGAAGACCGCACCGGCGCGATCACAGGTGGCTCCAAAAGGCCGGGATCGAGATTTGAATTCGCGGAAAATTAGCTTTATTCTTTGAATTCGTGACTAACGTCCCGCTGTCTGTCACCAACGGGGGGAAGGAGGAGGATGCGAAGATACTGCTGACAGCTTTTGCCATTGACCAGAAGGAGCGCGAACCAGTTGGGCACCGAGGGAGCTTATTGATCACCCTGTCGTTGTGAGCTTTCGTCGCGGTAACAATTGCCTGGTTGCACGCGTTTCTGATTCTAACAAAATTCGTTCTGTAACCTCAGTGGGATTGGAGCGCCATTGCTTAAAAGCTCTATTTTTTGCCGCTATCATCTGCTCGCATTGTATACCAAACCAAAGTTTATCAGACGAACTTCGTTTGATGGAATGTGGAATATACATCTCCATCCCCAGAGGAATAATCTCTGATACTGACTCCGCGCAAGCGTCAACATCGGAGTCTCCGAAGCACACCTCCGACCATGGAAAGGCTGCGAAGAAATATCGCAAATCGTCCCAGTTAGCAGCCCCATACTTCCATACATGGTGAATCTGCCTAGGCCGGTTATTCGCTTGATATGCAAGTGGTTGCGCGACAGATACCAAGCAGTGATCTGAGTTTTCCAGTGGCGCAGAAACCTCTACAGTATAAATACTCGGTTTGGGTGTCAAAAACAGATCCAGGGTGTTCGCACAATCGCCTCGGGCATCCGGCACTCGCGTTGGTTCCTCCACGAGTTGAGCCCAGTTGTGGCTTACAGCAAACATCTCCGCCAGCCTCCCAGCATCGTCAGTTTGTAGCGTCTCTAACAGATACCCAGAATACACAAGCAATAGTGAAGAACACTGAACGAAAATCGAATAAGAAAATACATCAGAGCCGTATACCATAGCGATAACATAACAATTCACATCAGTGGCATCTAGTTGAGTTTAAAAATCGAATTCTAAACACGGTGTGGTGATGATAGCCACATAGATTTATGTATTTAAAATTGAATGTGTTACCTGTTTTTCCTCTTTAGGTTCTTTTTCTGGTTCTTCCTCTTTTCGCGACCGGGGCGGCCGCCGTCAAATGGTGATTTTGTGGGAGAAGTCGACGTGTTTCTGCGAATTCAATCGCACCACAAACAATGGGATGCTCACTATCCAATTCCAAACACTTGCGTCGGGAAACGGCGCTCAAAGAAGAGAACGAGCTTTTGTTCTTTTTCTACACGTTTTATTTCAAAACTTTAACTATTACAAAACGTTTCAACATTTTTTTGTGTTCCATTTATAAACTTGTTACTTTTTCTTTTTTCTTTTCCTTTTTCCGCTTCTTTCTTTTTTTTTTTTGTCAAAACGAACCGCACTCAACAGCCAACCGTTTTTCTTCCACCGTTCTCAAAAAAAAAACCGTCTTTCACATCAATCGTTCGTTTTCGAATCCACCGTATCGAGAAACAAAAAAAAACCGAACTTTTACCACCTCCTGTCTCTCTCTCACTTCGCTCTCCACTCACGTCCACTTCGAAAAACAAATTCGAACTCGAAGAACTGCACGATCCACACCCGAATCAGGGTGGGTTCAGAAACTCACTTCAGGATCGTACAATTCTTCCACCACCTTACCATCATACTATGTTAAAACCAAAATTAAATGCAAATTATTAAATGATGGTGGTGGCCGACGTACGTAACAACGGCCAGTAGCCTGATGGGTTACGCTTATGTTCAATTTTTTGTGATTCTAACTGTCATAGGGTCAGTTCGAATTACACGTTCTTCACTATCAATCCCAAACGCTATAATTGGCGACTACGACGTGATCTGTACACACAACACACACTTGCCCGTAGTAAACAGAACTTCACACACGATCATGACTTCCGCATAGAGCAACAGGCACGCTCGCCTGCTCCGACTTTCTCTCGTTCGCTCCGTCGTTCGCACACGAAGCTGATCGTAACAAAGTTACTGAGGAGGGAGTAGTGTAGCGTTTCTAACAGATACACACACAATACCCAAGCAAATAGTGAAGAACACCGAACGAAAATCGAATAAGAAAATGCATCAGAGCGGTATACCATAGCGATAACATAACAATTCACATCAGTTGAATATACTTGAGTTTGATAATCGAATTCTAAACACGGCCAGTAGTCTGATGTGTTACGCTTAGGTTCAATTTTTGGTCATGAACAAAGTAATATTACATAAAAGTGAATGAGATAAACGTAATACATATAGTAATGCGCCTCAACCCAACCAGTCGTGCCTTAAAGATAGAGAATAGACTACATGTTCTTTTCCAGGTTATAAACTCCTTCCCCTTTCTTTTATTCTTATTTACCTTTTTACTCCTGTCTCCCGTTTGTGTTTTTTCTTTTCATGATTTTAATTTGACTTTGGTTGATTTATAAAAAACAAGAAAAACTTTTAAAATGCACAAAAGATTCATTTAAAATACTGTAGCGAGCTTAGTGACCGCTGGATTAATTATTTTTAGTAAATAAATAGCCGTTGAATCGATTTTGAATTAATGTGACACTTTATTAGTCCGTTAATAACAACTGTTACTTTTTACCGTACACTTAACGATTTCTTCACTTATCGCTTCCGTATTTATCGCTTCCACACTTATTACTTCTTACCCATTACTTATCGCTTGCTTGACCTTCTACTTCTTACTCGAGACTTTCGCTTATTTCACGTTCTTACTTATAACTCCACTCCCGATCCGCGTGCGACGTATTTATACCGTTTTTCCTTATTCTGATTTGGTGTATCGTTTCCCTTCGTTCCATAGTCTTGAATGTTCTATTCCAGTTTTCCAGTACTTCCTAAAATAATCTAGTACTTTGTTTCGGACTCTCTCGAAGATTCCAGTACTGATTGTCATATGCGTCACAATACATTATACTGTAAGCTAATCGCCCGCTCTTTTAGAACTCGGAAATTATTTGCCTCTTTTGAGGCATCCTATGGTCATTAAGCGCCAATTACTCATCCAAGAATAGTTTGATGACAAATTATTGTTTGCAATTTAACAAAAACAACTTCCCTTTAAAAACTTCAAAATTATAAGAAACAGAATAACCTAAGAAGATCTTTAGCTGCATTTTTCGTAAAGATAGACGGAGACTTGCAAATGAAATTTCCATAAGAAGCCTGCTAAAGAAAACTCTAATCTCGATATAGTCCTAAATGTAATGTAATTCAGAAAGAGTCCAGAAATACATATTTCATTTAAAGTTAACAATTCAAATTTAAATTACTTCATCATCAACATCATCCTCGTCGTCGTCGTCTAAGCCCCAAGATATTGATCTAGTATCCAATTCTATGTTATCTATCGTAGGAAAATTTAAATTATCTAATTTAATCGCGCTTTGAAAGATTGTGACTACATCATCTTCCGAAACCCAACTATCTGTTTCAATGTCACGTGGTCTACTTTCATATTCTTCACGCTTGGCAAGCAAGAAATCACTAGAACGTCTTCTGCATTCCGAAAGAATTTTATTCTTTTCCGGAGCACATATGTAGCGAATACGCGTGCCAGATTCAGCATCATACATGTATCTAGTATTTGGATCGAAGAATCCCTCTTCAGCATCGTACATGCCTTTCGGAATAATTCTAGGTGGCTTTTCTTTTGTGAGATAGGACTCACCTACAGGTGGCATGCCTCGAACAATCTCAGACCAATATCTTCTATCTTCCAATGTGCAATACTTCCAATCATTGAGCGTAAATTCTAAACCGTCACCAAAATAAGTTTGAGATGAAACACATTTACCATCAAGAAAAATTCCACATAATTTAAATTGCGAGGGATGTATTAACATTCCGCTTCCGTGAAATACACCTGCTCGAAAGTAACCAACATATTCAATTCCGTTGGGGTAGCGATACCTTCCAAAGCCAGACATCTTGTGTTCACTGTCCAGCTTACCAATATAGTATGCTCCCGTGCAATACTCCACTGGCGCTTCCATGCGGTGCAATTCCGAAACACTAGGCATTGTTATAAATGTTTTTAAAATTTGTCCTTGCTGGCAAATAGACTTGAAATAGTAATTCAAACACTGAAACTCGAATTTCAATTAAGTTTTTCTCTTACGCGTATTATAAAGCTGACTTGATTTTTTTTCATAAAGCTTACTTAAGTAAAGTATTTTCTAAGAGCGTAGTTCAATTGCTGAAATATAGTATGGCAAAGCAAACCAAATATAAATGTCCTATCAACAATAGTGCGCATTACACTTTAAGCATCTTACTCTCAAATGGCTTCTGGTGAAATAGTACTAACTAATTTAATAATTCGCATATGCTCTTGCGCCTCCAAATACAAACAGATGCATTCACAATCCTACTCTCTAGTCAGAAGCAGACAACACAAAATCTCATAAAGGGGTTCAACTGGACTGGACCTATTCGCATTCCCCCAGTATTTCTCAATGTAAATCATAATGAGTACACTAATAGTATGGTTAGAAGATTACACATCCTTCGACGCAACCTTAAAAAAAGATTACACATCAACAAATATTTCACAATGTAAATCATAATGAGTACTCTAATAGTATGTTTAGTAGATTACACATCCTTCAGCACAACCTTAAAAAAAACGCTATACATCAACACAATAAAGAAACCGAATTTATACTGCACATCTAACGCCGCCCGATACTAAAGGGTGTTCTAATATAAAGGACCGATGTTGACAGTAAATAAAACAATATGCATGTGATAAATGAATTGGTGATTTTGTAGTGCTCCACGAAGCCCTACCATTTTCCAGCTCCATACATTTTGCACCTTCTTCCTATAACTCCATCCATATCCCCAAATCAACATTGAATCCAATGTTGAACAAATGGAATCAAACGTTCAATTGTCGCATTGATTCAATTCCCACAAATCCTTCAATCCTTAAATCATATGCATTGTATATTGAATTATTATTTCCAAAATCCAAAAACTAAATGTGGGGACCAAATGCCCCATTTTCGAACAAATATTATTGAGAATCATAAAATGCGCGTCTGCAATTTTATGATCCTCTAATAATTTGTTTGCACAAATTTGGTCCCACAAAACTCAAATTTCCATTTACATCAAATTCAAATACAAACAAATTGCGCCATAAAACGAACCATATGTTCATTTTATCGCGCATCAACATCTAGGATCATGAATGCGCATCCACAAGATCAATACAGCAAAATTCCTGGTAAACGAGTCAAATATTCGTTTATCATCCATACACATCAGTTTCATTTATAAGGGTGATGAATTTCACATTCAAAGATCAGTCTCAATTGGCGTCCAGGGTGCAAGGACGCCAAAAACTAAATATATTGTAGCGAGCTTAGGGTTTGCTGGATTAATTATTTTTAATAAATAAGAGCCGTTAAATCGATTTTGAATTAATCTAACACTTTATTAGTCCGTTAATAACAACCGTTACTTTTACCGTACACAACGATTTCTTTACTTATCGCTTACATACTTATCGCGTCTTTTACTTCTTACTTATCGCTTGCTTCACTTTCCACTTCTTACTCGTCTCCGTGATCTGTGTGCGACGTATTTATACCGTTCCCTCATTCTGATTCGGCGTTTCGATTCCGTCCGTTCCATAGCCTTGAATGTTCTACTGTTCCTAGTCTCCAGTTTTCCAGTACTTTATAGAATATTCTAGTACTCTGTTTCGGACTCTCTAGAATATTCTAGTACTGATTGTCATATGCGTCACTCTACCCTCCGCCTAGATTAGTTCGTCCCGAACTAAGTTCACTGGTCTCCCGGGCCAACCAAAGCCGCCAGTCGGTCGCGATGCACCACTTTCATCTTGGCGTTCGGCGGTGGAAGCTCTTGACCTTCTTCCAAATTTTCTACTGCTCTCCTTTTCGCGTCAGCTCTAGCCTGCCGCCATTCTTCCTTTTCCTGACGACGGAATCCCTCTTGCATTTTAGGGATCTCATGCGAATACTATAAGAGAAAATGCATGTGCACCCCCTTAAGCTCTTCTGGAGTTTGCACATAACGTAAGCGGTCTAGATCTTCATCTTTAATTACACGCATATCATCTGGTATTGGAGCATCCGTCGATTTCATAACTGTATCCAACTGGTAGTTCCGCATCTTTTCAAATAACTCGAGCGGTTTGTTCTTTGGAGCTGACAGTAAACACCAGCGTGCGTCGTAGTAATAGACTTTCCATACATCGTCGCACGTTAATTCTGGTTTCACATGTTCTTCTCTATAGAACGCAATGAACGGCACCTCTAGCCGTTGATTACGCCTACAATCTAGGGCTTGCTTGATCTTTCCCCCCGTATGTGGTGGCTTACAATAGCGGTCTCGGCCTCCAACATCCGTTGATCTCTCTTGTTCGGTAACAGTTGATTTACAAAACGCATGTTTGTAAATCCATTCAGCTTCATCTTGTAGTTCATTGGGTCCCTCTGGAACAGGCGTAACCGGAACTACGCGCAATTGCTTTTGCTCAGAAATATCTGTTTTGTGGATTTCATTGTCCAAATCCGTAAAGTAACCCCTTTCCAATTCACTAGGTTCGTATTCGGGTTCATATCCGTCCTCGTCATAATTAGTGAAATCTCCATAGTCGAAATCTACACCGAAACTGTCCTGAGCTTCTTGCAATGACGCGTCAGTGACTAGAAGTCGTCTTTTCTTCTTCTTCTCAGCAATTGGCCTTCCTTCATCGTCTACAATAAAATCCTCAGCATCAGACTCCGATTCCTCATCATCATTGAAATGTTTTGCCGCCTCAGTATCCCTGTGACTACGTTCAGAGCGGCGTTCAACATCGTCTTCGTCGTCGAATAGCTGTTCGGCTACATCCTCACGTGCTGAACCTTCATCGACGTGCTGTTCCTCTCCATCACTTTCTTCGTCCTGTGTACGACGCAGACGCTTGGAACGCTTTCTGCCTTCGACTTTCAAACCAAGATTCTCTTGATTAAAGTCACAGTAGTCGGCTTCCAGTTGGTCGTCCAACTCGTCATCATCGTTGTAAATCCGTTTCGGAGAACGGCCTGAAGCATCAGTGTCTTCACCATCACTGCCATCCTCTTTAATCGGGTTATCATCGATGAGATCCTTCCGTTCTTCACGTAACACATCATCGTCATCTTCTTCCTCTTTCTCACTGCTGTCGGCCATAGCTTTGCTCTTCCTGAGTTTCTTTCTTTCATGTGGCTCCAATTCCTCCTCATCCTCACATTCTTCCGCTTCCGAGTCCCAGAATTCTTTCATACACTGCCTTTGGGCATCCAATTTTGCATTAACCTCTGCAGCTCGCGCATCCAATTTTGCCTTAAACTCTGCAGCTTGCGCGTCCAATTTTGCCATCATCATCCTGAACATCTCCGAAATGCCCAACGGTTGCCAACTCTTCTCCATTACATTGGCGCCATCTTGAGTCGCCGTTTCTTCTCCAATCAGACAGTCTGGCCCACTCGTAAAAGCATCTGTGCCGACATTAATATCCTCTTCTTCTATTGGTGCTTGCAGACGCTGTCGAAGAATTGGCTTCTCTCCTCTGCTATCCAGCTTCCGGTCCTCCAAATGTCGATCTGACATCGTCACAATACACTTCCACAGACTTATTTATTTCACCAATAATTAATTCCACTTCTGACACCAATTGTAGCGAGCTTAGGGTTTGCTGGATCAATTATTTTTAATAAATAAGAGCCGTTAAATCGATTTTGAATTAATCTAACACTTTATTAGTCCGTTAATAACAACCGTTACTTTTACCGCACACTTAACGATTTCTTTACTTATCGCTTCCGTACTTATCGCGTCTTTTACTTTTACTTATCGCTTGCTTCACTTTCTTACTTATTAATTTCTACTTATCGCTTGCTTCACTTTCCACATCTTACTCATCTCCGTGATCTGTGTGCGACGTATTTATACCGTTCCCTCATTCTGATTCGGCGTTTCGTTTCCGTCCGTTCCATAGCCTTGAATGTTCTACTGTTCCTAGTCTCCAGTTTTCCAGTACTTTATAGAATATTCTAGTACTTTGTGTCGGACTTTCTCGAATATTCTAGTACTGATTGTCATATGCGTCACAATATTAATAAATTTAAATTTAAATAAAATATTTGTCGTTTTAATTGAGCCTGGCGGATTCCCAGGCCCATATTCAACAATCGGTCGTCACTCTTCCCTCAGGTCTGAGGAAGCACGGTAGCGACCGCAACTAGACCTCTCAGGAGCGATCTTAAGAGATCCCTCGTCCTTTTAATGGCAAGGAGACACGCTCCCCGACTGAAAGGCTACAACACTCCGATTCGACAATATCTCAAGTATCCGAGCAATTTCCAACCGCCAACTTAGTCCCACCACACATTAGCTGAAATCAATAAGGAAAATTCAACATCGAAATTAGAAGATCGATTTCTGTCGCACCACCAGCAAAAAGATCGGCCGCAAAATCCAATAGTGTCCACATTGAAGCGCAACTCACTGGCGACTGTGATGTGCTGAAGCCTATGCTAAGATAGTAAAGAGAAACGACAATTCTGAAACCACAACAGCAAACCAAGCCGAAAGCAACGCACATATTTGATTGGCCAACACAGCTTACACCGGCCCCAGATTCCCGAGTAAAATCGAGTGGCAAGCATCGCAATTCGCTAAAGTGAAGAAAAGAAACTGCAAGGTCAACCCCCCTGGGACAGTGATCAAGTGCCCAACAATGAGTGCAACAGCAGGTTAAACAACAGCAACTGAACGACCACAACAACAGACCCAGCTCCAATAAACTAGTCCACAGAGGAAGCCACAATTGTCTACTACCCCGTGTTCAAAGTGTACCACAATCTCATATTACAGCAACTACAGGAAAATGCAGGCAACCAATTGAGGACATCACGAATTGTTCTACAATATAGGCCGCAACAACAAGGTGATCACAACATCAACAGCACCAGCAACACAAGGTATTTATACAATTTATATATTATATATTGTCTAATCCAAATTTCTTTTTACATTGAAAGGGACAAAGAGAGCCCCGCAACACATATAAAAAAATGTTTCCTTTTTCTCAAAGGGAATACATAGAAACCCCGACATTATTGAATTTTCAATTTTTCCTAATATTTATAATACTACCAAAGGGGAGAATAACTAATATATTTAAAAGTATTTAACGTAAACCACTTATTATTCCACATATACAAAGTAAAATATATACCATATATTAATAAATAAAATAAAAACGACAAACTCCAAAAATAAATCTAAAATCCCCTAAGAATATAAATATATATATTTTAAAAGGGTTAACAATTAACAAATTAAACAATTTCCGAACAAATTCAAATTAAGGGAATAACAAACCCTGCAGTAAATTTTAAATCCATACATTTCATCATCATCATCGGCACTACAACCGGGATCCAGTCTTGGCCTTATTTAGCAAGTCTCTCCACCGGTATCCGGTCCATATCCGAGACTTGTTAAATTTTCCATAATAATTTGTTTTTCCAGCCAAGGTTATTAGCCTTGCGCCAACCTTTCTCAGGATGTCGCTGCATGCATTGGTTCACTACTTGGCGGGTGTCAAAGTAGCTATCCGGGGTGTCACATGGACTGCATGTCAACTTGGATTGAACAAGGACAAGGATAGTCCTGGCCTTCGCCGGGTTGAAAGCAGAGTCTTTGCCCTGTATGTTCGCCCCCCCCCCCCCCCCCCCCCCCCCCCCCAAATCCATACATTTGAGGGGATAAAAGGAAAACTCCGAATTAAATTAACTTTTTTAAGCTCTTAAACGCGTTCAATTTAAAGGGACACCAACACCCCAAAGCTCAAATTTAAAACACACATACAATATAAATATAATTATCATCATAATCGGCACTATAACCGGGATCCGGTCTTGGCCTTATTTAACAAATCTCTCCACCGGTCCTGATTTCGAGCCGATGTCACCCAGTTTGGCACTCCCAGGCTCTGGGCGTCCTGGTCTACGCCATCCCTCCATCGCAGACCCTGTCTCCTTCCATACATCCTGCCACAAAGGACTTTCCGGGCAGGCTCCTCTTCGGGTATTCGAGCTAGTTGTCCCGCCCACCAAAGTCTACCGAGCTTGATTTTTCTTACAACATTAGCTTCAAGGTAGATCGCGTACAACTCATGGGTGTAGCGTCTCCCGAATCGTCCTCCCTCACATACGGGGCCAACAATTTCCCTTAAGACATTTCTCTCGAATGCGGCTAAGAGTTCAGAGTGCCTTTTATTGAGCACCCACGTCTCGAATCCATATCTTGTACAGTAGTAGCTTGAATGTTCTAGAACATTTCGGGATTTAAAGAGCATTGATAGACCATAGTAGACTTTGTTGGATTTGATCAGCCGTTAGCGTATTTCTTCTTTCATATTGTTATCGGCTGATACTATTGTCCCAAGGTACTTAAAGGATTGCACTAATTCAAATTCGTGCTCCACTATCCTGATAGTTTGACCAACGTTAGGTCTTCTTTTCGACAGAAGTTGCCACTATGTACTTAGTTTTCCCTCATTAATGTGCAGTCCCAGTTTTTGTGCCGCCTGCTTGATCTGGGTGAAGGAGTCCTGTACAGCCGAATCGGATCTATCGATGATGTCGATGTCATCTGCGTAGGCAAGTATCTGGCAGGATTTGGTGACAATAGTCCCTCTAGTTGTTTATACCAGAGTCGCTGATTGCTTTCTCCAACAACAGGTTGAAGAGGAGGCAGGCCAGACCGTCCCCTTGTCGGAGTCCATTAAATATGTTTATTGGTTTGGACAGCAATCCCGCTATTTTTACTTGACTAGTTACGTTGATGATGATGATGAGTTACGTTGGTCATGGTCAACCTACAAAGTCGTATCAATTTGTTTGGAATGTCGAACTCTCTCATGGCGCCATATAGTTCTACGCTGACTATGCTGTCGTAGGCGGCCTTAAAGTCTATAAATAGATGATATAATGGAATCTGACATTTTTCCATCGCCTGCCTAAGGGTGAATATCTGACCAATCGCTGATTTGCCTGGGATGAAGCCACACTAATATTGACCAATGATGATTTTAGCGTATGGGGCTATCCGATATTGTAGGATAGAGGAGCGTATCTTATAGGCGGTACTCAGCAATGTTATACCCCTATAGTTGCTGCACGGTGTAATATCTCCCTTCTTATGTATGGGGCAAATTATTTCACGACGCCAATCTTCCGGCATCTCCTCTTGCTCCCGTACGTGCACCACGATCTCATGAATTGCGTGATGTAACGCTGTCCCTCCTTGTTTGATCAGCTCAGCTGGTGTGCCATCAGCTCCAGAGGCTTTATTTGATTTGAGCTGTCTTATGTCTTTTAATTTTTTCTTTTGTCTGTGAAGTCTTTTTTCAGATCTTCTGAGCTCTTTGTATTTCTCCTCTTGTACCCGCGTCCCCTGAGACCGCTGCATTGCCCGGTATGCAGCATTCTTACGCTCAGTCGCTAGTTTGCACTCAACATCAAACCAGTCGGTCCGATCTCTACGACTACTGCCTAAGATGGAGTTGGTAGTCGTAATGACAGTATTCTTAAGGCGTGTCTATTTCTCTTCCACTCCCGGCATTCTGGCCCTAGGCCTTCTCTCCCTCCGTCATGCTCTTCGAGGGCGAGTCCTAGCTCATGACCAAAGGTGTTACTGGTAGACTCATTGCGTAAGGCAGCCGTTTTGTTTCGAACCTGGTCCGCGGATGCAATACGTCTCCGTAAGGCAATCCGTGCTCAGAAATCTGTACCAACAAAATAGTGATCCGAGTCGACGTCGGCACCTCGGTACGTTCGTACCGTAATCAGGCTCGAGGAGTGGCGGCGATCTAATAACACGTGGTCAATTTGATTGCGAGTGGCTCCATCAGGTGATACCCAGGTGGCTTTGTGGATATCTTTACGCGGAACCCTGGTACTTGCAACGACCAAGTTTTTCGATGCTGCCAGTTCGATGAAGCGTAGTCCATTGTCATTAGTGTTCTCATGCAAACTATGGGAACCTGCGTAGTGCCTGAAAACCAGCTCCCGAGCTGTTCACGCATTCAAACTACCAAGAACGATTTTGACATCGTATCTTGGGCAGGCATTGAGGGCCCGTTCGACATTCTCGTAGTATTCTTCCTTTTGGTCGTCAGAGGACTCCTCTGTAGGTCCGTTAACGTTTATGAGGCTTATGTACTTAAACCTGCCACGCAGGCGAAAAGTGCATAGCCTTTCGTTTATTGCATTAAAGCCGATAATGTCAGGCTTCAGGTTTTGGCTGAGTAGAAAGCCTACCCCAAGCACATGGCGTTTTGCATGACAGCTGTAATAAATGTCATACTCGTTTCTTTGAATAACACCACTCCCCGTCCATACTATTTCTTGTAATGCCGTTATGTCAGCCTTAAATTCGGACAGGGCATGGACTAGCTGCTGTACAGCTCGAGCTCTGTATAGTGAGCGGACGTTCCATGAGAAAATCCTCAAATCCTTTAGCCATTTTCGTTTCCGTGGACGTCGTCGTGCATCCGGTCCATATCTGAGGCTTGTTAAATTTTCCATAATAATTTGTTTTTACGGACAATGTTATTAGCCCTGTGCCAATCTTTCTTAGGATGTCGCTGCATGCATTGATTCACTATTTGGCGGGTGTCAAAGTAGCTATTCAGGGGTGTCACGTGGAGGCTGCATGTCAACTTGGATTGAACAGGGACAAGGATCGTCCTGGCCTTCGCCGGATATAAAGCAATCAGAGACTTTGCCCTGTTTATCCACTACATTGGTGAAAGCAAAATTGACGCACTGGATATTTCAAAAGGGTTCGATGGAGTTTGGCACCATTCAAATAGTTTAACTCAACTTGTCAATGAGCCAACACGGGTACCAGATATATATGGTCATTTCCCCAACACACTGGACCTGTTTCTCACCACCCACCCAAACAAATATACAATTAAAGTTTCTTCGCCCTTGAGCACTTCAGACCACTGTGTCGTGTCAGCTAAATTTCCTCTAACCAACAGTAACGTTAATGAGAAAGCTCCCAAAAGAACAGTATTGTTCTACGAGAAAGCCTACTGGAAAGGTCTGAACGACTTTTTTGGGAGGTTAAATTGGTCGTTATTTTTCCTCAATAATGATGTTGACTCTATAGCGGACACGATTATACTTGGCATGCGAACCTTTATTCCACACAGAGTAAAGAATATCAAACCCAAGAGAAATATGTGGTTCGATTCCGGATGCAGAGAAGCCATTAAGGCTAAAGAGTTGAGCTTCCGGTTGTGTAAATCAAACAATACTGAGGAAAACCGGAAAAGATTTAAGAGGGCTAGAAATGGCTGCAATGCGTATATTTAGCGCGCCAAGTTCTTGCAAGACCAGAGAGTGAGACAACAAATACTACACTCTCCCACAGGTAGTAGAAACTTCTGGGCATTTGTGAAGAACAGCCAGAACTCGGTCTCCCCATCCATTCCTTCGATAATAGTCGATGAGAGACCAGTAAGCAATCCAATAGAGAAAGCGAATCTACTTGTTGCACATTTTGCACCCAACTCAACGCTACCACCTCAGTTCCACCTCAATTTGAGCAGAAGCAGCACACCATGAGTCAGATTCGATTTTGCAATTAGGGGCAGCGTAAACTCCCCCGCAGCATCGTACCTGAAAGGAAAGCCTACCCGACGCCATCCACACATTCTGAATTTCCCTGGTTCATATTCCATGAACCAGTTCATCTCCTATCGACTCAGCCTGTCTTCAATTACGATAAACAAACGTTGGCCAGCGTATTGTTGACATAGCTGTAGCCGATATTCTTTCCATAGTTCACAATTGTATATCGCGCCTATACCCTTAGGTCCGCGACAGTTGCGTTATCGGCTATCAACCGATCATGGAATTTGGGCATGGATATGATCATTGTTTAGACAATCTTACTTATGCCATGCCTATGATGACCCGCCTGAAAACCTAAATTAAACACAGTATCTCACTGTGTTCGTTTTACTTACCCGCACATTAATCTATACATATGGCCATCCAGCCTGACCCGTTGCCGCCGTCGACGAGGTTTCTGCTGACTTATGTCAACAAAATAATGTTCCTCCTTGTGCACCGGAGCCATACGGCTAGATTGGATATTGCCTACATCGGGTTTCCAAGTAATCTTAGGCAAATACAACGACGACCCCTTTGTATCATAGGCACATCATGTACATCATGTGTGCCACCATTTGATCTGTGAAATAGCGTTTTTGTTTACTTTGAAACAAAAATCTATTTCGATCCCTGGCATACATCATCAACGATGTATGGGTACATCGCCGCAGCCCCAGATGATCGTACGTCTGTTTAATCAGGTGTCCGCCGATCATCGTCCTCATCGCAGGGCATCGTACTTGTCCTATACGGATGTATATAGAATCCTCTCCTGTCGATGCGATTCGCGGCCATGGAATCTGATGGATGTGAGTTGCATCGAGGACTCAGATGTCAATCTTCATAGAGGACGGTCGCGCCTTACAACATTAATCTTAACCACTAGCCAGAGAGAGTGAAGTAGTTTCCGTGGGCGTGTTAAAGTCGTGTGCAGTCGGATTGTCCGCGTTAGGAAATATTTGTTTCGCTGTTACGAATACAAGTGATCCCATTGGATTTTGATTCGCGATAATAAGAATAACTTAGAACGCGGTTTTCTCCCTTTCCGGAAATTCGTGCAAAAAGTGATATCGAAATCCAGCAAAAGAACCATCACTGGAGGTGTGATTCCTACGAAGTGATTGTTATTAATAAAATAGACAATCCTTTTAAACCTACGAATAGACATTGTTAAACCTACAATTAAGATGAACTTGTAATTGGAAGTGCACTATTAATATCAAATCATTGCAAATAAAAGTACCTTTATAACGTAAAGTAAAGAAAAGCGCGTGTTTTTATTTTCTTCTATTTGCTCTTGTGTTTGGGTGTTTCGAACTTAGTAACTTCGGTGGTGGATTTTACTGAATTATTGTCCGTGTCGACGCGCAAGTAAAATACCCCATAGCTTTCCTAGCAACAGGTCCACAGGAGATCTGATGACATACCTTACCGAAAAGTAAAGCTATTCCATCCACTACCTCGGTGAAAGCAAGGTTGTCGCATTGGATATTTCAAAAGCCTTCGAGAGATTTGGCATCCATTTTGTCAAAATTACATTCATATGGAGTGGACAATTCCCTGATCCAATGGATAAGAGACTATCTTTCTGGCCGTTCAATTCAAGTGTTTCTTGATGCTGTCAAATCTGTCTCCCATCAAATTAATGCAGGTGTTCCCCAGGGTTCGGTACTCTCACCCACTCTCTTCCTGATCTTTATGAATGATCTCTTGCCAATTACTCACAACCCAATTCACTCGTTTGCTGATAATAGCACGTTGAGTTTCTTATACTCATACGGATACTCCCGTCCAAACTCTTCGAACGTCACTACCAATCAGCAACTTATGCTTGATACATTGAATTCAGACATCAACAAGATATATCAGTGAGGATTATCTAACCGAGTAGAATTCAATGCCTTAAAAACTCAGTGCTGCCTCTTGTCGCCAAAGGCGAACCCCAAAGTAAATATACTGTCTATGAACGGCACTTGCATCGTCGAAGCCAAGGAACTATCTAATTAATTCGACTCTTAATTGGAATGATCACATATTTGAAGCTGCGAAAAGTGCAGCCAAATGTATGGGGTTCTTTAAGAGATGCAAAAGGTACTTCACTCCATCCAACCTGGCCACTATTTACAAGGCGTATATTCGTCCAAAAATGGAGTTCAACTCCCACATTTGGTCAGGCGCATCCAAAACTGCACTACACCTGCTCGATAGGATGCAAAAGCGAGCAGTGAAACTAATTGGGGACTCAGCTGTAACTCGATCAATTCCGTCGTTAGAACACAGGCGCAACGTATCATTCCGATCTCTTTTCTATAGGTATTAACACGGTCGTTGCTCAACTGAACTTGCTGAATGTGTTCCGCCCCTTCAGACATTTTCCCGCGATACCCGTCAATCTGTGAATGCGCAACAGTACATGTTGAAAGGGGTCTTCAGGCGCACAAATAAACATAGAGTCATTCTTTAGCCGAACCACACGAATGTGGAATACTCTACCTGATCATGTGTTTTCTGGTCGTTGTGATGTGCAGACATTCAAGACCAATATACATCGACACCTCCTTTCCTTATCCATTTTCTCTCCATCCGCTCGCATTGTGCTCTGACATTTAAGGGTACTTCAAAATCCACTTTTGTGCGCGCGTTAGTGTAAAAAAAAAATGGCGCCAGGCTAATAACCTTGCCCGGAAAAACAAATTATTATGGAAAATTTAACAAGCCTCAGACTTGTTAAGTAAGGCCAAGACCGGATTCCGGACTTAAAAACTATTTGTGATTTTTAATCCCATTACACTCGCTCTCGATTTCTGACTTACGAAAACATACTCATTGACAAGGTGACTAGTTTTAACATCTAAAGTTCCTCCTTCGACTGGCCACAAAACTCGGCCATATTGATCTATAGCGTTTAGGATGATAGTGAAGAACGTGTGATTCGAACTGACGCTATGACAGTTAGAATCACCAAAAATTGAAGAAAAGCGCAACCCATCAGACCACGAATTCGATTTCTAAACTCAAGTACATTCGACTGATGTGGATTTGTTATGTTATCGCAATGGTATACGGCTCTGATGCATTTTCTTATTCGATTTTCGTTCGGTGTTCTTCACTATTTGCTTGCGTATTGTGTGTGTATCTGTTAGCAACGCCACAGATCTATTCCTAATTTCCGACTGAACTGTGTTAGTTCTCATGACTTTAGAACATTGGCCATTAACATGTGGACCAAGGCTGGCATTGTTTGTTCATGTCCAGCTTATTTAAAGCAAAATCCTTTTTTGGGATACTAAATCCTTTGGTTTATTTATTTTTCCACGGATCATTAATGCCGACGATAACCGAAGATAACTTAGAATTCTAAGTGATGTTGACAAGATGTTACTCCAGGTTTTCGGATGTGTTTATTAGTGATCAAGGGTGCCAAAAATACTTAATATATTTTAATGGGACAGTTACCATAAGTTTTTATTTGTGGGCGGCACCGTTTGCTCCATGTAGGGTATTTTTTCCTGAATAGGGTTTGATGCAAGCGGTGCCACCATCGAATTCTCCTTGCAGATGTATGTTTGAATTCTATGGCAGTCCTTAGAATTACTATTTTATATGTTGATCTATTTAAGATCAATCAACACAAGAAAATTCACCTAAAGTGATACTAAGGATCTTGGGGCGCAGCCCCAGTAGATAAGCACCGTCAGGTGGAGTTTTCTATGCTAAAACAAATCCATTTTAAAAACTTTAAAATTGTGTAATAAGTTGATTCATTGCCCATCTAGTCATCATGTCGAATAAAGTAGAATCTAATCCATCCATTACGATTCCGCATGGAGTTATTGCATAGCTTTGACTAGTTTTAATAAAACTGTTCATTCGTAACTGCTTCTTCAAATGCCATTCTTTAATTGCTTATAAGTTCTTCTAAATGATTCATGCGTTTATTCAAAATTCAAATAGCACATGCTTTTATTCTACAGACTTTTGATCGCTTTTGAATACCATAGCGTAGAGTACATCCTCACATTTATATATATTTTTAACACCGTGTAGAGAGTGTACTTAGTGCACTTCCCACTCCTCAACTCCTCGTTTCCAATAAATCTCATTAAAATTCACCATGACGAGTTGAATGTAGCATTGGTTTTGTCGTGCCAGCTCAGCTTTCACAACATTACCTTTAAAAGTATTCTGCCAGGTAATGTGTTGCAACTGCAGCTAAGAGATTTCCACTCTTGCTGGTCGTTGTACATCACTCCCTGCTTACATCGCATTGCTTCCTTTTTTGAAGTTTTTATTTGCTATTTTAATGCCCGTCCCCCATCCATTTTCATCATGTGTTACTTTCTTTACAACCTACATTTTCCGGCGCCTACACAAATATTGGTTTCCAAAGTGGGTGTTATAACTAATTGCAAATTTAAGGGTACTTCAAAATCCACTTTTGTGCGCGCGTTAGTGTAAAAAAAATGGCGCAAGGCTAATGACCTTGGCCGGAAAAACAAATTATTATGGAAAATTTAACAAGCCTCAGACTTGTTAAATAAGGCCAAGACTGGATATTCATCTTAAACTAGAATTCAATTTCAATATTTGGCCCATCCATGTAGTCTATAAGATGCAAACACAAACTTATTGTTAACCGAGGCGTAAGTCTTTCAACTCTGTCTTTAGAAAATAGACGCTTCGTATCTCTTTTCTTGTTGTTGCACTGAACTTGGTTATATTCCATCTCTCGCAACAATCTTCTGCGACACGGGTCAAACATAAAATACGAATCAGTTCAAGTTGAAAGCCACCTAAGACAAATAAAAACAGAGCATATATCTGCCTCTGGCGCAAGACTAATGACCTTGCCCGGAAAAAAACAAATCATTATGGAAAATTTAACAAGCCTCAGGACTTGCTAAATAAGGCCAAGACCGGTTCCCGGTTGTAGTGCCGATGATGATGATGATGATCTATCTTTAACCGAACCACACAAATCTGGAATGGTGTGCCTGATCATGTGTTTCCTCGTCGTTGTATTGCAATGCCCAAGCATTCAAGACTAATATACACCGATACTTGTTTTCTTTAACCTTTCCCCCTCGTACACCGATTTGACATATAAGTTTGTCTCAAAATTCACGTTTGTGCACACATTTGTATAAAAAAAAATTACCTGCGACCATACGACTTTGACCCGCCTGTCACGCGGGAGGCCGGGATTCGATTCCCCGTCGGGGAGCCTTTGGCGCAAGACTATTGACCTTGCCCGGAAAAAACCAAATCATTATGGAAAATTTAACAAGCCTCAGGGCTTGCTAAATAAGGCCAAGACCGGTACCGGGTTGTAGTGCCGATGATGATGATACGACTTTGACACATGCTTAATTATTGTAGCACGTATCTGATTTTTTTTTATTAATATTGTCACCTCGTATTAAAAAAAAAAGATCAAAATATAAAATCAAACAAAATAAAGCTTACTCTGTTTTCCAGTTTTATTGATAAATAATTTAAATACTCCAATACAACAATGTTAATATTTCTTTTACATTTCCGTTTTAATATATAAATATTTTATCACTACCGACAATATTTAGCTACGTAATAAGTTAAACTAATATTCAACGACCATTACGTGTATACGAATTTCCAAAAATCATTAACGTTACAATATAATAATTTACAATACAATGGGAGGAATTTTAAATAATTTTCGAATCGACAAAAATATAACATTGTATGTACACATATAGTCTTCGATAAAAACAACAAATATTTAACAAAGAAATTTCTTACACAAAGTACACAAATATATACAACTTAAAAAAATGTAGTAATTTGTTTACAACTAACAAGATCGAATTGATCTCCATTAGCTACACATATTGTAAAAATAATATAAAATCGCTATAAAATGTCGATATTCACAGACAGGCTGCTCCGCCTAACATTCAATTGACAAAATAAATTAAAAAAAAAAAGTTTGGTTGGAATTTTATAAATACTTGATCACTTAGGGATTATGCTATTTAACGGCTTGCTTTTGTGCGATGGCACGCAAACAAGCGAGTTGCCAGTTTTCGCAATGCGTTCTTGGTTGGTCTTTTCAACTTGGCTCGTCTATGTTTAGGTATTAACTAAATGCACGAATAAAAGGCCTCGTCGAAAGGCTTGATGCGGACACGTTGCTTGTAATGATATTCCTTTAGGAATGATTTTAACCTGGTTGGCAAATCTAGCTCACTGATACCGTCGTAGGTTGTATGGCTTACGATAGTCCCCCTACATAATTGTTGCAAGGAGAACGGTTTATTTCGGTGTAAGGGAATGGTAAGCATAGGTTCGAAAAACAATACACATGATGGATCTTTGTAATGCTCCAACAAGCCAGTAACTGTCCTCGCCGTGAACACTCCTGGATCATGACAATCAAAACTAAATCGATGATTAAACTGTTCAATTCGGGCATGTAAGGAGCGTCCATATTTTCGGAATGTAACTGAAAACAAATACTCCTCTTGAGCAGAGTCTCGTAACAAAAATGTTCCTTCGGGTTTCCCTTCTAATAACCGTTCAGCTTCGTAACGATCCATTTTACCCCAATAAAAGGTGGACTTAGTGATCCTTTCCAAGTCCGGAACTAAACAGTGAATATAATCAACTTGCGAATGGACAACGGACCCATTCGGTGTTGTCGCGAAGGTTGGCGTCGAACAAGGTGATACTGCCATTGAACTTGGTGAGTCCGGTGTAGAGGGCACCGCTAAATCACCCGTCATCAGTCTGATCGTGTGCTCGTCTATGTTAGCTATTGGTCCTAAAGTGACCACATGAGTCGCATTCGAAGCCGCAGGATATTGTACTACAACAATTTGAGGAGATGGTAATGGGATAATAATATCATTCGGTGGTGACCAAATCGCGAGTTGGTTTCGAAGAGAAGGTGATATTTCATTTGATGACGTTGAGGCGGTTGGTATCTGCACTGCATTGTTTTTCACCGACAAGTGATGATGCTTCCTACTACCACTCGGGCGGAGCTTTTTCAGTGCATCACGACAAGTACATTTACAACACCGCCACTTTGAACAATGTGTTGAAGAAGATGCCACAGTTGACGATTCTGGTACCGGTGACGAGGTCGTGGACTTCTTCCGACGACAGCAATGATGTTTCGATTCTGAAGAAAAGAAGAAATAATTAGACTTCTTTCAGAAAACCCTCATCCAATAGAACTTACCTTCTTTATGTATGTTCGTTTTCGCACTCTCCGAATCGGACTTCAGTTCATTTCCGTTCGCTTTGTTGATTTCGATTGTTTCAGGTGTCACGTCGCTAAACTCACTACTGCCCGTACTACTTCGATTGCTTCCGGATTCCTTGGTAACATCTGCATCTCCATCTTTCGTAATTTGGCAATTTCCCATTTGATTCATCATGCGATTTAAATTCCGCAAACTTTCTCCATTTTCGGCATTACTACTACTACTCCCATTCTCTTCGATATAAGGAACTGTTCCAAGATTATTAACAAAATTGTTATTAAAAATCGGGGAAGAAGTAACATCTACATTATTCGGTTTGAAATCGTTCCTTTGGTTGCAAGCAATATTCCTTCGAAAACTCATATTCTTGCGCTTCACGTTGGAATGTTGAACGTTTAAATTATTGTTACTACTCAAGGCATCATCTGTTGAGGACGATATAGCTTCTAGGGCAGTATTCTTATCTGATTCCATCTTGGCCAGTTGGATCTTTATAACAATTTGTTGTCGTCCACTGGATACTGAATCTAAATCTGACTCGGTGCTTAAACAGAAATGTTGACCGTCGGTAATCAAATTGATTATTGATCTTCCGTCAGCGTTAGTTAAATGATCTGAATTTATTGCAGGAACGGTATCCACAGGTTCAGGAGAAACAGCAGATTGTGACGATTTTGAAAGAACTTGTGAAGGATTAATTGTTTTCTGACTTCTGAAATTTCCAGGATAGGCAATCGGTGGTATTGGAGTTTTACTCAAGCGGTGCCCCATTAGTAATTAAGTGTATTAAAGTCAATAAAGACTTTAATTAAAGTTCTGAATTGAAGTAATATAACTAGCAATTTTTTTATGTCTGTTGCAGATGTTCTGAAAAGAGAAGAATATAGAATAAAGTTAATGCAATTGGTCATTACTTTATATCGGATCTATTCCTAAGTACAATAGCAATTAAAACAACTACTTTATGCAATAATCGTAAGAACCCGACCTTTTTGGGTTCACCCTGTAAATATGGATGATGATTGAAAATAAGAGTTGTTATTCCACATATAAAAGATTAAAAGTTTTTAAAATCTATTTCTTAGAAAACACTATGAGGAAGCAGGTAAATGACAGAATTTTCAAAGTGAACCTTCTTAGAATTCTACGGATAAAGACCAAACAATCCCGACAATAAAATGTAAAGATTTTTAACAGAAATATATCGTGAAATAATTATATAGAAAAGAGTTGGTGCAGCTGGAATGGTAACTTCAAAATTGGCTTGGAAATGGGACTGATTGTCGGAACATAGAGGAAGGCCGCGTATTACAGAACCATGACTTAATTTTGTCGGCAAGGTTATTTCTTACCAAGGTATGTTTTAGAATAATAAAATAGAATATACAATATGAATGTATTGCACACCTTTAGGATACCCACATGTCAGGATGTGAGGCAAACACTACTGTTAGCCTAGTGATTTTCCAAAGTATGCGTCCGACAATGTTTTTGGCGTCCCAGATATTATTATTTTATTATTTATTATTAGTTTTTTATTTATAATTATTTTATTATTAATAATTATTTTATCATTTATAATTATTTTATTATTTATAATTATTTTATTATTTATTATTATTTTATTATTTATTACTATTTTATTATTTATTACTATTTTATTATTTATTATTTTATTATTTTATTATTTTATAATTTTATAATTTTATAATTTTATAATTTTATAATTTTATAATTTTATTATTTTATTATTTTATTATTTATTATTATTTTATTATTTATTATTTTATTATTTATTATTTTATTATTTATTATTTTATTATTTGTTATTTTATTATTTGTTATTATTTATTATTATTTATTATTATTTTATTATTTATTATTATTTTATTATTTATTATTATTTTATTATTTATTATTTAATTTTATTATTTATTATTATTTATTATTATTTTATTATTTATTATTATTTTATTATTTATTATTATTTTATTATTTATTATTTTATTATATATTATTATTTTATTATTTATTATTATTTTATTATTTATTATTATTTATTATTATTTTATTATTTATTATTATTTTATTATTTATTATTATTTTATTATTTATTATTATTTTATTATTTATTATTATTTTATTATTTATTATTATTTTATTATTTATTATTATTTTATTATTTATTATTATTTTATTATTTATTATTATTTTATTATTTATTATTATTTTATTATTTATTATTATTTTATTATTTATTATTATTTTATTATTTATTATTATTTTATTATTTATTATTATTTTATTATTTATTATTATTTTATTATTTAATATTATTTTATTATTTATTATTATTTTATTATTTATTATTATTTTATTATTTATTATTATTTTATTATTTATTATTATTTTATTATTTATTATTATTTTATTATTTATTATTATTTTATTATTTATTATTATTTTATTATTTATTATTATTTTATTATTTATTATTATTTTATTATTTATTATTTTATTATTTATTATTATTTTTCATTTATTGGCCTATAGGAAGCCGGAAGTTCATTATCTCACTGACTCGGCTGCGCGATCGCTCCCTATCCTGTGCACTCACCTTCCACACTTGACCATATGATCCGACCTCTTCAAGGTCAGACCTTATATTGTTCTCCCACCTACGTCACGGCCGTCCTACCGGTCTCTTTCCCACACACAACCATAAGAAACAGAAGCTTCTACGATTCGTATTAAAAGAGTTCAAACCACGGGGCACGACCATTTTGTGGAACGATGTCCCACAGCTAAACCTCATTTTGATCAAGCACACGATGAAAAGCCATTCTCGGGTAAATCTATCTCCTGATGATACAATGTTATCTTTTCATTCGATTTTTTCGTTAGAAGATGTACCGCGATTCAGTGGTCTATGAGCTAGGACAATAAGATCCCAACTACACTGAGTAGTCGGCTGACTTCCAATGCCCTGTGAAATGCTATGAAACCCATATCGGTTACCAATTGACTGACGACTAATGAATTGAAAGCTCCAACCGCGGAATTCTCTTTTATTTTGTATTATGTGCACTTTTTAATTTACTCATTACTAACCGGGCTAAATGCGTGCATGTCAATATTTGGACATGAGGGGGCTATCGACAAGATCAATCAAAAAAGCAACCATGGCATTATATCATTATATCAGAAGGCAGGTTTAAATGCAGAACCTATATGAAGTGGTGGCGTTTGCAACAAATACACACAACATGCAAACCATAGTAAAGTACGTAGCACAAAAGAGAATCGAGAAAAAGACTGATAATACAATATTATCTTTTCATTCGGTTTTTTCCTTAGAAGATGTACCGCGATCCAGTCGTCTATGAGCTAGGACAATAAGATCGCAACTACACTGAGTAGTCGGTTGACTTCCAATGCCCTGTGAAATGCCACTTCATTAAGCTGTGGTGGAATCCGTAAATTGGAAGGGGGAAAATTCTTGGCCATCTTACGGAGTTTGGCTGATGGATCCGATGAAGAAAAAATTACATCTTAGGGCGCTGACTCAAGGCTGGAGGTTCATCTTTTTTGACAGATGTATACAAAAAAAAACTTAGAAATCCGTACTTGTTTCACGCCCTGGTGACAGCAAAAGCCAACTCCACTAGTTGGTTTGGGAACAGGAATCCATCCAACTCCATTAGTTGGTTCACGCTCTGGTGACAGCAAAAGCCAACTCCAATAGTTGGTTCTGGGGACAGCCTCTTACACGTTCCCACAATTATTGTGTCAAAACAAACTTAGCTCATTTAACAATAAGTTACTTTATTTTCACTATTACTTAAAAATTGCCAATTAAACGGCCACTTGAAATAATGTAAAGTCTAGATCGCTAAACGATGATACCGAATCGTGTCCAAGCGATAAACGAAGAAGAAGCAAAAATTCTTTCTATGCGCCCGTTAATATACCTCATACCATCGTTTGCCCTTAGTGTCAGATCAAAAAGCACCGTGTCATGGACCAGGAAATTACCATGAAAACTGTTCTATCGAACTTAGTGCCTTCTCAGTTGTAATATCGATGCAACAGTTGTTCTGTTCTGTTGCATACCTTCGTGATGAAATTTGATGTGGTGAATTTCTGTTGCTCCGATGACAGGTGAATTGGTTATTTGAATTTATGATGAATCGATTCCCCCTTTGTTGTATCTTGAGGAATCGATTCATCCCTTATTGTTGTTTGTTGTTGATTTGTGCTGCAACAGTACCTGAGTTCACATTATCTGATTTTTTCTTTGTTATATTTTCGCATGTTATCTTTACATTGTTATCACGGCGTCTCAATTAGTTTCCCAATCATTTCTTTGTTACCGCACCGCCTAGCTTCAATTCCCCAGAAACCCAGTCAACAAGAACGCAAAGAAAATTCCGCCTTTTCATTTCACGCAATTACGGTGTACCAGTATGAAGTGAGCGTTTTTTTTTTAAAATAAAAACATGTTTTTTGAAAAGTAAAAAACATTTTATTCAAAGTATTGGCCATTGCTTTCTACACATTCCGCCCACCTTTCTGGCAATTTGTGGATACCACGCCAATAAAATCGGTCGTCTTTTGAGGCAATCCATTTGGAAACCCAATTTTCGACTTCTTCGTAGGAATTGAAATGCTGCTCAGCCAATGCGTGTCCCATCGATGAAAACAAATGGTAGTCGAAAGGAGCCAAGTCTGGTGAATACGGCGGGTGGAATAACACTTCTCAGCCGAGAGCTTTTATTGTTTCTTTGACGGGTTTTGCTGTATGACTCGGAGCATTATATGCAACAAAATTACCTTTCCGTGTCTTGTGGCCCATTCTGATCGTTTTTCAATCAATACATAGTTCAAATTGATCATTTGTTGTCGGTAGCGTAGCGCATCAACAGTTTCGCCAGGTTTTAGAAGTTCACGATACACCACCCAGTTCTGATCCCTTCCAACACAGAGCATTGTTTTTTTCCGAACCGATCAGGCTTTGCAGTCGATGTTGACGCTTGTCCTGGATATACCCATGGTTTTTTGCGTTTAGGATTTTTAAAATAAATCCATTTTTCATCACCAGTCACAATTCGATGCAATACTGACTTCCTTTCGTGTCGTAGAAGCAACGTTTCACATGTGGTGTTTCGCTTTTCCATCTGCCTGTCATTCAATTCATGTGGCACCCAGTTTCCACATATTTGGATCTTTCGCATAGCTTTTAAACGGTCAGAAATTGTTTGTTGTACAACATTTAACATTTGTGCCATTTGTTTTTGACTTAAAGTGTCATCTTGATCCAATATTGCTTGCAATTCAGCGTCTTCAAACTTTTTTGGTGGTCTTCCATGTTCTTCATTTCGCACATCAAAATCATTATCTCTGAACCTCTTAAATCATCTTTTGCATGTTGCTTCCGATAGAGCATGATCACTATACGCCTCGACAAGCATTCGATGCGACTCTGCAGCACTTTTCTTTAAATGAAAACAAAAAATTAATGGTTTCCGCAAATCATCATTTTCTGGTACAAAATTCGACATTTTTTAAAAGAATTAAAAAAAACGATGTTGTGTGTACAATGACTTGATGCATACTAAATATGTTTGATAGATATCATAGCAACCAAACAAAAAAAAATATTAGGCTTGTTCACAACAAACGTTCCCTATCGATACATTTGTATCTTGAGGCTCACTTCACACCGGTACACCTGGTATAGCGATGCAATATCTCCAGAAAAAAAAACAGTGTACAAACTTTGTATCCAGATCCCTCGTGAAACCTTCGACAATAGCTTAACTCCTATTCTTAAATCACAATAACAATTAGGCAGGAAATCTTACGAGGGTTGTTGCCCTTAATTAGAGAAAAGTCTTTCGGTCTTTGACCCTGGTAATACATCATCTATAAACAATCTTTCAAAACTTGTATATATATTTTTCTAGTACCGAAGCAAACTCTTTCCTTCATTCAAATTGTTTTCGTTCCTAGTTCAGCTGTCATCAATTTTCCTTTGGACAAGACTAGAATCTATGCGGGTTTGGCTCTTCCATCTGCCTTCTGCCAACGGCAACCACTTAATAATTAAAGCAGTACTCCATTGCGGGAAATGGTTATTTATGGCTACATCAAAGTATTAATAATAACCCCTGGTTAAATGAACGTTCTCAATAACTAATCCTTTTAAGTCGCCCAGTAATAGAATGAATTCTCTATGCAAAGTCAACAGACAGCCGAGTTAGCCCAACATGTCAGTTTATTGAACCTTACTTTCCAATTCTAGGCAATGAAGGGAGGATTGGCAATTATGAAAAGCTGTCGTCTCGGGTTTTTCCTTCATACCCACCAACCGATTGAAATAAAGTACTTGAACTGAATTTTTAATGATGACACGGCAGCGATATACTCAAGTGAACACGCACAACCGCAGCCCGCACACCTACCATCCAAATACGGGGTCATACGAAGGTGTTTGATATCCAAACCCTTACGTGGGACTAAATTTGTCTGTTACTTACTTGGACTTAATGATGTATGCGGAGGAAGTTCTTCGATCAATAAACTTCAAAATGGAAATTAAATATATTTTTGTCTGCGTAGAGCAATTTACGTGCGGAAGTAAATGAGTCTCCGTTACCGAGCTAAACAGGTGATCAACTCGCCGGCCGGCGTCTGTCATTACCAGATGGCACAGATTCCACTTTGCTTACCTCGAATTATCAGATGTCTCATTGACTTGAGACGCCTGTTGTAGATGATTGCAATTAGTTATAACACCCACTTTGGAAACCAATATTTGTGTAAGCGCCGGAAAATGTAGGTTGTAAAGAAAGTAACACATGATGGAAATGGACGGGGGACGGGCACTAAAACAGCAAATAAAAACTTCAAAAAAGGAAGCAATGCGATGTAAGCAGGAAGTGATGTACAACGGCCAGCAATAGTGGAAATCTCTTAGCTGCAGTTGCAACACATTACCTGGCAGAATACTTTTAAAGGTAATGTTGTGAAAGCTGAGCTGGCACGACAAAACCAATGCTACATTCAACTCGTCATGGTGAATTTTAATGAGATTTATTGGAAACGAGGAGTTGAGGAGTGGGAAGTGCACTAAGTACACTCTCTACACGGTGTTATAAATATATATAAATGTGAGGATGTACCCTACGCTATGGTATTCAAAAGCGATCAAAACTCTGTAGAATAAAAGCATGTGCTATTTGAATTTTGAATAAACGCATGAATCATTTAGAAGAACTTATAAGCGATTAAGGAATGGTATTTGAAGAAGCAGTGACGAATGAACAGTTTTATTAAAACTAGTCAAAGCTATGCAATAACTCCATTCGGAATCGTTATTGATAGAATAGATTCTACTTTATTCGACATGATGGCTAGATGGGCAATGAATCAACTTATTACACAATTTTAAAGTTTTTAAAATGGAGTTTGTTTTACCTAGAAAACTCTGTGTTTATCTACTGGGGCTGCGCCCCAAGATCCTTAGGATCACTTCAAGTGAATTTTCTTGTGTTGATTGATCTTAAATAGATCAACATATAAAATAGTATTTTCAGTGACTGCCATAGAATTTAAACGTACGTCTGCAAGGAGAATTCGATGGTGGCATCACTTACATTAAACCCTATTCAGGAAAAAAATACCCTACACGGAGCAAACGGTGCCGTCCACAAATAAATACTTATCGTAACGGTGCCATTAATATATGTCAAGTATTTTTGGCACCCTTGATCACTAATAAACACTTACCCGAAAACCTGGAGTAACATCTTGTCAACATCACTTAGAATTCTAAGTGATCTTCGGTTATCGTCGGCATTAATGATCCGTGGAAAAATAAATAAACCAAAGGATTTAGTATCCCAAAAAAGGATTTTGCTTTAAATAAGCTGGACATGAATAAATAATGCCAGTTATGTCCACATGTTAATGGCCAATGTGAAAAGGAAAAAAACAATGCTCGGTGGGGAGGATCACAATTCCACCACATAATCAAATAGTCGTTTTTTTTTGTGAGTCATGACTTGAGAACTAACAGAGTACAGTCGGAAATTAGGAATAGATCTGTGGCGTTTCTAACAGATACACACGCAATACACAAGCAAATAGTGAAGAACACCGAACGAAAATCGAATAAGAAAATGCATCAGAGCCGTATACCATAGCGATAACATAACAAATCCACATCAGCCGAATGTACTTGAGTTTAGAAATCGAATTCGTACACACGACTGTGGCCTGATGGGTTGCGCTTTTCTTCAATTTTTGGTGAATCTAACTGTCATAGCGTCAGTTCGAATCACACGTTCTTCACTATCACCCCAAACGCTATAGATCAATATGGTCGAGTTTTGTGGCCAGTCGAAGCAGGAACTTTAGATGTTAAAACTAGTCTCCTTGTCAATGAGTATGTTTTCGTAAGTCAGAAGTCGAGAGCGAGTGTAATAGGATTAAAAATCACAAATACATAAGACGGTCGTGTTTTAAAGTCATCATCATCTTCATCATCGGCACTACAACCGGGATCCAGTCTTGGCCTTATTTAACAAGTCTGAGGCAGGGCTATTAGCCTTGAGCCAGTTTTTAAGTCAATAGAAGCAAAATCCAGCCAACGTAGGGAAAGAGTCTATTATCTGGAAGCTACAGTGGATTACCTGATGTAATTTGAAATTCTCATAGCAGCATCCCCTAGACTTTCCTTTGCCAAAAAGGGTTCTGAGTGCTGTTGCCTTTTGGGCATCCACTGCATTTTTCTCTTTACACTAACGCGCGCACAAAAGGAGATTTTGAAGTACCCTTAAATGTCAGAGCACAGTGCGAGCGAATGGAGAGGAAGCGGATAAGGAAAGGAGGTGTCGATGTATATTGGTCTTGAATGTCTGGACATCACAACATAGCATACTTTGGATGGAGCGCTTTCACTTTTAATAGGCTGATCTCAGCGCCAATATTCACGATCAGGCGCGTCGTTAAATTACGGCCAATGTCCAGAGGGATTTGGACAAGTGGGACTTTTGTCGGCGAAAACTGCTCGGACAGCTTGGATCGGTTTGTGAGTTAAATTCGGTCGGGTTGGAGTTACCCATTTTGCTTTTCGTGAACACCCTGCCGCCGTGTGATTGTGTAGACCGCAAAATTTACAGTGTTTGTTATCTTTATTTTGGGCAACGTCGCGTTGGCGGGGCTGCCTTGAACCTGCGATGTTCTGGCCGGTTGTTCGCGCGTTTGGTGCCCTTCTGCTTGTTATTCGCCATGACCTCTTTCCATTCGTGATTGACCTTGCACGCCTGTGGGGTTTGTGTCCGACATTTAGTACTAACCGTTTGGGTCCTTGTACAGGTTGAGAGGTTTGAGAATTTCTGTTTTTTTTTTCTAATTTATCCCGTATATGAACCTTTCCCACGTGTGACCTCGTCGGCCCTTAATTTTACAGCAACATCGAATACTGCATACTCGATAGTTTGATGTCACCGGTTTTTGAAGAAGAAGAAGGTTGATGTGGTCCCTGACTTGTCTTAATCGGGATCTCCCTCTGCTGATTCTCGGAGCTATTTTGTTTTGGAGATCTGTTACGCACTAACTCCACCCACCACCTTTATCCCACCGAGAAAACAAAATATGAAACATTTAAACATTATATTACACATATAAGATATAAAACATTTATACAAACATAAAATTAAAACAGAAAACTTTCATTTACATTTCACATTTTAAATCACACGTAAAAAACGCATTAAACATAGAACTGGCGCATACAAACGACCAGTTACAAAAATGAACCAATACCGGTGGTGAAATCTCAGTTAAAACCCGATATCAACCACCGCCCTTATCGGTATAACAGCCATATGGCATGTCAATATTCTCAGCGATATAACGGTGGATGGAAAAAAAAAGAGCCGGTAGTATCGCACCGTTGTGCTTGACAGTGAAATTTTAACGTTCGTTGGTGTTTAAGAGTCAATAACAACAGTTGGAGTAAGGCAGTAAAAAAGTGAGGTCGATGAAAACGGTGAGAAAAAGAGTCGTTATCAAATGTTCGTTCTCTAGAAGTCGAGAGTCTGAGTGTTTTAAATAAAACAAGTCGAGAAAAAAAGGATGTCCATTTGATTATACTAAGTTTTAAGTTCTAAGTGGATTATAATAATAATTCCAGAGTAGATAATACTGTAAGATCAAAGAAATAAATGCATTAAACTGAATAAAACACTCGTTACTTTTATTATTATTGAATAAATATATATTACTAAATAAAACACTCATTGCACTTATCACACCAACGTACGCATTTTTCTTCTTACATTTCTTGTCATCGACTGACTTTTCTTCTTTTTCTACTACCTAACCGGCTGTCCCTCCTCATTCAGCTCGCCAGCCGGTAAGGTTGTTAACATCTGATTTCTTTTGGGAAGTGCTGCCACAATACAAATAATTACTTTAAATTTAAAATCAAGCTTGTGATAATACATAAAGGAATATAGAGTTTTATCATTTGTAAAATAAATCGACAAAACAAAAAGACTAGTTTGTGAGTGCATCTCTGGAACTGTCATAATTTTATAGTGGGAGTTTAAGCCGCTAGAGGAAATACGACTGAGTTAATCCTGTACCGAGAACCACAGGGCAGGCTGAGGGTAACCAGTTGATCGAGAAAGGGGAGGAAGAAGGTAGGAGTTCCCAATTTCCAAAAACGGATTTAAACAAGTAAATACAATATAAGACAACATACCAAACAACAGCCACGTGAGTACGCTTAGTTATTTACATTTATATTGTTGTTACAGAAGTAATTTGTTACAGGTGCGAGATTGCATGGTGGTGTATAATGTGCTCAACAATCCTTGATGTCATACCCATATTCCCTGCAATCCCGGCAAAATGGAGTATTTCGCCTTTTTAGACACTTGTTGTGTAGGTGTTCTCTTTTATTGCAAAAGCTGCATGTCATATGTGCAACTAATGGGTGCTGCGTACGATTGCCTTGGACCTGTGTTGGTTGGTTTTGGTGGAACTGGTCACCACCGGGCAGCTGTGGTATCGCAGGTCGAGGTCCTAACGGTGGATATGTGGGGTGGAAGTCATCATCATCATCGGCACTACAACCGGGAACCGGTCTTGGCCTTATTTAGCAAGTCCTGAGGCTTGTTAAATTTTCCATAATGATTTATTTTTTCTGGGCAAGGTCATTAGTCTTGCGCCAGGGGCTCCCCGACGGGGAATCGAACCCCGGTCTCCCAGGTGACAGGCGGGTATACTAACCACTATACTATCGAGGAGCCACCCCGAGGAGGGGTGGAAGTATTGTGCCAATACTCGGGCACTCCGTTCACTTCCTCCTCCATCATAAGTTCTTCGCGTGGACACTGCTCACAACACAAAAGAAATAAATACACCCAGGACTGCGGACAATTAAACGCGCGGATTTAGTGTAATATTATTTTATTAATTGTTAATTGTAATACATTTGTTGAAGTTTTTTTAACAGGCACCAGCAACGACGATGACGACCAGTGCAAAGAGTGCACCGATCAACAGCAATTTAGAGTTCATTGTTTTACAATAAAGTTACTTTTCTCACTTATAAATTCTTTTTCACTAACTCAAACTAACTGCGGCACAAACTCGCCAAACAGGTGGAAATCGACATGTTCAAAATACTTCTCACGACTCCGGTTTAATTACGCATCTTCGTGCCCACCGGAGACCGGGAGTGACGCGTGACCATGGCGGTCAGTGGATGGAAAACGACTCAGCGATATCTTGCTCGTGCAGAGCTCACTCGCTATGGTGATCATGGTGGTATATGTGCATGGTTCTGTCATGGATGAGAACGAACCTAGAACAAAGAAAGGGCATAAAGTGCATTCATGGGATACGATTTCGGTAAAGCAAATAAAACCGAAATCGTCGGATGCTAATGGGATCTTTGTTGGAACATGTGCGTCGCGGCTAAACAAAGAGACGACGATGCGATGTGGAAATGTGCTAATGGGTTTAATTGATTTGATCTATATAATGCGTGAAGCATTTACAGGTGCTAATGCTGTTGCATTAGCAGAAACTGATGTAGATCGGTTTGTAATAATAGGGGTTTTACGGTAAGTAGACAGTGGGGTTTGGCAGAACCGCCACAGATACCCGTCCTGTGATTTAGTTGGGTATGAAGCAATCAGAGGCTGTGGGTGCCTTGAAGATGTTTCCAGTGCATACTGGCGTTGACCTGTACAAGTCTGGGCAATGCCGACCGTTCTACCAAAAATGTCCCCAATTATTTGACTCTCTTTATTCACAGGTAGATATTGCCTGTGAAGCGGTTCCTGTGAGTACTGGTTGCAACTTGCGGAAGTCATCGTGGTGTCCAATGGTTTTCCACAGAGGTGGTTGGTGAAGTACGTACAGAAGAAGGGGGGATATAACGAGTTTCCTGTGAATAATAAGGTTGACCTATCTGTGTCTGGGTCAAGTCAATTGCCCTGCCATAAATTTGATTTGAGGTGTAGTCTTGTGGGGTCGCCGACAGAGGCTAGAACTGAAAACTGTGAAAATGTTCGTAGGTGACATGTAGTCTTCCACCAGAGCTAAGCTTAGCAAGTTAAAGAAGTCGCGTTGGCGCAACATATCTCTTTTGGTCCTTTCCATATGGAGGATCCGTGTTATAATGACCTCGAGAAGCCCATCCCCTTAGACCAACAAATAATGCCAGGAATAGTTCTCTAACACCGCACATTATCATGGACTTCGCCATTATCATGGACTACGCCATTATCATGGACTTCGTCACTATCATGGACTTCGCCATTGCCATGGACTTTCCCCACTATTATGGACATTCGACATTCGATCTGGATAGCGAAAGTGTCACCGTTTACCTTTCCGTACAAAGGCTCCGCCGCCTCCCTACAACGCAGAATCGTTTTTCTTTTTTTGCGATTGATATTCATTCGGATTCATTTATTGTTTATGTTATAATGTACCGGAGCACTGATATACACGTGGGAAGCCAAACTCTAACTATTGCTCGACTTTCTACCAACAGCCTTAAAATTGGGTAGGAGACGTGTGGAATGGGGGAAAGGCTATCTCATAATGAGATGTGATTCGATTTACCAACTTGTGGTAAAGGACAGAAACAACTTTTCTACCATTTATCTGATTTCTCCTTATTGGAAGGAAGTTATTTTATAGAAACTAAACACTTAAGGTATTAAATATTATTAGATCTATCATACCCATCGAGATGACTGAAGGTACTTCGACGATTATGACGAAACCTTGTTCACATCTTGAAAAATTGAAATACTATCTTGACATTAATCACACAAAATTCCAGTTGAAAAATACATTTCACAGGAATCGTCGCCTATTCCAGTTAGCAACGAATCATTTTTTACAAAACACTGAGTGTTCCAACGAATCGTATTCGTTATCATTTATAAAGCTATTTGATCACTGCACTTGTTGCAATTAATATTTATTTCTTTGAAATTACGTTATCAGTTCGATTATTCAGGAAACGAGTATTCGGTGTACTTTTGACGAAAAACCAAGAATTAAAAAAAACCCAACACCATAAAATGTATAATAACAACTAACTTGATTTAAGATGTTTGTACTTGTAATAAAAAATTGTGGCAAGTTATCTAAGCTAGCATCGATTTCGAGAGGCTTTGGTCATACGTTCGATGGAATGCCATTGATGCTCAAATAGAACCTTGAGAAATTCATTCGAATTGAGGTTCTATGAAATAAAATTCCATGATTTTGTCAGTCATGCCAGTCATTTTGGCACCACTGTGTAGTAAAGAATATAAGATCAGAAGTCAGTATACATAAGAGTCGGTAGAAATATTACGCAAGTAATATTTTTCCGTCTTCTAGATTTAAACTCTTCACACAAGAAAAATATTACTTCCTATTTATTGAACAATATCAAATAGCTATTTGAAATTATAATTAGCTGCAATTCAGTTGAATTGACGGAACAAGTATATCCACAAAAGTTCCATAACAAAATGATATCATCATCATCATCGGCACTACAACAGGAACCCAGTCTTGGCCTTATTTAGCAAGTCTCTCCACCGGTATCCATTCCTTATCCGAGACTTGTTAAATTGTCCATAATATTTTGTTTTTCCGGACAAGGTTATTAGCCTTGCGCCAACCTTTGTTAGGATGTCGCTGCATGCATTGGTTCACTACTTGGCGGGTGCCAAAGTAGTTATCCAGGGGTGTCATGTGGAGACTACATGTCAACTTGGATTGAACAGGGACAAGGATCATCCTGGCCTTCGTCGGGTAGAAAGCAGAGATTTTGCCATGTATGTTCGTTCCCAGCCTCCCAACAAAATGTTATACCAATGTCATAAACCGACGCCAAAAAATGTCCGCGGGAAACCTCATATTTTTCTACGTGCCTCATCTTTTTTTCTAAAACGCTTCTCCTAGGTAGCTGTTAGTTTAGTTTAGTTTAGTTTAGTTTAGTTTAGTGGGACTACCAACCCATTGATTGGCTTAATTCAAGCAATATAAGTACTTGAAAGCTAAAGTACATATAACTTCACAACCTAAAGAGCGTAAGAACTAACTTAACTAAGCTTAGCCTAAGGTAAACACCACATATTATGAAGGTAAGAGTAGAGGCGGAAGGTGGAGCAGGTTCGAGAGGAAAGTGTAAAAAGCGCCACTTAAGATTGGTGGTGAGAATGGTGTAGGAGGCGATGCTTGAGAGTATGGGTAGAGTGGTCAAAGTCAAACAAGGTGGAGTTGAAGTTGACATTTCTCAGCATCCGCGAAAGGGGTTCATTGTAACCATAAGAGGTGCGGTGAGGGGGAATGTAGGTTGGCATTATCCTCCTCAGTTCAGTGGTATAAACTCTCGACAGTTTTCTATTTATAATCCTTTCTTGTTGCTTGTGCAATTTTTTGATTACAATTAGAGAAAAATTAACAATTTTCTTAATGTATGACAAATTTTAAAAAACTGTGTTAAAAAAAGCCTTTTTCTCGAAACACAAAGTAGTCGCTTCATTCAATTTTAGTCACGATGGAGCGCTTCACGGGACAACAGGGTGCTTTTTGTGTAAAACAATTTTACAAAACAACGATTCCTACGTTACTGTACGATGTCTATATAGAATTGAATACGGATTACGACGTGTAAGTGAGTGTCCAAGTATTAATTTAATCAAAACTTTAGTTAAGAAGTTCGAGCAGACGGGATCGACAACGAATATTACACAAACAGGGCGGCCAATTAAAAGAAAACATACAGGAGGAGAAAGCCGCGATACCTCGCAGTATGTGTCAGCGAGTTTTCCAAAGTTTGCGTAGTCGATTGCAGGAGTGGAAACGACGACATGGGGTACATCTCGACGATGTCATTTAAAAAAAAAATTATTTCAATAAACGATTATTGCGTTAAATAATTGATCAACAAGCTCCTCGATAGTATAGTGGTTAGTATACCTGCCTGTCACGCGGGAGACCGGGGTTCGATTCCCCGTCGGGGAGCCTCTGGCGCAAGACTAATGACCTTGCCCGAAAAAAATAAATCATTATGGAAAATTTAAGAAGCCTCAGGACTTGCTAAATAAGGCCAAGACCGGTTCCCGGTTGTAGTGCAGATGATGATGAATGGAAAAAGTCATCAATACAGAGTTAGTTAAGTATTTAGAGCGCAACGGACTTCAGAATGATCGTCAATACGGATTCCGTGGCAGACGGTCTACGGGAGACCTTTTGACACTTATACCCGATATATGGACATCTGCGATTGAACGGCATGGTGAGTCAAGGGCGGTCGCATTGGATATCTCCAAGGCTTTTGACCGCGTCTGACACGGGGCATTGATGAGCAAACTTCTTTCATATGGACTTTCTCAACAGCTTTGCGACTAAACGAAGAGCTTCCTCGAGATGATGAAATGATCAACAAAATAACATTTGTAGTTTTATTTCTATTCATGTTTCAAATGTGTAAATATTTATGGTCCACCCTATATTTAAATGGCTATCATTCAAAATAATAGTTAGATAGTTTGAAAATGTTATTATGAAATTTAAAAGAAAAATAACACTTTTGGAATATTTCACTGCCATTTCTGGCTTAGGCTAGATACTTATCATTACGCCCTCGTATAAATAGAAACTGTTGCTGATCCCTTCTCGCTTTATGGGAAAAGTTGTAGGCTTGCCCCAAGTTTAAAGTGTGGCAGACCCGCCATTTATTCACCTTAAAACAAGCTCTACATAACTTAAAAGCTAATCTTAAACTAAGGTAAAATTAATTCAATTCAATTGTAATATAATTAAGGATTAATACAATACTAAGTATGGATACATTTTTGCTGAAGGGAAATTCCTGTAAGGGGTGTGTTGGATTCAGAGGGAGTTTAAGACCAACAGTATTAAGGTTGAAGTCGAAGGAGGTGACAGTTGACATTCCGTAGCATACGCGACAGACCAATATTTCGAAAATATTGGTTAAGTACGAAGACCCAGAGGAGTTGTTAAATGGACTTGGTTTGTCGAAAATACAAGTATGCGAATTGCCGAGGGTCACTGGTTGTTAGGGATGATTAACAGAGTAGATGCTAATAACTATAATTTACAGACTTGCCGTAACAATCAAAGAGGCCAGAATACTCCGTTGTCTTGAATATAAAAATGTTCCCGCTGGAAGTCCAGAATCCATCTTTAGCCAAACTTCTCGTAGAATGTGGAATGATCATCCGTGTTTCCTCGTCATGGTAGGATCCACGCATTTAAGACCAATGTGCACCCTCAGTCCCAAAATAAATCGGAACCAATTTCTACATTTGGAACCTTTTGATTGAATTATGAAGTGTGAACCTTCGGGAGACCGGGTTCGATTCCCCGTCGGGGAGCCTCTGGCCCAAGACTAATGACCTTGCCTGGAAAAAAAACAAATTATTATGGAAAATTTAACAAGCCTCAGGATTTGCTAAATAAGGCCACGACCGGTTCCCGGTTGTAGTGCCGATGATGATGATGAAAGCCGAAATACAACGCGTTAAGTGACAGAAGTTTCTGTACATTGGTCAAAAATGTGTAAATACCAAAGAGTCCATATTAAATTTTGTTGTAAAATTGGAGAAATGCTACCACAACGTTTGAATTGCTGAAAAGCTTATGGTTTATCTAAAGCACAAGTGTTTGAGTGCTTTCCACGGTTCAAGGAACGCAAGGAAAGTGTGAATGACGATGAAGGTGCAGGCTGTCCATCTATGTGATTACCGACGAAAACATCAATAAACGTGATTTTATGAAGGTTTCCAACAAATTTCCATCGACATTCATGGAAATAGAGTATGGAAAACAATAATATATCACATTTCAACTGTAAAACTTATTCTAACGAAATTGAATCCAAAGTTTATTCAAACGTAACTGAATATTGACCAAAAATTGCACTGAATTGAACTCTGTACAGACTTCATTAAACACGCAAGAAATGACGAAAACTTCTGAAAAACTGTTGCAACTGGTTTTCAGTATGAACCTGGAACAAAGGGTCAGAGTGTTGAGTTCTTGTGATTAAAAACATAGAATAAGGGTGCAGCCTTGGGGGTCTACTTCAGGTGGTGTAGTTAAAGAGTCATTCGACTTTTTGAATTCGGGGGTGTTGATTCCATAGTATCGATTATTGACGGTGTCAGTGTAATCACGTTTGGCTTAACATTTAAATTCATAACCAATCAATTTCGGAATCAAAACGGTAGTCAATTGCTTTAGAGTTATAAGTTTACAAGTTGTTTGCGAATTAAAAAGAATTACCAAGAATAAAGATTAAAATCATCATCATCATCATCGTCACTACAACCGGAAACCGGTCTTGGCCTTATTTAGCAAGTCCTGGGGATTGTTAAATGTTCCATGATAATTTGTTTTTCCGGGCAGGGTCATTAGTCTTGCGCCAGAGGCTCCCCGACGGGGAATCGAACCCCGGTCTCCCACGTGACAGGCGGGGATACTAACCACTATACTATCGAGGAGCAAAAGATTAAAATACAATAACAAAAAAAAACGACTTTTCTTTGTAGGGTGTGAAAGTTAAGCGATCCAATTTTACCAAAAATAAAAAGGATTGAATATACTGAATACTTTTTTCTGATGAATGTGGGCCTGTTCTTTACACCTTCGTAATTGGCCGTAATTAACCGTAATTGATCGGCACCAAAAGCCTGAAGTCCGCAGAGTCCGAAGATGGACAACCTGTGTAAAGGAGTCTTAACCAACAACCAGAACATCCAGGGAAGCACCTCATTGCCAGAACTGTGAACAGCCTTTGCTTCTCATGAATGTGAGCCTGTTCTTTACACCTTCGATCCATGGAGTAACCGTAATTGATCGGCACCAAAACCCTGAAGTCCGCAGAGTCCGAAGATAGATAACCTGAGAAAAGGAGTCTTAACCAACAACCAGGACATCCAGGAAAGCACCTCATTGCCAGAACTGTGAATAGCCATTGCTTCTGATGAATGTGAGCCTGTTCTTTACACCTTCGATCCATGGAGTAACCGTAATTAATCGACACCAAAACCCAGAAGTCCGCAGAGTCCGAAGATAGACAACCTGAGAAAAAGGAATCTTAATCAACAGCCAGAACTGTGCCTTGTTTTAAATTTATTGTAACAGTGGCAAACAGATAAACGGAATCCATAAAGCGCCTTTGACGAAGAAGAAAATCAGGACAATGCTCTTTTTTCGATTCCAAGGAATTATCCACAAACAATTCGTGACGTTTACGACCAGTATTATCGCCAAGTATTGAAGCGTTTGTTAAGGCCTTGTGCCATTATAATTTTTTCAAAAAAACAATTTTTTTATTGGCTTAATTCAAAAATGTAAAAAAAATTGTTTTATACCATAGACAAAATTTTATTAGTTCATTTAAACCGTTTTATTGAACATAGTCACGACGTATGACGTACGGGGGTGACGTGAAGCTGACCTCTCAAATGTATGCTAACAAAGTAAAAGACCTGAAAATTTATGTACAAGCTAATGAAACATAGTACTATAGAATACAAGCCAAAAATTAGACCTGCTGACCCCATCTATAGGTCAGGCTGGAAAAACTGTTCACTCCACCCAAGTACGTCATACGTCGTGACTTAAAACTTTAAATACGATTATCTCAAAACTATGTTTTTCAAATTGGCCTGCAATATAAATCTCTCAATTTTTATTCGATTGAGTTCAAATTTTAACTGTAGTTTCTTAATTAGATTTCGCAGTATATGCCGTATGGGTTTTGTAAAATATTAAAAATTATAAAGGTTATTAAAAAAACACGTCATTTTTTGCGAATATTTTTTCAAAAGCTCACACTTTTTTTCAAAAATCCATATTTCAAAAATTTCGGACGGATCGGACGGATAACACTAGACATGTGCATGTGTTTTAAGAAGAATTTTTTTATTTGTGCAATATGAAAAGTGTTTAAGGTATTTTGCAAGCCCTGGAGGAACTTTTTAAAAACACGTTTTTTTTTTCCAGCGGGCGTGTGCCCCATTTTGTATTTTTTGAAAGAAAAAAAATGCACCTTAATATATATATAAACATGTGGTAAACTTCGTTTCATTAATAATACATCTTTTCACATCCAAAAAAATACCAAAGAATTAATCGATTTGTGGGTATCTGCAGTGGCATAAGGCCACCGAATTCGCCGTGTTCGTTCTGAATATCAAGAACCAGGTGTTATTGTATGATAATGCAATTTCTCATTGTGTGACATTTATCATCGCTTGTTTAACTAAAAAATTTGTTTTTCATTTATTAGGCTTAATCCAAGCTTAAATTAATAAAATATAATACCTTACATACTAACTTAAAATCTAAAGTAGTAATTAAAAAGTAATTTAAAAAAAGAAGAAAAAAAGAAGAAAAAAGAAGAAAAAACAAGGCAGGAGAAGAGAACTTAGGGGTAGGGGAGGTAGGGGGCTGGAGAAGAGCAAGTGTATTTGGGGGCACAAATGTGATCTAGCTCCCCATTCGGCGAAACCAAGGTTGTCGCATTGGATATTTCAAAAGCCTTCGACCGAGTTAACATGGCATCCAGCACTTTTGTCAAAATTACATTGCTATGGAGTGGACAATTCCCTGATCCAATGGATAAGAGACTATCTTTCTGGCCGTTCAATTCAATTCAATTCAATATAAAACAAACAAACAAAAAATGGTTCTTGGTGTCAAATCTGTCTCCCATCAAATTAATGCAGGTGTTCCCCAGGATTCGGTACTCTCACCCACTTTCTTCCTGATCTTTATAAATGATCTCTTGTCCATTACCCACAACCCAATTCACTCGTTTGCTGATGATAGCAAGTTGAGTTTCTCATACTCATATGGACAGTCCCGACCAGACTCTTCGAATGTCATTATCAACCAGCAGATTATGCTTGATACGTTCAACTCCGACCTCAACAAGATATATCAATGGGGATTATCTAAGCGAGTAGAATTCAATGCCTTAAAAACTGAATGCTGCCCCTAGTCGCCACAAACGAACCCCAAAGTAAATATACTGTCGATGAACGGCACTTGCATCGACGAAGCCAAGGAACTGTCAATCCTCGGCACTCGAATTAATTCGACTCTTAATTGGAATTACCACATTTGTGAAGCTGCGAAAAGTGTGACCAAATGTGTGGGGTTCCTTAAGAGTTGCAACAAATACTTCACTCCATCCAACCTGACCACTATTTACAAGGCGTATCATCATCATCTTCGGCACTACAACCGGGATCCGGTCTTGGCCATATTTAGTAAGTCTCTCCACCGGTATCCGGTACTTGTTAAATTGTCCATAATAGTTTGTTTTTCCCTTGCGCCAATAGGCAAGACGTATATTCGTCCAGAAATGGAGTTCAACTCCCATATCTGGTCAGGCGCATCCAAAACCGCACTACACATGCTCGATCGGATGGATAAACGAGCAGTGACACTTATTGGGGACCAATTCCGTCCTTAGAACATATGCGCAACATATCATGCCTGTATCTTTTCTACAGGTATTATCACGGTCGTTGTTGAACTGAACTTGCTGAATGTGTTCCGCTCGTTAAGACAATTTCCCGCGATACCCGTCAATCTGAGAATGCGCATCAATTCGCGTTGAAACGTTGAACGCGCACAAATAAACATAGAGAGGCATTCTTTAGCCGAACTACACGAATGTGGAATGCTCTACCTGATCATCTGTTTCCTCGTCGTTGTGAAGTGCAGTTATTCAATACCAATATACATCGACACCTCCTTTCTTTATCCCCTTCTTCTCCGTCCGATCGCACTGTGCTCTGACATTTAAGGGTACTCCATAATCCCCTTTTGTGCCCGCGTTAATGTAAAAAAAAAATCTAGTAAAGTTAGAAAATTAAATTTAGCTAAATATCTTTGTAAGCTTCTGTGGCGGCGTTGGGTTAAGAAATTCAGTAAGGATTCTATCCACTAATTGATTCAAGGTATTAAAATTTGCTGGCATGACAAAAAAGTATAACTCTCTCTTATAAATAAATACATTAAAAAATAGTTTACAAAAATATCAAAACTTAAAAATTAGAAAAATTAGAGTTTGCGAAGAGAATTGGAATATTTGACACTAATGAAATTGTAAGAGCCTGGAAAACCATATAACAAAATCTGACTTATAATAATCTATGCATCGGTCGTTTATCCTAATTTTTTAAATCATTCTCTTGAACTCGTCAGTTTTGCGGAAAAATGTATAGAATATAATTTATATACTGCTGAAACAAATACTTAATATACTTGTTATGTTCTTTGTTATTTTATTAAAACTTAATTTGTGTCAATTTTTTCTATCATTTTTGTAATTCATCATCAACATCATCGGCACTACAACCGGGATCCGGTCCTTATCCGGGACTTGTTAAATTGTCCAAAATAATTTGTTATTCCGGGCAAGGTTATTAGCCTTGCGCCACTATTTTTGTAATTAGTGCATCAAAATATGTGCGTATACATAATTTCAAAACAATCAGAGGAAGTATGGGGTTTTCCAATAGGGACTTGACAATTTTGAATTTAATTTGTGAACGCACCCTTTCGCGGTAGCCATATGAACGAATTCGAGTTCCATTCATATATGTTTTGATTGTACTTTAAGCCGATAATGAAGTTTTTTAAATATCTCAAATGGTTTGCGTTTTATTTCAAAAAAAAAGTTGTCAAGTCCCCATTGGAAAAACCGATACTAAACGACACCTTATAAAAAAAATTAGAGAACCTATTTAAATGTCCCCTAGTGTGGTAGTATTGATTGACGTTGAGCTTAATGTCGTTCGCAAAAATCGGGCAGTTTGCCGCGGTGTATATTAAAAACCAGACTTTTGGACACCTGTTTGCGTACTACAACTTGTCACAAAAATATTAAGGATATAAAAAACAAATAATTTAATGCGCCACAGATACATAAGTCCATGCATAATAATAATAGAACAATACGTACTTGCTGACAGATGTAAAGTTATTCACGATAGACGGAATAAAGTTAAGAATATCACTAAATAATTTTTTAACGATTTCTTAACACACTTCACTGGACGCGTGATGGACTATAAGGCTACACGAACAATAATTCACTTTAATTTATGCGTTTCAGAATGTCTAACAATTTAAAACCCTCAAATAAATTAATCAAGTCCCACAAATTCACGAAACTTATACATTTAATTGTGAACAAATTTTTTGCGATTCACTACGTGTTCCAATTTATGAAAACCAGCACAAGATACGCACTAAATAAATGGAGATCTTATCTTAAAAAATAAACCAATTCAGCACCTGACCCGCATCTCGCGGATGGCACTCGATACGTTTACACTTCAGTAAGCCATGAACGACTGGCGCTCGTATTTAAGCTGCAGAAAGTGTTACTCAGGAAACGTGGGTACGTTTATTGACCCAGGTCCGGGTTGATTAACGAAGGGAACTAACGAAAGCACAGCAGCGATCACTCACACCGATCTCTTGATTTGTACAATATGGTGAAGATGTTTGATTACACATCCGATATCTCGGAATGCAAAAACAGGATCCTAATGACTACCTATCGTTCTTTCCCCAAGTGAAGTTATAATGTCGATGAAACATAAATTTTAGTTGCTTAGCTTTTTTATTTTAATTAAATTTACAATGAATCATAGGGTAGCCAGCTCCAACACATCGATTGGGAATCTCGTGATATGACGGCACAAATATCACAATCATGTCTAAAACATAGCACGAGACTTCACTGGTTTCAGGCGGACAGGTTGAGTCAGCTTCATACTGATTTATAATGACTCAACTAGAACTTTTAGAATCGAATTATAAAACTCTGATAAGCATAAAGTGCAAGAATTACGACAAGTCCAGTTAATCGGACCATTCAGGGTTACCTTGTTATTTCATTCTTTTATGAAATGTTTGTCTTCTAATATCTGAGTTGTATGTATCTATAAGACGAGTGTCAAGAATTCGAAACAACTGAGTTGTATAAGATATATCAGTTCTTAAAAATAGGACCATCATCATGAGAGGTCATATACCCACGCACACACAAAAAGTGAAATATTTTATGTTATTTTGAAGAATTCTTGGAATCTATTTCAGCAAAATTCGCTGGTAAAGTAAATGACTTGTCTGAGGCCGTGATAATTTTTAATGACGTCCAATAAATTTATGAAAGCGCCGGGCGTCGGTGTCATCGCACATCAATAAATTGACTTAATTTTATTCTTTCTTATTGCGAATACTTGGGAATACGTGTGAACTACATGAAGCTGATTCTTGAAAACCAGGAATTGGAATTTGAACAGTAAAAAGCAGGAAATGTTAGAATGGTATCTTTTATAGAAACTCAACTTAAAGAATTCGAACACCATTTCGTTTTCAACACTTTGCGGCCAAAAAACAAAAATAAGTGGGAACGTATATAAATTCCTTCGTCAATCTTTAACTTGATATTTTGTAAAATACACCAGATGGTTTCTATCTATATCATTTGTCGATATGGAATGTAACACTTTAAGTTGTTTACCTATTACTGCCTCTTTATTATTCATTATCATCTTTAATTGGATTTTCATATTTTATTAGATGTACACGTGCGTTCTCGACGATTTCACCACTGACCCACTTAGTAAATGCAATGATAAGAATATCAGGTTTCGTCTTAAAACGATCTCTAAGATATCAGTCGATTTATATGCCCCGATAGCACTGATTAATATTTTGTTTGAACACACTCCTCTATCGTAAAGCAGAGCTAGAGTTATGTCTTGTTTGAAGTTTTATATATTGATCTACATAATAACCGTGCAACTCTTCGATCATTAAATTTACAAAACAGTAATCGCGTAAACACCGCTGTGATATAATAGCGACACCAAAGCTAGCACCATTCTAAAATCATCTGAGAAAAATTAGCTTAACAAAAATAGTTTACACTACGATTCTTTCAATACATGTGGCATTTGGACGGTTTTTATAATATTTTTAGTCATTAATTCTGATCTTGAGCGCATTTATTGTCTGCCGTATATCTATTGATACTACAAGGACATTAATAATCCCTTTACGGTATGTATTGTATAAAAAACAAACATTTTTTTCAATTCAATTTTTATTTGGTAGATAATTATATTTATGGTATATTTTACAACTAGTACTTAAGAGATTTAGGATAGCAATTCCTTTACAACTATAATATTAAATCTATATAACGACAATAGCACAATTTTAATGAATAGCAAATAATAAATTAAGGGAAAACTACAATAAAAAAACCCTTATTTGAATCTTAAGACTAATATTGCACGAGCTTCCGGTTATTTTATATAATAATAACCTCGATATAATTTTCATAGACAGAGTACATATGTAGTGATTTAGGATAACGCAAGACGGGAAACGAGAATATTGTCAGAAAAAGAACAATTGACGAAGAAGTTTCGATTGAATTTGTCAATGTAGAACTCTACCTGTTTAACGTTAGCGTTTTCATGTAGTTCATGTGTCGAATAATGCCATGGCAAATTCAGCAACATTTTCAATATTTTATTTTGACACCTTTGCAATTTTATTTTGTGTGTGCGAGCACAATTACACCATACAGGGGCCCCGTACAGGAGTATCGCTTGAAAAATGGTTTTATATATTATAATTTTATTTTCGATGCTAAGCTTTGACTTTCTACACACTAATGGATACATAACTCTTACGACTTTGTTTATTTTGTCTATTGTGGTAGTGATGTGTTTTTGTTTTTTTTTCTAGAATAATACCTAGATATCTACAGTCTTCGGACCAATCAATATCAACTGCACACATACTGAGTTTAGTGCCATTTGGTAGGTAGCAGTGTTTCCTACATCTCGAAAACCAGACAGCTTGTGTTTTATTACCATTTATTTTTATTTTCCATTTCCTGTAATACACTGCTAGTTTGTCAAGAGCTGCTTGCAAAGAGTTGTAGACATTAGTGAATAAAGCACCCGAAGAGAAAATGGCCGTATCATCGGCAAACATAGCTACCTGAATGTTTTCACCTAGATATGGTAAATCTGCGACAAACAATGTAAATAATATGGGACCAAGGACCGAGCCTTGGGGTACGCCATAGTGGATTTGGTGAGTAGAGGATATGTCGGTTCCTATACTCACAACATATTTTCTCGAACGAAGAAAGCTCTGGATAATTTTGATAAGCGGCATTGGCAGCTTAAGCTTCAGTAGCTTATAAATCAAGGCATCGTGCCATACCGTATCAAAAGCTTTTTCGATGTCTAGAAGAACCAGTCCCGTTGACTCCTTGTCGATGAATTTACCAGCTATGTGGTTTTTAATGCGCAAGACTTGGTGGATTGTGCTGTGACCACTACGGAAACCGAACTGAAAGTTTGGTAAGATGTTATTGTCTTCCACAAAACGATCAATCCTTTCCTTAATGATTTTCTCTAAGAGCTTACTTAGACAGCTAAGTAGACTAATAGGTCTGTAGCTTTCGGGGCTGTTCTTCGGTTTGCCGGGTTTCGGGATAGGTATTACTTTTGCTGTTTTCCAACAGTTCGGAAAATAACAATTCTTAAGACAAGCGTTGAAAATGAAAACAAACATTTTGTTTTAGATAAACACTTGAAATCCACTGTGGGTTGTTACTACGAAAGCAAAATTAAACGATTTTTAAACACCGCGACTAATATGACAATCAGTACTAAAATATTCTAGAAAGTACTGGAAAACTGGAGACTATGAGCAGTAGAAAATTCGAGGCTATGGAACGGACGGAAACGAAACACCGAATTAGAATGAGGAAACGGTATAAAGATTTGTCGCCCTTTTTGGGAATTGGCAGCATGTTCGCTGACTTCAATCTATTTGGGAAGCGGCCAGTAGATAAGGCAAATAGAAGAGTTTCGGCAGTGATTTGGCGAGTGAAGAAGAACATCTCTTCAAGGGAATTTGGGGATGCCATCCGGACAAGCGGATTTGTTTGCATTCACCTCCTTGAGTGCCCGGTTAACGGTACGCGTTCGAAAGTGAATTTGGCTCGTGTTGTGCTGTGCATCTTTTTGTGTCCAAAGACTTACTTCCCCAAATAACTCCTCCCCAAGTATCGGCGGGTGTATCTGCCCATAACGCTGTGACCACGTTTATCCGCGGCTATCGGGCATTCCAGGCTCATATCAGACACATACTCGATAATGGGCGCACAAATTGGGACATCTTCAATATTACATTTAACGAAAAACTCCACCTCTAGTCAAATCTCGAAACCCCAAGAGGTCACCCGGTATCGACAACATGACGTACCACTCGTTGCGAAGGTTTTCTGCTTTATTCTTTATAAAGCTCTCCATTCTGTTCAAACATGACTACAACAAGCTTGGAAGCATGCTGTTGTTTGCTGAATAGCAAAAGCTGGGAAACCAAATTATCACCCCTCAAACTTTCGTCCTATTTCGCTCCTCACCTGCATCAGCAAAATATATGAACAGTTCATATACGAGAACCTAAATAAATTCATCAGAGCCAGGAACCTAATACCTGATTCCCAATTTGGATTTAGAAGAGCGCACAGCACCACTATGGCTCTCAACATATTTCAAAACCACGTCGGCGTGCGCCTCTTTAATAAGGAACCCACCATTGCAGTGACCCTGGACATTGAAAAGGCTTTTGATACAACCTGGATCGAAGGTCTCGTTTTCAAATTATTGAATACTGCCCTCAGTAGAGCGATGTGTAGTATCATCTACGAGTTCGTTCTAAACAGAACCTTCCAAGTTCGAGTGAATGGAAAGCTTTTCCGAACTTTCAACGGTGCTGCAGGCGTACCACAGGACTGCATTCTAGGCCCCATTTTATTTAATATAATATACATCTCAGATATTCCTCGTCCTATGGACGGGAGAGTAAATCAAATATGCTATGCGGATGACGTCCTAGTGTACGCGTCATCTAAAAGCCCAACATTCGTAACAAACCAACCCAAACGTCATCTGGACGAACTGTATCAGTATTACAGTCGATAGAAAATTCGACTTAACCCATCCAAAGCAGTAGCTATAATTCTGAGTAGTAAACACTCCCAACCTACTTCTCGATATTCGCAGAATATTCGAATACAAATAGGAGGTACTACGATTAGACCACAGGACAGGATGAAATATCTTACGGTCATCTATAACCCAAAAATGAATTTCATCAAACATGTAACCCATATTATTCAAAGAGGCCTCGGTCGGTCTAAGCAACTGCACAACATCTTGAAGTGGAGCAACAAAATTGACACCAAAGTTAAGCTTCTCTGCTATAAGCAGCTAATCCGATCTGAAATATCATACGCCTGTTGCGGTCCGGCGCCGTGCTTCCTCGGATGAGGGAAGAGCGGTAATCTTTTATTATTTCTTTATGTAATATTCTTTCATCAATTCGCGTTGCAATGTTTATTCGCTCCGTTTGTTTGAGCAATTTATGGCCATTGATAATCCATTATCAAAGAAAGAAATTATTCCGTCTCTCCGATATATTTATTTTAAACTCTCAAATCCACAATACTTCTTCCTCAATACTTAACTCTCAAAAAAAAAACTCAAACTAAAACTCAAAGTCTACTGAACTAACTGCTTCCGAATTCAACTGAATTGAACTACTTTTACAATTGAATTTTTTCTCTACTTATAGAACATTGTGTTCTAATTTACTGTAAATTATAATATGAACAAAACAAATTTTCTCAAAGTATTCCTTTAGTTTCTGTGACTTTTAAATTGAATAAAATTTGAACGAAAATCAAAGTGCTCTGTTTTGAAATAAAAAGGGGCAAGTTATGAAAAGGGGCATGTTATTAAATGTGCTGTAACTGGCAATATTGTGAATGTTTATGAATGGTATGTATTAAGTGAGAATGTAATATATGTTAAAGGAAGTTTTTAAGGATGTATAAGGAGAGTCAGTGTTAAATTTAATAAGGGTAGTATTCTGGAATACAACACGCCTTTCCCATATGATCCGGCACATCTTCGGCCAAAATGAAAAGACTTCGAGTCTTCGAATGAGAAGAAGCATCAACCGCTCTAGGAGGCTTGACAGTCGCTATTACCCCAACTCTCTCCTATGCGAAGGTGCCTCCATTACCCCTATCGACGAGTACTTGGTATAATCAGCATACAAGTACCTCGAAAGCACTCAGAACAGCGAGAACCTACTTGTACGGGAGTGTTGCGTTTTTGACCTTTCTCTCGTTCGATATCTTCGAATCCGACCACCACAATTTCTTCTTCAGTACAAAACTGAAGAAAGCACCCTTCCCAACAACATTTCCCTCTATAATAGAGGATTACTGGACCCATCCCATAGGGTCTACTGCTGACACACTACAAACACGCACACACCGACCAAAGCGCAGATTATCAGACGCCAAAGACGTGATCTGTGTTTACTACCGCCCTCAAGATCCACCGATCTTGTAAGATTTCTTTCCCACCATCCCCCCACCCAAGCAGTTAGAGAACACTTGAACTAACCCTGTCCACACTATCCTTAGATACCTTATTCCCCTTTCTTTTCAGATATCTTGAGACCGAGCCCAACATCCTTACGGATGTGGGTGATTCTGGTTATCGCAAGATGACCAGAAACCAGAGACAAGATGAAGGACACATCTGTCATTGTCTCCCTAAAGTCGGCCTCCCGCCTCCACATTTTTGTTGTTTTTTTTTTAACCGGCTCTCGCTTGTTTTTAAGTAAAGGTTGATCTAATTAAACAGAAGTTGGTCTTTATTCGTAATTCGTGGTGTGACATTGTAATGTTATTCAATTGGACGCGCAACTCTTGTTAATTAAAAACTATTCCAAAAAATGACGACAAGATCGTGGAACAAATTAGATATAATGAAGAGATCTCGAAATGCATACCAAACTTTTTCGAAATAAATATTTTTACCAGAGTTAATTTAAAACTTTGCTTCAAGAGAAAAAAAATAAAGAAAAACGAATTGTGTTTACGTAAAGTAGTTTCATGTCCTCTTTTGGAACTTTCAAGTTAAACTATTTCGAAGGTTCCTGGAATACGCTGGGCACCACCAGGAATTGAAGCACGATAACATTTTTTCTTTAATTTAAAATATTGATTTGAGTGAAGGGTGCATCCTGGTGTAACGGCTTCAAAAAATCGAAAAAAATCGATTTTTTTTTATTAATCGATATTACACCACTTGTAGAATATGCTCTGAAAGCCCCAGCTATGAATTTGTAGTTTAGCGGGTCAAAATGAGCTCGAAAATTCCGACTGCCGGAGCACACAGTACAGTGTTGGAAAACTTTGAATGCATTTTCCTCACAACCAAGTTTTTGAAACGCGTGTACAAGATAATTCATAATTTTACAGATGAATTCATATGATACTTTTTTTAAATGAAAGGTTAGTTAATTTGCCACTTGATGAATGTGTTTTTAGAACTTAAAAATTTGTTTATAAAAAGTTATAAACTAAAATAGGTTGAAAATGTTCGCAAAAAAAAAAGACCAATCACTTTTTATTAAAACAACCTTAGTATTCATCAATTTCCTACACTCATAAACTAAACAAAACCATTTTTCTTTTTTTTTACGGATCATCCAACTAGGCTTTACACTGCACACCGCAAAAAATGTTTTTTTTTTTTTTTTTGGCGCTGATGTCTTCGACTTATAACTTGGTTGTTTATGCATAAAATTTAATGAAAAAATAAATAAATGCTCAAATTTACAAAAGTATATATTGTTGAATTAACATATATAAACCAACAGTTTGTGATTGACTCACTGTACATACGTGAGATTAGACAGTAAGCAGCTTATGTGCCATTTTTTGTATAAGATAGTTCAGTCTTGTTCCATACTTTATTAAGCAAGATCTCAAATACAATGAAACATACAACGGAATCGTTTTACAATGAATTATCTCAACATATATTAAATAGTTTTTAAAAAAAATCGACAAATCGTATTTGTATGGCCTTCTGCACCAGGATACGCCTTAACGTTCAAAAGCATAGACACCTACAAAATTCTACATATTTAATTTATTACGAATGTTGAGGTTGAATCCCGGTGATTGCAGCCTGAAAAAAAAAACGGTTCTCAGTTTGTTGTGAAGAAAAATCTCTAAGTGATTGAAAATAAAAAATACAAAATATCAATAAGGAGAAAAACCCGACATTGTTTCTTTTAAGTTCGACACGGAGATCTGTCACCACTTTCCTCTTAACAAGAGAAAGCGCTGTGTTGAAATCCCCCTACCAAAAGAGTTTTTTTTTTAAAGCACATTTTTGATGGTGACTGTAACACCACAATGGGCATCTGTTTTATAAATATTATTGAGTTTAAAAACCAAAAATGTGAACGAAAATTCGCAATTTATTGTAATAATAGCACATGTCCAAAAGTGTGATTTTTTTTTGACCCATGTTAGAAAAGCGAGTTTGAAATCACTTTCCAAAAACAGGGTCATGAACTGTGGCAATTGAAATCAGGAATTATTTTACCCTCATCAATGCCACAAACATGACAAAGTAGTAAATTCCTAAAGACAGTCGGTTGAATGGAGAACCGGCAGTTTTTCTCTATTCAGTTCTATTTGAGCGCATGAATCTCTTTTGTAATCATATGAAGAATTTGAATCCTTGGTTAGACGGGTCACTCTTCAGGCGGTTTTTGCCATTTCACACAAAAAAGGGATTTAGAATGTTCATAAAATGTAAAATCATAAAGCAAAGGAAGAGTAATTCAAAAAATGAAAAATGAATGGCTGAACTTTGATTTTAAATGTTTATGGGTTATAACTACTTAAATGTACATGTATGTAACGTAAAACCGATTGGGATGCAACCACTGACACCGCCTGGAGATAAAGCAGCTACATAAAGGTTCCTGATCACAATTTAACATAATCGTAAACAGCTGAAAATGCAATACTCTGATGGTGACTTTCCAGATCACAACGGCTTAACCATTAGGAATATAATAAATACCGTCTTCTAATTAAAGTTGATTTTGGTTGAACACATGTTAAGCCTCTATTCTCTGAACGACTACAAGGTCTCATTTGAATCACAATAAAACCACAAAAACCTATTAATATTTCAAGGTTTCAAACAACTCAAACAGCCCTGAAGACACGTTTCAATCTCAAAGTAGGTATCTTTTTCACAGATAGAATTTAGATTATAAAATTATTTAACGCGTCATGCTTAACATGGCTTATTGAATTTTTCATGGAAACTCCATCTGGCCTTCGTGTTCACTTGCGTGACATTAAGAGAATTTACTGTCTAGCTAAGCGTAACATGCCAACCAGCAATTATACTCATACAACCGACCAGTCAGGCTTAATAAACTGCTAACGAACACGTTCTTTGCCGCAAACCGTCAAAAGAACAATACCACCTTGTGATACACGAAACTATAAAATTTTCAATTCGTTTTATGTGAATTAGGAGGGTACTCGTAGATATGTAGATATACTCTAGTAGATAAATCTAATTGATACCACTAAGATCTTATAATTTTATAAATCAATTGTACATGGTTAATGGATCGTTTTTTAAATGAATATGCTTCAACTAAAGACTTTTGAGAGGGGACTTAAGACCTTGAATCCGGCATAGAACATAGGGTATGCAATTTCTGTCAAAGAATAGCAAAGATGTAGAAAGTGTCAATACTGTCAGGACGAACCAATGCAGGGTGGTAATTTTCCTTTTTTCTTGAAACAGTTTTCATTGTTGAAAGATTCCTTTCATCCATCACATCTATGGTAAAAACACTATTTAAATCTCTGTTTGGTGTGGGAGTTGTAGGCATGTAAACAATTTCGAATCAAATGTAGCAAACATACAATAGGATGACATAAGGGATTAGACCACTGCAACATTTTCAAAAACCATAATTTTTTTACTACTTTAAGAAATCCCTTGAACATTGTAGATTACGAGACAAAGGTTTTACTCCGAGTTCATTGAAATTTCGAGTTTTTAAGGAAGTATTTCGAACTACTCTGAAGAGATAAATTCATGTGTTCATTGAAATTTCGATTTTTCACGGAAGTGATTCGAACTACTCTGAAACGACAACTACAGTAAATCGTTACCTACTCGGCCGATACAGGGTAATGACCTCCAATCCAATCTCGAACTCCTCCAATATACCAAAAGATGTCATTAGAAGTATTTAATTTTCAGTTACAAGTATTTTCAATGGAAACCAGTATTGCATCATTTTAAGTTCAATGTTTAGTGTGATGTTTAACGTATTGTGGGAAAACACAAATTTTCTCAAAACGAGGCGAACATCATCGTGAGAAAGAAAGGATTGACCTGAAACTTCCGGACAGCCTTCACAAAGTAAAAACAAAAAAACGTTAAAGAATGGAGAAACGTTGGAGAGTGAATCTATAGCGTTTTGCGACGATAATGAAGAACGTGTGATTCGAACCGACGCTATCACGGGTAGAATCACTAAAATATAGAACCAAAACTCAACGCATCAGGCCTCTGCCGCGTGTACGATTTCGATTTCTAAACTCAAGTACATTCGACTGATGTGGAATGCTATATTATTGCTATGGTATACGGCTTTAATGGATGTGCTTTTGGTGGTGTTATTCTTCACTATTTGTCGTGTGTATCTGCTAGAAACGCCACTTCACTCCCTTCCCAGTAACTTTCGTTACGATCAGCTTTGAAATGCGAACGACTGAGCGAAGAGCGAGCGAGAGAGCGATTGAGAGAATGAGGCGATGCTCTGCGTAAAAGTCGTGTGATTGTAAGTGGTAAAGTTCTGAGTGCGTATGGGAGTGTAGCGACTCTAACAGATACAGACACAATTCACAAGCAAAATAGTGAAGAGCACCGAACGAAAAATCGAATAAGAAAATACATCAGAGCCGTATACCTTAGCGATAACATAACAATTCACATCAGTGGAGTATAGTCGAGTTTAAAAATCAAATTCTAAAATCGGCCAGTAGCTTGATGGGTAACGCTTAGGTTCAATTTTTGGTGATTCAAACTGTCATAGCGTCAGTTCGACTCACACGTCCTTCTTCACTATTATTTCAAACGCTATAGGAGTGTGTGTTATGTTGTACAGATCACGTCGGGGTCACCAGTTATAGCGTTTTGCGACGGTAGTGGAGAGCATGTGATTCGAACCGACGCTATCACGGCCAGAATCACTGAAATATAGAACCAAAGCTCAACGCATCAGGCCACTGCCGCGTGTACTTATTCGATTTCTAAACTCAAGTACATTCGACTGATGTGGAATGCTATATTATTGCTATGGTATACGGCTTTAATGGAGATGCTTTTGGTGGTGTTATTCTTCACTATTGATACGTTAATGGCATTGAAACTATAAACGATACGAACGCATTTATCTCGAAACCATATTTTTCAAAACTGTGTATACGAAATCTCGAGTTGTAATCCACGAATCGACTTGAACTTGGGACCCATATTCTTTATGTGTGCTACGTTACGAACAATTTCTATGTTAATATCTTTATCACTATTATTTATTAGCCGTACTAATAACCTTGCTCGGAGTGCGGATGATGATGATAATGACGTTGGGTGTTAACAATGTTTTGTGAGCTGATTCAGTGGTTTCTTAATAAACTATTCGGTTGTAGTGCCGATGATGATGATGAAAGTAACGTCACCTAAACGATTGCAACTTATAAACGAATGGACAAAACGTCACGAAACTAGTGACAGATAAGCCTCTCAAAATGAGTCATGTTCATTTTCTTGTGGCGCCACCTATTGAAAATTCCCGGGGCTTTTCAGTCCATTTTTTAATTATTGCGTTCGATGTTAAAATTCGATGTTCACCCATTAACATCGAAATCGGAACATATACCCGACCATAAGGAGTTTTCTTTTTCCCATTTTAAGCCGACACTACTGCCACGTTGCTTTTCTTGTGCCAAATTCCATAAAGCTTGCTCAAACTTTCAACAGTTTGACTAGAATTTGGAGTCTGCTTATTTATTACCGGCGATTTTGAGTATTGGGATTGTGCACTTTTCTGACTGATGTGATTGGTGCTGAACATTATCTTTTATGGAGCCTACAGCGCCGTAGTTGAGCGTTTTCCGTTTCACATTCTTGGACACCAGATCTGGTTCTACGTTGATCGTGTGCGTCTGGTTTTTCTTTCTATCTCGAGATGTTGCCCGCTCCCATTTTAACTTGTGCTGGCATTTTGTCCACATGTGTCCCTGTCGGCCACAGGATTCGCAGCTGCTTCTTAGCATATATCTTCTATGCTGTGGGGCGGATTCTCTCTGTTTGTATAAGATTCAACGGCCGTTGAAGTACGAAAAAGTGTGTTTAATACTCTTACTTTACCAGAAACGATAAAATATATCTTCAACAGTTTTTAATTTGTAGAATTGTAATTAAAAATTACTACGAAGTAAAAAATGATTAGGAACCAACATATTTCACTGTAAAAAGATTATTTAGGTTTACAACTAGGGTAGGTCAATAGTTCCTTAGAAAGGCCTACGATAGCGCTCGTAGCATCGCTAATGGTCTGTTTTTAGTAAGCATTATCCATCTCTCAATTTTCAATTTGTTTCATGATTTAATTTTGCATAATAAATTGGGTATGTAAAAATGGGTGCCGCATTTACACTCAACAGAGAACTTTAGCAGCGCATGCATCCCAATCCAGATGATTTCTGCGCGGATTAGTGACTATATATGAAACATGGATACAGCACTACACTCCCGAGACAAAAGAACAGTCAAAACAGTGGATTGTTAAAACCGAACGGGCTCCAAAGAAGGCAAAGACGGTGAAATCAGCTGGATATGTTATGGCTACTGTCTTTTGGGATGCACGTGGTTTATCTTCATTGACTATTTGGAAAAGGGAGAGACGATTACTGGACAGTACTATGCGTCATTATTAGGTTAGTTAAATGAGAAAATAAAAGAAAACCGTCCTAATTTTCTAAAAACTTATTGACCTCCCCTCGTACAATGTATGTATGAAGCTATACTATTACTATTACTACTATTTATTGGCCTGTAGGAACCCGGAAGTTCATGACCTCACCGACTCGACTCTGCCATCGTTCCCTGTCCTGTGCACTCTCCTTCCACGCTTGACCATGCAATCCGATTTCCTCAAGGTCAAACCTAACATTGTCCTCCCATCTCCGTCACGGTCGCCCTGCCTCCGCGTTGCTTTCCAACAAAAATTCTACCCACGGTCCTATCGTTGCCCATTCGCGCCACATGTCCGTCCCATCTTAATCTTCGAGACCTGATTACTCTCACTATTGTAGATTTGCGGTACAGCACTTCCAATTCGTGGTTGTAGAGTTTCCTCCATTGTCCTGCCTTCTCGTCTTATTTACCGTCAAAGATACCTCTTAGAACTTTATTCTCGAATATGCGGAATTTGTTTTCTTCCCGTTTTGTGAGAGGCCATGATTCGCATCCGTATAGAGCAATTGGTATGATTATGGTTCTATAGACATGGAGCTCTATGTCACGTGATAGCAGTTTACTGACTGTGTGCCAACTAGCGTTGCCGGAATACAGCCTTTTGTTAATTTCCTTCGACATTTCATTACTGGCCATCAATATCGTTCCCAGATATTTAAACTCTTTACCTTTTCCAAATATCTTACCCCTGACGTTTACATGTGTTTTCTGAGGTGCACATGCTCTCGCCGTAATCATGTATTTTGTTTTGTCTTCATTTATTTCTAGGCCCACCTCTCATTTTCATTTTCATTTTTAAAACATTTTTTATTTTTCTTTTTATATTCTTAATTTCTAAATTAAAGGCTAGACAAAAAATGCTTAAATTCTAGCTTAATTATCTTATATAATAACTTACTGGTCCTTCGCAGACGCTCTAAGCTAAACATTACTTAACATTTGTATAATTTGCCTTTCGGCGACATATGCGTCACAATATCAATAACTATACGAGGGTTGCCTCTTATGTTTCGGGATTTGGCAACCCTAGTGTTGCAATCCGGCAATTAACAGCTCTGTCGTAAAGTTGGACATTTTTGAGGTTATACGCACTCAGAACGTTTTGACATACGAGCGCTATTTGTGTTGTTTACAGTAACTTAAAAGATTCATCTCGGCCCAAAAATGGAATTAAATCGTCAACATTTTCGTGCGATTATTTTTTACAACTTTCGGCGTGGATTAACTCAGCAACAGTGCATGGATGAACTTAATTCAATTTTTGGCGATGAATCTCCATCAATGACCAGTATTTACCGATGGTATGGTGAATTCAATCGTGGTCGTAGTTCACTCCAAGATGAATTTCGTGAAGGTCGTCCAAAATCAGTTGTTGTTCCGAAAACCATTGATGCTGTGCGCGAACTGATATTGGAAGATCGTCATGTGACCTATCGTGAGATTGAGACAACCTTAGGTGTTAGTGAGACCAGCATACATTCAATATTGCATAAACATTTGACTGTCAAAAAAATTTGTTCGCGTTGGACCCCACACAATTTGTCAATCGCCCAAAAAAAGGCTCGTGTCAATTGGTCGAAAGAAATGCTCAAAAAATACGGTCGCGGTGCTTCGAAACACGTCTATGACATCGTGACAGGTGATGAATCGTGGATTTACGCGTATGGGCCCGAAAGTAAACAGCAGTCGACTGTCTGGGTGTTTCAAGATGAGCCAAATCCAACAAAAGTTGTTCGCGCACGAAGCACTTCCAAGCAAATGGTCGCCTGTTTTTTCGGAAAAACTGGACATGTCGCAACCGTAGCACTAGAACAACGCAGAACAGTCAATTCTGAGTGGTACACAACCATTTGTTTGCCAGTTGTCTTCCAAGAAATCAGGAAAACCAACCGCCGAAGACGGATCACTCTTCACCACGACAATGCGAGCTCTCACACATCGGCTGCGACAACTGCATTTTTGAGCACGCAAAACATCGATTTGATGGGTCATCCGCCGTATAGTCCTGAATTGTCACCGAATGACTTCTTTTTATTCCCGTACGTAAAAAACAAACTGAGAGGTCAACGTTTTTCGACACCTGAAGAAGCGGTTGCTGCATTCAGAATGCATGTGTTGGAGATACCTCAATCAGAGTGGCAAAAGTGCTTCGACAATTGGTTCAAACGCATGCAAAAGTGTATAGATCTTCATGGGGAATATTTTGAAAAACAATAAAGTGATTTTCGATGATCAATATTTGTTTTTGTTTTCCAATCCCGAAATATAAAAGGCAACCCTCGTATAATGGGTTTACCTATAGGGACTTAACAACTGTTTTTCGGTAGTAAATTTTTATAATTTGCAGACGTTGTTCGTTCGTGTACTTAACCACGATGAAAATGTTGAGTTTACTGAATAAATTGACAGTAACAGTTCGATGATTAGTGAAAGGGTGCGTCCACAAATTAAATTCAAACTTGTCGAGTCCCTATTGGAAAACCCGATATTATTCAATAACAAATTACCATACAATAAAAAACTATATTTCGTTACGTCTAACTAAAACTTTATTTAGAAAGATAATCAACAGTGTTTTGATGGCCTCTCAACGGGGAATTATATTCGAGGATAACCCACATCCTGGTTGCTAATCATAAAACAAGACTTTGGTGTAGTTAATTAGGATGAATCGGGGATTTTTACACAGTTAGAATGAAATTCCACATCTCTCATTGATGAAATGCCCACCTAATCACAAATAGTAAATTACTTAGAAACCGGAAACATATCAATTAAGCTATCAGACAATTACATACACATGCCCCAACAGCTCCACACGTCGCACAACACGCGCATTTCGATTCTCAGAAAACCTGCTAAAAACGACTTCCCGAGAAAGAATAATCAAAATTATCACCAAAGGTAAACGGAATCTTTTTTTATACAATGACGTCTCTCGAATGTACACAGCACGCCATCTCAGAGAATAGAAAAACACCGCGACACTGGAGGAGAGAAATAAAACAATTGTAGTGAAATCGTAAAAACTCTCAGGCAACTCGATAAAATTCTAGGAAGTCCCCATACTATAAAATAGTTGCTTTCGTCACCTATGAAGTTCCCGCACCTGTATCTATGTACACGCCAACTACACGCTGTATCTCGACAGTGCATTTGATTGTATTATTTCTAGCTAAGCGCCAGGCACGGCAACTGTAATTTCTAGATAATTTGAGAACTTATTCGCAATTGTTCTTTTGTTGTTACCCTTGACTCAAAAACTGCGTTTCTAAAATACGTCTGCTTGTGTATTTCGTAGCTCAGCCCCGAATATTTCTAGTGCGTGTCGAAGTTCTCGAATGGGTTCCTCGAATTGAAGATCACACGAGAACGCATCTGCTGGGATTATGGAAAGGAAGTTAATAACCTGAAGATGAGAGTTTGTATTGAATAATGTTGTCGATATCTTTATACTCGATAGACAGAATAGAATGGGACGTCCAAGAGGTATCAACTTGTTTCGTTTGGATGCCGAATGTATGCCTTTGACTGTAACTCAATTACATCTCTCAATTGGATGTATATGTGTGGGTTTTTATTTTTATATTCTTTCTTCTGTGAATTTTGTTAGGCATGGTTGAGGTGGTCCAATATCCTTCATTAATTTTTTGTATGTTTCGTTTTCCCGGTAATATCACACGACGAATGAAAATTTTAGGATCGAGAGGGATTTTGATGAAAGAGTTGAAGCTACTAAAACAGATAGTTTTATAGGTATTTGATATTTGAAACGTTTACCCAAAACGTTATTCCATGCAAAGGAATGTGTTGGATATTAGACAAGCAATTTTAACTACATTTTGTGAGTCATCACAGTCCTTGAATTGACAGCTTGGAGTGTGATATTGCACAATCCTTAATTGGATTTTGCTCCCTAGAAAATTTAATAAATTTTCTAGTTTGAATGCTTTTCAATCCTCAATTTAAATAGTAGTAGGTTCAGTGAATTTAAAATGCAGACATGCATAGGTTCAACTGATTGGCGGTACATGATGCACATGCATAGTCCGGCCAAATAAAAAAAAACGTTAGTGCAAATTTATTTGTTAATAGCAGTTGTTAGATCGCTTATCTGAACAAGACTATACTTCACAGGATCAAAACATAGCTTATCTGAATCCGGTAAGTAATTTCCGTAGTGTTACAAAATATAGCAATGTAAAAATTGCTTACAGGTAAATTCGATGTGTTCGTCAATTATAATCTCGGTTTAATGTTTTTCTGGCAAAGGAAAAACATCTCTGTACAATTCGTTGCTCATGATATGACTTACATTCGAAATTCCGTTTTAGGGTTGGAGTCTGCGTTTTCATGGGATCCGATCTGGTCTCCCAAAGGATGGAGACGTTAGAGCCCAATAACATGGACATCATGTGGTTGAACGTCGTGCTGAGGAATTATATTAAATTTCTTTGTTGTCTTTGTCGCTCCCCGAATGACGATCGACCAGCGACCGTTTTCGAACATCTTTCACGTACCGTTAACTGGATACAGATCAACCAACCGGCTTCTAAAATTGTCGACCTTGGCGATTTGAATGTACACAATTCCGGCTGGTTGGTGCATTCTAATAAAACTGACAAGGCTGGAAGGCTGGGAGGCTGGCGGAGATGTTCGCTGTTAGCCGCAAATTGACTCAACACGTGGAGCAATCTAGGCGAGTGGCGGATACCCGAGGTGATTATGCGAACACCCTGGATCTGTTGTTGACATCCGAACCAAGTATTTATACCGTGAACGTTTCTGCGCCACTGGAAAAGTCATATCACTGGTTGGTGTCGGTCGCGCAACCACTTGCATTTCAAGCTTCGCCATGTATGGAGGCATGGGGCTGCTAACTGGGACGATTTACGAGATTTCTTCGCATCCTTCCCGCGGTGGGAGGTGTGCTTTGGAGACTCCGATGTTAACGTATGCGCGGAGTCGGGCACAGAGATTATTCTTCTCGGGATGGAGATCTAGATTCCGCATTCCATCAAACGAAATTCATCTAATAAACTTTGGTTTGATAAAAAATTCGAGCAGATTACAGTGGCAAAAAATAGAGCTTTTAAAAAATGGCGCTCAAATCCCACCGAGGTCAATAGAACGAATATTGTTAGAATCAGAAACGCGTGCAAACAGGCGATTGTTACCGCGAAGAAGGCCTACAACGGCAGAGTGACTAATAACTTCCTTGAGTGCCCAACTGGTCAATGGCAAGATCTGCCAACAGTAACTTCGCTTTCTCCTCTTTTCCTGCGTTAGTGATGGGCAGCGGGGCATTAATCACAAATTCAAAGGAGAAAGCTAATGTGTTCGCGAATTTATTTTCCGTGAATTCAAACCTCGATGCCGGTCTTTTGGAACTATAGCGTTTGGGGTGATCGTGAAGAACATGTGATTCGAACTGACGCTATGACAGTTAGAATCATCAAAAAATTGAACCAAAGCGCAACCCATCAGGCCACTGCCGTATGTACGAATTTGATTTCTAAACTCAAGTACATTCGACTGATGTGGATTTTGTTATGTTATCTCTATGGTATACGGCTCTGATTCATTTTCTAATTCGATTTTCGTTCGGTGTTCTTCACTATTTGCTTGTGTATTGTGTGTGCATCTGTTAGAAACGCCACAGAACCACCTGTGATCGCGCTGGTGCGGTCTTCGATGCGGGATGTTCCGCCCGGGTACTATTCAACGCACTCTACGTGGACTGGAATGTAAGAAAGCAACCGGCCCGACGGAATACCAGCAATAGTCCTTAAGAACTGTGCTCCGGAATTATACCCGCTTCTTGGCAGAATCTTTCGCTTATCTTATGCACGGAGGTAATTTTCTACCTGGTGGAAAATCGCTCGAGTTCCAAAGAAAGGGAAAAAGTGTCTCCCACAAAATTATCGGCGGATAGCATTACTGTCTATGTTATCTAAGGCGATGGAAAATGTTATCAATGCCGAGTTAATTAAGTATTTGGGGTGGAACGGACTTCTGAATGATCCTCAAGACGGATTCCGTGGCAGGCGTTCCACGGGGGACCTCTTGGCCATTATAACCAATATATGGACATCTGCGATTGAGAGGCATGGTGAGTCAAGGGCGTTGGATATTTCCAAGGTTCACCGCGTCTGGCACGGCCGATTGGCAATGCTCTGCCTTCCGATGTAATATCACCCCATTAAACTATAGGCTCGTGAATGGTCGACAGAGATCCTTGGCCATTTTTCGGAGCTTGGCGAACGCGTTCTAGAAAACGTTGAAACTGGTGGTAGGCCAGTCTCAGATGAGCTACCAACGCGTCATGTTGTATGTTTCGCGATATGATAGAGAGAAATCTTTGACTGAAATCGAGAAAATTGCATGATGGTGTGGTGTGACACGAACGACACACGACACGAACAGGCAACCATAGTGAACAGCAGCGTCAGAAAAAAAAAACGAGAAAATAAATCATTACGGCAATATAACATAGCAATTCCATGACGTAAGTAGTAGCGAGAAAAAAATACATCTGTGTCCGCGGCCGAGGTCTGATGTGTTAATGGTATGATTCCAATCCCTGTTGTGATTCTGATCGTCATAACGGTGTACACTAGTACCCCATTCGAATCACCAGCACGAATATCTCAGGAGGAATAACATCCGAATAGTTTATTAAGAAACCACTGAATTAGCTCACAAAACATTGCTAACATCCAACTTGTCATCATCATCACCGTCCGCTCTACAACCGGGATCTGGTCTTGGCCTTATTTAGCAAGTCTCTCCACCGGTATCCGGTCCTTATGTGAGACTTGTTAAATTGTCCATAATAATTTGTTTTTCTGGGCAAGGTTATTAGCCTAGCGCCACAACACCTAACTAGTAACGACATTTAATATAATATCAGAGGGATCGATTTAATAAAAACGAATACAAACTTATGTACCGACATCATGATGTCGGTATTAATTACGTATACATATATTATTATATCAAATCATTATGGAAAATTTAGCAAGCCTCAGGACTTGCTAAATAAGGCCAAGGCCGGTTCCCGGTTGTAGTGCCGATGATGATGATGATGATATTATATGATTGATTGGAAAAAAGATCAAAATAAACCAAGTGGATCAAGAAACCAAAAACGTCTTCCAAAAAATTACAAAAAAGACCAAAATTAGGGTGAAGAATCAGATGAGACTGTGGCGTTTGTAACAGATACACACACAATACACAAGCAAATTGTGAAGAACACCGAAAAGAAATTCGAATAAGCAAAAGCATCAGAGCCGTATACCATAGTGATAACATAACAATTACACATCAGTTGAGTGTATTGGAGTTTCGAATTCGTACACGCGGCAGTGGCTTGGTGCGTTGAGCTTCGGTTCTATCTTTTAGCGATTCTAACCGTGAAAGCGTCGGTTCGAATCACACGCTCTTCACAACTGTCGCATACGCTATAAGACCGAGCGACGTCTTACGATGAATCGCAAATAAGAGCCTTAAACTGCATTTCTTGGAGTTGGCGCATTCATAACAATCTATAGTCGCAGACATATTTACGCGAATATAATTCCGAATATAAGATTCCTGGTTACCATGATGAAATTAAAATGAATATAATTCATAAGAACTCGTCGTTGGCGATTCATTAGCAATATTTATAATGGATCCGGGAGTGAATGAATCCAGGATAAGTCCATCCCCTTTTTAATCTGGCACATTCAACACTGCGCTACAAGTATTCGACAGGATGCAAAAACGAGCAGTGGCCCAGCCGTAAGTCGTTCAATTCTGTCGTTACACCACAGTCGGTATGTATTACCACATGGACTGAAAAGCCCCGGTATTTTTTAATAGATGGCGCCACTAGAAAATGAACTTGACTCATTCTGAGAGGCTCATCTGTCACTAGTTTATGTTTGGAGTTTTGTGACATTTCGTCCATTCGTTTACAACCCACAGTCGTTTGAGTGACGTTACTCTCGCCTTCGTTAAAAAAAATGGAAAAACAGGAATGCCGCATCTTGATCAAACATTGTTTTTTGATGAGAAAAACTTCTGAACAATCATTGCAATGGTTGTAGAAATGTTATCCCACATCTACTCCTTCGAGATCAACAGTTTATCCGTGGTTTCGTGAATTTAAAATGGGTCGCAGAAATGCCGAAGATGCACGTGGCTATGGAAGGCAAAGGAGCGTACGAATGCGGAAATCGTAAAGCAAATGATCGAATCGTTTTGAGTGTTTGTAAAGTGAGGTTGCGCGAGTTAGCTGAGGCCGTGGGCATCTCAAAAGAACGGGCGGGATACATTTTGCATGATCTTTTAGAGACGAAAATGTTATCGGCGCTACGGGTGCTGCGTTTGCTGAACGTCGACCAAAAACAGCAACGCGTTATTGATTCAACGGCCGATTCGGCGTTGTCGCAGTGTAATCGAGCGGATTTTATTTGACGTTTTGTGATGACGGATGAAATGTGGATCTATTGCCACAGGCCTTAATCCAATAAGCAGCATGCAGAGTGGTTGGGAAGCCACGAAAGCCGACCAACGCGGTCAAAAGACCAACGCTCGACCGGGAAGGTTATGGCCCCCGTTTTTCAGGATGCGCATGGCATTATCTTGATGGATTGCCTGCAGAGGGAAAGAGCAGTGACGGGAGAGTTTCATGCTGAATTATTGGACAAACTAAATTACGAAATAAAGAAAAAACGGCCCCATAAGGCGAAGAAAAAGTTGTGTACCATCACGATAACATAATAAAGCACCGTCACACAGGTCCTTGAAAGCGATAGCCGAATGGGACAAATTACGATTTGAATTGGTTCCTTACCCACCGTATTCTCCAAACTTGGCTCCTAGCGACTATTATCTGTTCCCAAACCTCAAGCAATGGGTTCAGGGAAAGAGATTCAGATCGAATGAGGATGTCATCGCGGAAACCAGGAGTATTTCGAAGGCTTAGACGCGTCGTACTACAGAAAGGGCATCGAAATGTTGGAAAACCCGCTATACTAAGTATATTGTTGAGGAATAAATATGACTTTACCCAAAAAACGCTTGTTTTCAATTAAAATCCCCGGACTTTTCAGCCCATGTAGTATGCCTATGTCTTTTCTATAGATATTATCACAGGCGTTGCTCAAGTGAACTTGATGAACATATTCCGCCTCTCCCCACATTCCCCCAAAAACGTTCGCTGGCTATGAGCAAACTTCTTCGCAGATCTTACTTCGGGAAAACCTTTCCTACCTGTTGGAAAGCAGCTCGAATTCAATCCACCCCAAAGGAAAGAATAAGTGTCTAAGGCAAACTTATCGACCAATAGCGTTACCGATGTGTTCTCCAAAGTGACAGGAAAGATCATCAACACCAAGTTGATTAAATAATTGAAATGGAGCGGACTGCATGGTGTATATTTAAAAGCATGGCGTGTGAGATCTACATATTAAAAAATAAGGGATGAGGAATAAGGTATACACAATGAAAAAATACAAACTCCATTCCACACAAAGATACCACAAAATCTTAAAAAATATAAATATTTTATAAATTACTTCTAAAAGCATTTTATAGTGCTCGCAAACTTTCGACACAGTCTGTAGGAATCATGACGTTAGATACTAATCACATATAGCAATAGGGACTCAAGATGACAATATATATTGTAATTATTGTTCTTTAATAAATGCGAATTCAAAACTGATATGTTAGATATTACTCCTATCTTCATAGAAATACTTAATAGTCCAGTAACATAATTAATGGCCAAAACATATAGGTTTAGTTGTGACGAATGCGTGATATTCTATATCGCTAACAAAGTGAAATGTAGTACAAAGTGTAACATAACGACACACACAGTATCTCATCTCAGCAAGAGATTCAACAACATTCATTGGAAACTTGTTATTTTTAGAACAATTTATAAATTCCCTGAAATTCTTTCACTGAATATTTCAAGTTGCTTCTGAGCAGGACGTATCTGTGAATAAATGTAATGATATCTCTCTGCCAAGAAGTCTTTTAGAAACTGTCTGACAGCATGCCAGCTCGCTTCTTGTAATTCCGTAGAATTAATTATACTTCTTAAGAAGACGGCAATCAATGACATCCTTTGTGAATGTTTCGATTGTTTGATACGGTGATTGTTGTTGGAAAACAGAATCCTAAGTAACGCATCTGCTGCCGTAGATAAAAGAAAACTACTTGATACTGGATTCGGGTATAGGCGTCTCAAAAAGTAATTGTTTAGCATGATAATTGTCTATGATCTTTGTTACTAGACTTGGTGATCAAACAATGTTCTATTGTCATTACATTCAGACGAAAAGATGCATTTGAATGAGATGTGTTATAGAATTTACAGGAATGTAAGGCTGAATATGAATTCACAACGGGTGCGGGAGATAAAAGCATTTAATAAAAAAAAATAGAAAAGGGAACGAGTAGGTGATTGTGAAGATAGAGTGTTAACTACAAACTGTGTAAACAGATTCAAATATAGGTAGCTGAATAGGGAGATCGAATGATGGAGATTACAGGGACTGTAACGAATGAATTCAATCGTCAGCCTGCTCTTTTTTAGTTTTCAGGTTCAGTACTTCCGTTCTCATCAGCATTTTTCATATTTTCCGGATCATTCAAAACAATTTGTTGAGGAATATTCTAACTTTACTAATATAGAAATATCACGTGGAATCCTGATTCTGTAATTCACTTATTTTCCCGGCATATCTTGCATTCGCGACTGACCGCCTCAACTTTGGCTTCTTAAACAGTTTATTTTTTGTTCCGCCTGCGAGCTATTCAATGCGATTTATGTGGACTGGCTGTAAGAAGGCAACCGGCTCGAATGGTAAACCTAGAACTACCGTCGGTTCTTGGCAATCTCTTTCGCTTATCTTATGCACAGACGATCTTCCCACGTGCTGGAAAATTGCTAGGGTTTAGCCAATCCGGAAGAAGGGCAAAATTACCGACCGATAGCTTTAATGTTCTATGTTGTTCAAAGTGATATAAATGGTCTTCAATGGGGAGTTGATTAAATATTTGGAATGCAACAGACTTCTAAATGATCGTCAATACCGATTTCGGAGCAAGTGGTCCACGGAGACCTTCTGACCTTTGTAACCGATATCTGGACGACATCATCATCATCATCGGCACTACAACCGGGAACCGGTCTTGCCCTTATTTAGCAAGTCCTGAGGCTTGTTACATTTTCCATAATGATTTGTTTTTTCTGGGCAAGGTTATTAGCCTTGCGCCATTATAAGGTGCACATTCGCCCTAAAATGGAGTTCAACTCCCATATTTGGTCAGGCGCATCCAAAACAGGACTACACGTGCTCGATAGGATGCAAAAACGAGTAGGGAAGCTGTTTGTGGACCCAGCTGTAAGTTGATCAATTCCGTCATTAGAACAAAGGCGCAACATACCATCCCTGTCTCTTTTACAAGTATATACTGTGAGCGTCAAAAGAAAGTGTACAGCTATGAACTGCATTTTTGCAACCCTGTTAAAGCAAGGGGGTTGATCTTTTAGTAAAATACTTATTGTTGCAGTCCAAGCAACGTGAACCAAACAATAATTTAAAAAAATGAGTTCACGTCCATTCATTTAAAAATAACCCAAAATGAATGCGACATAACTGACATAATTCCGATAATCATCAACATCGGAATCAATCCCAACAAAAACACCAACAAAGCAAGTCCAATCTAACAACCTGATAGTGATAACCTACATCAGCGATCAGCGTCATCTGCCAGGAAACAGCAACATCTGCTCTTCATTACCTTCAAAAGAAAACGGACTCTGGTTGTTGACCTCAACAAGGGTTCAACAAGACGAGGAAGAACCTGTTGTTTTGATTGGAAAAGGACCGGTATTTTGAAACATCGATTAGCAACGGAGGAATGCCGTTTCTTGTTCTGTTACCTGCGGTAGTTTTTTGGTGTCTTCGAGTAATGAAGACTTTGTCTAACCAAAATATTCTTTGTCGAAGTAAAACATCGTGAAATACAATTTAAAATAGTACAAAAGCTGCCATCTTTTTGTTGTTTTTATTTATTGGTGTTTTTCGTTTAACTTCGGTTTTTAATGTGCGAAAGTGATTAGGACAAACAACAACTGTGGTCCATTATCAGGACCTCCATCTCGAGGAAGATTCTAGGACGACTCAACCGGATGAAACTCCTAGGCGCAGACGGAAAACAAAGGGTTGCTGTTGCAAAGGAAAGTGTTCCGGCTGTATCAAACCAACGAGTGGATTTTGGTCTGGCTATTCTCCGTGGGCGAACACGCTGTCAAGAGAACTACTGGAGTTGGTCTGGCTGCCCAACGGGCAAACACTTATGTTATTTTTTAAGGTAGTTTATTTTCAATGAATTGCCATATAAAACTTAACAGAAAATAATGAAGTAAAAATACAATAAAAAAATAAAAAAAAATATTTCAGTTTTAAAGCGTCAAAAAAAAGTGTACAACTTGCCACTCTTCAACTAGAATTGACTTTAGTGACTCTCTGTCTGAAATATTCCTCTTTCCGATCTGCTTATCCAGATACTCCCACATATGCTCGATGGGGTTTAAGCCTGGGGATTGTGGAGGGTGATCCAGTTGCTTAGGTGTACGGTAAAGTAACCATTCCTTGAATATTTTCGATGTGTGCTTGGGGTCGTTGTCTTGTTGGGAGACCCATGAATCACTTAAACCCAGTTTCGCAACACTACTTGGCAAATTGTCTCTTGAAATATTAAGATAATCTTCTTTTAACATTGTACTGTCAATAAAGACGAGGTTCCCAACTCCAGATGACGCCATACATCCCCAGACCATTACCGAACCGCCTCCGTGCTTAATTGTTGAATTTAAATTTTGTTGTTCAAATTCAGTTTTTTTCGTTCTCCATATTTTTGGTGGTTTTATTGAACCAAAAATCTCAAATTTGCTCTCGTCACTAAAGAGAACATTTCCCTAGAAATGAACGAGAGCAAATTTGAGATTTTTGGTTCAATAAAACCACCAAAAATATGGAGATGCGACTATGTTGAGCAATAATTATAATTTGCCCAAAAACATTTGTTTTTATTTAAAATCTTGGGACTTTTCAGCCTATGTAGTATGCTTATCTCTTTTCCATAAATATTATCACGGCCGTCACTCAACTTAACCAGCTGAATGTGTTCCACCTCCTCGGGCAAATTCTTGACCAGTTTTCGGAGTTTGCCTGGAATGAAGTAAGGTCAATAAGTCCTTAGAAACCCCTATGATGGCGCTCGTAGCATCGCTAATGGTCTGGTTTTAGTAAGCATCATTCCTCACTAAGTATCTGTCAATTTTCAATTTGTTTCAAGTTTCAATTTTGCATGATAAATTCGGTATGAAAAAAATATCTGCGAGATGGGTGCTGCATTTGGAGGGCATGCGTCGCAAGAAAGAGTTGAGTCTCTGCGTGGATTAGTATCTGTAGATGAAACATGGATAAACCACTCCACTCCCGAGACGAAATAACAGTGAAAACAGTGGATTGTTAACAGGCAAAGGGGCACAGTGGACTATTGAAGGAACTTTACGACATCTGGATTGAACGGTCAGAAAGATAGTATCTTGGTCATCGGTTCTGGGAATTGTGTACTCCATAGGAATATAATTTCGAACGCTTTTGAAATACCCAATGCGACTACCTTGCTGCTACGAAGTAGTGGATGGATGCCAAACTCTGTCGAAGGCTTTCGAAATATCCAGTGCGACAACCTTGTTTCCTCCGAAGTAGTGGATAAAATGGCTCTACTTTTCGGTAAGGTACAATATCAATCTCCTGTGAACCTGTTGCTATGAAAGCCATATTAGCGGTCAGTGAGGAGGTCATTTGATTCCAGATATTTCGAAAGTAGGCGCGTAATCAGTGATTCCATTACCTTCGCAAGTTAAGAATTTAGTGCTATGAGTCGATAAGAAGAAAGGAACGATTTGTCACATTTTTGGTAATTGGCTGAATGTTCGCTGACTTCCATCTATTTGGGAAGCGGCCAATATAATAAGACAGATGAAAGAGTTTCCGCAGTGATTTGGCGATTTGTTTGCGTTTAGCTCCTTGAGTGTGCGGGCATTAGTACGCGTTCGAAAGTGAATCTGGTGCACCACGGTGTGGTGCTTATGTTTAAGTTGAGGTGGTACTGATGTGGTATCAGGCAACGTTGAGTTGGCTGCAAATAGATTCGCCTTCTCTATTGCACTGGCGACTGGTCTATCATCCATTATAAGCGAAGGAATGGATGAGGTGGCCGAGTTTTGGGAGTTTTTGATGAATGCCCAGAAGTTTCTACTACCTGTGGGAGAGTGTAGTGTTTTTGTCTCGCTCACTGATTATGCAAGAACTTTGCGCGTTGAATATACGCATTGCAGTCACTTCTAACTCTCGTGAATCTTTTCACATTTTCCTCTATAGTTTGATTTATACATCCGGAAGCTCAACTCTTTAGCCATTAATTCTCTGCAGCCGAAATCGAACCACATATTTCTCTTGAGTTTGATACTCTAGGCTGTATACCAAATAGAATTGTGTCCGTCAATGTGTGTGGTATAGTGTCAACATCGTTATTGAGGAAAAATAACGACCAAATTAACTTCCCAAAAAGTCGTTCAGACATTCCCTGGGTGGTATTTCTCCGGGAGGCTGTGTATTGGGACCTGTGGGAAAGAAGTTTGTGTGCGCCGGCGTACGACGCGGGAGTCTCTTCCTTCCTCCATCATAAGTTCGTTTTCACTGTCTCTGTCGCCAATATGGCTGTTATTTTCTCTATATTGTCTCTGAAAGTCTTCCAATCGTATCAATTATGGAAACACCGCCGGTTCTTCTTCATCTTTATTTATTACTTTGTTGATTTATTTAAAACCTCCAATACAATATAAACTAAACTAAACAATACTTCTTTTTTTTTTGTCTTACAAAAATAATTTGACTCCAAATATCAAAAAGGTTCACTATAAATGATCGGGAGTGCACTGTGTTTACTTTAACAGAGTGGTTTTCAATATCCAAAAGGTTCACTATAAATGATTGGGAGTGCTCTGTGTTTACTTTACCATAATGGTTTTCAATATCCAAAAGGTTCACTATAAAAGATCGGGAGTGAACTGTTTACTTTAACAGAGTGGTTTTCAATATCCAAAAGGTTCACTATAAATGATCGGGAGTGCACTGTGTGTACTTTAACAGAGTGGTTTTCAATATCCAAAAGGTTCACTATAAAAGATTGGGAGTGCACTGTATTTGCTTTACTTAAATGGGTTCACATGGCAAGGTAACTTTACTAATTTTCCCGGATGCTCGTCCACCGACCGATGTTGAGTTCAGACTCGACTCCATTTGCGTACCGTTATACGTGAAGGACACGACCTGCCTCCAAGGAATCTGTTTTAAGATTGGAGAATGACTTAGAAACGAACGAATACCAGATTTCATTCATCGTTTTAGTGACCAATAGGGGATGATTCTCCACACATTGGTCGCGGTAAAGGGCGCAGAACACACACACGATGACCCGTTTTGGTCGCTCGTGATGTGTGTCCCTGTGTCTGCGAACCGAGGATCATTCGATTCTCTAGGGGAAAATCAAACTCAGAGAATACCAACCAAAAGGGTTGCAGCTGTGCAATACTTGGTACAAGGGAATATTTGATGTTTATACGATCGGCTACAGTGCGCCGCATCTACGCCGATCGTACATCCTTCGTTTGGTAATTGGTGCAGCATTTCCCCTGGTGCTATCCTGATTTACCCTTTTTGAGCGGCCAGGCATGATTTATTTATTTGCTTGTCGATCAGTTTAGTGACCGACATGCTCACACGGAAAAGTAAACGAAAGAATATCTCCTGCAAGTGTGCGGCGGCACCCGACAGGAGATATGGGCGCCAAAAATGATTTAAGTTTAAATCGGTTGCTTAGTGATGCGACCGAATTGCTTTTTCGGATCATGGTGCGTTTGGTGTGATTATGTCCTTGTGGAAAATGTCTGTTTGGTGCAATGCTTTTTGCCTTAGCGCAGAACGATGGCTTAAGGTGGTTAGGAGACATTTTAGGTGGATGACATAAAAGTAAGTAAATGTTTCCCAGGGTTTTAGTGCTCCAGGAAGCAGTCTCTTCATAAATCATGGAAAGGTAAGTAGTGGCGACTACCACGACACTTGTTTTTCAGGGTTTTTGGATGCTCTAGGGGGAAGTTTTTGTGTCGCTACTGGATATGGCAAGCAGTGACGTTAGTGGAAACGCCACTGCTTGCCACAATTTTCATTGACAATTCAGTCATAGAGGAGGCAAACCAGGAACACTTTTATTTAGATTAAAAACTGGATACTGATAATATAGCATATTATTGTTACCTCTCCGCCTCCAATGTGAAGTACCAGTTGTAGCATGAAAAGATTTCTGCACTAAAAGTTAACCCAACTTATATAACGTGTCGATTTCGTTGTAGTAACTCTCTGATTTGCAAACTATACGCACAGTTTTCACTTCAAGTTTCTAAGACATTGCTCAGTATTATTTTCTCAAAAGTGTGGATTTTTTTATACTCCCTGATATTTCGAACTATACGCACAATACGTTCAATTTTCTAAGACATTGTTCAATACTTCTTTTCTCAAAAGTGTGTGGATTTTTATTATACGTTGGTGCTACGCTGACGAGAGATTTACTAAGATTCAGTCTTAAGAAGCTAATAGCTGTTAGAACATTAAACACAAGCTTGCTTCTTGTTACTTACACTTATTGGTAAATAAACAATAACTTGAGTAAAAACGCAAACGCCTAAATAACCCAAAAATTGTACGGATACGACAAAATACTTTTTCTAAATTCAAAAGCTATAAATAGGCCGAGCAGGTACTTGGCCTTTCATCGTATCGAACATTACACTTCCCTTCGTATGATGTTAAGTAATCAATTCAACTGAATACGAATTATTTTTTGAACACGAAGTATTCTCGTTGAATATTAACAAACTCTCAAAAAGATATCACATATTCTGAAAGCTTACTTACCGGCATGCTTTTTAGAAGGCAACCCAACTCAGAATTCCGCAAAACGAGTGCTCAGCAATGTGTTTCTGAAAAGAAACAGCAAATATGGAATCAAAAGAAATTCTGAAAACGTTGAATTTACTTAATGCCGTCGAACACGTGGTTCCAGCAAGTATTCAAATTGCATGCTACACAATTTTCTTATAATAAAGAGAAAAAAATGAAATAAAATAAAATGTGCTAAACTGAAACCAGTCCAGTAATTGGTCAAATTTTTGCTCATTTTGCACTCGTTCCTCAAGCAGTGATATTCCTGACGCCCCCACACCTGCGATAAATACTTCATGACCAATACTCAATCACGTTTGAGTTTAATTTGGATCGACAAAAAGAGAAACGAAGAGAAGAATGTGTGGCCGTTTAGTTCCAAAAATCGTCAACGGAAATCTAAAGCCCCCGGCATCCGCTTTAAAGATCGCGATATGGCCTGCCTTGTATGGATAGAGTGCGTGGCGGGCTCTGGATGCTTTCTTAGTTCAAATTGTAGGTAATTGCATTCAGTTTTGGCTTTTGGAAAAGATAAAGAGCTATAAAATGACGACAAATGTACGTATCTCGGTAATGGGAGGAAAGCGAAATATTTATTTTCAAGATACTCGTAAAATATTGTATATGGAAAGTTTCCAGAATGGACTGCTCTATTTTAGTATCATGTATTTCTTATACATCCCACAAATGTTTATTTTGGTGGAGGATGTAAATATCCAGCTGAACTACGAGGAGTATAATTTATTATTCTGCGGGTTGACCCATGGCAATGTCTTAATGGTAAGTGCAGAAAACAATGTTTTTTTTTTTCAGTAGGACATCAATAAAGGGGTTTAAGTTCAATAAACTTGCCTAAATTTTATGCATGTTCTTCATTTGAATTTGAAAGGTTTGCGGAATGATATTCAACAGCGACGTGGAAAGATTTGTTCGGTTAAAATAACAAAAACAGGCCCAGCCGGTTAATGTAATATATAAGTGTGAATTGGGGAAGCTTTTTTTTGGAGCTAAAACCAGTTTTAGAAGTTCTACAATACACATTGTTAATGGGAAGAATCATACAGGTTTTAAAAAAAAACCTAGCAACACTGCAAAACCAGCAACAGATTAAACTGCGGACTACTGGCAGCAGCATCGAACGCACAGCAGTGAATACTAAAATTGTAAATAGTATTTTTTACCCTAGATTTAAAATTAAAAACAAATTACTTTTGGTTCAGACTCATAATTACTGGTATTTATAACCGCATTAAATTTTTTACTTTATTTTTGTGTGGATTAAATTAAGTTCAATTTCTAAAACCAAAATTCATTTTCTTTAAGAAACCTTAAAAAAAATACTTTTTTCATACATTTAGATGCCTTGAAAAACTCTACATACGAAACACATTTTGAAAAAAAAAAAACCACAAAACCGAAAGGAAATCAAATGGGCCTTTCACCCCCGTTTAGTTTTAAACATACCCCCAAATCTTTGTTCCTATAGTAAAGGCGAGCACCTTCGTCCCTGCAAGAAGAGAACAAAGAACCAAGTTTTAAGAAATTTCTTAGGTGCTAAATGTGATGAGGCCACGGAACAATGGAGGGATCTCCATAAACGTGAATTGGATCAGGTAGCTAGCGAAGATTAAGATCAGAAGACAAACTAAACAAAGACGGTTAGAACCAAATGAGGAAGCTGTTTGAATTCCTTGATCATCATCATCATCATCGGCACTACAACCTGGAACCGGTCTTGGCCTTATTTAGCAAGTCCTGAGGCTTGTTAAATTTTCCATAATGATTTGTTTTTTCGGGGCAAGGTCATTAGTCTTGCGCCAGCGGCTCCCCGACGGGGATACCACGAAAAAATATACGAAATATTGAGATACTACCAATGGAGATTCCATAGAAACATATCAACAAGCGACCAAAAAATCATAGTAAGACAATATTCGATCAGAATAGCGAGAAAGTACTACAAACGCATATAGGAGGAGCCCATGCCCCACATCGTCAATAGTGAGAACCACCAAGTCGCGAAGATTAAAAAAGGCCGAGCATGTAGCGAGAAAGGACAACGACAGAACCGTCCATAGAATTCTTGCCGGAAGACCAACGAGAAAAAGACCAATGGGAACGCCGCGACGGAGATGGGAAGACAATATGAGGTGTGACCTTGAGAAAATCGGATCATATGGCGAAGTATGGAGGGAGACTACACAAAACAGGGAACAGTCACATTAGTGAAATCATGAACTTTCGGGTTCTTACAAACCAGTAAATAGCAGAAAATAGCTCTTATCCATATATCTTGATCATGAAACCCAGCCTTCTCTACCTCATGACAGCTTTTCCTACAACGTCCACAAAGCTAACTTCCGCCTTTTAAATGAGCATCTTAGCAAAACAGCGTTTCGCTTTGATCATTTGGGGGTAGAAGGAGCTACTGCCAGTCTCTATAAGGAGATCTACTATGCCGTCGCCTTATATGTCCCCTATTCTCGCCACAAGTCAACGGTTTCATCGCCGCCATGGTACAACCGCACACTCCGCGCTCTTAGGAATAAGAGAAATAACTTGTGGAACATTTTCCTCAAAGCGCGTTCCTTCAAAACTACTCCAACTATCTCGGTTCCTTTTATAAATTTTCCGAGCTCTACAACTCCCTCTACACCAACTATCTCACAAAAACACAATCTAATTTGATCAATGACCCCACATCTTTTTTCCACTTCATAAACTACAAACATAAATCCGACGCCTATCCTAACTCCCTTTCTTATGGCGCGACTACTTCAACCGACCCCCTAACTACTGCCAATCTATTCGCTTCGTTTTTCAATAAATCCTTCACAGACATCTTCGAACCCAATCCGTCTCACTTCAAAGACTTGCCCGAATTCTCCCTCGGCCCCCTCACCCCTCAAATTATTCAGCGTCACGTAGTTGAGGAGAAATTAAACTTACTCAAGGACGAGTTCAGCCCTGGGCCTGATGGACTCCCGGCTGTATTTTTACAAAAAATGTTCCACTTCCCTCTCACTCCCTTTATCAATGATATTCAATCTATCCCTTTCACAAGGGATCTTCCCTAGTATTTGGAAATCCTCCTATGTCACCCCCATACATAAAGAGGGACCTAAAAACGATATAAGCAACTACCGTCCCATCGCCGTACTGTCTCATATCTCCAAACTGTTCGAAGGAATTCTTTACAACGCGTTATCTTTCCGTTGTAAATCCATCATCTCATCCAACCAGCATGGTTTCCTTTCGGGCAGGTCGACCACAGCGAATCTGATCGAGTTCTCATCCCATACTCTCCGTGCCTTAGAGAATGGCAACGAAGTCGATGTAATCACCACCGATTTCAGCAAAGCCTTTGACAAAATCTCCAATAATCATCATAATCCCATAAGAAGATAACCCCTAATGATCAAGTGGTTATCTTCTTATCTGAAATATCGATCCTACGGTGTCAAATTCAGATCCTCCCTGTCCAATCCTTTTCTTCCCACGTCAGGGGTTCCGCAATGCAGCCATCTAGGTCCCCTCCTATTAATTCTTACCATCAATGATGTTGACTCCATTATTAAACACTCATCCATCTCCCTGTATGCGGACGACGCCAAACTCTACAAAACGATCATCCCTCCTCTCGACTCCTTACTTCTCCAAATGGACCTCGACAGCTTCTCAACTTGGTGCCGTAATAACTGCCTTGAAATCAACGTTGTCAAATGTCACTCCATCACTTTCTCCTGCAAACTTCCCCCTGGCCCCCCACGCTCCTACTTCCTGCTAAACCAGCAAATATCATCTGTACCCTCGATACGCGACCTCGGGACCTTATTTGACAGGAAGCTTAGCTCCATCCCGCATATTGATGATATTATTCTTAAGGCCGACTCTGTCCTTGGGTTTGTGAAACGCTGGTCTAAAGAATTCTCTAATCCTTACGTTTTCCTTTCTCTCTACATAGCCTTCGTCCGGCCCCTTCTTGAATACGCCAGTCCAGTCTGGTCTCCACATTACTCGTCCCATGTACGCAGAACCGAAAGCGTGCAACGTCGTTTTCTGTGTTTTGCCCTCCGCGGACTGAACTGGGCGAATCCTCGGATTCTCCCCCCATACACAAGTCGGCTCTATCTGATCAACTTCAACACACTTGAGGAGCGCAGAACTCATGCCGATATCCTTTTCGTCCACCGTCTCCTATCAGGCACAATCAACTGCCCAAGTTTGCTCTCCATCATTCCACTTCACACTAACCCCCGTAACCTGCGAAACCCCCACCTCTTCTATCAGCCCACCCACCAAACTTCTTACAACTCTAATGAATCCATTTCGCGAATGCCGCGGCGGGTAAACTCCTACCCTACCTCCTTCGATTTTAACTTTACCTCTACTGCTCTCAAACTTCATCTCCTCTCTTTCCCCTCCCGACCACGCCCACTCCCCGTCTACACTCTTACATCCTGTACTAAGCGAGGTGAATGAATGAGTGATAATTGATGGATAAACCCAGTAACCAACTCGTCAAACATACCCCCACCCCTCTTTTTTTCTTTTTAACCATAGTTTATATATATATAAGAATAGTTTTAAGATAGTTGTTAAGTTTTATCGCTTGTACTATGCTGAATATGAGGGTTCTGCCCTCACTAAACATTTAAAATCGAACTTTTTCTAGTAGTAGCAGTCTGAATGTAACTAAGAAAACTGGAAACGTTCATAAACATTTACAAAAGATTCGCTTGCTTAGTTGAAGAGGAAAACCAGAGTTTTCTTAAATTATTGACAATACAATTGAGCGGTAAAGAACAGCGTACGAATGAAAGGACGGACCAACATGAACAGCAGCATATAACTCAGCCTCAATTTCCAAGAAAATTTCTTCAAAATTTTACATTATGTACTTCAAAATATAAATAAACTGACCTTCAAACCCCAATCACTTTTAATCGTTCCTTTCTTTAAAAAAAAAATTCGCGAAAAAGCATAAAAATCAGCCCCCTAATGGTTTCCCCCATTAAGCGACTGTCGAAATGAAGAAGTAAGAAAAAAATTCCAATAAAAACATGTTTTTTTCTAGCTTCAAGAGTTGCTTAACCCAATGATATATTATTTGTATCTCAAATGCTTTGTAAAAAAATCACTAAAAAAGCCTTTTTTGGCAAAAGCCGGGAATAACCCCTTAAGTAATAAACAAGTGCTGGTGATCAATCAGGGGTCGCATGTCAACATTCACACGAGAATCAATAGGAAACAAACAACGGGATGCACGCATCTCCAAGAATGTTTAGATTACATCCGCAGACAATATTTACTGATTGGAATGGGTCACAAATTAAGGGTAAAAAGCAATTGAAGAGTTAGCCATCAACCACCATGGTCGAAGATAAGTATTTATTTATTCGCCTGTAGAAACCCGAAACTTCATAACCTCGCTGACTCGACTACGCCATCATTACCTGTCCAGTGCACTCTCCTTCCACGCTTTGCCCTCCGATTCGACCTACCCAACGTCGTGTCTTACATTATCTTCCCATTTCCGTTGCGGCTTCACAGCGGTCTCTTTCCCGCTGCTCTCCCGTCAAGAATTCTACGTACGGTTCTGCCGTTGCCCATTCTCGCTACATGCCCGGCCCTTATTTAAATCTTTGCGACCTGATTAGACCGAAGAGTCCAAATTTAACCAGCGACGAAGACGGCCGTTTTGGTCTTTGAAGGCAGTAAAAAGTCCAGTAGTACCAAGCAGAATGAGCCAGCTAAAATCTTACTAAAGTTCCTTTGTTATGCGGTTTAATTTTTGTTGGTGCGAGGTAAGTAAATTATGTTTGGAGCGACACCAGTTGGATTTTTATTGCTATATGTGATAAACCATATGTAACAACAAAAGGGAAGTGTGTGTGGTGTGATCAGAAAGTATGTGTTGCTGTTGTAACAAAAAAGAAATGCATTTTTCTGTAAAAACTGTCTCGGTAATATAAGCACTCAGTATTAACGTGAACTCACATCAGCATCAGACCCTCGGCAACTACAATCCACCAAATAGTGGGCGTCCACAAACAAAAATACAGGTCTCCAAAAGAAAAGAAAAAAAAAAACGTCCTTATCCAATCAGAGAGAATCCGCCCCACAGCATAGAAGATAAAGGCTAAGAAGCAGCCGCGAATCCTGTGGCCGACAGGGACACATGTGGACAAAATGCCAGCACAAGTTAAAATGGGAGCGGGCAACATCTCGAGATAGAAAGAAAAACCAGACGCACACGATCAACGTAGAACCAGATCTGGTGTCCAAGAATGTGAAACGGAAAACACTCAACTACGGCGCTGTAGGCTCCATAAAAGATAATGTTCAGCACCAATCACATCAGTCAGAAAACGGCACAATCGCAATACTCAAAATCGCCCGTAATAAATAAGCAGACTCCAAATTCAAGTCAAACTGTTGAAAGTTTGAGCAAGCTTTATGGAATTTGGCACAAGAAAAGCAACGTGGCAGTAGTGTCGGCTTAAAATGGAAAAAAATAAAATTCCTTATGATCGGGTATATGTTCCGATTTCGATGTTAATGGGTGAACATCGAACGCAATAATTAAAAAATGGCCTGAAAAGTCGAGGGAATTTTCAATAGGTGGCCCACTAGAAAATGAACATGACTCATTTTGAGAGGCTCATCTGTCACATGTTTCATGACATTTTGTCCATTCGTTTACAAGCTGCAATCGTTTAGGTGACGTTACTTTCATCATCATCATCGACACTACAACCGAGTAGTTTATTAAGAAACCACTGAATCAGCTCACAAAACATTGTTAACACCCAACTAGTCATCATCATCATCATCTACACTACAAGCGGGATCCAGTCTTGGTATTATTTAGCAAGTCTCTCCATCGGTATCCGGTCCATATTCGAGACTTGTTAAATTGTCCATAAAAATTTGTTCTTCCGGGCAAGGTTACTAGCCCTGTGCCAACCTTTCTCAGGATGTCGCTGCATGCACTTGGCGGGTGCCAAATTAGCTATCCAGGGGTGTGTGGGGGTACGAAGTCGCGACGCCGCACGGCCGAGAGTTCTACCTCGTCCCCACAAACACTCCGTTGTTTCGCCAGACACAAAAGGAAAAGCACATGTTGAGGAATAAATATAACTTGCCAAAAAAAAAAAAACGCTTACTTTCATTAAAAATCCCGGGACTTTTCCTATGTAGTACGAACGCAGGTTAATAAGTCCTTAGAAAATGAGAACGATTTTCATTTATTTTCTCATTTAGCTGACCTAATAGTGACGTATAATGCTGTCCAATTATCGTCTGTCCCTTTTACAAATAGTCAATGAAGATAATACCAAGTGCATTCCAAAGCACAGTAGCTATAACCTTTCCAGCTGATTTAATCGTTTTTGCCTTCTTTGAAGCCCATTCGCCTGTTCACAATCCACTGTTTTCATTGTTCTTTCATCTCGGGAGTGTAGTGGTATATCCATGTATCATCTACAGTTACTAATCTGCGCAGAAACTCAAGTCCTTGTTGCGACGCATGCCCTCCAAAAGTTCTCAGCTGAGAGCAAATGCGGCACCCATCTCGTAGATATTTTTTTCATACCGAATTTATCATGCAAAATTGAAACATGAAACAAATTGAAAATTAGTGAGGAATGATACTTACTAAAACCAGACCATTAGCGATGCTACGAGCGCCATCATAGGGGTTTCTAAGGACTTATTGACCCACCCTCGTATTTTATTCCTAGAATTCTAGAGGACTGGGTCCCCTACGAGCTACTGCTCGCCAACCGCATCATTTTGTTGTATTGTCTTTCTTCATTTCATTCAAGTTTTAAAAATTCCAAAGTAAATTGTATTTAATGAATGGAACTACGCACATCATCATCATCGGCACTACAACCGGGAACCGGTCTTGGCCTTATTTAGCAAGTCCTGAGGCTTGTTAAATTTTCCATAATGATTTGTTTCTTTTTTCCGGGCAAGGTCATTAGTCTTGCGCCAAAGGCTCCCCGACGGGGGATCGAACCCCGGTCTCCCGCGTGACAGGCGGGTATACTAACCACTATACTATCGAGGAGCCATTTCTTCAAAATATGTTTTGTAATTTTTTAAAACCCAATCAATAATAAACTGTCGTCCCACACAATGTTTGCTAATACAATGTGTGTGACAAAGCGGGGAAGCTGTGGAACTCCCTTCCCACGCGAGTGTTCCCTGAGCGTTACAACCTGCAACTGTTCAAAAAGAACTGCAACAGTTATTTGATGGCATCTAGGGGCGCCCACTCGGCGCTATAGGTTCGCCTCTCCCGAGAGAAGTCTAATAATAAAATAATAATAAAAAAGAAATGTGTTAATGATGCCTTGCTATACGAGGATGTGCTGAAAAGTTTCCGACCTCAACGTGAAGATAGCGGCACTCATCAATAAATAGCTAGTGAATGTAGTTGTGTACCTTTTGACAGTTACTCACCAAAATTTCAGCCATTTTGGACAGGTACTTTTTATTTGACAGTCGTTTGAATGAGTCGTTTTTTTGTTTTTTTTTGGAGCCCTTTGCAGTCCACTGTTTTTACTGTATTTTTGTTTCGGGCGTATAATGGTGTATCCAAGTTTCATAGACAGTAATTAATCGGCACCAAAACCCGGATTTATTAGGCCTAACCTGCTCCAACAGAGCGCGTTGGAAATGTTCACTCGAACACGTTTTTGGTCTAACGTGAGCAAACGCGGCACCCAACGCATGGACAGCTTGCTCATACCCAAATCTTCATTTAATATGTGACAAACACGTTCTTTGGACATTTTCATAGCCTCTGCTATCTCTCTCACTTTAATTCGGCGGTCGTCTAGCACTATTTGGTTAACTTTAGTGATGTTATCGTCGGTTGTTGCAATTTTTGGATGTCTCAAACGTTCATCACCTCCCAAGCTCTCATGGCCACGTTTAAATCAGCTGCCCAAAATTTCACTATGGTAAATGATGGTTGGTTGGCTCGTCGATAGTATAGTGGTTAGTATACCCACCTGTCACGTGGGAGGCCGGGGTTCGATTCCCTGTCAGGGAGCCTCTGGCGCAAGACTAATAACCTTGCCCGGAAAAAAAATCATTATGGAAAATTTAACAAGACTCAGGACTTGCTAAATAAGGCCAAGACCGGCTCCCGGTTGTAGTGCCGATGATGATGATGATGAAATGATGGTGCAGAGTCCAACTCATCTTTGATTTGCGTAGGCGTTTCAAAAACAAAATTTAATGACAGCTCGATACTCAATTTTGTCTATTTTCACAAAAACATTCACATCGACTTACACAAACGACTGTCAAATAAAAACTATGCGTTCAAAATGTCTAAAAACGGTGGTGAGTAACTGTCAAAACATGCACAACTTTTTTCACTAGCTTTTATTGACGAGTGCTGCTATCTTCACGTTGAGGTCGGAAGGATGTCAGACCACCCGTGTAAAACTCAGCCATGGAATAGGCACCTTACTGTCCCCCGGATAAATTTTTTTTATAGAATTAATAGATATAATTATGGGAATATAATTGAAAAGGATTTTTTAAAAATCATTAAATCAAAATATAAGGAGAAACAGGTGGTGATAGAGTGTCTACATTTTACGGGTATAACCAAATATGGAGGAAGAATGGGTGCAAGATGCAACAAATTGATAATATTCGATTTTCTATTCACAGTTGGCACGCCTTTAATAGGCTTCCAAGTAAGTATCAATTATTTCTTCTTCAATTAATTGTAAGTCCATCTGTTTAATTAATTGTTAATTTATTACTAATTATTATTTGCAGATAGTTGATACAAATTAAATGCCTGTTTACATTTATTGATTCCGTTCCCTTGTTCATAACCCTACAGGAGACAAATGTAATTGATTGATAAAAATGCGGGATCAATTTAGATCTTCAATAAAAGTGATAGAAGTCGTCACAACGTCGGATATTCCATATTAACAACCTACATAGTCATAAGTGACAATTGGTAGACAATAAAGCCAAGTATATTCCTCTCGAATAATGGAGGTATAGTTAAGTGCTCGATAGATGAAAGTCGTCTCTTATGCCGTCCTTAGCCACATGTAGAGAACTAAGTATCTCCAAGTTGGTCTGTTGATTTAATGATTCATTTTGTTGCGTGCCTTTCGTCGTCTTATCAACTGCCTCTCCTGTTTCAATGAATCAATTTATTGAACGGTAGATTTGAGTGCCTCGGCATACGCAGGTCGGCTTCAGTTGATTTTTATTATCGCGTTGAGCAAATACATGAACCGACATACGAATTTCTGTGTAATTGACTTTAAGATTTCTGGTTAAGCGACCTCCATTATTTATACTGAAGCGCTCCGATTCTCGTGGTTAAGGCACTCTCCTGATTCTCATTAAACTGCGCACTTGTTTTCACTTCTTTTCAGTGAAAACTTTATGTTTCAGCGTTATCATTAAATCTTTATCCGGAATCCCCACAAGTTGCCAGTACACCGGCTGTGTGTATTCCAAGGCCTTACAGCTTAATTGACTAAAGTGGGTTTTTCTTGGAATTAAAGATCATTTGTAGAGTACTAAATTATAAAAGCACACTTAATGGTAATGTTTTTAATTAAAAAAAAATTATAAAAATTCCGGGTATAACGCGAGTTACTGCACACTTGAGCATTAGGTAAGAGAAAGTGCTTGAACAAAACAAGTGAAATACAAGGTAAAAAAAAACGGAAAATAGGTTTATAATTGTGGGTAAATAAGTCAGGAGCGACTCTTAGGGCGGTAACCGCAATTTGCACGAAAGACTGTGTGTAGCGAATTATTTATTTTACGATTTGGAGGTGCAAGAGGATTATTAGAATCATTAACCATGTTTGAGCTTGTGGTGGAAACAGAAAGTGAAAGGAGAGTTGAGGATAGCGAACAATTGAATAATTTGCATGACAGAAATTTGCCATGTCTTCCCTCTACAACGAATTACGACTAATGAGGCACATTTCGCTAAATTCGGTCTTTTGGTCATTTATCACCACTTTTAGTGGACACAGACCGGATGACCAGACAACAATAAAAAACAGTGAAAAAACATTATCATTGTTTGAGACGACAGTTTATTATTGATTGATTTTTCATCCGTTGGGAATTAACAGAGTTTTTATTTATATAACTGAGGCATTTGCTCCCGGCCAACTATCGCTTGTTAACCCGCAGCAACTTGAAATAAGTTTTTTTTTATGGTTAATATATACTGCATCAGTTTCGGTTGTTTTCGTATTTTCGCAATTTCTTCCCGTTTAATTTGACAGTTACTTTTGAAATTCTATACTCTGCACCAACTGCAGAAACTTACAAAAAATATAATAATGATAAGCCCTAACCGGGTTACCTATGCATTTGGTTGCCCCACTCTCCTTAGCAATGTGTCGTACACAAATCTCACTGAAGACATATTACAGCCAAATTTAAAGTGTAACAACGTCCATGGTTACTGTAAGCATTCTCGTTTTCAATAAGTAATTCTATCGAAGACAAACACCAGTGACTATTTTATATAATCTGACTGACGATAAATGTACTATGGCAACTCTACACTAAAATATTATTTATATGATCAGTAGCCAGCTATCAGAATGGTAAACATTTTTACATTTTTTACAATTCACAGTTACTCTTACAAGAAGTGTTGTGTACTATAGTCACCCGTAGTAGCGAAAGGGTTAATCCTTAACATACCAAATTAAGAACTAAATATAAATATAAGAAAATTAGCACTAGAGCTGAAAAGTAACAACATAATGTACATTGGCTGTTACTTTAAACCGTAATTCTTATCGCTAGACTAAAATTGCTACTTTCGGTTATTGATTAGAAGCAGAAATCAATTCGAATCACTTACTTGTGTCTACATTATATATTCGCGGAAGTGATTACTGAGGGGTGGGAGCGAACATACAAAGCAAAGTTTCTGCTTTCAACCTGGCGAAGGCCAGGCCGATTCTTGTCCCTGTTCAACCCAAGTTGACACGCAGTCTCCACGTGACACCCCTGGATAGCTACTTTGGCACCCATCAAGTAGTGAACCAATGCATGGAGCGTCATCCCGAGAAAGGATGGATAATAATCTTGACCGGAAAAACGAATTATTATGGACAATTTAACAAGTCTCGGACATGGACCGGAAACCGGTGGAGAGACTTGCTAAATAAGGCCAAGACCGGATCCCGGTTGTAGTGCCGATGATGATGATGATGGAAGTGCTTACTGGTTTATTGATCCCATTGATTAATTTTGAATAACTGATTTGTGTCTCTGATGCTAAGACCGCGTTTATTACATTTTGGCAGATTTATTCGTAAGCGTCTCGTAGAGGAAATATACACCAACGGAGCGAACTCACAAAACACAAAAACACGGAAAAACAGTTTCTTTAGATTTTCCTTTATTTATTGTTTCCTTTTGTTGTACATAGATTACAGACAGCTTTATGGATAGTTACCCACTCAGGGATACACATAAGAGTCACACTTGGACCGCACAGTCACACCTTTAAATAATACTTTTCTCGTAACATACAATCGAACCACGGACTTTTTGATAGCACATTAATCCGTGCGACGTTGGAATCCACTCCAGATTTTAGACACTCGTTGCTCGTAGTTCTTAATGTTCGTTCTTTAATTCAATTGCACGGAGTTTAAGTTCTTTAATTCAATTGCAGCGCGAACTGACCTCTTCGTATGGTTTCCCTGTAACTATCTCCAGTAGACGGATGCTCGAAGTAGACTGAAAAATTCTCCTCCCCATTTCGAATTTTTTTCATCCCCCATCTGAAACAGAAAATTTCCCATCCAGTCTGCAAAGAAAATGTTCCCATCATAGATCATTTTCCTTTCCGTCTTCCTTATCAGAATCTTGTTCGTTTGTTTGAACGATCGATCGTACCGCCGCTTAATTTTCGATCTTTTCTTGCGATTTGTTTGTGTTCCCCATCTGGCCTAAGACAACGAGGGTTCTTGTGCGCTTCAGATGGGTACAAAGGAACCGTGGGATTGGTATAGTTTTTGTTTGCATTTCCAAATCATAAACATCTAGTGTGTGATCTACGTTAAGATGTTTATGATTGCATGACTGTTGGTCGGCGGCGAATCGCTATCCTGTGTTTGCAAAAGTGTGTTCGGTTTGTTTACCGAAGAACGCGTTTAATGGATGTATTGCATTGATGCCCTAAATTGGATACGTTGGACTGGATGCGTTGAATTCAATATTAGAGACTTTTGAACGTTCAGTTCAATTGATTTTTGCTATTGAATTCAACGTTGGTATCTGAAATGTTACCTTTTGTTTGAGGTGGGAGTAAGAACTTTTGGAACACGTGTCTGTGGGCACGTGTAATGGATAAAGGTGAGTATGTTCCTTGGCGGAAAGGATATCTCAACCTATAGTGGGTTGTGTGGTTCGTAGAACCGCCACAAAATTATTTCTAAAGATTCATAAACTGAAGACCAAATAACCATTAATATTCAAGACATGTTCGTATCTGTGTACTACCTTTTTATATAACTTATATAAATATCGATTAACAGTGGTCTTGAATAGAAAGATATTACAACAGCAAGGAAACACATAATCAGGCAGAGCATTTCGCATGCGTGTGGTTCGTCTAAAGAACGATTGTCCATATTTATTCGTGCGTTTGAAGTTTACTTTCAATGTGACGAAATGTCGCGAGGAAACGCTTTGAGAAGGGGAACACATTCAACAAGTTGATTTAAACATCGACCGTAATATAGAAACGTGATGGGCTGGACTTGATGCCTGATGTCCTAAAGACACCTGGGTCCTTAAAGAGTTTTAGATCCCCAACCAGTTTTCCGGGTTATTTTTGCATTCCATCGAGCACATGTAGCATCGTTTTTGATGGACCTGACCAGATTTGGGAATTGAATTCTAGTTTTTGACGAATATACGTCTTGTAAATTGCGGCCAAATTGAATGGGGTGAGGTATTTCTTCAGTAAGCGGTGTTTTATATATTTCGAAATAAGGATGCAATCACTGCCTCTCGGATACATGAAAGGTCTCCATTAATAATGGTGATATAGTGTGCTTTTTATGTTCCATACTATTCACGAGATGAATTCATCGGACCCATAAAAGGCGTGATAAGCAGGATGATCCGGATTTCCGCTGATCTATCATGTAGGTAGATCATCCGTAGACGGACGATTGTGCTATGACCAGGAAGCCACGCGCACCGAAGAAGGTCTCTTGAGATTTAGTGGGGCTATCTCCCATAAAGGCCGGAACGATAGTATTGGACAGCGTCAAAAGTTCTGGTGGTTGAATAGTATATAAAGACCTGGATACCAATATCGGTAGAATAACTGTATCATCAGTCAACTTACACAGACTTAGCTTTTCTAGAATTAGGATAGTATAGGATTTAAGTTAAGTTCTTTTAAATAATATTTTAAAATAATGTATGTATGCATCGGGTTTTCCAATAGGGACTTGACAACTTTGAATTTAATTTGTGAACGCGCCCTTTCACTAATCATCGAGCTGTCACTGTCAATTTATTCAGTAAACACAACATGTTCATCATGGTTAAGTACACGAACGAACAACGTCTGCAAATTATAAAAATTTGCCCTATTGGAGAACCCGATGCATACATACATTATTTTAAAATATTATTTAAAAGAACTTAACTTAAATCCTATACTATCCTAATTCTAGAAAAGCTTAGTAAAAACGTAAAAAAACGACGTTTAAATGCTCTCAATTTTGCGAATGTGGGAATGATGATAAAAGGACCAGACCTGGCTAGCATATTCTAGAAAAAGCGACAAAGGTAACGTAGAACGATAAGGTAACGTAGAGATTAGAAATTCCCTTGGACCAGCATTTCACAAATCCTACACCAGAGTTGGCCTTTAAAACTTATGTTAACAATTGTAAAAGGAAAATTTAGCTGCTTATCATATATGCCCAGATCGCGAATCGAGTGAACAGGAGGCAGAAGTTCCTGATCCTGAGTTTCCTCGTCGTTGTAATGTCCAGGTATTTAAAACCAATAAATACAACGATACCCCATTTCCTTATCCACTTCCTGTCAGCTCGCACTGTGCTCTGACATTTGAATATACTCCTAAATCCCCTTTGTATGAGCAGATTTCCTTTGTAAGGATACTCCTAAATCCCCCTTGTACCCCCCCCCCCCCCCATATCCCCCCCGAAAACCGATTGTACAACTCCCCTTACTCTCTATTATCAGAACGTGAGAGGTCTTCGATCAGAGCCCCAATCCATTCTGAAAAACTCCCATGCGCTACCTCTTGACATTTTCGCTTTAAGCGAAACAAACTTAACCCCGGTATTCATAACCTAGAACTGTTTCCTCCCTCGTTCACCGTCTTCCGCGAAGACCTCCTCAATCTGGCCACTGACTTTTCCCCCAGCTGAGGAGTGCTCATCGCTGCCCATAACAGCCCCGAGTCGTCACTTATTACTTCCCCTCCCTCCGCCAAACTGGTCTTTGCGAGTCAAAATCACTCTTCTTCGGAAATCAATCTTTATCATGTGCTTCTATATCTTGCCATCCCAGCCTATTGAAATTTGCAAACTAGCTCTTAATGCTATCGACCATATAATCGAGCTGAGTAATTGCGAAGACGATATCATCATCTTCGGAGACTCTAATCTTCTAGAACTCAATTGGGCTTTATCTGACGATCATTCACACTTAACCTCCCACCCCACCCCGACCAAGGAATGTCTCCTCATTGATCGACTAGATGATTCTTGTCTCTGTCAGATCAGCAATGTCCGAAACCTTTCAGGTTGGCAGCTTGACCCTATCTTTACAACAGACCCTATCAATACATCTGTCTTACCCAGCCTCTTCGTCCTTACATCTATAGACCACCACACCCTCCTCTTCTCGTGGCCTTCTTCCGAGTCCACTCGTCACCGTCCGCCCCCCCCCCCCCCTTCCAATCACAATGGCTACGATTTCCATAAAGATAATTTTTGCCTCATCAACGACTACCCAGGCCGCCTTTCGTTCGACTACGACCACCCATCTGTTGAAGATGCCATCGCCCCCTTATATACCGAAATCCTTTACTCCATTTCCCTGTTCGTTCCCTACTCTATACAAAGAACGTCGGCCTCTTCCCCTCGATGGTACAATCACAAACTTCACTCCCTGCGTAACAAAAGGAATAAGTTATGGGTTATCTTCCCTCGGAATCGAACTATACCTGACTAGTCCCACTTTCTTGGCTGTTACCTCCAATTCACGGAACTTTTCATCAACCTTTATCGCAACTATCTTACCAAACATCTGATCAATCTCAAAAATGATCTAAAAAGCTTCTTCCAATTCGTCAATCAGAAACGTAGATCCGATGGTCACTGTTACCGACTTCATGTCCATGCCCTCACCCAATACACCGTAAGCCACGAATTTCCCCTCTCTATCGGTAAAGTGGAAATATCATCAAGTAGCTAATTTGCATAAACTACTTTATGCAAATTCTACTTGGCAGAAAAAATAATAAAAAAAAAAATAAAAACGTCAACAGCAAAAACAAAAAAAAAAAAAAACAAAAAAAGCTAATTTGTATAAACTACTTTATGCAAATTCTACTTGGCAGAAAAAATAATAATAAAAGGCGTCGGCCCCGAATAGAAAATAAAAACGTCAACGGCAAAAAAATAAATAAATAAATAAAAAATAAAAATAAAAAGGAATAGAGAACCAGATAGGAACTATAACGCACGTGTCACAAATTCTAGAAAAAAAAAGGAAACAAAGAAGCAAATCTTTCGTAACCGAAAGGAAAGGATCTCTTATTACACCTCAACACGAAGTCCCGGGACCAGCGGACCGGATCAGGGAGATCAAAACTCGACAACCCCTGCACCCAGGAACCAGCCACAACGACCAAGGAACGGTCCAACACTTCATAACTAAACCAAGTAAGTCCCGTTCCCTTTACTTACCCTAATATAAATTGTTACCATAAATATATAACATTAACCCATATCACTTACCTTAGACTCTCGTACCTCATCAGTTCCTGTTACTATTGGTAACCTCTTCGCCGCTCACTTCAATCAGTCATTCACTAATGACTCCTTTGTTCCTGACGCGTCATACTTCAACTACCTACCTAACTTTTCCCCAGGGCCTCTTCTACACAAGTCCCTCCTCACTCTCTCAACGCGTATTCCCCCACATTAGGAAAATCTCCTTCATCACCCCCATCCACAATAAGGGTCGCAAAAACGATGTCGCGCACTACCACCCTATCGCCAAACTGTACCTCTTACCCAAGATTCTCAAAAGCATATTATACGAATCTCAAGGCAACATGGTTTTCTCAATGGCCGTTCAACTACGACCAACCTCGTTGAGTTCACTTTCTTTACACTCTCAGCACTAGAGGACGGTAACGAGGTCGAAATGGTCTCGTCCGACCTCAGTAAAACATTCGACAAAATCTCCCATAATCTAATCCTCTTTAAATTATACGCCCTCGGCTTCGAATCTGAATAACTGAAATGGATTTCTTCCTATCTAGACTTTATTCTTTTAGGTTCAGGTCCACGATATCCAACCCCTTCCTTGCTGCGCCTGGGGCCCTCGAGGTAGCCACTTGGGTCTTCTCCTATTTATACTTGTCACTAATGACATCGATAAGGTCATTAAGAATTCCAGTTGTCCATATACGCTGATGATACCAAGTTATACAAGATCTTCGAGTCACCTCTTGATTCTGCCCTGCTCCAATCAGACCTTGACAGCTTCTCGACTTGGTGTGACAATAATTCCTTTTTACTTAACATCGCTAAATGTCAATCTATAATCTTTTCCCGTAAGCGTTTAAGCATACTCACTCATTCTCACGTTCCTATACCCTTCATAATCAACCCCTGACCAATGTCCAATGTAAACGAGATCTTGGGATCCTTTGCGACAGGGAGCTTAACTTCCTCTCTCCTTGATGAGACGATCCGGAAAGCCAACTCTGCTTTCGGGTTCGTGAAACGATGGTCTGTCTAAGGAATTCTCCGACCTCTACATAATTCGAACCCTTAACCTTACCTTCATCCTTCCACTGCTAGTATATGCTAGCCACGTATGGTCCCCTTATCACAAAAACCATATGCGTAGAATAGAAAGTCAACGTCGCTTCCTTCGGTTCGGTCTTCGAGGCCCAGGATGGAGGAACCCCTTAATCCTCCCCCCGTGCATTAGCAGCCTCAAATTAATCAACCTCAGAACACTTGAAGAGCGCAGAGTCCTGGTTGACATAGTGTTCATTAATCGGGTCCTATCCGGCTCGGTCGACTGCGCCTGCCTCTTTAACTTAATTCCGCTGAATACAAACCCTCGGAATACCCGTAATCCCCGCCTTCTCTACATTCCCCTTCACCGGACCTCTTATGATTTTAATGAACCCCTTTCAGGAATGCTGAGAAATGTATACTCCAATTCCACCTTGTTTAACTTCAACCTCTCTACCCATACCCTCAAGCACCGCCTCCTAAACCATTCTCATCACCAATCTGAAGCGGCGCTTTCTACACTTTACTCTCTAACCTGCTCCCACCTCCCGCCCCTACTCTTCAGTTCACAATATGTCCTGTTTATGTTAGGTTAAGCTTAGTTAAGTTAGTTCTTACGTTCTTTAGTTTCTAAAGTTATGTATACTTTAGCTTATAGAACCTTATATTGCTTGAATTAAGCCAAAAAGTTGGGTGGTAGCCGCTCCAAACTCTTAGTGTAAAAAAAATCTAGGGCGTCGTCAAAAAAATGTCTTACGTGGGTTTATGTATGACCCCTAACTACTATTTTATTTGTAGGAGAACGGTATTACATCCTCAACGGAATTTGTTTAGTTCCAATAGGGATGATACTGTGACGCATATGACAATCAGTACTAGAATTTTCGAGAAAGTCCGAAACAAAGTACTAGAATATTCTATAAAGTACTGGAAAACTGGAGACTATGAACAGTAGAACATTCAAGGCTATGGAACGGACGGAAATGAAACACCGAATCAGAATGAGGAAACGGTATAAATACGTCGCACACAGATCATCGAGACAAGTAATAAGTAAGAAGTAAGCAGAGTCAAAGACGCGATAAGTAAGCGATAAATCAAGAAATCGTCGTGTACGGTAAAAGTAACGGTTGCTATTTACGGACAAATAAAGTATTACATTAATTCAAAATTGATTTAACGGCTCTTATTTATTCAAAATAATTAATCCAGCGAACCCTAAGTTCGCAACAATATGTTGGATGTTCCATACTAACGACACGTTTTTAAAATTTAATAGAATACAAAATATTTAAGATATAAGAAAAGCAAAGTTTAAAGTTTTAAAGTACAACTATTTAAAAGTTAAAGTATACTAAAGACAAATGCAAGCTGGTCACATTTTTACCATTTTAGATATTACCGCCATAACATTTTTACCTCTTTCTCTATCACGTTTGACTATAGTCATCAGCCTCAAGAAGCCACGTATACCCGATGATTGACTATAGTTACTCTCCACAAAAATAAATTTCATACAGAATTTTGTTGAATAACATTGTATTGTTGGATTAAAAATACGTTCATGGAAAAATTATGAACACAAATCATTTTATTTCTGAAAGTATTGTCACAAAATGTATTTTATTATGTTTTAATACTGAAAATTGCGGGCGCCTATGTTACCCTGTCGGCATGCCGCGCCGTTTCACAAGACGGACTCCGCGGCACGATCCACAGTAGCGAAAGGGCTAAAACATGTCGTCCCTATTGGGAAATCCATTATTTAATTCTTAAAACACATCGTTTTGTATGTCTGCTTCCTACTTCTGTCAGTTTTTTTTACAGACCTTAGTAATGAAATTCCTTCGAGTACTTTGACAGGCATTGACCGTTCAACTCCTTCTACGAGTTCAATTTTGAATATTTTGGTGGATTTCAGAAAGTTTTCTGATAAAGGAGGTTTCAACAAGGGCGACCCTACTTAACATCGTCCTGCTCTGTGTTCTTGATAATTCACGCAGATTTTTCGAACATTAAAAATAAGAAAACGAAATAGATTATCAAAAAATAAAACAACACAATTACACAAAAAATTAAAACTTTTACAAATAAATTTCAACAATTAAAAATAAGAAAAAGAAATAGATTATCGAAAATTAAAACAACAGAATTGAACAAAGAAGCAAAATTTTTACAAAAATCAACAAAAATTAAAAAAATTAGCAAAAAATAAATAAAACTTTACAAAATCAGAAAAATCAATAAAAAACGAAATCAAACAAAAATTGTCAAGAATAAATTTTTTAAAATAAAAGCACAAAGAAAACAAAATTTAAATAAATATAAATTTTTCAAAAAACAATCATCATCATCATCGGCACTACAAGCGGGAGCCGGTCTTGGCCTTATTTAGCAAGTCCTGAGGCTTGTTAAATTTTCCATAATGATTTGTTTTTTCTGGGCAAGGTCATTAGTCTTGCGCCAGAGGCTCCCCGACGGGGAATCGAACCCCGGTCTCCCGCGTGACAGGCAGGTATACTAACCACTATACTATCGAGGAGCCCTTCAAAAAACAATATTAAACAAAAATTTGTTAAAAACTATTTTTTCAAAATAAAGCACAAAGAAAACAAAATTTAAATAAATACAAAAACAAGAACACAAACATCCACCAAAAGAAGAAAACCAACAGACTGATATTTATTTTAAGTAATTAATAGCTAAGAATACAATAAAATAAAATTCAGAAAATTTAAACATTAATAATTAGTCTTAAACGATATTGTACAGCATTTGTGCTTTGTGGGACACCATTTTAAAGTGAAATTTTTACCTTTTGATTGGTCAACGGTGTTTCTCATTTCTTCTGAGTACTTTGTTGAGAAAATATATTTGGTGAACATTTTTCACAATAGGACTCCGTCTGTTACTTTAAAGTTTCTCTGTCCGTTGTTTAGAATCTTAATCGATCTTCTTCTTCGATCGAAAGAAACATTTCATTGCCACCTACATAAGCTAGCATCGATTAGGTTCCACACTACCACAAGCGGGAAGGTTAGGTTCACTTAGTAAATCTGAAGACTTTCGTGAAGAGAAGGCAAACAAAAAAGAAAAGTCAAATCCCATCCACCCCTGAGATGTCGCGAGAAGAGACCAACTCTTCGGCCCAAAAACCGAACACCAGGGAAGAAAGAAATGGTTCCTCTCCTGAACCGGACAAAATCATGGACAGGCTAGGTATTAGCCAAATCATGGACCTGGTACGAACATCAGTACCAGTATACAATGGTTCAAAGGGTCCTACAGTAGCTATGGAACTAGAGAAGTTCGTAGATACTTGTAAGAGGACCCTGAGATGTTTGTCCGAAGGAGAGGGGAGGAAGTTTATGCAGTGGTTGTCCATGCAATTAGGCGGGTAAGCCTATAGAATATATAATGAAGCAACCCCAGCGCTGTTCTGTGAGTATGAACAACAACTCCGGGACACGCTGTTACCACAGTCTTCGTACGAAGACGTGTATGAGAAGCTTGCGGAAATGCGACAGTTCCGAGCGGAGAACATCACAGGTTTCGTTTCCCGGGTGAAACAAGCTGTGGTGCTCTGCAAGGAAGCTGCCACGCGCTCATACGGAAAGACAAGCATTGCCATTTGCGCAGCACAAATAGAAAAGCTGGCGAAATCCGTATTGATGCGCGGAATTCGGGAGGAACCTTTCCGAGGCCAGTTACTGGCTATCAAGGAGGAAACTCCCGAAGGTATCATGTCGCCACCTCTCTGGATGGTGGGAAGACAACAGGAACTGAAAGGAAAGAAGGATGCCTACGATATGAGGGACATATCAAGGGCAATTGAATATCCCGAGTCACAGAGGGAAGAAAGTCACAGTCGCCAAGAGTACTCAACACTTTACACTTTTATCTCATAGTGCATTACAAATTACACCTATGCGCCGAAAAAATCTCTACAATTTTGTACAGTACTCTTCCCAATAATCCTAATCCGATAATAAATGCGCTCACATCGACTCCGCCAGATAACCGAACTGCCTACCCGAACTGTCTCCACACCAGAACCCTCTTCACCTCTGGCAGGTTGGTCAATGACTCCAATAAGATTGTATACCACAATACTGAACTCTCACCTCACCAGTTTAAATATTGTAATATACAACCCTTCTCTAATGTCTTGCGTTTCAACGACCAATCGGAAAGTGTTCCCCCAACCCATATCCCCGACTGATAGTACCCACCCTAACTCAAATCCTACCCATCGACCAGTATACCACCCGCCCCACCCTACTCTAACTTATTGTAATAATAATCTATTTAATAATTAGATAAGCTAGGCTAAGCAAATTAGTTATAGGTTAAGTAAATAATTATATCCTGGTTTTCTGACCTTTTCCAGGAAGCCCCACCTACTCCTATCTTGTCCACCCATGAAATATGTAACTTTATAATAATGTTTGAAAAATGTACTAGCAAGTATGTGTAAACGATTAAAGCTAAGCTAATTATAAGTTATCTGTATTACTTATTGTAACAAATCATTTATGGTCAATAAATACAGAAATGTTAAAAAAAAAAAAATTGTACAGTACTTTAAGAAAAAAATACTATTCGTTTAAGAAAGCCTGCAAAAAAAATGATAAATCAATTGTATCTCATGACTGTATTCTTAATTTTCTTTAGAAAATAACTACTGTAATTGTTTTTATCGTATTCGACATAAGAATGGGAAAAATAAATACATCAAGTTTTGTGAACTACGTGCCTGTTGTCTCCTATTCAGTTTATTAGTAAACAATCCTTCATTGCATGAGATGAAGATGCCAGGCTGGTTTTAGTAGGAACTTTATAAATCATAATCGAGAATTTCCCAGAATTATATCATTATACACCTGAGTGTTGTGGCCATGGACAGTGTGCCCGTCAGACAGGTAGACACTGCTAAAAGTATCTCTTATACGATATACACTGTGCACGCTTGCGCTTTATATTGCGAATGGAAAGCAGAAAATACATAGACACAATAAACCTGAGAAAAAGATCAAAATAGAATAATCCAACGAGGCCACAACGAAGCAGTATAGAGAGTCAATTCGTGGAAATCAAAATAAAAACTCATGATTCAAACCTCATGCAGCCCAGGAGTGTCGTTCGCTACGCCTTTGGTCTTCTTCGACTTGGTACTCGAAATCTTTTACCTTCGGATTTAATATGCCATATTCGAAGAATAAAAAAGGTGAAACGGAAAACGAAATAAAAAACGAGTTCCACGAATTTTATGAATGGACAATTAAATGTAGCAACACAACCAAAAAAGAACCGCTGGAATCTAACTCGCATTTGGAAACAAATGTCTAATGTGATGTGAGCCGACACTACAAATGTAATTGATGTCAGTCCGAAGAGGCAAGAAGCATAAGTCGAGGAAGATTTGAAACTTCAACGAGCTCTTAAGAGTCGAAACTATCCCTACAAGATGGGATCACTTCACATCTAATGGGTACTCATCGTTAGTTTCACCACGAAACCAACTGGTTGCCCTGGGAAAAGGAAGCAGCTTGGCAGCTGTTAAGCCTGTTCCTCGTGTCAGTTACATTCATACAAATATGTATAGTACTTTGTGTTGTACTTGTGCTATTCAATGGATAGGTGCCAATAAAGTCGGTCTTGTACTGATTCGAGAAGAGGAGAAACGAGCTTCAGGCGAAATGCTTAATTGTAGGTCTGCATGACACGTTGTATTCGACTCGATTTACTTTTACCCCCTACTGTTAGTGAGGTAGACCAGATATTGAGAGGGATTTATACTTTCATTAATTATTCCAGAATCGAAACAACAAGCATTCTTCTTCGACGAAAAAGATAAAATTAATTACACTGAAAATTAATTTGAACTTTGGTTTGACGGTGCATCGACTACACATGTTCAGTTTCACCATGTAAATCAAGTTACGTCGTTTGCTCTAGAACGTACACAACATAAAATAATTAAGACAACCCCTTGTAATGTTCAGTTCTGTTTTACAAGAACTGCGAGTTTTATGGTAAATTACTTTGAACTGCGAGTTTTATGGTAAATTTATTTGCCACAGTTAGCTGTTAAGTTGCGTTCACATCAGTCGAGTTAAAATCAGTATGTATTTAAAAACAACTAGTATAAACTCAAAGTTTTACTACCATAGAGGCGTAAATAAAATTACTTAAAAAATGTTATATACTTGGATAACTAGAAGTTTCATGGATCTAGTATAAACTAGAACTTCTGAAACAATAAAACAGCAAATAAAAATTCACCTAGAAGTAGTTTATTAGTTGCTTTTTCGACAAAGAATATCTTCTTATGATTTGCATAAAGCGTTCACTTAACAATTTAATGACTATGCACTCTCGTCAATTGTCTGCATATTAATATCCAACTCATGATTAGCAAGAATCATAAAACGACGTTGCAAGACGAGCCCCCAGGAGACGTAATTCCAGTTTGATTTAAAACGACTTTCAAACCGCAAATCACAAATCACAAATCACCGTAAACATCAAACAATGCTAAATATAAAGATTGCGTTCTGATGATTATTTAAACTTGTTTATCAATGGGGGAGAAATCGCAGAATGTGTCATTTGTAGGGTATTAAAATTAAACATGCATTGTTCGACGGATAGCGAAGAGGGAGGAGATGCTCACTTGATTAACTATTAATGACAATGAAGTAATCTGAGTCGAAGTTGTAGGATCCGGTTTGCTACTTCACCTTAATGATGAGAAAGATCAGCATTGCATAAAAATGAAAAGAAAAATAGAATAGGGGGCCTAGTCAAGCTCGGAGTACGTACGGAGATTAGAAAGTGCGAAAGATGTAGCACATGCTACTTTGACCTTAACTTGACAGCTATATTAATGAAGGCTTTGTTCAAAGTATAATGAGAATCTTTCGTGCTGGTTTTATAAAAGACTGACTACATTCATAATTCTGTCATCAAAAAGGTTTGAATTGGAAAGTGCCTTAATATGATTAGTTTTTAAGTTTTCTATTTAAATTGGATGGTCTGAGTTGAATGAAAAGAATTTTATTTTGCATAGTTTGATACGATATTATACCTAAGATACAGAGAGAAATGGGTAGTAGTAATTTTGAACAAGGCGACTTTTTGTAAGTATTTTTCAATTCATTGTACTTAAGAGATTCATGCCCAAGCTGGTTTGTTGAAAATTTTCAGAAACAATACAAACAGTACTAGTATGTGCACATCTCCTCTGCTCTCTACTGGAATTTTTGGACTGCCATGAAAACTTTAGATCCGTTTTTCTCGAAATGGCTTTTTCCAAACTGCCTGCATAGTTAATTTGTGGATCGCTGTCCCGGGTTTTATCTTAAATCGGGACACTGGAATGTGAATACACTTAGGACTTAAGGGAGACTTGTAGCGGTTCTACGAACCATACAACTCACCACAGGTTGAGGTATCCTTTCCGCTAAGGAACTTTACTCACCTTTTTCAGCACACGTACCCACAGACACGTGTCCCAATAGTCAGTAACCTTACCTGAAACAAAAGGTTATAGGACATGCAACGACGTTGAACCCGATATCAGAAAGCAAGGAACTAAACGTTCAAAAGCTCCCAATATCGAGTTCAACGCATCCATACATTGCATTCTACCCCAATTCCAAAAGGCAGGAAAGCATCGCATCTAAGCAAATGCGCCATGCAGGAAAGTGTCGCATGAAAATCACACCCATCCTAAGCATCAACGCGATGTTTTCCTTGAAATACCATTGTCGGTAAATAAACCGAACAACGGATGCATACTCTAGTAGCTAATAGCAATTAGCGCCTAAATCCCTTGCATGACCCTAACGCAAAAGGCACACTTGTGCAAACAAGCCTTATCGTTTCGCTGCCGGCCAATAGTCATGCAATCATAAACATCTTACCGTAAATCGCTCGCTAGATGGTTATGGTTCGAAAATCCTAACAAAGAAACTATACCAATCCCACGGTTCCTTTTATTACCCATCTGGAACGCACAAGAACATTGTTACCTTAAGCCAGATGGGTAACCTAAACAAATACCACGAAAAGATCGGAGAATAAGCGGCGGCATCCGATCTTAAAACAAAAGGCACATGATTCCGATAACCAACAGCTAATGATGTGGATGATCATGAGGAAAGATTTCTCCTTTACAGATACTATGGGAAATTCTCCTTTCAGATGCAATGGGTAATTCTGTTAACGAATACGATGGCAAATTCTGTTTCACAGATACGTTGGGGGAATTTGCCTTACGGATGGGGAATGAGATCTTTAGTTAACCAGTCTCAAAGAGATATTCGAATCAGGTCGTCACAGAGAACCCGAATGAGAAGGGTAGCTAGTCCGCGCCGCGCAATTAATCAAAACCCCTGACTTGGCACTCAAGAAAAACGATCGCGAACACAATCAACACTTAATAACGAAAGATAAACAATACTTTTCGTGTCGGTCGAGAGTGCATGCGTGCCGTATATCAGGTCGATAATTAATAACCGCTGAGGTCAGATCCTCCATTTAGAAAAAGGAGTCTTTGTCGTGTGTCGAGTTTAACGTGTGTAAAAAAGGACGAGATTAATATGTGTCATGTGAATTAATTAAGCGTGATATTAAGGGAACATTTTTTAACAGCAGTTTATGTATTAATAAAAACAGTATTTAAAAAACCAAGAAAAAAGAGTTATAAATAAACGCTTCAGAAAACAACTTATCAGTGTTTCATTTGTGTGCTGAAATTCTTTGGTGTTTTGTTGGTGTTAAGTATTGAACAGTGTTCGGCAGAACACTGCACGAATTATAGCCAGATAAATAATCAGCCAAAGACTCACCATTTAATTTATTTATTTATTGGCCTGTAGGAGCCCGGAAGTTCATGACCTCACCGACTCGACTCCGTGATTGTTCCCTGTCACTCTCCTTCCACGCTTGACCATCTGATCCGATCTCCTCAAGGTCAAGCCTAACATTGTCCATCTCCGTCGCGGCCGCCCTACCGGTCTCATTCCCGTTGGTCTGCCGTCAAGAATTCTACGCGCGGTCCTATCGTTGCCCATTTGGCGCTACATGTCCGGCCCATCTTAATCTTCGCGACCTGATAACTTTCACTATTGTAGCTTTGCGGCATAGCTCTTCCAATTCGTGGTTGTGGAGTCGTTGGTAGAAACCTTGACGTGGTGCGGGGGCTTAAACTACAATGAATCACTCATGTTATCCTAGCGGAAGCATACGCTTCCAGTAGGACCACCCATGTCAGACAGGCTAGCGAGGAGTAACACACAAAGATCTACCACCCCTAATCCAGGGTGTTACGCGTCACCGTGCCCATTGGACGGTTTGCAGTCAGGGCTATACCGGCTGTATTATAACGGCGCCTCTCTGACACCGGGTCGAATCAGAGCAATAAGCAGACCTTACCATATCAAAGAGGGGCTCTGATGTGCCGATCTATCTGAAACCCCAGTATGTTCCCAGACTCACCATTTAAAAGGTTAATTTTCTCTCTTTTTTAACTTAATCGATTTTAATAATATCTAAGAATCATCATCATCATCATCATCATCATCGGCACTACAACCGGGATCCGGTCTTGGCCTTATTTAGCAAGTAAAATTTGTTAAATTTTCCATAATAATTTGTTTTTCCGGGCAAGGTTATTAGCCTTGCGCCAAAATATCTAAGAATAATCTCTTGAAATATCAAATATAGTAAAAAGAAATTCATTATTTTTGCATGAAATTGACGGCTTTATTTAGCATTTGGTCGAATATACACCACTGCTACCGTTTCAAAAGTAATTTCATTATTCCTCTCTAATAGAAGCCCTCGTCCCTATTGGCAAAAAACTGCCACAGTCAATTTTCACAAGTTTCTCTATAGGCAAATTTTTTGCCGGTAAAATTTTTCATCTTGGAAAGGAATAGATGGTAATCACTTGGTGGCAGATTCTGACTATAAGGTGGATGTATAAGAACCTCCCAACCAAACTCCCGAAGCTTCTGTCGAGTCACTATCGCTGTGTGGGGCCTGGTCTAGTCCTTATGGAATGCAATTCCCCTCCTATTGGCAAAAGTTGGCCGTTTCTGGCGGATTTATTCCTTCAGACGATCCAATTCTTGACAGTACACTTCCGAATTAAGAATTTGGCCATAAGGGAGCAGCGCATCAATCCCACCAAACACACAATGTCAATCCTGACTTGGACACCGTTTGTGCCGGTTCACCGCAATTCGACCAAAACTGTTTTCGCTTGACGCTGTAGTAAGCGACCCACTTTTCACCACGAGTCACCACCCGATTCAGAGATGGGTCGATTTTGTTGCGATTCAGCAGCAATTCCGAGATGGAAATTCGGCCCATGAGGTTTTGCTGCGTTAACTCCTGTGGCACCCATACATCGAACTTCCAGGCTTATTCTAGTGGTTTCAAACGGTTTTTTGCATAATGTTTAGCTCCTGGGCAATCGAAACAGTGCTTATACGAGGGTCGGACACGGATTTCCATGATTTCATCAACATTTTCAACAATTGGCCTTCCAGAGCATGGTGGAGCTTTGACATAAAAATTAACGGTTTTTTGTGCAACGTTTAGCTCCTGGGCGATCGAAACAGTGCTTACACCACTGTCGGATTCGAGGATTTCCATGATTTGATCGACATTTTCGACAATTGGTCTTTCAGAGCAGGTGCAGCTTTGACATCAAAATTACCGAACCGGAATCGACGAAACCAATATTGCGAGTGATTTATTGTCTGTTACAGTATCAGGACCATAAACACTATTCACATTTTCAGTCGCCTGGTTGTCATTTTCGCCTTTACCGAAGTAATCATATCTTTCTAACGCCATCTAGCATAACCTGAACGCACTCATACAACCTGAGATACAGATTACTAAAACCACCTATTGGAAAAAGAATGGACTTCTCTCGGGTATACCTAGTGTTTTCTTCGGGGCCGAATATTCCGCTGCATCTGAATTCTTTTGGTCTGTAGGTACCCGATAGTTTACGACCTCACTAACTCAGCCTTGCCATAGTTCCTAATCTGCGTCCACTTTTTGCATGCCTTTCCGATTTCCCCATGTGCATGCCTGGCATTGTCCTGCCTCCTCGGCACGTAACCCAACTACTCTTATACAACGCGAGATGTGGACCACTAAAGCCATCTATTGGAAAACCCTTGTGGAATAAATATTGTGAGGAAATGAACATATCGCGTGCCAAATTGGCTGCAAAACAATCTGCGTTGGACAATAGGCACGGCCCGATCGTTTTGCATCACAAGGTTAGACCCCATACCTCACAAGTCATCATCATCATCGGCACTACAACCGGGATCCGGTCTTGGCCTTATTTAGCAACTCTCCACCGGTATCCGGTCCATATCCGAGACTTGTTAAATTGTCCATAATAATTCGTTTTTCCGGTCAAGATTATAAGCCATCCTTTCTCAGGATGTTGGTGCCTGCATTGTTTCACTACTTGATGGGTGCCAAAGTAGCTATCCACGGGTGTCACGTGGAGCCTGCGTGTCAACTTGGATTGAACAGGGACAAGAATTGCCCTGGCCTTCGCCGGGTTGAAAGCAGAGACTTTGAAATTGTCCATAATAATTTGTTTTTCCGGGCAAGGTTATTAGCCTTGCGCCTCACAAGTAACGGTGCAAAAACGGTTGCAGTTGGGATTTGAAATTCTTACGCATCCCCCGTACTCTCCTGACATTTCCCCAACGGACTACCACCTTTTCCGCAATCTGGATTCATTTTGCCGGCAGAAGGTCTTCCGGAACCGAGCAGAGGTCATAAAACCCTTTGAAAATTTCATTGCATCAGAAAGGCAGCACTTCTACGAAAAAGGAATATTTGACCTTGTATTACGTTGGAAGAATGTCATAGATGCCAACAGATCCTATTTTGATTAATTCAAAATTTACGGAAAAATAATATTGGCCTTTAATTTTTTTACTATAAAACCGATGGCTCCCCGATAGTATAGTGGTTAGTATACCCGCTTGTCATGCGGGAGACCGGGGTTCGATTCCCCGTCGGGGAGCCTCTGGCGCAAGACTAATGACCTTGCCCGGAAAAAACAAACCATTATGGAAAATTTAACAAGCCTGAAGGTCTTGCTAAATAAGGCCAAGACCGGTTCCCGGTTGTAGTGCCGATGATGATGACTATAAAATCGGACATTTCGTGTGGTACAACCCAATACATTCACTTGTACTTAGAGAAATAAAAGAGTGTCCTGCCCTCACTTCAATCAACATAGAATATAAGAAAGATTTAATGGGGTAATCTACCCGCAGGTAGTCGGGTAGCGTCTACCGTCTATTGTTCGATTTGTTCCGGTCGGACCAGTTTAGTTGCAATGCCACCAAAATCCCTGTAACTCGGTAATTGAAATTTTGAAAAATAAATGCCATACTCCTAAAAATTACGGGTTTTTTTCAAGCTTCTATGCTAGAATACCCACTAACTACCTTATCGACCCCGACATGATTTGATTCCGCGAATCACCATTCGCTTTCCCAGAACAGCGCGGGGGTGGGACATTTAACTACCTTATCGAAACCGGCGTGGTTTGATTCCGCGAATTACCATTCGCTTTCCTAAAACAGCGCGGGTTGTCGAAAATCGGACTACCTTATGGACATCGGCGTAATTTCGTTCCACGAATCACCATCCATGCCCTTTGGTATTTTTAAAATGGCTGACAATAAATGATTAACTGTTTCTAAGCTTTGCTGCTATACCAGTAAAATCAATCACATTATTTGTTTGAACAAAATCTATTGAAATTAATCTCAGGCTCCGTAGATAAATAAATCTTGACCATGTAGTGATCCTAAATCACTATTTCCATCCAAGTCCCCAATATTGCCAATACTCCCATCCAAATCCCCAATATTTCCTATAATCCAAATCCAAATTCCATATTGAATCACATGAGCGATAAATTAAACCAAAAGTTAATTTGTCGCACATTGATTCAATTTTACATTAACTTACACCCCAATCCAATTGAATCATATGAACGATAAATTTAAACCAAAGTCCATTTGTCGTGCATTGATCCAATTCCCAATAATCCTGATATCATGAAATGCTTAACTCAAAATTTATTTCATGATTTCCCTTCCAGGAATTTATGCAAATAAATTCCTAGTCACTTCCCAGAACCCTATTCCAACCGAAGCACACAAAACCTTGTGTGTGCTTCTTGGAATTTTTAACAATAAAAATTTAGACAAATCCCAACGACTAAAAGAATAAAAGGGCAGTAATTTTCAATTTCACGATGAGTTAAGTTCTAGAAGGCCGAACCTATGGTCTAATGTTCAGTCACGCCAAATGCAAAATTCAATGTATCAAACTAAAAGAAACTTAATCGATAAAGGTAAAATAAAAAGACAGTCTAACTTCAAGCTAAAGCCGGATCTTTTCATTTCCGCGGGATATTCTATCGGTGGGAAGCTTGTGCTCCCCGTGCGCGGATGTATCTAGCCGAAGCATCTTCTACAAAGTAAAGAGATCTTGACACTTTATTGCGGACCCTAGTACGGGAATCCCCAATGACAGAGCAAGCGGCACCCGGTGACCAGGGGAAAATAATGTACTCACACCCGGAGTGCCCATTGGTGCCATAACAGGAGACTCCACCTTGCCTGCCAAGGAGCTTACGAAGACCGAGCCCCACGTCCGGAAGCCCCCACGACCGACCGAAGGAAGTTGCGAGGGCACACCTTTCACGCCGTCCACTCTAACCAATAACCCCCCCACAGTAGATCGCCCCAAAGGAGATGACCCAACAAGACAAACAAAAGCAGGTAAGCTAAAGTTCTTAATTCAAAATATAGCACCTCAACAACCACAATAAGTAGTAGAGAACAGAGTTATCCACCGAACATAGTTATGGTATTCGTAGCCGCACGCATTTCGACACCTCCTTACTGATTCAATCAGTGAAGCCCAAATGGACAGGCTATACATTTACTCTTAATTTTTTCAAAATACTTAAAAGAGCATTGCCTTGTTCTAAAAAACCAAATATCCACATCAAATAAAAAAATTGAATGATCGTTGCAAGTTGTTATTACTGAAAGTGGGTTTCTGATCGAAAAAGGGAACGAGAATGTAGCATCGACATGGAATTTGGCAATAATGTTTTCTAGACCTAAAGTCTGCCGGTTACGAGGGCAATAACCCGTAGTTAATTTACGTAGAATTTAGAACAATTAAGATTTGATTTCCATTTTAGACAAATGTCAACAAATGATGGTTACTGATCTATTAACAAATAAAAATACCTCTAATACCACAGACAGCGACTAGTTTAATATATTTACCATCTAATTTTATTTTTCAAAATTTTTTATGAAATCATTGCCTCGTTCTAAAAGGTTAAATATCCATGTTATATCATAGAGTTGAAATAGGTTTTTGTTAGTAAAATTCGTTATCTGATCGAAAGCAGCCGAAGAATCTAGCGTCGGAATGGAATTTGGCCATAATGTTCTCTAGACTTGAAGTCTCCCATTAACGAAGGCCACAACAAGTAGATTCAAAAACAAATAAGATCTGATTATAATATACGTTATATTGAACCTCGTGTTTATTAGTTTGCTGATCAATTAACAAAAGAATACCTGGATTCAAAGCAATATATAGAAACTAGTTTAATACGTTTACCATCTAATGTTAATTTTCAAAACATTTTATAAGAGCATTGTCTTGTTCTAAAAAACTAAATATCCAAGTCATTTCGAAGAGTCGAACAATCGTTGCAAGCATTTATTAGCGAAATTGATTATCCGAACGAAATGAGCAGAACAATTTAACGTCGACTTGGAATTTAGTCATAAAGTTCTGTAGACCTAAAGTCTGCCAGTGACGAAGATAATAATCAGTAATTAATTTACGCAAACTCGAAATCCAATTAAGATCTGATTTCGATTTACTCAAATGTCAACAAATGATGGTTGCCGATCTATTAACAAATAAAAATACCTCTACTACCAGAGGCAGCAACTAGTTTATCATTTAATCTCTTTTTTTTTTAAATTGTTATAAGAGGATAGTCTTGTTTTAAAAAACTAAGTATCCATGTCATTTCAAAGAGTTGAACGATCGTTGCAAATCTCTATTAGTGAAATTGGTTATCTGATCGAAAGGAGCCAAAGAATCTAGCGCCGACATGGAATTTGAACATAATGTTCTCTAGACATAAAGTCTGCCACTAACGAAAGCCATAACCAGTAGATTCGAAAAACAATTAAGATCCGATTACAAACAGTGTTATATTGAACCTCGTGTTTATTAGTTTGCCGATCTATTAACAAATAAGAATACCTGGATTCAAAGCAATAGATAGCAATTAGTCTAATACGTTTACCATCTAATTTAATTTTTAAAATTTTTATAAGAGGGTTATCTTGTTCTACAATGCAAATATCCATGTTATATCAAAGAGTGGAAATAGATTTTTGTTAGTAAAATTCGTTATCTAATCGAAAGGAGCCGAAGAATCTACCGTCGGAATGGAATTTTGCCATAATGTTCTCCAGACCTAAAGTCTCCCATTAACGAAGGCCACAACAAGTAGTTAATATGTGTAAATTCCAAAACAATTAAGAACTGATTTCAATGAATTCAAATGTCAACATACAAATGATGGTTGCTCATTTGCTACAATCAGCATTTTATTGAACCTTTGGTTATGAGTTTACCGATCTACAAATAAAAATACCTGGATTCAAAACAATAGATAGCAACTAGTTTAATATGTTAGTTGGTAATAAAATCACTCCAATTCAATCAATATTCTAAAACACAACCCAATTTTTAATGGCCCTGAAATTACTTTTTTATAATACGCCCGGACTATTCAAATAAGAACTGTTGCCATATAAATATCTACGACAGTTCTAGATGTTAGCAATGCCATTTTCGTGTACCTAAAAATCTTGCTGATCTGGTTTGTTAAACATTAGGTAAAAGTATCGTCTTGACAATCTGGTTATGCCAGATATTGTATTGAATATTTTATACCATTTATATTCATATTTTTGAAAAAAGAAATGTCGAAAACACCACAGGCTTAAATGGCATTAAAATGAGTATTTTTGCTTATAAATATCCGCATTTTAAAAAGGTTCTTTATAGCCTTTCAATATCAACATATTCCGAATTCTCACAACATGTTTGACTTACAGATAAGTTTACGATAGAGAACTTTAGTTTACTAATGGGTTTAGGATGACCCAGCCCTTTAAACACCAGTACACCATTTTACAACGTATCTCGAAGGCATCATGTCGCATCTTCTTTGAATGGTAAGCACACAAAAGGAGCTAGAAGGAAAGAGGGAGGCCTACGATATGAGGGACATATCAAGGGCAATTGAATACCCCGAACCACAGAAGGAAGAAAACCACCCAGATTATTATCTAATTAGAGAGAAAACCCCAGAGAGGTATACCAGGGACCCTTATTCAGAGGAAGACCACTTAACACCGGACAGAAGAAAGGTTCGCACCGGACGAAGCCCGCATCGTCATTCACAGGGAGTGGAAAATATAGATGACCTCCCTGTGAATCGACCAGATGAATGTGATCGTCCGGTACCAAGCAGGGGAAGTGTAACATGGCGAAGCCCGCCCCGTCATTTACAGGGACTGGAAAATATAGAGGACCACCCTGTGAGTAGACGAGATGATTTTGACCGCCCTGTACCGGCGAGACGAAATATCACATGGAGCAGCCCGCCTCACCAGTCACAAAGGGAGGACGGTATAGGCGAACCCCCGGTAAATCGGCGAAGAAACTTCGACCATCCAGTGGCCAGTAGACGGGACCCAGCAGGACGGAACCCACCTCGACACTCACAGGGCAGGGACTATATAGAGTGGACGATATAGTTATATCCGCCCAGGGGACCCGTCACTAACACCAGAGGAAAGAAGAAGAGAACGAGGGCAGATCTACAGGGAATATATCCCGGATCCACAGGAGTCGTTCAGTAGGCAACATCAAACTACGAACGACGCGTCTCGGAGAGACGAGGATTATTATAGAAGGTCGACCGACACAGCTCGACCCTATACAGGACCACCCCACCCCGTAAGCCGCCCCCAACCTGAGAGGAACCCATTCCGGACGTACGAACCAACACACGCACCACCACACGAATATCAACCACACAGCGGGACAAGGCCCGAAGGACCTGGAGTGCGAAGATACCAACAGGGCGAGGGTGATTTCATCACCAAGAAACGCCCATCCAGGTCCGAGACGCACAACCACACCGGATAACTGCAGAAGTCGCGTGCAGTTTCTGCCACAAAAGGGGGCACCTACGCGACGAGTGCATCACTCGCCGCAATACGCCCATTTGCACATCGTGCAAAAGGTACGGACATGAAGTAGGAAATAGTCGGGTACAGGTTGTACCACCAGCGTCGCGCAATACCGCGCCACCTGCACAAAGGCCAAATAATGAGCAGAGGGAGTCCCCGAGACAAACAAATCAGGGACAAGTACCACCCTCTAATGCCAAACAACCACAACCAACATCGAACCGAAGAATGTACAGCGTTCGATGTTGTTGTGAGTATTGTGGCCGAAATGGTCACAAGTGGGAGTTTGGCGGATGTTGGTGTCTATGTCGAAGTTGAGGCAGTGTTCCGCCGAACACTGTGCGCAAAAAAATTCTAAAACACAAAACGAAACCGGGACGAATGATGCACTGAACACATGAAACACAAGGATATTTGTCCTTAACCTGTGGATATATTTTTATTGCTTAAAAAGTTTACACGGACAAATCACTAGGCATAATTTCGCACGCTCTATCACACACTTGACGTTCCTTTCTTTATATCCATTCAATACGCGGACCGGCCTCCTCGTTGGGTTCTCGGTGTCCTCCTCGTCGCGTTGACGATCGAAATCCCACCCTATATCTTGTTACGTGCGGTTGCCGCCACCACCATCATTCGATAATTTGTAATTTTAATATAATTTGTTTTGAAATGGTGTGATGGTAAGGTGATGGAGGAGTTGCACGATCCACAAGTGAGTTTTCGAACACGCCCCGATTCGGATGTGGATCGTGCGGCTCTTGGAGTTCGAATTCGGTTTTCGAAGTGGACGTTGAGGGGGAGCGAGAGAGAAAGAACGGGTTAATGTTTTAAGGAATACGGTTTTGGAATTCCGTTTTTCGTTGATTTGAAAAGGAGAAAATACGGTTGTTCGCGGTTCCGTTGATCGATTTTTGGAAAGAAAAGAAAGAAGCCCATGCCTTTTTTGTTTTGAGATTAAAAAGTAAAGATGAAAAATTGAAAAGTAATAAGAGTATTTTCAAAAATACACTAGATTCCCAAAAGTGTTAAAATTGTTTGTTACATTTTAAATAAATCTCATAAATAATTAAAATTCGCAGTGTCAGATTCTTTCAAGTGATTCGTGTCTCGAACATCTACTTGTAATTAAATGCTGATCGCTCTCCTGGAGAGCTGTGTATAAAATACAAAATTGTTTCAATGGTGCCCATGGAAATTGAAGAGCTTCAATATATGATCTATAGATTCTAACAAAATCATTCACCATTGAAAGGACCACTCTGGCCGAGAGCGGGAACACTGTACATTTCTGACATCATCGATAATGGACCGAGGTCTATGATTTGACTAGCTGCTGATCTAATTCACCAAGATTACAGGTATCATTCAAATTACAATTAATTTTCTGTGGCAAAGGCAATAACGTCACAATCTCGTCTCCTTGACGATTCAAATCTAACTGACTACTTATCTCAACCCCAAAAATATCCCGCTACAGATCGTATCTATATCTGCACGGATAAATTTCCTATTCCCTCTGCTAACAGAATTTCCGAATTTCTGTTAGCAGCATGTTATCACATCCCCGGGGATATTTCGTAGTTTCCTAAAAGGGGAAAGTCATCTTGCATGCATCATTATTATCGCTGGTAGAATTTAATTTCCACGGCCTTCTGTTTGCACAGAACATCTGGCGCGCAGGACGGAGATGATTGTTCGGGCGTACAGCCCGTGGTTGTTTGCCTTTTGCAAACACAACCGAAATCCATTAGATCCTTCTAATGGGTGTGAAATTCTACAAAGGAATCGTGGGACCGGAGTATTTCCTTTTTTGGCTTTACTCTCGTAAATATTCCGAATTATCTTGTTGAGATAATTACGGTTGTTTACAATTTGGCAGCGGATAGGCGATATGCTTTATTGCATTTAGCTACCAGCGTATGCATCCGTTTTTCGGTCTATCTACCGAAAATGGTAATTCCTTGAAAACATCGTGCAGATGTTTAAGATGGGAGATCTGTATGCGATGCTTGCTGCGTTTGACGCATTGCTTAGAAGCGATGCTTTAGCTGCCCTTATGAATTGGACAGAATACCATGTATGGATGCGTTGAACTCGATCTTGGAAGCTTTTGAACGTTAAGTTCCTTGGTTTTTGCTATCGGGTTCAAGGTTGTTGCGCTTTCGTGTAGCCTTTATTACAGGTATTGTAATGACTATTGGCCGCGTGTCTGTGGGCACGTGTGCTGCGTTATCAGGTAAGTAAGTTCTTTGAAGGTAGGAACCTTACCTGCGCAGGAGAAACCGACAGAGGCACCCGTGTGGGAAAATGTTATAGAAAAAACTGAGCTAAAGACAATGACCATGTGCTTTTCCACGGACGTTTTTTTCTGGTTGTCAGAAAACACTCATACTCACAACGATGGTAGATAACGCAAGGACATTGAAAAAATCCGATAGTCTTCTACCTGGTTGTTAGAAATCACTTATATTGACAACGATGGTAGATAACAGACGACCATTGAAAGAAACCGATAGTCTTTTACATCTGGTAAATACTACTACTCCTCGATAGTATAGTGGTTAGTATACCCGCCTGTCACGCGGGAGTCGTCGCAAGACTAATGACCTTGCCCGGAAAAAACAAATCATTATGGAAAATTTAACAAGCCTCAGGAGTTGCTAAATAAAGCCAAGACCGGTTCCCGGTTGTAGTGCCGATGATGATGATGATGATGAAATACTACTATTTATTGAACCCGAAAGTTATGGTCTCATTAGCGCGACTACGCTGCTGTCTCCTTTCCTGTGGACTTTCCCGCCAGGCTTGGGCACCTGATCCGATTCCTTCAAGGTCATCTGGTTAATACAGAAGATTTATCGAATTATGTGGACTAGATACGGTGAATAAGTAGAACATTGTATTTTTTTTTATTTACACTAACGCGCGCACAAAAGGGGATTTTGAGGTACCCTTAAATGTCAGAGCACAATACGAACGGATGTAGAGAAAGTGAATAAGGAAAGGAGGTGTCAATGTATATTGGTCTTGAATGTCTGGACATCATAACGGCCAGGAAACGCATGATCAGGCAGAACATTCCACATTCGTGTGATTCAGCTGAAGAATGACTCTCTATGTTTACTTATGCGCCTGAAGTTGACTTTCAACCTGAATTGATGCACATTGATTGACGGCTATCGCGGGATGATGTCTGAAGAGGCGGAACACACAACGACCGTGATAATACCTATAGAAAAGACATAAGCATGGTACATAAGCTGAAAAGTCCCGGGATTTTAAATGAAAACATTTGCGTTTTTTGGGCAAAGTTATATTTATTCCACAACATGGTCGCCTTCAAGGACAATACACTTGGTATGGCAGCGACCGTGATAACACCTATATACTCGTAAAAGAGATAGGGATGATACGTTGCGCCTATGTTCTAACAACGATCAACTTACAGCTGGGTCCCCAATAAATTTCACTGCTCGTTTTCGCATCTTATAGAGTACGTGTAGTGCAGTTTTGGATGGGTTGATTCTGGTTCAGATAATCAATGCTCTGGTTACAGGTGACTTGTCCGTATCTGCAATGAGCAGTCCTGATATTGCTGTTTTTTAGTATATCAATGAGTGAGAGACCTCTCTTCTGTATAGAAGAATATTGTCAACAAGGTGTTGTCTACAGTTTGGTATTGAAAAAGGTATTGGAATTGTTTAGCGGATAATATCACCTTGTGATTTTCTTTTTCACGTTTTTTGTTTATATATTTAATTTAAAAAAAAAAAAAAAAAAAAAAAAAAAAAAAAAAAAAAAAAAAAACTGGGTTAGGGAGAGGGCCGACTTTAGCCACACAAGGACAGATGTGTCCTTAATCTTGTCTCTGGTTTCTGGTCATCTGGCGATAACCAGAATCACCCCACGTCCGTTTTTTGTTTATTGGCCTAGAAACACTCCTTATCGTAACCAAGAATGATTAAAAAAAGATCGATTGTGTGGGGGGAGAAACTTGTAAATGGATCAAAAATAAAAAAATTTCCTAGCATAGTCGTGAAGCAAAACAAGCGGGTTTTCGAGTGCGCGGAGAAGCATGCGTTTAGGGTCTTTCATCATCATCATCGGCACTACAACCGGGGTCCGGTCTTGGCCTTATTTAGCAAGTCTCTCCACCGGTATCCGGTCAATATCCGAGACTTGGTCAATTGTCCATAATAATTCGTTTTTCCGGGCAAGGTTATTAGCCTTGCGGCAACCTCTCTGAGGATGTCGCCGCATGCATTGGTTTACTACTTGGCGGGTGCCAAAGACGCTATCCAGGGGTGTCAAGTGCAGACTGCATGTCAACTTGGTATGAACAGGATCATCCTGGTCTTCGTAGGGTTGAAAGCAGAGACTTTGCCCTATATGTTCGCTCCCATCCACCCCCATAAAAGTGATTACCCGTGACTATAAAGACTCGTATCGTAACAATTGAAATAATGTGCACACACATGTATTGTTTCTTACATGTTCTCTAAACGGTTGTGTTGAAGGTCGTTCATAAATATCATAATCCGGGTGATGGTGACATCTTTTACGACTGAAGATCGGAAGATATTCAAGTCACTGGAAAGAGGGGCCGAAACCAACCATCAATACAGACACCAGTTATTTTTGAATAACTAAATTTATAAGATATGTGCTAAAAAAAAAAAAAAGAAAGAAGTCATCAAGAGTCGAAAAAGGTGGACGGTGAAAGCCGTGATCGGGAAAAAAGTTTACGAAAATTATTTTATGTTATAAATAAATATAATTTTATATTATAAAACATATTATAAAAGAATTTAAATATCTTGGAAGATATTGAGGGGCAGTAACGAAATGTCAAAGGAAATTAACAAAAAACTGCATTCTGGCAGCGTTAGCTGGCACGCAGTCTGCTAAAATCCAAGTTGCTAACATGTAACATAAAGCTCCGTGTCTATAGAATTATAGCGTTTGAAATAATAGTGAAGAAGAACGTGTGATTCGAACTGACGCTATGACAGTTTGAATCACCAAAAATTGAACCTAAGCGTTACCCATCAGGCTACTGGCCGATTTTAAAATTTGATTTTTAAACTCGACTATACTCCACTGATGTGAATTGTTATGTTATCGCTTGGTGTACCGGCTCTGATGTATTGTCTTATTCAATTTTTCGTTCGGTGCTCTTCACTATTTTGCTTGTGAATTGTGTGTGTATCCGTTAGAGTCGCCACAGAACCATAATCATGCCGATTGTTCTATACGGATGCGAAATATGGAACCTCACAAAACGGGAAGAAAACATTCACAACAACGAATGGGAAGACCTTTACCGCAAACCTACAATAGTTCGAGTAATCAGGTCGCGAAGATTAAGATGGGCCGGACATGTGGCCAGAATGGGCGATAATAGGACCATGCGTAGAATTCTTGACGGTAAACCAACGGGAAAGAAATCGACAGGACTGCCGCGACGGAGATCGGAGGACAATGTTAGCTCTGACCTTGAGGAGATCAGATCGGATGGTCAAACATGGGAGGAGAGTGCACAGGACAGGGAACGATGGCGGAGTCGGTGAGATGATTAACTTCCCGGTTTCTGTAGGCCAATAAATAAATAGTAATAGTTAATACTTAAGTAATATGTGTACAATTTTTGACATTGATATTTGCTTCCGTCTTTGAGAAAAATATTCAAGAAAACGCGTTCGTTTTGGGTCTCTGGATGACAACGTCCCCTTAAATGACACCAAATATTACGTATTTTCGAAAAACTCGTTTGTTTTCTCCTGCTTCGCTTTTGCTTATTGGTTAATTACTTTTTTAATCAAGTAAGTTCGCCAGCGAACCTCGGCCAGTCAGCACGGAGATAGAGTCCACTAAAATCAACTTTAGTGATGGGCAAAATTAGAAGTCGGCTCACAGCAAACCCACATCGGCAGTCACGGGAGACAAGCAAGAAGTTCGACATCGATAAACTAAGAGACCTACGGAAAAGGACTGAATATCAAGAGGAACTAATGAATAGATTTAGAATCCTAGAGAATGGGAGTAGTGAGGAAGAGGAAACCAATAATCTGGGCACTAAATGGGCATCGATCAGAGACATAGTCAAACAAACAGCCCAAAACGTATTAGGATTTAAGAAAACAATCAAGTCCAAACCTTGGTTTGACAATGAGTGCAGGGCGAAGATCGAACAAAATGAACGCCTCAAAGTGATCCACTTAGAAAGATATGATGAAGTCAACGCAAAAAGATACGCGACAATTCGGAAAGAGACAACGGGACTTTTCAAACGCAAAAAACGCGAATGGAAGAAGACTCGGATCGAAAAAATCATAGAAAATGCCAGAGCAAAGAGTATCACAGGTATCCCGGGCATAAACTCAATTAGAAATGGCTACCGAGGGAAAGCCAAAATAATCCGAGACACAAACGGTTGTCTGGTGACAGAAACAAACAATATCGTGACAAGATGGAAGCAGTGCTTTGAAAACCTGCTTAATGTGCGCACCCGTCAACCGCAAATAAACGCACCAGACGTACATACAGCCGAGCCTCAGATCCCAGAGCCCTCTTTCGATGAAGTTGTAGACGCGATAAATCGACTGAAAAGCAACAAGGCTCCCGGAGTCGATTGCATACCGGCAGAGCTTGTGAAGAGAGGCTTGGAGGAGAGGCAACCGTTCGCAAGATCCACCAACTGGATAAAACAATATGGGACAAGGAAGCCATTCCGGAAGAAACCTCAATAGTCATCCCTATTTTCAAAAAAGGCGACAGATCTGAGTGCGAAAATTACAGGGGAATATCATTGCTCGCAACCACATACAAAATATTAACAAATGTCGTACTGGCAAGAATCACACCATACGCAGAAGAAATACTGGGAGACTACCAATGCAGATTCCGTCGGAACCGGTCAACAAGTGACCAGATGTTCACAATAAGGCAACTGCTGGAGAAGAAGTAGGAATACGGGGAGACGGTTCACCAACTGTTCGTGGAGTTCAAATAAGCCAAAGACTCAGTCGCAAGGCAAACACTCCACCATATTGTGGTTGAGCTGGGGATCCCGAAAAAATATGCCGTCATCATCATCGGCACTACAACCGGGAACCGGTCTTGGCCTTATTTAACAAATCCTGAGGCTTGTTAAATTTTCAATAATGATTTGTTTTTTTCCGGGCAAGGTCATTAGTCTTGCGCCAGAGGCTCCCCGACGGGGTATCGAACCCCGGTCTCCCGCGTGACAGGCGGATATACTAACCAGTATACTATTGAGGAGAAAAAATATGCCGCCCTCATTCAAATCTGCATGAACGAAAACAAAGGGCGAATTAAAATAGAAAACCACCTTTCAGCACCATTCGAAATCCGGGACGGGCTAAAAGAGGGAGACGGCCTCTCACCATGTCTTTTTAACCTTGTCCTCGAGTATGTTATCAGAATGGTACAAGACGACAACACGGCCGGATCATCCCTGAACGGGGTCACACAAATGCTCGCGTATGCGTATGACATCGCCGTTCTGGGCGATAATCTTGAAACTATAAGAAAAAACTGTGAAATCATCATGCAAGCAGAAGAAGCGGTGGGCCTAGAAATAAATTAAGACAAAATAAAATACATGAGTACGACGAGAGCAGGCGGACGTCAGAGAACGCACATAAACATCAGGGGCAAGATATTTGAAAATGTCAAAGAATTTAAATATCTGGGAACAATACTGACGGCCAGTGACGAAATGTCGAAGGAAATTAACAAAAGACTACACTCCGGCATCTCTAGTTGGCATGCAGTCAGTAAACTATTGAAATCCAAACTGCAAACACGTAATATAAAGCTCCGTGTCTATAGAACCATAATCATGCCGATTGTTCTATACGGATGCGAAACATGGGCTCTCACAAAACGGGAAGAAAACAAATTCCGCGTATTCGAGAATAAAGTCCTAAGGGGTATCTTTTTTTTCAGTTTTAAACATTTTTTTATTTTCTTTCTATATTCTTAGTTTCTAAATTAAAGGCTAGACAAAAAATGCTTAAATTCTAGCTTAATATCTAATCTCTAATATCTTATATAATAACTTACTGGTCCTTCGCAGACGCTCTAAGCTATCTAAGGGGTATCTTTGGCGGCAAATATGACAAGGAGGCAGGACAATCGAGGAAACTCCACAACCACGAATCGGAAGAGCTATACCGCAAACCTACAATAGTGAGAGTAATCAAGTCGCGAAGATTAAGATTGGCCGGACACGTGCCTCGAATGGGCAACGATAGGACCGTGCATAGAATTCTTGACGGTAGGCCAACGGGAAAGAGACCGACAGGGCGGCCGCGAAGGAGATGGGAGGACAATGTTAGGTTGGACTTCGAGGAGATCGGATCGTATGGTCGAACGTGGAAGGAGAGCGCACGGGACAGGGAACGATGGCGGAATTGAGCCGGCGAGGTGGTGAACTTCCCGGTTTCTGTAGGCCAATAAATAGTAATAGTAAATAATTAATTAATATGTGTACAAAATTTGACATTGATATTTGCTTCCGTCTTTGAGAAAAATATTCAAGAAAACGCGTTCGTTTTGGGTCTCTGGATGAGAACGTCCCCTTAAATGACACCAAATATTACATATTTTCGAAAAACTCGTTTATTTTCTCCTTCGCTTTCGCTTTTTGGTTAATTACTTTTTTAATCAGTAAGTTCGCTGGCGAATCTCGGCCAGTCAGCATAGAGATAGTGTCCACTAAAATCAACTTTTCAGCAGCATATTTCGATAAAATATTCAAGGATATTGTTTGTCTATTTTCTAGTGTGTCAATAGGGTTCATCGACGGTATTATTTTAGTTCCATTTGGCAGATGCTAAGAGGTCATCAGTATCCTGAGTAAGGATTATAAAAATATTATGTATTGATCCAATACGACCCGACAAACTGTCTAGACCACAGCAAATGGATAAGTTTTTAATAAGAAATACTATTACGACGGTTACGTGTGGAACAGTTGTCAGGGTTTCCTACACCAGTCCTTAATAATAATACTGCAAATGTTGCATACATATTTTTAGTTTGTTTTATTTACGCAAACTTAATTCGATGTTATTATTTAAATTCGACGGGGGGAACCTCATGTAAAATGAATTTTTTAGCCATTTTTTGTTTTTGCCTAAACTGATAGGAAATTTCCTCAAAAAAACACGAGAAAAAAAGTTGAAAGTGATCCGAGACCTCCTTGTACTTTATTTTCAAAAGAAAGTAAACAGTCTAACTGGGCTTGATGCTACCAGAGGCTAGTACTTTTCGACAACAGGAAAAAACGGCTAAATTGGAACAGTTTGAAGAAGAAGAAGGTCTACTCTATGGCCCTGGAATTGCAGATTAGCAAAAAACTGCGGTAAGTTAGAACGAATTACGAATTTTTTTACGATTTTTCTATTACTCAAACTTTAAACGCGTTTTTCTTGAAACGCAAAATTTCGCACGCCGTGCAACGTAGCTCAGAAACTAATCATTCGATCTTTATGAAGTTTGGTATAGAAATTCTACAGATATTTGGCCTCAGCATGACGAACTCCGAATTGTTATTTTTTTATTTAAAACATTGTTATTAACAATTGTTTATAAAAGAAAATCCTATTTTTTTCAAAACTTCACCATTTTTGCAAATTTACAAATTTTAATAAATGGGGATCGTCATGCTGAGCGTTTTTGCATAAACTAAAGAATCCATTTTGCATTTTTTTTTTTGTTTCAGATCATTTTTGTGACCTGTATGCTGCACGGCGCATTTTCTAGACGCTGTTTTCAAGCCGCCATTGCACCGTTTTATTGTTAACGATTAGTCTTAAAAATATATTTTCTTTAAATATTACAACGTAAATAATTTGTGCCTTAAATTGCAAATTAATCTACGCATTACATTTTTCAAAAAAAAAATTCCTGAAAAACAGGCTATTTACATGAGGTTCCCTCCTTAAGCCATCGGCTAGAAAACCTAAATCTAAATGAAACCTTGAAGCACAGTTTAAGGTAATTTCAGAGTCCACCAACTGTTGAATCGCTTAATCAATTTGAAGAGTTTTAAGCCTAATTTATTTTAATAGACGCTTAGGTTCAGTTTTAATTTACGCTAATAGATTAAAGTCTAACTTACTGTAATAATGAGATCAACTTGTTTACAAGTCTACCATTTATGCGAGTTTCAAGCGTTCCTTAGGATGTTCTTGCGAAATCCCCGATTTTCTGGCTACAATTTCAGAAATATATTTTCATTAGGTCTGCAACTGATGATTTCTTTCCTGCCGATTAGAATGTAATTGCTTAACGTGTTTTTCCAAAGTACCTTTCGCGGAATATATCTTTGGACAATATTCGCATTTGAATTCTTTCTTATGCAGCTTCTTCACTACTTTCTACAAGATTAACATTCAATGAGTCCATGTGTCGTTTTTGAATGTGCCTTCTGACATGAACTTTTGCTGAATATCCACAACCACAGATCTCACATTTAAATGCCTTCTCACCAGTGTGGGTCCGATGATGGACCCTTCTGTCGATCTTCCTTAGAAATCGTTTATCACAGTAGTCGCATTTTAGTTGCCGGTTTCCTTGATGCACACGCCGGTGGATAATTAGGTTTTGATTGGCGCGAAAGGAAATACCGCATATTTCACATTTGAATGGACGTTCATCGGAATGAATGCGACTATGGGTTTTCAGATCCGTGCTGCGGACAAAGCTGTTGCAACATTCCTGACAAGTAAATCGTTTGTCACCGTCGTGGTGTCTCCGATGGAGGGAATAATCTTGGCGAGTAGATAGTTCTAAGCCACAAATCTCACATATAAAGGCTTACTCGGAACGATGACGTAGTTTATGTTCAGTCATACACAGCCGGATGCGAAAAGCTTTGCCACATTCGTCACATTTGAACGGTTTCTCGCCTGTATGGATTCGAATGTGCTCTCTCAGTCGATCGTCGTCATCGGCACTACAACCGGGAGCCGGTATTGGCCTTATTTAGCAAGTCCTGAGGCTTGATAAATTTTCCATAATGATTTGTTTTTTCCGGGCAAGGACATTAGTCTTGCGCCAGAAGCTCCCCGGCGGGGAATCGAACCCCGGTCTCCCACGCGACAGGCGGGTATACTAACCACTATACATCTCTCAGTCGATATTGCCTGGTAAATGATTTGGGACAATCACTGCAAGAATATAATTTGATGGATAGTTCATCGTTCTCGAGGTGTTTCTTTACTGGCTGGGAGACGTTAGCTGTGTGTCATCTTGCCTTTCAGATAAGTTGTCTTGATTATTCGAAGTAAGATAATATCAGTGACTGCGTTTTTAAGATCAATTGACGTGGAAAGGTGAACGTCCGTCGGTGATTTCTTACCCGTTAAACCATCATGACGTAAACTAGGTCGACAGGAATCACCACCATTGGGGGAAGTGATTTTATTGTTGAAATTTCCCGTGCAACACTAACCCACTCCGGATCCGGATCTTGTAGTTCCTCTTTGATTGAAGGCAGTGGTGACTTCAATGTCCTGCAAATTTTAAGTTTACTTTCTTGGAAAACTGCGTGAAACTCATGAAGATGCAATGCGAACATTTCCATATGTTGATACCTGGAATCACAGGATCCGCACCCCAGAAATATTTTTGATCGATTCACCAAGAAAATGTTTCTACAGCTCTTGATATTTTCCGGGAAGTTTGGTTCCGTTGAAGCACCACCACTGAGCGAACAGGAGGCATCGTCAAAGTCCACCTCAATTTTAATTGGCACATGCTTAAGAAGTGTATCGCCGATTAAGAGGGGCGTTACAGCAGACGTCGGATCACCTAGGAAGCGTATTTTAAAATCGCCTTTCAAAACTAAGTCGTTGGTTGCTGCAGCGTGGGAATCTCATTGTGTCACAGTACGTTTAGGGACTTGTTGATCATCCACGTGTGATGCGCTTCTGGGTCTAATAGTATCATCCTGTGATAGTCGCTGAGATGTTTTACAAACTGCAGTACGTTCGCGTTCTTGAAGTCGCAGAAGCCGCATGTCAAGAAGAGTTTCCTTCGATTCAAGATGCACACACTACCGCACTTATCGATTTTATTCTCCAAAAACTGACTTTCCAGCGAAGTCGTTGACTCAATTAGGATTTATATTACCTGCAAAGGTACGTTTAACATTTTACACTTGTACTAAATGTAATAAATGAGAGTCCTCCCGTCAGTTCAAGGATTCATTCATTCATTATTACAATGTGCCTATTGTTGGGCTACTAGGAGTCTCTTAACAAATAAATATACGTTTTATCATTTTTAAACAACGTCGCATATTTTTATATACGTTTTTACACTTTTCATCCATCTACCTATTGTTGAAGCACTGAAGGTGGTGATTTTAGGAAAGTGCTCCTTCCAATCTCCTTAAATATCTTATAGGATTGTATTTCTCCATCAACGTCGTCACACAAGCATTTTATCCGGCCCTCGAAGTATCCGGATAACTTCCGTCCGATATCGCAGCTAAACTCGCTTAGCAAGATTCTTGAATGTAAAATCTACAAAAATCTTCTCTCATTTGCCAGGGATAAGTCCCTCATTCAGAACTCTCAATTTGGCTTCCGCTCACAACACTCCACTTGTCATGCTCTCTTAAAACTGACACATGATTTGACGACCCACCTCCAAAACCAATCCCCAACGGTATGTGTCTCCCTAGACATAGCTAAAGCATTCGACTGTGTCTGGATCGCAGGACTGTTATACAAACTTCATTCAATGTATGGATTAAACATCCACTACACAAAACTTCTCGCTTCTTACCTCTCTGATAGAAAGTTCATGGTGAAAATAAACTCAACTCTCTCGACACCTTATAGCATAACCGCAGGAGTTCCTCAAGGATCCATCCTCGGCCACTACTGTATCTTCTTTATACATCAGACGCACCGCAGCCACTGTTACCCAATACAACAATGCTCAACTATGCCGACGACACCTTAATTTATTCAAGCAACAAGCTTGTCAAGGAGGCAAGAAACTGTATTAACAGATATCTCCCAATCCTGTCAGCCTACTTTACCAAGTGGAGAATTCAACTAAATCCAACCAAAACTCAGCTCATAGTTTTTAAAGGCAGAAACGCGAGTTGTACAAACAACACTATTCGCTGCCATAATAAAATCAGAATTAAAATAAATAACAATATAATTAAACCCTCCAAAACCTTAAAGTATCTAGGTATAACCTTTACCAACAATCTGTCATTCTCCGCCCACATTAAAAATACGATTCGTAAAGCCACAACCCAACTGAACCTCTGCAGAAAAGTCATATACAAACCGAATGGTCTCTCTCCCAAAGTCAAATCACTTATATACAAACAAATAATCAGACCCACTCTCTCATATGCATGCCCGATATGGTACCATATTACACCCTCCCAAATGGAGAAGCTACGCATTTTCGAAAGGAAATGCTTCTGACTTATCACTGGCCTCAACCGACATCCTAACTCCCACAAATATTACAACAGTAGTTCGCTCTACTATGCCGCTAATATTGAACGTATAGATCGACGCTTCCGGGAGCTGTCCATCAAATTTATCGAAAATCTTCCCAATAATCCTAATCCGATAATAAATGCGCTCACATCGACTCCGTCAGGTAACCGAACTGCCTCCACACCAGAACCCTCTTCACCTTTGGCAGGTTGGTCAACAACTCCAATGAAATTGTATACCACAATACTGAACTCTCACCTCACCAGTTTAAATATTGTAATATACAACCCTTCTCTAATATCTTGCGTTTCAACGACCAATCGGAAAGTGTTCCCCCAACCCATATCCCCGACTGATAGTACCCACCCTAACCCAAATCCTACCCATCGACCACTATACCTCCCGCCCCACCCTACTCTAACTTATTGTAATAATAATAGATTTAATAATTAGATAAACTAGGCTAAGCTAAGTTAAGTTAAGTTAAGCAAATTAGTTATAGGTTAAGTAAATAATTATATCCTGGTTTTCTGACCTTTTCCAGGAAGCCCCACCTACTCCAATCTTGTCCACCCATGAAATATGTAACTTTATAATAATGTTTGAAAAATATACTAGCAAGTATGTGTAAACGATAAAAGCTAAGCTAATTATAAGTTATCTGTATTACTTATTGTAACAAATCATTTATGGTCAATAAATACAGAAATGTAAAAAAAGAAAAAAAAGCATTTTATCCTATTAATAACAGCTTTTCTACAATATCATCCGAAGAATATTTTTCGTTTTTATAACCCCGCCTGTTACACCTCTGTGATTATACCACTCCTTCCGTTAGGTTTCCTTGCAAGTGTAGCGTCAAAATCCTGGTCTGACTCTTCATATTGAATACGAAATCAACCAGCAGCACTTTACTCCTTTACCAGCAAGAATCACGAAAAAGTTTTGATTGGATTTTATAAGGCTTGTTAACAACCCTAAGTACTACTTTATGTAATCACCCATGAACGAGAAGAGCTCAAACTTCAACGAGTTCGTGGGATCCTCAAGTTCACATCAATCGACTACCCCGGGGTTATTGGGGACAAATACAAAAAATATCCTCCCCACTTGACGTCAATGACCCTCTAATGTAATTGCGGTGTTATAAAAGACCCTCCGGGAGGTAACCCAACACAGAAACAGGAAGACAACTCAAGCACATAGAGGCCCAAAATACAGGAAATTTCAGAACAGGGGAAGGAATCACAAGAAACTAAAACTTTGCCCCCCACCAGGAACACTGTTCGTTTTGACAGTACATTGACCCAGTTAGCGGGCACTCATGCATCGGAACACAGACCCAACAAGACACGATTCTGCGCTGAATTAGTAGCTCATTAAACAGTTAAGACTATGCAGCCCATGAGATACGTAGCCTAGGTAATGAGTAAAGTTTAAACCTCCTCGCGTATAACAATTCACAAGCATCAAGCTGGTTCATTGAGTGAGGCCAGCAAGAAACTGGAGCCAGTTCAGGTAAAATCCACAAGGAGAAAACTCGTTTAGAAGGAAAAGCAATCTGATGAACACTGAACGTGCCCCCCAGTTGCTTCAGCTCCCGAGCTGACAACTTTAACTCAGCTTCGCAATTTGGTTGGCTCTAAGTCGCTCAGCGTACACAATCGCAACAGTAAACACGAAAACGGCACCACGTGACCGAGATGCGTGATTTTAGGTCAACAATCATTTTCAAGTCCCCTCAGTGAGTACTCACATTATGCTGCGTATCCCCAAACGTCTGTACTGCTGTTAGTTGGCTTGTTGCACTAGGTTTTCGTTGGAACTCCGTACTGCACACGAATCTATTCGTTTACTTGTTATTCGCGCACATCCAAAGGTACACTTGAATCACTGTGAAATCCACTACTCTTCGCCTAACTGGTTACCGACGCGTCGACTTCAATGAATTGCAATCACACAACGCTTCGCGTTCACTTCCTATTGCCAATAAAAGTTATACAATACTTTCAATCGCCCTAGAAAACATTAATTTTAATGTTTCTAATGCACCAAATAGAAACTTCTAATAATGTGAATTTGTTTTGATTTTTTTTTCTACAAAATAAAGTTCCCGGTCTTCCTTCCAATTCGAAGAAAAACGCTTCATAGAACCGACAAATGCAACGCACTTCTCTGAAGTAGACGCCAAACGAGCGCGCTGCAAACTAAACTGCCAGTCTGCTTGGTTGGGAAATTTAGCGACGATATGTTACTCGGTATTCATGTTCAGACAAGTCGACATCATGTAGTTGTAAAGCGAGCTGACTGCAGAGGGAAAAAGTCTTTCCACACAAGTGTGCGTAACATTTTCTTCGAACTGCGACGGCTGAGAATACTGAACGAGAAGGACCGGTTTAGGTGTTGAAGAATGAGTGGGATAGAAATTCTCAAGAAACACATCACCATGGCGAATGTTGCCGTCGTTCGATTAGTACAATTCTTTTGGTACGTGCGGAGTGAATTCGAGGAAATTGGTATTTAGATAAATTATTAGGATACAGTCTTCGTATTGTAGCGACCTTAGAGTTCGCTGGATTAATTATTTTCATAAAATAAGAGTCACGAAATGGATTTTCTATTTAAGACTTAATTCGTCTCTTAACGACAACCGTTTTTCACTTTTCGCTAATCATTCAAACGTGACTCTACTGTCACTGGCAACTTATCGTTTTGTTTTTACTGCTCATAGTCTCCAGTTTTCCAGTACTTTGTTTTGGATATATATACTTATATATATATTGTAGCGAGCTTAGAGTTCGCTGGATTAATTATTTTTTAATAAATAAGAGCCGTTAAATAGATTTTGAATTAATGTAACACTTTATTAGTCCGTTAAAAACAACCGTTACTTTCACCTTACACTTTAAGATTTCTTGATTTATCGCTTCCGGACTTATCGCGTCTTTTACTGCTTACTTCTTACTTCCTACTTCCTACTTCTCTCCGTGAAAAAAATAAATGGGCGGCGGGGGGGCCGACTTTAGCGAGACAAGGACAGATGTGTCCTTCATCTTGTCTCTGACTTCTGGTCATCTTGCGATAACCAGAATCACCCACATCCGTGAGGATGTTGGGTTCGGTCACGCGATATCTGAAAAGAAAAGAAAAAAGTGGGGGGTATCCAAGGATAGTGTGGACAGTATTTAGTCCAGGTGTTCTCTAACTACTTGTATAGAGGGATGGTGGGAAAGAAATCGTACAACACCGGCAGGTCTTGGGTGCGGTAGTAAACGCAGATCACGTCTTTGGCGTTCGATAATCTGCGCTTTGGTCCGTGTGTATGTTTGTGTTTGTGCCGTCTTGTACTGTGCGTTCGTGTGTGCAGTTTGTTAATAGTAGACCCTATGGGATGGGTCCAGGAATTCTCTATTATAGAGGGGAATGTTGTTGCGAAGGGTGCTTTCTTCAGTTTTGTACTGAAGAGGAAATTGTGGGGGTTTGATCCGAAGAGATCGAGAGAGAGAAGGGTCAAGAACGCAAGAGTCCCGTACAAGTGGGTTCTCGCTGTTCTGAGTGCTTTCGGGATACATGTATGCTGATGGGCTCCTCGATAGTATAGTGGTTAGTACACCCGCCTGTCACCCGGGAGACCGGGGTTCGATTCCCCGTCGGGGAGCCCCTGGCGCAAGACTAATGACCTTGCCCAGACAAAATAAATCATTATGGAAAATTTAACAAGCCTCAGGACTTGCTAAATAAGGCCAAGACCGGTTCCCGGTTGTAGGGCCGATGATGATGATGATGATGATGATGATGTATGCTGATTGTACCAAGTACTCGGCGATAGCGGTAATGGAGGCGCCTTCGTATAGGTGAGAGTTGGGGTAATGACGACCATCAGGCCTTCTAGAGTGATTGGTGCATCTTCTGAGGAGTTTTCTTTCGAAAACTCGAAGTCTTTCCATTTGAGCCGAAGATATGCAGGACCATATGGGAAAGGCGTACGATATTCCAGATCGGATTAGCTGCTTATAGCAGAGAAGCTTAACTTTGGTGTCAACTTTGTTGTTCCAATTCAAGATGTTGTGCGGTTGCTTAGACCGACCGAGGCCCCTTTGGAGAATGTGGGTCACATGTGTGATGAAATTCATTTCTGGGGTATAAGTGACCCCAAGATATTTCATCCTGTCCTGTGGTCTAATCGTAGTATCTCCCATTTTTATTCGAATATTCTGTGAATATCGAGAAGTGTTTACTACTCAGAATTATAGCTACTGCTTTAGATGGGTTAAGTCGAATTTTCCATCGACTTTAATACTGATACAGTTCGTCCAAGTGACGGTTGAGTCAATTTGTTGCGAGGTTAGGGCCTTTGGTTGACGTGTACACCAGGACGTCATCCGCGTAGCATATCTGATTTACTCTCCCGTCCACAGGGCGGGGGATATCGGAGGTGTAAATATTGAATAAGGTGGGGCCTAGAATGGAGCCCTGTGGTACGCCTGCAGCGGCGTGAAAAGTTCGGGAAAGCTTTCCATTCACTCTAACTTGGAAGGTTCTGTTTAGAACGAACTCGTAGATGATACTACATAGCGTTCTACTGAGGCCAGTATTTAATAGTTTAAAAGCGAGACCTTCGATCCAAGTCGTATCAAAAGCTTTTTCAATGTCTAGGCTTACCGCAACGGTAGGTTCCTTATTAAAGAGCCGCACGCAGACGTGGTTTTGAAATAAATTGAGAGCCATAGTGGTGCTGTGCGCTCTTCCAAATCCGAATTGGAAATCAGGTATTAGGTGCCTGGCACTGACAAAGTTATTTAGCTTCTCGTATATACATTTTTCATATATTTTGCTGATGCAAGTGAGAAGCGAGATAGGGCGAAAGCTTGAGGGGTGATACGTTGGTTTCCCAACTTTTGCTATTGGACAAATAATAGCGTGCCTCCAAGCTTGGGGAAAGTACCCCATGTTGTAAGCATGGTTGAACAGAATGGAGAGCTTTATAAAGAATAAGGCAGAAAGCCTGCGCAACGAGTGGTACGACATGTTGTCGATATCGGGTGAGTTCTTCGGGTTTCGAGATTTGACTAGATTTTGTAGGGTATTTGGCGTGACGAAACCGTGACTATTATCAGGTGTGTCGTCGAAGTATGCACTGTTAACTGAGTTAAATACAACTATTGGCTCGTTAAAGTTGTCTAATTTATTGTGAACCTCTGAACCAATTACTGCATTAGTGTCCGGGTCGCCATCCTCGAGAGTGAGCTTGTGATTATTTTCAAAGGTCTCTCCGATGATGTTTGCTTTATTGGTGTCATTATTGAGAACAAGACTGTTGTGCATGATTGGTCCAGTGATACGAGAGCTGCCACATATCTTTTTAACATTTTTATAAATGTTCTGGTCCATCTGAATACCCTTCAGTTTGTCTTCCAATTGTCGGGCACGATTGTTTTGGATTCTTTGTTTTATCAGTGTGCCAATATTGTGTATAATGGCTCCCTTTGCGTAAAGCGGTGACGGTATCTCATTCTGCAGAGCTTTTTACGCCCCCGGATGAGACGAAGAGTGAGGTCGTCAAGGGGAATCTGATAAGTCTTTTTAAGTTTGTACTTCGGGACATGAGTCTCAGAAGTTTCAACTAGAATCTCGTGAAGTCGAGTTGTAGCGTTATTTATCTCAACCGTCGTTAGGTTCCTGTCAGTGGGGAGAGAGAGTTGGTGGAGTTTTTCGTTAAATGTAATATTGAAGTTGTCCCAATTTGTGCGCCCATAATCGGGTATGTATCTGACATGAGCCCAGGATGCTCGATAGCCGCAGATGAACATGGTCACAGCGTTGTGGTCAGATACACCCGGCGATACTTGGGGAGGAGTGATTTGGCGAAGTAAGTCTTTGGATACAATAATGATGTCCAGGATGGGTACCACCCGTAGGTACGACTATTTTCAAGTTGAGGGCATGACCGTTTTCGGTGTACCATTACCATTATATAACCGCCCGGTTATCCTTTATGAAGTCAGAGACTATCGCACGCTTTGATAGCGAAACAAGGGAGTTGACATTTATAAGGATAACTTTAATTTTGGGATCCATTTTGAAGCGTATGTCTTATATATGCCGTGAAAAGGAGTGCATCCCTCTCAGCCTCAGTTGTTAGTTTTTCATATCGGGGTCGAATATCCTCAATCACGCGAAAGAGACTAAGTAGTTTCTCCAGCATTGAGGGTTGCCCCTTTGGAGGCTTTTGTGCCGCCGCTTAAATTGGTGGCATTGTGTTGGCCTGTATAGCGGATCGCTTAGGAACTTGAATATGTTTTTGGGGGAGAGGTGGTTGGGTTTTCATATTCTTTGTTTGGATCAGCGAATGTAAATCCGTTTTGGATGAAATTTTGTGTGGCCACTTCTCTCCATGATCTGTGTGCGACGTATTTATACCGTTTCCTCATTCTGATTCGGCGTTTCGTTTCCGTCCGTTCCATAGCCTGGAATGTTCTATTGTTCATAGACTCCAGTTTTCCAATAGTTTCTAGAATATTCTAGTACTTTGTTTCGGACTTTCTCAAATATTCTAGTACTGATTGTCATATGCGTCACACTACCCTCCGCCTAGATTAGTTCGTCCCGAACTAAGTTTACTGTTCATCTGGGCTAAGCAAAGTTGCCAGTCGGTCACGATGTACCACTTTCATCTTGGCGTTCGGCGGGGGAAGTTCGTGACCTCCTTCCAAATTTTCGACTGCTCTCCTTTTGCGTCAGCTCTAGCCTGCCGCCATTCTTCCTTTTCCTGACGACGGAATTCCTCTTGCATTTTACGGATCTCATGCGAATAGTATAAGAGAAAATGCACGTGCACACCCTTAAGCTCTTCTGGAGTTTGCACATCACGTAAGCGATCTAGATCTTCATCTTTAATTACGATTCCATAACCGTATCCAACTGGTAGTTGCGCATCTTTTTAAATAACTGGAGCTGTTTGTTCTTTGGAGCTGACAGTAAACACCTGTGTGCGTCGTAGTAATAGGCTTTCCATAGATCGTCGCACGTCAATTCTGGTTTCACGTGTTCTTCTCTATAGAACGCAATGAACGGCACCTCTAGCTGTTGATTACGCCTACAATCTAGGGCTTGCTTGATCTTTCCCCCCGTATGTGGTGGCTTACAATAGCGGTCTCGACCTCCAACATCCGTTGATCTCTCTTGTTCGGAAACAGTTGATTTACAAAACGCATGTTTGTAAATCCATTCAGCTTCATCTTGTAGTTCATTGGGTCCCTCTGGAACAGGCGTAACCGGAACTTCGCGCAATTGCATTTGCTCAGAAATATCTGTTTTGTGGATTTCATTGTCCAAATCCGTAAAGTGACCCGTTTCCAATTCACTAGGTTCGTATTCGGGTTCATATCCGTCCTCGTCATAATTAGTGAAATCCTCATAGTCGAAATCTACACCGAAACTGTCCTGACCTTCTTGCAATGATGCGCCAGTGACTAGAAGCCGTTTTCTTCTTCTTCTCAGCAATTGGCCTTCCTTCGTCGTCTACAATAAAACCCTAAGCATCAGACTCCGATTCCTCATCATCATTGAAATGTTTTGCCGCCTCAGTTTCCCTGTGACTATGTTCAGAGCGACGTTCAACATCGTCTTCGTCGTCGAATAGCTATTCGGCTATAGCCTCACGTGCTGAACCTTCATCGACGTACTGTTTCGCTCCATCACTTTCTTCGTCATGTGTCCGTTAATAACAATCGTTACTTTTACCGTACACTGAACGATTTCTTACTTATCGCTTTCTTACTTATAGCGTCTTTGACTGCTTACTTCTCACTTTTTACTTATCTCCATGATCTGTGTGCGACGTATTTATACCGTTTCCTTATTCTGATTCGGCGTTTCGTTTCCGTCCGTTCCATAGCCTTGAATGCTCTACTGTTCTTAGTCTCCAATTTTCCAGTACTTTCTAGAATAGTCTAGTATTTTGTTTCGGACTTTCTCGAATATTCTAGTACTGATTGTCATATGCGTCAAAGTATACTAAAGACAAATGCAAGCTGGTCACATTTTTACTATTTTAGATATTACCGCCAAGACATTTTTAACTCTTTCTCTATTACGTGTGACTATAGTCATCTCCCTCAAGAAGCCACGTGTACCCGATGAGTGACTATAATTACACTCCACAAAAATAAATTTCATACAGAATATTGTTGAGTAACATAAAAATATTAATTGTATTGTTGGATTAAAAATACGTTCATGGAAAAATTATGAACACAAATCATAATTTCTGAAAGGACGAGTAGTGTCACAAAATGTATTGTGACGCATATGACAATCAGTACTAGAATATTCTGGAAAGTCCGAAACAAAGTACTAGACTATTCTAGAAAGTACTGGAAAACTGGAGACTATGAACAGTAGAACATTCAAGGCTATGGAACGGACGGAAACGAAACACCAATTCAGAATGAGGAAAAACGGTATAAATACGTCGTACGTAGATCAGGAACAACCAGAGTAAAAGTAACAGTAAATAAAGTGTTACAGTTAAGAGCCTATATGGGATTAGCCCCATATTACCGACGGTTTGTTACAGGTTTCGCCAATGTGGTTAAAACCTTACACGAACTAACGGGTAAAGACAAGAAATTCAATTGGGCAGACAAGTGTGAGGGAGCATTCATCACATTGAAGGCCGAGTTATGTAAGACTCCAACATTGGCATTCCCAAGAGCGGATCGCCCATTTATATTGGATACTGATGGAAGTGTTGTCACAGTAAGTCGATGGTAAAGAGAGAGTTGTCGCATATTATAGTCGAGCTCTATCTAAGCCAGAGAGAAATTACTGCGCAACAAGAAAGGAACTGCTGGCCGTCGTAGAAGCCGTTAAGAATTTCCATAAGTACCTCTATGGACGTCGATTCCACCTTCGGACGGATCATGCTGCCCTGAAATGGTTGTTAAATTTTAAGAATCCGGAAGGACAAATAGCTCGATGGATCGAACGACTTCAAACGTACGATTTCCAAATTTCCCACCGTCAAGGGAAGGTGCATAATAACGCTGATGCTCCATCAGGAAGACCATGTAAGCCAGATTGTAAACACTGTCATAGAGCGGAAGAAAAAGAAGAGGCGTACCACCTTCGAAATGTACAAGTAGAAGTACTAGATAGGTGGACGAGTGATGCTAGACCCGCAGCTCAACTTCAGGATGAAGGTATAGTAGCAAGCTTAGGGTTCGCTGAATTAATTATTTTCATAAAGTAAGAGCCATGAAATCGATTATCTATTTTAAACTTTATTCGTCTCTTAATGATTAATTTAATTATTTATTTAATTAAAGCGCTGTTTGGTCCTGTTTCGTATGCCTCTTTATCTTGTTCCAAAAGCATTGGATATATTTGAAGAACAACGTCGTGTTCAAGAGAAGGGTTAAGAGATTTTTTCTATGAGTGACGCTGATCTCGAATATGTTATTGTTGACGATGAGACTCTGTTCGCGATTTAGATCTTATAAACAGATCAACAATCGAGTTAATGTCGTGGTGTAGGTGAATTAATTTATCTTTAACCTTAAACCGGTAATCTTGACTGTATTTACACCCCAGACGTTTTTAAATCTCCCGCTGAAAGAGAACGATTTGCTTCTACAACACGGGACCCTGATCATAATCCAATTTCATCATTAAAAAGTAGGGGGACCCAATTTTAGCTCCTCGCTCACCCATGCTTGAATAGTAAAGATTAAAAGTGCAAGTGGGGTAATCCCAGTTTACCGGATTAAGTTGACAAAAATATGTTTACCGGTTTAAGGTTAAAGACGACCATCGGCAGCAAATCTCTTAAATTGCGACAAAAAACACGATTTTGTAGTGAAAGAAAGGACTAAAATGAACGAGTCGCTCCCAAAGGAACTGTCAACCTGAATCAACCTCCTGTAGAGTTATATTTTTTGGGGAATTTTAAGCTTACTTCCGTCCCGCAGGTCCTTAATAACTGGATTGGTCCTTAATGTGGGTGTCTGTCCCAGCTGGAGGTGTGAGGGCGACGTAAAAGGTGTGTCCAACCTCTTTAGCGGGAGCCTCCCCAATGAGCTAATGGTATGTTTCATGGGCTAGTCCCACGATAGGTGGTGAACTTCCTTGTTGACAGTTTTGAGGAAAATGAATTAGGTTGAGGCTTATTATGAATTGAGTGCGGGTGGTGATTTAGGATCACTACACTCTGAACCAGAACAACTGATTTAAGCAACCATCAACCCGAATCAATCTCCGAACCTGGATAACTATGAGTACCACCAATTATATTTTATATTTAATTGTGTGGCTCCCCGATAGTATAGTGGTTAGTATACCCGCCTGTCACGCGGGAGACCGGGGTTCAATTTCCCGTCGGGGAACCTCTGGCGCAAGACTAATGCCTAACCTAAAAAACAAATTATTATGGAAAATTTAACAAGCCTCAGAACTTGCTAAATAAGGCCAAGACCGGCTCCAGGTTGTAGTGTCGATGATGATGATGATGTGTGGGAACGTTTTTTGCAACAGCTTTAAGTGTCTTAAGGGGACATTCCGGTTTGTCGGGTCAAAAAATAGGTTATTTTCATGATTTTTTTAAGAGAAAGTATTACGGATATAACAACAATTTTTTAAAAAAAATTTTATTCATCTTTCGACTACGTTTGTAAATTTTGTCGAGTCACTCCGGAACCGGAAACCCCCCCTCCAGGTGTTCAAAGTTAGCCATCCGTTCTGCTCGTGTAAGGGTTATTTTCGTCGCCAGTGAAAAAATACGAAAAATGCAAAAAGTTTATTGAACCTAAATACATTTAGCCCAATGTGAGTAAAAATTTTAAAATTGATAAAAAACAACAAAATGGCAGACTATTGACAAAAATTGATTTTTCGGCCCCCTTTTACTCTATTTTTTAGTTACAACTAAAGAAATAAATAAATAAATAAAAAAGTAATTGACTCACAATTTGCGTGTGCTTGTTAAAAATATGTGTGCAAACTTTTATAAGAATCGCATGCACCGTTTTCATATTATCGCTTACACCGCACTCAAAAAAGTCGTTTCGAGAAAAACGCATTCAAAGTTTGAAGATAAATTAGACAAAAGATAAAAGTGATTTTTTTCATGAAATTATCGGGATTTTTATACTAACAGCTAGACATCTATTCCTGGACCATAAACAATTCCTTCCACGAGTTCGAATTGGTCCTCCAGTTGCATTTTCGCCTTTTTCCTGTTTTGGCGCCATTTGCCAAATAGAAGCATTGAAACTTTCGTTGTTATTTTGCGTGAAACCTCCCTCGCATTGTTTAAACTGCTGTTCGTACTTTAGGATCCAAGGGAAGTTTGTCGTGGTGGAACTTTGACAGCTCATTCGCAGCGTCCGCGTGTTTCCATTTGCATCATGACTTCGGGCCCTCTGGACAGTTTTGATGTTGCGGATTTTCATCGGTTGATATTTTGTGGTGGTATTACAGCGTTTGAAATAATAGTGAAGAAGAACGTGTGATTCGAACTGACTCTATGACAGTTTGAATCACCAAAAATTGAACCTAAGCGTTACCCATCAGGCTACTGACAGATTTAGAATTTGATTTCTAAACTCGACTATACTCCATTGATGTGAATTGTTATGTTATCGTTAAGGTATACCGCTCTGATGTATTTTCTTTTTCGATTTTTCGTTCGGTGCTCTTCACTATTTTGCTTGTGAATTGTGTGTGTATCTGTTAGAGTCGCCACAGTATCTTGCCCAAATTTCTTTCGCCATTTCTTCAGCAGAGTGAGCATTGCGTCTAATCGCAAGTTCGTAATAAGTCGTCAGTTCTGTTATCATGTTTCCCGTAAGTTTGCCAGGACCAGCTCTTCCTAATTGGTCTGTTTTTTCTGCTTTTTTATGACACCGCGTAATTGCGAACCGATTCGCTTTCCCACGTGACTGATACACTCGGCCTTTACAACATTTGGAAATGATTTCTGCAACGCATTCATTATTTTTACATCCCCGTCTCCAACGTAGCTTTCGTAAATGCGGCCGTGCATATCAAAAGCGCGTTCGAACATCTGTAACATTCCGTCGGGCTCCATTTTACTCGAACTTCCATTGTGATCCAATGCGCAAACTGGTTCGTGCTCATCCCACCAATTATCATATTCAGGGGTGCCTTTCTTTGTTTTCATAAAGTTGCAGCCTTGGCAATAATGCGATTTCATAGTAAGATCGAGACCTTTGTTTGTTTTGTTGCCGATCAATGTGATAACGCCATAATTAGCAGTATGACCCCGTTTGCTCCAACTACCATCCCCAGAAGCAGTACATTTTTTATCTTCACTTTCATCAGTTTTTTCTTCTTTGCTAGCCTTTTTTATCATGGAAGAAAAAACGCCGATACAAGCGGTGTGTGCATTATCGAGAGCAGCGTAGTAGATGTGTTTCGTAAATTCGCCAATATCCATCAGTGAAGTGAAACAATGTAATCCATTTAACCCGACACCCAAGATGCGCATTACGAATACTATTCTACGATTAATTTCGGAAGCTTTGTTGGGGATTCGTGGACAGGACTCGATGACCCTCTCACCACAGTTGCATTCGACGATCAGTTTGAATCCTAGGCCTTTCTCAGATTTTTTTGAAAAGTTTATCGAACCGTCACAGTTTTTACACTTTATGATGTTTGAAAGTTCGGAAAAAACTGAAAAAAATGTAACATCACGTATGCTGCCGTCACTGTGACCGTTGGAGCGAAGTCGGGCGATGTAGCCAATTTTTGTGCCGATGTAGTCGCATACTCCGTTTACAGATCCCATAAATCCTTTTCGTTTTTTATATCGACCCCCTGGACTCACTCCTGGCTTACGCGAACTTTTAACGTTTTTAAACATTATGTTAGAAAAATTTACTGTTGAAAAATGTATGAAACGGACGCCTAAACTCGAGCATTGCACGCCTTGAGACCGCGTTTACACTAAATACTTTTTCCTCCTCATGAAAAAGAAACAAAGAAACATCAAAAATACCTACCCCGCGACGTCACCGGTAGGAACATCTTCCATAGTCAACAAACAAGAAAAAGCCACCAGCACCGTGCAACGGGCAAGTTAGTTTCATATATATGAAACTAACTCAAACTCAGGCAATCGCAGATCACCCGCAGTACGCCCGAATGTAAAAACAACATACGCAGGAGCGACTATCCATTACCGCTTATGAACATGTTGTTCAGTCGCACAAGATTGGGACATAATCAAAGAAGTGGTGTTACGGCCACAATCACCCAGCCCAATAAAAAACTTACCTCTTTGGAGCCAACCTCCACCACTAACGGCGATACACGCCAAGAACATCCACTTAAAGGATGTGACATTAAAGAAACCTAAAACAGACATCAGGAATTGAACTGCACGTCCACCTGAAACAAAAACAAAGCATTACCCTATTCACCCAATGGTCCCGCATAAATTGATAGCAAGCCAATCAAGCTAAAAAACATGCAATCTGCGCTAATCAATTAAATGCCAAGTAAATTGAGCTGAACGCTAAATTTACTCACATAAAAGCCGAAATATAATCGTTGAACCAATGGTTCAACAAAAAACCCGAAAACGCAAATGTGCAGACCAGATGGCATCGTTCAAACCTAAACCGAAGGGAACTATAGAGATACGCACAAACATTTTTATGATCCTTTCAGGAAAATGATCATCTAAAACATTAGTCCAAACAGCGCCAGTTTTCATTCTAACAAAATTAAAGTAGAACAAACGGAAGCGATAAACAAAGATAAATATTCGCCGCGGTACGATTGATCTTCCTTATAGGAGGTTCCCACGGAAACATCCATTAGGCTAAAGAAAAACAATAGGCGAAATAAACGCACTATTGATTTTTCTTCGAGTCTAACACCTCGAAAAAAGGACTAAACAAAACAAAGGAAATGTCCTTTGATCTGGTGAGGGAAACCGGGGTTCACACCTCGAAAAAAAAAGGACAATGGAGAAACGAACAACGACGAAAAAATGAGAGCGGTTGTTCGGCCCATTGTAGGAAGAGGAGTTTTTTTGGTGTACAGTCCAGAACGGACGTGAGTTGGGTTTCGGAGTTGGTTTTGGAACATTAAACGAGACGGGTGGTTGTTAGCGGTTCGGATCAAATATTAAAAGGATTCGATATTAAAAGTTAAAATTACTTTCCGTGGTTACTGATATGTTAAATAAGTGTAGAACGTGTTGTTAGTGAAACGTTAGAGATTCGATATAAAAAGCTAAAAACTACTTTCCGTGTTTACTTATATGCTAAATAAGTGTAGAACCTGTCGTTAGTGAAACGTTAAGAACCATGCTAAAAGTAAAGTTAATATAATAAAACAAAAGTAATTCATATGTAGGGCTCCTCGATAGTATAGTGGTTAGTATACCCGCCTGTCACCTGGGAGACCGGGGTTCGATTCTCCGTCGGGGAGCCCCTGGCACAAGACTAATGACCTTGCCCAGAAAAAATGGATCGTTATGGAAAATTTAACAAGCCTCAGGACTTGCCAAATAAGGCCAAGACCGGTTCCCGGTTGTAGTGCCGATGATGATGATGATAATTCATATGTATGTTATTGTGGTTATCGAACATCCTCAATTGTAACGCCCATTCACTAAAAGGCGGTAGAAAGCTTTGAAACGGTGTAATGTTTTATAAAGTGAAGCATATGGAAAATCTGTAAGTAAAGACGATTGACGATAGAGTAACAAAATAAATAGAAAAAGGTTAAATCTACTTCCAAACTCTTTTATTTCACCAATTGGACACACGAAGATCATTACAGTGGCAATTGGCCCAAGCCAACAGCGAAGAAAATTAATGCCCATAAATGGATAGTCTGCATCTTTCTAAATAGACGGTAGTTGCCACCTATGATACGAATTTGTATCCGCGGTAGACCCGACCCTTTAATGACCTATAACTTTGGAACCGCCTAAGATTTCGTTTCCAAATTTTAACATATTATTGTTGAAGGATAAAACTATCGATTAAGCAAAAAAAAATTGATTTTTTGAACCGAACAAACCGGAATGTCTCCTTAAACGCACACATCAGTGGTAATCCCATCGAAATAATACTTTGTGGCCCTTTAAAAGAGAACTAAAACATGGATTGACGAGAGAAACCCATCTGGGCTCTTTATTCTAAGTGTAATTGAGTGAAATCCGGGGAAGGACCATGAAAACACATGCAGCGTTTCATCATCGAGAGCACCAGGTTCTCTATCAAAGGCGCAGACAACGATCAATGACATATGTAAGTTGGAATGTAAACATTCAACGCCGGACGACCCACCGTGCGTACTCCCTAAAAACATTTCTTAAGGAGGCACGCTCTTGATGGGTTGAACTGATAAGCGAACAGTTGCAGTTGCCTGAAATTGGGTAAACAAAATTCCACGAACACGAATAGTTCAAAATCGAGAATATTCAATGTATGCCTCCCCAAAAGTATCCCGAAGATCAATCCTTCAATGGTGAATTTTTTATTAAATCCTAGGCCTTGGAAACGCCCAATTTTAGTCCCACCAGCCTTCAGTTAATACATTTCACAGTTAGATCAAGCCGACTAAATAAGCTCTATCAATAATTCACATACATTATTATTTTTCGCCACTAAATTTCAAAGTAGAAAGAACTCAAAAACAACAAACTTTTGAGATATTTTCATTCAAATCTTCGCCACGGCATTAAAATGCTCACAATCCAGAACTTGCTCACATTCCTCAATACCTTTGCATGGGTTGCCGGACCTATCCATTCGATGCCACGGCATTTCTGTTCATTTGCCAAATACCTTCTTTCCTGCAGATGACCAAATTAAACACAACGGCAGGTTACCATTCCAACTAACCAACACAATCAATCCTATAATGTCATTCTGCCGAATTTCAATTAAAGTACGCAAGCCAGAATGAGATACAAGTTCTACTGAATGGCTCTGGCGTTCGGTGTATCTACGAATGATGGTTACGACCTGGGTGAAGGTTTTCAATGGAATTCCCACACAAATGTACAGTACGCATAGCTGTGTGAGTGCCAGATGTATCTAGCTGCCGCAGATTCGTTTTTCTTAGAATATTAATCGTCCAGTGGCGTGAGACGTTGGAAAAGAGTACAGAAAAAAAATTTGGGAATTCACGGACACGGTTTTCAATTCTCTAGTAAATTGCACAGACGGGAGGTTGAATGCAGTTCATACGAAACGTCTTGTTAACTGTGTTTGTTTATGAGTTTTTGGAAATGTGACAGATAGGCAGGCCGCTTATCTGGGAAGTCAGTCTGAAATTTCCCTCCATTAGTTGACAATTGACTTAGGGGCGATGGAAAAGAGCAACGACCATTAAACGAAAATTCGGGGTATTCAAAAGTCAACAGGAAATTACTAGATATTGATCCGTTCTACACGGTGTGTCCGGAGAAGTGGGTTCGCCAGGTGGGGGTCATCCTCTGATGCTTATTGCTTCCTCTAAATTTGAGGCTGGTGTCAAGTAATAGCTAAGTACACCTGTACGCAGTAATTAATTAATTAAGCGATTTCTCTGTCTTTAGGAGTTTACATTGTTATTTCAGTCGGAATCGGATATTGCTATTGTGTTTTAATGGCACTCAATTTATTTTTAATGGATGGGATTATTGACTTAAATTCAGTAAGTGCGGTTATTAAGGCGAAGGTCTGTCCCACAAATTGCTTGTTCATTGAATTATTTGTAATTGTCCGATTGCGTGCCACTGATCACCCTTTTAAGTGAATTTCTTTACGACAGCGTTTTTCGTTAAAGTAATTGTTAATCACAGGGTGACACTATTTTCGGAATTGGTTTTGAGGTCAATAACTAATACCGATTTAGCAGTAAAGGGCACAGTAATTATAACGCATTGCACAATAGTACTTTCACTAAAAATAATATGATTAATATTATCAAAATAGTATTTAATTCATTGTCTTAAAGTATAATAGCTGCGTTCGATATTAGCGTTGTTAGTTGGATGACACATAAAACGAACGTACGAAGGAGATTCTACGGCATTCTTAAATGTCAGTACACATTACGACCTGAAAAAGAGGAATAGGAGGAGAAAAGGAGGAATCGACGGTCTGGAATGCCTGTTTCCAGCGACGAGGAGACACATGATCAATCAAAGTAACCCACAAACGTGCGATTCGACTAAAGAACGAATACCTGAATCCGTACGTCTGAATTTAACTTGTAACCTGTATTCATGCGCACTCTGTGATTGACGCCTATCGCAGGGCAACGTTTGGAGAGGTGGATTATAAAGGGTGGTAAAATGGCCCGATGTTGAATGTGAACCACACTTAAACGTCAAGTTTTTTTCTGCATTTCATTTGACATTTCTCAATTTCAGACTAACTTAATTTGAACCATGGAAAAATACACAATCGAGCAACGCGTTAAAGTTATTCAGGCTTATTATGAAAATGGGCGTTCAAATCAAAATGCATATCGTGCACTTCGTGATTTTTTCAAAAATTTGTGCAAACCGGGTCTGTAGGAGATGTGAAAACACCAGTGCATGCTCGTACAGCTCGTACTGCAGAAAATATTGCTGCTGTTCGCGAAAGTTTGGGTGAAGAGCCGTCCACCTCAACTCGTCGTCGTGCCCAACAATTACACCTCTCACGCTCGTCGTTGATGAACATTATGCATAAAGACTTGCGTTTACACGCTTACAAGGTGCAATTGACTCAAGAACTAAAGCTTCTTGACCATTTCAAGCGTCGTCAATGGTCAGAATGGTGGCAAGAAATGGCAACAGCGGATGATCAATTTTCGAAGAAAATCATCTTTAGTGATGAGGCACATTTTCACCTCAGTGGATTCGTCAATAAGCAGCATTGCCGCATTTGGGCGAATGATTATCCAAAAGTGATTGTCGAAAAACCAATGCACCCACAAAGAGTGACTGTTTGGTGCGGTTTATGGGCTGGCGGCATCATTGGGCCGTATTTTTTCCAAAATGAGGCCGGTCAGTTTAGTTCAGTTTAGTTTAGTGAGAGCAGAACCCTCGTTTATTACACTTAGTACAAGCGTTTGAAAAAAAAAAAAAAAAAAAAAAAAAAAAAAAAGTTAAAAGTAAAAAAAAAAAAAAAAAAAATTTGCGAACTAACTTAAGAAATAGGATTATAAAAATTATTTTCGAATAAGTAAGAAGATAAAAAGGTGGAAAGGTGGCTGTGCACGTGATGGGGTGGCGAAGACCGGGTAGTAGGATAAAGGGGCGGGGTGATAGGAATGTATACGGGTAGTAAAAGTGTAGATAGTGGGTGGGGCAAGGTCACGAGGGGAAAGACAGAAGACGACGTTTGAGAGCAATAGAAGTGAGGTAGAAATCGAAGGAGGTGGGGTAAGAGTTTGCCTGCTTAAGCATACGTGAAATTGGTTCATTGCAGCCGTAGGAAGTGTGGTGGGAGGGCAGATAGAAGAGACGAGGGTTTCGTAGGTTGCGGGGGTTAGTGTTGAGTGCGATGGCGGAAAGCAATCTAGGGCAGTTGATTGTGCCGGAGAGGAGACGGTGGATGAAGAGGATATCGGCAAGAGTTCTGCGTTCCTCAAGTGTACTGAGGTTGATCAAATGGAGCCGGCTTGTGTATGGGGGAAGAATCCGAGGATTCTCCCAGTTCAGTCCACGGAGGGCAAAACGCAGAAACCGACGTTGCACGCTCTCGATTCTGCGGATATGGGACGGGCAATGTGGAGACCAGACCTGACTGGCGTATTCAAGTAGGCAGTAGTTACTGTGAATGGTGTTCGCTATCGTGAGATGATAACGAACTTTTTATGGCCCGAATTGGAAGATATGGATGCGGACGATATGTGGTTTTAACAGGACGGCGCCACTTGCCACAAAGCTAACGAAACAATGGCTCTTTTGTGCGACAAATTCAATGGCCGTGTTATCTCACGTGGTGGCGATGTCAATTGGCCCCCAAGATCGATTTGACACAGTTGGACTTCTTTCTTTGGGGTTATTTGAAAGAAAAGGTGTACGTCGATAAGCCAGCAACAATTCAAGAGCTAAAGGATGAGATAATTCGGCACATTAACGGCATAGAACCTCAATTATGCCTCAGCGCCATCGAAAATTTGGACCATCGGATGGAGGCGTGCCGTCGAGGTCGCGGCGGCCATTTGGCCGATATTTTGTTCCATACATAATTGAACCATACCAATATTATCATAATAAAAAGAAATGACATTAATTTCCTAAATAATTTGTGTTTTATTCAAAATCAACATCGGCCCTTAAAATTTAACCAACCTTTACTATATTCTCCAAGTTCAGTGGAGTAACGACAGTGGTAACATCTATAGAAGAGAGAAAACGTTACATCTATGCTGAATTGACTAGTACGAGGAAGAATCGACATCTGTTAGAAAACCGCTGCCAAATAGATACCTACTATTCTTCCTCCTATGTCACCCCCATACATAAAAAGGGACCTAAAACGATATAAGCAACTGCCGTCCCATCGCCAAATATCCCTAAATTGTTTTTCTTTACACTGCGTTATCTTTCCGTTGTAAATCCATCATCTCACCCAGCCAGCATAGTTTCCTTTAGGGTAGGTCGACCACAACCAATCGAGTTCTCATCCCATACTCTCCGTGCCTTAGAGAATGGCAACGAAGTCGATGGAATCACCACCGATTTCAGCAAGGCCTTTGACAAAATCTCCCATAATCTCATTGTTTCGGATTCACGATTATATGCTCGGGGAGAATCTATTACATCATCTAGTACTCTCCCCGACACATATTCACCACACATGCCAACAATACGATGACAGTGGAGAAACTGTCATCTCTTGCATTGTTTACTGTTGTTGGTGGTTCGGCAATTTTACAGTCATCGATTACTTACTGTTTGTGGTGCTGGATCGAAAAAAGGAACTTTTTTGATGGTCAACGACAATTACATACTTTTTTGGTGCTAAACAAAGCAATGTACATTTTATAAAAACCTAGTGAATTAAACAATTGTTTAAACATAAATATTGACTTTGGACAAAACCATAAGGAACACAAACGGAAATCCTAACACACGGAGGAACAACAAGTTCAGATTGACATCTACAAAAGGTATTGCTGTGGACCTTCAGTTAAATACGAATTTAGTTTCAGGCAACGTTGGTTCATCAGGCAACGTGCTCATCAGTAACGACTCCCCGACGACATTCCTCGTTCGGCGGAACTACATCAATAGGATCTCGGCTGACGACATTTCTCGTCAGGGTCGAGATATACAACACTCATCCTTTTTAAGCTGTCCTCCCCGGGTCTCGAACCCCTATTGATTAAGTGGTTATCTTCTAATCTGAAAGATCGATCCTACCGTGTCAAATTCAGATCCTCCCTTTCCAATCCATTTCTTCCCACGTCAGGGGTTCCCCAAGGCAGTTATCTAGGTCCCCTCCTATTTATCCTTACCATCAATGACGTTGACTCAGTTATTAAATAGTCATCCATCTCCCTCTATGCGGACGACGCCAAACTCTACAAAACGATCATCTTTCCTCTCAACTCTTCATTCCTCCAAACGGATCTCGACAGGTTCTCAACTTGGTGCCGTAATAACTGCCCCGAACTCAACGTTGTCAAATGTCACTCCACCACCTTCTCCCCCCCCCCCCCCCCCCCCCACCGCGTTCCTACTTCCTGCTAAACCAGCAGATATCATCTGTACCATCGATACGTGACCCCGCGATCTTATTTGACAGGGAGGTTAGCTTCACCTCGCATATTGATGATATTATTCTTAAAGCCAACTCCGCCCTTGGGTTTGTGAAACGCTGGTCTAAAGAATTCTCTACCGTTCCCCTTTCTCTCTAGATAGCCTTCGTCTGCTGCCTTCTTGAATACGCCAGTCAGGACTGGTCTTCACACTACTCGTCCCATATCCGCAGAATCGAAAGCGTGCAACGTCGTTTTCTGCGTTTTGCCTTCCGCGGACTGAACTAGGAGAACCATCTGATTCTCCCCCATCCACAAGCCGGCTCTATCTGATTAACTTCAACACACTTGAGGAGCGCAGAATTCATGCCGATATCCTTTTCATCCACCGTCTCCTCTCAGGCACAATCAACTACCCAAGCTTGCTCTCCACCATCGCACTCCACACTAACCCCCGTAACCTGCGAAACCCTCGTCTCTTCTATTTGCCCACCCCCCGCACTTCTTACGGGTCTAATGAACCCATTTCGCGTATGCTGAGGTGGCCAAACTCTTACCCTACCTCCTTCGATTTCTACCTTACATCTACTGCACTCAAACTCCGTCTCCTCTCTTCTCCTCCTGACCTTGCCCCGCCCGCCGTCTATACCCCTACAACTCGTACATATTCCAACACATATGCAGTTCACTGTCGCTGTCTCACAAATGCCACATTTGCCACCCCAACATACACTCGCTCTTCCCCAGCCTCCTACCTCCCCTACCCCGAAGTCCCCTTCCTCTTCCTTGTTTTTTCATATTTTTCTTATTATATGTTTTCTTTTTAATTATATATATATTTTTTTTCTTTTTTAATTACTACTTTAGTTTTAAGTTAGTCGGTAAGGTATTGTATTTATATTAACTAAGCTTGGATTAAGCCTAATAATAAAATTAATACCACATCGTTCAATAAGTCACGAAACTACTGTAACAACATCTATTTGGTAAAATTCTTTTATACATATATATATTTTTTAAAGGTTTATTTATTTTACTTAAATACTATTACAATTTTGTATCTTAGTCTAAATAAATATAAAAGTAGAATTTTTTGTTATTGTTTTAATGTATAAGGCTGTTGTGGCACTCAAGACTTATACTATTTTGCCAATTAGTTGATATTCATCAACATAATCTCCTTTAATTGCAATACAATCATTCCAACTCTTTTCTAACTTTTCTATATCACGTGTAGAATGATTTATCTTTAGCTTTAAAATAACCCTCGAGTGCAGTGATGACTTCATCATCACCATCATCATCATCATCATCATCATCATCATCATCATCATCATCATCATCATCATCATCATCATCATCATCATCATCATCATCATCATCTTCATCATCATCATCATCATCATCATCATCACCATCTTCATCATCATCATCATCATCATCATCATCATCATCATCATCATCATCATCATCATCATCATCACCATCATCATCATCATCATCATCATCATCATCATCATCATCATCATCATCATCATCATCATCATCATCATCATCATCATCATCATCATCATCATCATCATCATCATCATCATCATCATCATCATTATTGGCACTACAACCGGGATCCGATCTTGGCCTTATTTAACAAATCTCTTCACCGGTCCCGATTTCGAGCCGATGTCATCCAGTTTGCCACATCCAGGCTCTGGGGGTCCTGGTTTACACCATCCTTCCATCGCAGACAAGGCCTGCCGCGTTGTCTCCTTCCATACATCCTACCACAAAGGACTTTCCGGGCAGGCTCCTCTTCGCTCATTCGAGCTAGGTGCCCCTCCCACCGGGAGCTACCGAGCTTGATTTTTCTTACAACATTAGCTTCAAGGTAGATCGCGTACAACTCATGGTTGTAGTGTTTTGGGAATCGTCCTCCCTCATATACGGGACCAACAATTCTCCTTAAGACCGCGGGTAAGAGTTCAGAGTGCCTTTTATTGAGCACCCAAGATCCATACATGAGTACTGGTAAGACCATAGTCTTGTACAGTAGTAGCTTGGATGTTCTGGATAAATTTCGGGATTTAAAGAGCCTTGATAGACCATAGTAGATTTTGTTGGATTTGATCAGCCGTTTGCGTATTTCTTCTTCCATATTGTTATCGGCTGATACTATTGACCCAAGGTAATTAAAGGATTGCACTACTTCAAATTCGTGCTCCACTACCCTGATAGTTTCGCCAACGTTAGATCTTCTCTTCGCAGAAGTTGCCACCATGTACCTAATATTCCCCTCATTTATGTTCAGTCCCAGTTTTTGTGCCGCCTACTCGATCTGGATGAAGGAGTCCTGTACAACCGAATCGGATCTACTGATGATGTCGATGTCATCTGCGTAGGCAAATATCTAGAAGGACTTGGTGACAATAGTCCCTCTAGTTGAAATTCCTATGAGTCTCTGGCATTGCCCGGTGTGCAGCATTCTTACTTCAGTGGGTAGTTTGCACTCTTCATCAAACCAGTCGCTCCGATCTCTACGATTACTGCCTAAGATGGAGCTGGCAGTACTAATGACAGTATTCTGAAGGCGTGTCCATTTCTCTTCTACACCCGGCATTCTGGCACTGGGACTTACTCTCCCTCCGTCGAGCTCTCCGAGGGTGAGTCTTAGCGCATGACCTGAGGTGTTACTGGTATTCTCATTGCGTAAGGCAGCCGTGTTGATTCGAATCTGATCCGCGGTTGCAATACGTCTCCGTAAGGCAATCCGCGCTCGGAAAACTGTACCAATAAGATAGTGATCCGAATCGACGTTGGCACTTCGGTACGTTCGTACCGTCATCAGGCTCGAAGAGTGGCGGCGATCTATCAACACGTTGTCAATTTGGTTGCGAGTGGCTCCATCAGGTGTTACCCAGGTGGCTTTGTGGATATCTTTACGTGGAAACCTGGTACTTACAACGACCAAGTTTTTTGATGCTGCCAGATCGATGACTCGTAGTCCATTGTCATTAGTGTTCTCATGCAAACTATGGGAACCTGCGTAGTGCCTGAAAACCGGCTCCTGACCTATTTTCGCATTCAAATCACCAAGAACGATTTTCACATCGTATTTTGAGCAGGTATTGAGGGCCTGTTCGTTGTTCTCGTAGAATTCTTCCTTTTCGTCGTCAGGGGACTCCTCTGTAGGTCCGTGAACGTTTATGAGGCTTATGTTCTTAAACTTACCTCGCAGGCGAAGAGTGCATAGCCTTTCGTTTATTGCTGTTATGTCAGGCTTAAATTCGGACAGGGCATCGGCCAGCTGCTGGGCAGCTCGAGCTCTGTATAGTGAGCGGACGTTCCATGAGAAAGTTCTCAAATCATTTAGCCATTTTCGTTTCCGTGGTCGTCGTCGTGTATCCGGTCCATATCCGAGGCTTGTTAGGTTGTCTATAATAATTCATTTTTACGGGCAAGGATATTAGCCTTGCGCGAACCTTTCTCAAGATGTCGCTGCATGCATTGGTTCAGTACTTGGCGGGTGCCAAAGTAGCTATACAGGGGTGTCAAATGGAGATTGCATGCCAAGTTGGATTGAACAGGGGCAAGGGTCGTCCTGGCTTTCGCCGGGTTGAAAGCAATCAGAGACTTTGCCCTGCATGTTCGCTCCCATCCTCCCATTCTAAATTGTAGGGTAGACAAAAAATTCTTAAATACTAGCTTAATTATCTTATGTTATAACCTACTGGGCTCCTCGATAGTATAGTGGTTAGTATACCCGCCTGTCACACGGGAGACCGGGGTTCGATTCCCCGTCGGGGAGCCTCCGGCGCAAGACTAATGACCTTGCCCGGAAAAAAAAAACAAATCATTATGGAAAATTTAACAAGCCTCAGGACTTGCTAAATAAGACCAAGAGTGGTTCCCGGTTGTAGTGCCGATAATGATGATAACCTACTGGTCCTACGCTATATAAAGGTCCAAGACGGTCGAGAACGATTTGAACACGAAGAGTGCCCCGAACGACCATCAACATATATCTATGAATGATACATAGAAACGAAGATTTGCGATCATGGATTAACAATTGGAGGCCTTGTTAATCTAGCTGACTTCTCAAAAGCACCAGTTAACAACATTTTAAATAGTATTTGTGGTCTGAAATGTGTCAAATCCCGATTGGTACCAAAGACACTCAATGCCTCCGAAAAGCAGCTTGCGTTAAAACGTTCCAATAGGTCATGAGGCACATGAGAAACGGATTTGTTTGTTTTTTTTTTAATTAACCCGCGCGAAAAAGAGTGTGCAAGTGGTAGAAGAGGTAATGGATAAGGAAAGGAGGTATCATTGGTTTTAAATGCTTGAACATAACAACGACAAGGAAATAGGTGATAGAGTGAGCTCCTTCGCGTGTTACTTTGAATGTTCTATAAGACAAGTATGATTCGAGTAGTTGGCAATAGTTTACTGGAAACAGTTTATTCATTTTATATATAAGACCTTCGTGCCTTACTCTGTCGAATGCTTGGGAGAGGTCCAGAAAGACAGCTGGGCAGTATTTCTTTTCTTCGAAAGCATTTTCTATAACTGTGGTCACACGGCTGATTAATAGTTTAGTGTTTATTCCTAAAGCCAAATTGAAAGTCTGGAATATTGATGAGTGGCTTGAGTCGCTTGAGGAGTATTTTCTCAAACAGTTTTGAAATGGATGATGTTGGCGATGCATCACATCGACCCGAATTCCCAGGAAAGGCACGGCAAGCGCCAGCACACAAGGTCCTGGGAAACAACGACCAGCGGCGCACCGATTCCAGGAAGTCACCAAGGAGAACAGCACCCAGGCAACGAGCGAACGAGAGGACGGCGAGCACATCGACAGAGCACCAGGAGTTGCTACGGGAGCTCCGAGTTGCAAGGAGACTTGACAGAGTAATAAAGATGAAGCCATTGTAGCAGCGGTGTTTTATTTGAAGAATACAAAAATTGTACTGGACTGTTGAGGTGCTTTATTTTGAATTAAAATGTTTCGCTTACTTCCTTATTGTGTGTGTCGTTGGGTCATCTCCCTTTGTGGTGATCTTCTGGGGAGGCCGTTTATTGGTTGAAAAGGTGTGTCCTCGCAACTTCCTTCTTTTGTATGTGTGGGCTTCCGGACGTGGGGCGCGGTCTCCGTGAATGGCGGAGTCTCCAGCTAAGGCACCAATGGGCACTCCTCGGGCCTTCCAGTATATTATTCTCCCTTGGTCACCGAGCGCCGATTTCTCCGTTGTTGGGGGGGTTCCCGTACTAGGGTCCGCAATACCTTGTTAAGATCTCTTTATTTTTGGTTGTAAATTCCCACCGGTGGAATGTTCCGCAGAAAATTAAACGATTCGACTTTTGTTTTAAGTTAAACTTTCTATTTTATTTGGCCTTTCTAGATTTAGCTTGATATATTGTGACCCGACATTCGACCATAGTTTTGGCCTTCTAGAACTTGACTCATTCGACCAGCGGTTCGGTCTCTGGAACCTTGACTGATCACGAAATAAAAAAAAAAAAATGGGTGGCGAGAAGGCCGACTTTAGCGAGACAAGGACAGATGTGTCCTTTATCTTGTCTCTGACTTCTGGTCATCTTGCGATAACCAGAATCACCCACATCCGTGAGGATGTTGGGTTCGGTCTCGCGATATCTGAAAAGAAAAGAAAAAAGTGGGGGGTATCCAAGGATAGCGCGGACAGTGTTAGTCCAGGTGTTCTCTAACTACTTGTATAGAGGGATGGTGGGAAAGAAATCGTACAAGACCGGTAGGTCTTGGGTGCGGTAGTAAACGCAGATCACGTCTTTGGCGTCTGATAATCTGCGCTTTGGTCGGTGTTTATGTTTGTGTTTGTGCCGTCTTGTACTGTGCGTTCGTGTGTGTGGTTTGTTAATAGTAGACCCTATGGGATGGGTCCAGGAATCCTCTATTATAGAGGGGAATATTGTTGGGAAGGGTGCTTTCTTCAGTTTTGTACCGAAGAAGAAATTGTGGGGGTTTGATCCGAAGAGATCGAGAGAGAGAAGGGTCAAGAACGCAAGAGTCCCGTACAAGTGGGTTCTCGCTGTTCTGAATGCTTTCGAGGTACTTGTATGCTAATTGAAGCAAGTACTCGTCGATAGGGGTAATGGAGGCGCCTTCGTATAGGTGAGAGTTGGGGTAATGGCGACCGTCAGGCCTTCTAGTGTGATTGGTGCATCTTCTGAGGAGTTTCCTTTCGAAAACTCGAAGTCTTTCCATTTGGGCCGAAGATATGCAGGACCAAATGGGAAAGGCGTACGATATTCCAGATCGGATTAGCTGCTTATAGCAGAGAAGCTTAACTTTGGTGTCAACTTTGTTGCTCGACTTCAAGATGTTGTGCAGTTGCTTAGACCGACCGAGGCCCCTACTGATCACGAAATTAAAATGCGCCGTCCTTTTATACTTCTTTTTCGTTGAGATTTGTCAACGTTCTTATTGTCAAAATTCCAAGAAGCGTACACAAGGTTTTGTGTGTTACAATTGGAATTGGGTTCTGGGAATTGACTAGGGGCTTAGTTGAATAAGTTCCTGGAAGGGAAATCATGAAATGCATTTTGAGTTAAGCATTTCATGCTGTCAGGATTATTGGGAATTGAATCAATGTGCGACAAATTAACTTTCGGTTTAATTTATCGCTCATATGATTCAATATGGTATTTGGATTTGGATTATAGGAAGTATTGGGGATTTGTATGGGGTTATTGGTAATATTGGGAATTTGGATGGGAGTAGCGATTTAAGATCGCTACAACGCCCTTCGTCCAGAGCAGAGTCCGGCTCTGGAAGCACGGTACGCTAACCAAATAAATCGTTTGGCCGGCCAGCCCGGAATGCAGTCCACACGAAGAGAGGGAAGCTGAGACGTCGCCGGAGAAGGCAATGTCCCCAGACCAGTAACAGATGGGAATAGCGATATTGGTCTATAACACTTTACTTCTTCTGTTGGTTTATTGGATTTCTTATTATTTGGCTTTTTTGAATGAATTCGGAATGATCTTAGTCGACAGTAAGCATTAAATATATATGTTAGCATAATGACAGCTTTTCAATGTAATTCCTTATATACACCAGGTGATATTTCACCGATGCCTGGTGCTTTTTTGTCGTTCAAACTTTTGTCGATTTCTTGGGCAGTCTCCATCGGGGTCACTGTTTTGATAGTTTGCTCAGTTTGATACCTGGTCGAAGGATCAATACTAGTGTGGATGTTGTGTGATTTGAACACTGAAGCTCAAGTTGAGGCGGCAAATTCGTTAAACGATGTGTTTCTATCCAAGCTTGGGCTTCTGTAAAGAAAGAAACTATGTATGATATGCGTATGCATGTAAAGTTCTTGTGGCTAAGAGAAATTAAGTTCTGGATTGGATCAGAGCCTGCGGGGCTTTTCAGGGCCCGAAGAGCCATGCATCGCTCGATCCCCACTATTCCAGGCGAACGACTTACCTCTCGGTCGAACTTCAGCAAGGTTGCGTAATCTTGCTACGGCATTTACCCCCAGCCAAATCGCTGGAATTAATACAGTTACCCAATCGGATAACTGTTTTGAATATCCGTTAGGCAGCTTACCTATTCTGTGGGGGGTTTTACTTCCAAACCCCCTTTTCTCCAACACCACCCCTGAAAAACATTAAGTCCACGGCAAAGCTTATCACCTTGCCGTGGCATCGAAAACTCACCCTCGGGCAGGCATTAATTCCTAAAAAACATTAAGTCCACGGCAAAGCTTATCACCTTGCCGTGGCATCGAAAACTCACCCTCGGGCAGGCATTAATTCCTAAAAAACATTAAGTCCACGGCAAAGCTTATCACCTTGCCGTGGCATCGAAAATTCACCCTCGGGCAGGCATTGATTCCTAAAAAAAACATAAGTCCACGGCAAAGATTATCACATTGCCGTGGCATTCGAAATCCTATCCTTAGGCATACATTCTACCCAGGGCATCTCGTTTCCTTAGCCTTATGCTATGGAAACAACATCAACAAAGAGTTCCTTGTTGACTCGTTTTATTTGTTTGCCCATGGCACTCCTTGCATGCGGCTATTAGGTCCCATTGGTTTGCCACCGCCGACAAGGTTTCGGCTGAGGCAAACCAAACATTTCCCTAATTACCAGCAATCGCTGGTTTCCTATTATCGGTCTCCACCGATCAGGGACCGCAAACAAGCAACGAATTGGATGCAGCCAGCAAGTGTTTACTTTCAACATCTGGCAATGGCTGCACCCTATATTCGTTGCAATATCTAAACATAGCATTGGCACCACAGAATGCTATGCATACAATAATCCCTAATAACGGCCGCCACCCGTCGGCGGACCAAAGGGAATTCACATCGTCAACCGAAATGTTGATTTATGGCCTCCCATAGGATGACCAGATGTTATTGTTTGCCTTCGTGTAAGATGCTGTAGCGACGTTGGCATCCGTCCAGGGTCGCCGGACGATCGTATGCGAGGCGTACACACATACGCATCATGTATGCCTATTTCCCCCCGGTCCAATCACGATTAACTACCTCGAGTTAATCGTGTAGCTCCTCCTCTTTTGCAGTTTCCTTGAGGTTTCCTTTTTCTTTTGTGAGCACCAATTGAAGAGTCAGATCTTAACACTTGGAGAGAGCATCGGTACCACGAGTACACGTCGAAGTCTGCGAGTTTTACGATACACGTTGTTTGGCGCGTTGTGTTATCGTGTTTAATTTGGTTTACGTGTCCCTTAATATCATAGTTATGGTTTAAATACCAGAAATAAACATGAATTTTAATTGATAAAAATTAACGATACAATAGATGTTACCTTCGGTAACCTAGATTTAAGAATCAGTTGTGAACCAATAAAGGCGCGACAAGCGATCGATTCCAATAAAAGACAACTTATCAACCTAACGATCTCAGTGTTTTTCTTCGTCGGATTTACTTTTCTGTGTCTCCGGTTGGATTCGCTCAGTGCAACAGCGGTGGTGTTTTTTGTTGAATCCGCGTCCGTGCTGACGCACTAATAGAAACTACCACATTGGTGACCCCGACGTGATGCGAACACGCGCCTTAACGCAACCGTGAGCGCCCAACTTCCGGACAATTCAGTGCCCAATTCAAACAATTAAAGGGTACGCCCCAACGCCAGCCCAACAACAGCACCTGGCATAACACCTCACACGAGGAACAACACCATCTTTGGACCATCATCAGCTACCATAACTTCACCAGCCAGTGAATCTTGAAACAAACATTAAGGAAAAACTAAAATTAATAAACAGTGCAAGTACGAGTGTTTTCAACTAACCAGTGACACACACCTGACAGTGGCCGTTCCAGCGTTCCGGATCCCCATCATCACCGGGCTAGGAACAACAGTCCCATCACAACTTCATCGATAAAGACACCAGGTACCCTATTTTTCATTTGTTCTTCTTTTCTTTAAAGTACTCGTATAGTGTCGAGCAAATACATTGGCTGCATATTAAATCAAAAGTGAATTAAAAGCTTATTGTTAGTCTTAAGTTGTTACGCGTAAAGTATTTTCCCGATTCCATTAAAACAAATTTATTTACTCCCAGTGTTCCCAGTAGTGAAGAATTGTTAATTGTCATTAAGTTTTACCGTCACTTGAATTAAATACCACTACCATCAAATTAATGTAAATTAAAAACTTGGGAACACTTAAAAATTGTAGTAATTAAAAGTATAGTCAACTAACGAAACTAGGTCAATGTATGTTAAAACGAAATCATTAAAGGACCAGCGCCTTTACGAATCATCTTTTTCTAGATTCGTATACACATCTATTCGTTGTCACCTAAGCTAAAGTTTTTTTTTTTTTTTTCACATGTACATTACATCGAAGTGTTTCGTAGCAATAATAACAAGTTTGCTTTTCATTTTTGTTTGTTTCATATGACATTTCAAGTGCGGAAGTTGGCATTAAAACTGTTTCGCACCGGCATTAACAATCAAATATACGAAAATACAAATTGTTTAAACTATCTTAGAAAAATTCAGTTTATTAAGAATAAGTTTCTCCTAATTGTTTTGCGTAAATTTAAGTTCCTTATAGATAACCGTTTTAATTGAACTATTTGTCACCCAGAATTCTTCCTTCCACGAAAGAGAAGATACCCTTGATAATTTTTGATTTTTTTTTGTGTTTTTCCTATATCAATGTCTTTTTTTTGATTCCTTTAGCCAATTACGCTTCTCAATTTAAACATTTTCATAGCCATTTAATCTGTATAATTCAATGATAATACTTCCACCTTCTTGTTTCATACTATTTTGTAACAATTTCCCTAATATTGTATACCATACAAGATTTAGCCAACAATAAATTATTATAGATTTTTCTTTTATTAGAAATTAAAAACCTTAGTGAAAACAACGGTAAAGAGACATATTCAAATTAAACGAGCCGAAGTATTCTTATTAATTAATATCACCCCATTTGTAAACCCCTTCAGGGTACATTCACTGCACAATTACCTTCCGGCAATTCTCGCAACGCTGCTCGACTCCACACTACTCCGCTTGCTACTTCTCCCGACTCCCCAACTACACTCGACTTCTTCTTTTCGAGGTTTTTTCACTTCCACGCTTATAAGCCAAACTAAAGTTTAATTATTCTTCCGTTTTACCCGCGACCAATCGATCACCCTCAACTCTCAGCGACTCGCATTGACTTATCGACGTCTCTCGACTCCCTGTAACTCCACTTGACTCCACTTCCGACCTTCGCACGACTTATTTTGATTAGCGAAAACCATTGTTTTAGGACATTCGTGGATTCTTCCAACGCCCTGCGATATCTTTTGACTCATCGGCCTCCGTTCACCGTCTTCGCGTCCTCTTAAGCCTGTAATTCCCGTTTCGCGTCACTATCCATAATGGTCAACACGCGAAACACCATGGCCAGAAAGGCCCAGGAACACCCCGAATCCCTTGAATTCCACGACGCCTCCAGCGTCGATTTCCCCACCGAGCAAGTCGATACTGACCTAGACTTGCCCGGACAATCTACTCCCCTGGCACCAACCGTTGCCCCCGGCGTCGTGAACCGACCCCAGCCTACTTCCACAGACACCCCCCCGACTGCTCCTAACGCCTCTGGTACCGGCCCTTTGGTAAATTCCGGCATTTTAATGCCCACAACTAGTGCCGGTACTTCCAAACAAGCCCATAGGCAACCAGAGTCCCAAGAATTCCACGATGCTTCCAGCCTCGGGAATGGGACTCGTCCTTCAAATATAGGGCTTCCCCCCTTCGATGAGGAGGACCCAGACCTTTGGTTTGCAGTGGCAGACCGCATCTTCCAGGCCTCAGCCTTGCACGACGAACAACTTCGTGCAGTCGAGCTGTTGAAAGTGCTTGACCGCACTCAGCGACCGCACGTTGCCCACATAATAAGGTCGGCCGGCCGCAACCCGTATAGCAACATGCGTGAAGCTCTGCTCGACGCTCTGGACGAGCCTGGAAGTGTGCGGCAACAACGTTTAGCCGCCGTAACCAACCTTTCTGGGATGCGACAATCTCTTTTCCTGACCCATTTACGCTCTATAGCGGGGACCAGGACTGGGGACGACCTTATACTGCCTCACTTTTTGAGGTGTCTTCCCCAACATGCCCGTTCGGCACTTATAGCCCAACCCAATCAGAATTTGGGCTATTTATCCAAAATTGCGGACGCAATTATGGAAAGCTCAGATCAGTATTCTGAGCCTCCAGCGTACCAGGTAGCGGCGGTTTCTCAACACGCCGCCCAGCCTGCACGGCACCCTCGTCTGCCTTTCTCAGCCCCTCAATTGGTCCCAACTCTCCATTCTCCTCAAACTCAATTGCCTCATAGAAGGCCCGTCTCAACCAATTTCCCTCAGGGGAATCCAGAGGCAGGCCCCAACGTTAATCAAAGAAGTTCACCACCACAATTAACCCCTGCTGACCTTCGGGCGCTCCAAACCTCACTCCTCCGCGAGATAACTCAATTGCGCGCGGAGGTGAGGAACAATCCTCGAAGCGCCCAGAATCGAGCCATGCCGAGCCGTCCTCTCAATCGGCAGAATTCCTACCAAACTGCCCCTCAGAGGGCCTATATCCCTCAAAATGCCTCACAGAGGGCCAATTCCTCTCAAAACGGCCCTCACCGGGCCAATTCCCTGCGAGCTCCGGCTCGACCTCCCCGTAACGGCAATACTAATAGGCAGAATATACCTGATAATGCCGTTACTCTGCCTTGGTGCGCCAATCACCAACGATATGGTGATCGCGCATTTAATTGCAAGGCGCCTTGTGGTTGGACACAACCTTCCACCAACCAAAGGCGCTCTTTAAACTAATTTTGCCGACCGACACCCTCGCGCAATCGGCCGGCACCCATACGATAAGTCGCCTAACCATCCGGGATTCTAAACTGAATATCGCTTTTACTGTCGATACCGGCGCCGATATTTCAGTCCTCCCGCGATCGTTTGCTCCGCGTAACCGCGTGCCAGCCGCACTTAAATTGTCAGCTGCAAATAATACGCCGATACTTACGTACGGACGTAAAAAGCTGACACTTTAATTGGGTCTTTGTCGTCCGATCACTTGGCGTTTCGTCATTGCGGACGTAAATGAACCCCTGATAGGTTCCGACCTATTAGGTGCACATAATCTGTTGGTCGATTCGACCCATAACAGATTTGTGGCTCCAACCGCACCCCCCTTGCCCATGACGGCATCACCAGCGGCAACTTCAGGAGCCACAGAGTGCATAGACCCATTTCAGGTTATGGTACAAGAATTTGTTAGTACAACAATTCCTCTACCTAACCAACGCCGACACAAAGCCACGGTGTTTCATCACATAGAAACACGTGGTGCCCCGGTGAGCCAGCGTCCACGTCGACTGGCTCCTGAAAAATTACGTGCGGCGCGCGCGGAATTCGAACAGATGATCAAATTAGGTATCTGCCAACCGTCGGACAGTCCCTGGGCAAGCCCACTCCACTTAGTGAAGAAACGTTCTGGTGAGTGGCGCCCGTGTGGCGATTACAGGCTGTTGAACGCAGCAACTGTCCCGGACAGATACCCTATTGCACACCTCTACGATTTTTCGTACAAGTTACGAGGGTGCAATGTCTTCACTACCCTGGATCTCACCAGGGCATACCACCAAATTCCGGTGGCACCAGAAGACATCCCCAAGACCGCAGTCATTACACCTTTCGGACTCTTCGAGTTCAAAGTGATGACTTTCGGCCTCAGGAATGCCGCACAGACATTCCAACGTTATATCGACACGGGTTTACGTGGTCTAAATTGCTGCCATGCATACCTTGATGACATTCTCATCGCCTCCAAAGACCACGCCGAACATAAACGCCACTTACGTCAGGTCCTAGAGCGCCTCCGTGAATTCGGTCTTGTCATCAACCCAGATAAGTGTCAATACGCCAAGGAGCAAATCACCTATCTGGGTTATGTCGTTGACAACCAGGGCATTCGCCCACTACCAGACCGTGTGGAGGCCCTCATGAAGTATCCTCGACCAACTAACGTGAGTGAGCTTCGTCGATTTTTGGGCATGCTTAACTTCTACCGTCCGACCCTGAAGAATGCTGCCCAGATTCAAGCTCCGCTCAATGAATTCTTAAAAGGAGCTAAGCGCAATGATAAGCGCCCCATTAATTGGACAGAAGTCTCTGACAGAGCATTCCAACTGTCCAAAGAACAATTGGCAAATGCCACCTTACTCCGATACCCTCTCGAGGGAGCGGCACTTTCTATCCAATGCGACGCATCGGATACCGCAATCGGAGCCGTCTTTGAACAGGACATTGAAGGCCGCCCGGAACCACTTGGTTTCTTTTCAAGGAAGCTGAGTCCCACTGAGCGACGTTACAGCGCCTACGACCGTGAATTGCTCGCGATCTACAGCACTGTTAAGTACTTCCGTCATATGATAGAAGGTCGCTCACTCTCCATCTTAACAGACCACAAGCCATTGGTCTATGCGTTCCGGAAGAAGTCGGGAAATGCCTCCCCCCGACAAGAGCGTCAATTAGACCTCATTGGGCAATATTCCACGGAGATAAGGCATATCTCCGGTAAACAGAATGTCACGGCGGACGCCCTTTCTCGAATCGATACGATTCATTTGCGTACCGCCTTGAATAACACTGACCTTGCCCTAGCTCAAGAGGAGGACGAACAGCTCAAGTCCCTCCTAACTGCCGATACGGCACTAGAGCTCAAGAAAATTACCCTTCGCGACCCTTTGGGCGAAATCTGGTGTGATGTCTCCACTGGAACCGCTAGACCTTACATTCCCGAGAAACTTCGTAAGGGCGTGTTCCAGGTTTACCACAACCCAGCCCACCCCAGCGGCCGAGCAACAGCCGCTGCTGTCCGTCGCAAATTCATTTGGCCCCGGATGAACAAAGACCTCACCGGTTGGGCCCGTGCTTGTCTCCAGTGCCAGCGCTGCAAGGTAGCGCGACATAACGTACTGGAGCCAGCGCAATGCAAGCTTCCCACGGCACGCTTCGCCCATGTCCACATAGACATAGTGGGACCGCTTACTCCATCAAGAGGATTTTCTTATATCCTCACTATGATGGATCGCTGCACGCGATGGCCAGAGGCGACACCTCTCCGGGCAGTTACTGCCGAATCAGTCGCCAAGGCCTTTTATTCAACTTGGGTCACACGCTTCGGTGTACCAACCACCATAACTTCGGACCGAGGTCCACAATTCGAGGCGACAATTTTTAGGCAGCTAACAAATCTTCTCGGCTGCCAAAGAAGTCGTACCACCGCCTACCACCCGCAATCAAATGGGATGATAGAGCGCTGGCACAGATCTCTAAAAGCCTCACTCATGTGTCATAATGACACACAATGGTTTGACGCCCTACCAACTGCCCTCCTCGGCCCGAGGACAAGCATTAAGGAGGACCTGGGTGCTTCGGCAGCAGAGCTTACCTACGGTACCAACCTCCTTCTTCCAGGAGAACTTTTCCTGAATGGCGAAACACCGCGTGACCAACTTCGTGAATTGGGACATCTCCGTGACCTGCTGCGTAAGGTTAGGGCAACCCCAGTAACCAGGCACGGCTCCAAAAAACTTTTCGTCCACCCTGAACTGCACAGCTGCACGCACGTCTTTGTCGGGGTGGATAAGGTCAAAAAACCTCTCGACCCACCGTATGATGGCCCATTCAAAGTCTTCCGCCGCATCAGTGACCGCGTCTTCGAGATCGACATCAGAGGCAAGCGATCCACGGTCAGCGTCGAAAGACTTAAGCCCTGTTTTCTGGAAGCTTCCGCTCCAGAATCATCTCCATCTTCAAATACCACTCCTACACCACCGGCACAACCTCCCCGTACTCGCGCTCAGGCGCGCGCCCATAGCCAGCTAACCTCCTCCTAACCTGCCTTACCTGTTTCGTGACTACGTCACTGGGGAGGGAGTGATGTGGGGCTTTTCAGGGCCCGAAGAGCCATGCATCGCTCGATCCCCACTATTCCAGGCGAACGACTTACCTCTCGGTCGAACTTCAGCAAGGTTGCGTAATCTTGCTACGGCATTTACCCCCAGCCAAATCGCTGGAATTAATACAGTTACCCAATCGGATAACTGTTTTGAATATCCGTTAGGCAGCTTACCTATTCTGTGGGGGGTTTTACTTCCAAACCCCTTTTTCTCCAACACCACCCCTGAAAAACATTAAGTCCACGGCAAAGCTTATCACCTTGCCGTGGCATCGAAAACTCACCCTCGGGCAGGCATTAATTCCTAAAAAACATTAAGTCCACGGCAAAGCTTATCACCTTGCCGTGGCATCGAAAATTCACCCTCGGGCAGGCATTAATTTTTAAAAAAACATTAAGTCCACGGCAAAGCTTATCACCTTGCCGTGGCATCGAAAATTCACCCTCGGGCAGGCATTGATTCCTAAAAAAAACATAAGTCCACGGCAAAGATTATCACATTGCCGTGGCATTTGAAATCCTATCCTTAGGCATACATTCTACCCAGGGCATCTTGTTTCCTTAGCCTTATGCTATGGAAACAACATCAACAAAGAGTTCCTTGTTGACTCGTTTTATTTGTTTGCCCATGGCACTCCTTGCATGCGGCTATTAGGTCCCATTGGTTTGCCACCGCCGACAAGGTTTCGGCTGAGGCAAACCAAACATTTCCCTAATTACCAGCAATCGCTGGTTTCCTATTATCGGTCTCCACCGATCAGGGACCGCAAACAAGCAACGAATTGGATGCAGCCAGCAAGTGTTTACTTTCAACATCTGGCAATGGCTGCACCCTATATTCGTTGCAATATCTAAACATAGCATTGGCACCACAGAATGCTATGCATACAATAATCCCTAATAACGGCCGCCACCCGTCGGCGGACCAAAGGGAATTCACATCGTCAACCGAAATGTTGATTTATGGCCTCCCATAGGATGACCAGATGTTATTGTTTGCCTTCGTGTAAGATGCTGTAGCGACGTTGGCATCCGTCCAGGGTCGCCGGACGATCGTATGCGAGGCGTACACACATACGCATCATGTATGCCTATTTCCCCCCGGTCCAATCACGATTAACTACCTCGAGTTAATCGTGTAGCTCCTCCTCTTTTGCAGTTTCCTTGAGGTTTCCTTTTTCTTTTGTGAGCACCAATTGAAGAGTCAGATCTTAACACTTGGAGAGAGCATCGGTACCACGAGTACACGTCGAAGTCTGCGAGTTTTACGATACACGTTGTTTGGCGCGTTGTGTTATCGTGTTTAATTTGGTTTACGTGTCCCTTAATATCATAGTTATGGTTTAAATACCAGAAATAAACATGAATTTTAATTGATAAAAATTAACGATACAATAGATGTTACCTTCGGTAACCTAGATTTAAGAATCAGTTGTGAACCAATAAAGGCGCGACAAGCGATCGATTCCAATAAAAGACAACTTATCAACCTAACGATCTCAGTGTTTTTCTTCGTCGGATTTACTTTTCTGTGTCTCCGGTTGGATTCGCTCAGTGCAACAGCGGTGGTGTTTTTTGTTGAATCCGCGTCCGTGCTGACGCACTAATAGAAACTACCACATTGGTGACCCCGACGTGATGCGAACACGCGCCTTAACGCAACCGTGAGCGCCCAACTTCCGGACAATTCAGTGCCCAATTCAAACAATTAAAGGGTACGCCCCAACGCCAGCCCAACAACAGCACCTGGCATAACACCTCACACGAGGAACAACACCATCTTTGGACCATCATCAGCTACCATAACTTCACCAGCCAGTGAATCTTGAAACAAACATTAAGGAAAAACTAAAATTAATAAACAGTGCAAGTACGAGTGTTTTCAACTAACCAGTGACACACACCTGACAGTGGCCGTTCCAGCGTTCCGGATCCCCATCATCACCGGGCTAGGAACAACAGTCCCATCACAACTTCATCGATAAAGACACCAGGTACCCTATTTTTCATTTGTTCTTCTTTTCTTTAAAGTACTCGTATAGTGTCGAGCAAATACATTGGCTGCATATTAAATCAAAAGTGAATTAAAAGCTTATTGTTAGTCTTAAGTTGTTACGCGTAAAGTATTTTCCCGATTCCATTAAAACAAATTTATTTACTCCCAGTGTTCCCAGTAGTGAAGAATTGTTAATTGTCATTAAGTTTTACCGTCACTTGAATTAAATACCACTACCATCAAATTAATGTAAATTAAAAACTTGGGAACACTTAAAAATTGTAGTAATTAAAAGTATAGTCAACTAACGAAACTAGGTCAATGTATGTTAAAACGAAATCATTAAAGGACCAGCGCCTTTACGAATCATCTTTTTCTAGATTCGTATACACATCTATTCGTTGTCACCTAAGCTAAAGTTTTTTTTTTTTTTTTCACATGTACATTACATCGAAGTGTTTCGTAGCAATAATAACAAGTTTGCTTTTCATTTTTGTTTGTTTCATATGACATTTCAAGTGCGGAAGTTGGCATTAAAACTGTTTCGCACCGGCATTAACAATCAAATATACGAAAATACAAATTGTTTAAACTATCTTAGAAAAATTCAGTTTATTAAGAATAAGTTTCTCCTAATTGTTTTGCGTAAATTTAAGTTCCTTATAGATAACCGTTTTAATTGAACTATTTGTCACCCAGAATTCTTCCTTCCACGAAAGAGAAGATACCCTTGATAATTTTTGATTTTTTTTTGTGTTTTTCCTATATCAATGTCTTTTTTTTGATTCCTTTAGCCAATTACGCTTCTCAATTTAAACATTTTCATAGCCATTTAATCTGTATAATTCAATGATAATACTTCCACCTTCTTGTTTCATACTATTTTGTAACAATTTCCCTAATATTGTATACCATACAAGATTTAGCCAACAATAAATTATTATAGATTTTTCTTTTATTAGAAATTAAAAACCTTAGTGAAAACAACGGTAAAGAGACATATTCAAATTAAACGAGCCGAAGTATTCTTATTAATTAATATCACCCCATTTGTAAACCCCTTCAGGGTACATTCACTGCACAATTACCTTCCGGCAATTCTCGCAACGCTGCTCGACTCCACACTACTCCGCTTGCTACTTCTCCCGACTCCCCAACTACACTCGACTTCTTCTTTTCGAGGTTTTTTCACTTCCACGCTTATAAGCCAAACTAAAGTTTAATTATTCTTCCGTTTTACCCGCGACCAATCGATCACCCTCAACTCTCAGCGACTCGCATTGACTTATCGACGTCTCTCGACTCCCTGTAACTCCACTTGACTCCACTTCCGACCTTCGCACGACTTATTTTGATTAGCGAAAACCATTGTTTTAGGACATTCGTGGATTCTTCCAACGCCCTGCGATATCTTTTGACTCATCGGCCTCCGTTCACCGTCTTCGCGTCCTCTTAAGCCTGTAATTCCCGTTTCGCGTCACTATCCATAATGGTCAACACGCGAAACACCATGGCCAGAAAGGCCCAGGAACACCCCGAATCCCTTGAATTCCACGACGCCTCCAGCGTCGATTTCCCCACCGAGCAAGTCGATACTGACCTAGACTTGCCCGGACAATCTACTCCCCTGGCACCAACCGTTGCCCCCGGCGTCGTGAACCGACCCCAGCCTACTTCCACAGACACCCCCCCGACTGCTCCTAACGCCTCTGGTACCGGCCCTTTGGTAAATTCCGGCATTTTAATGCCCACAACTAGTGCCGGTACTTCCAAACAAGCCCATAGGCAACCAGAGTCCCAAGAATTCCACGATGCTTCCAGCCTCGGGAATGGGACTCGTCCTTCAAATATAGGGCTTCCCCCCTTCGATGAGGAGGACCCAGACCTTTGGTTTGCAGTGGCAGACCGCATCTTCCAGGCCTCAGCCTTGCACGACGAACAACTTCGTGCAGTCGAGCTGTTGAAAGTGCTTGACCGCACTCAGCGACCGCACGTTGCCCACATAATAAGGTCGGCCGGCCGCAACCCGTATAGCAACATGCGTGAAGCTCTGCTCGACGCTCTGGACGAGCCTGGAAGTGTGCGGCAACAACGTTTAGCCGCCGTAACCAACCTTTCTGGGATGCGACAATCTCTTTTCCTGACCCATTTACGCTCTATAGCGGGGACCAGGACTGGGGACGACCTTATACTGCCTCACTTTTTGAGGTGTCTTCCCCAACATGCCCGTTCGGCACTTATAGCCCAACCCAATCAGAATTTGGGCTATTTATCCAAAATTGCGGACGCAATTATGGAAAGCTCAGATCAGTATTCTGAGCCTCCAGCGTACCAGGTAGCGGCGGTTTCTCAACACGCCGCCCAGCCTGCACGGCACCCTCGTCTGCCTTTCTCAGCCCCTCAATTGGTCCCAACTCTCCATTCTCCTCAAACTCAATTGCCTCATAGAAGGCCCGTCTCAACCAATTTCCCTCAGGGGAATCCAGAGGCAGGCCCCAACGTTAATCAAAGAAGTTCACCACCACAATTAACCCCTGCTGACCTTCGGGCGCTCCAAACCTCACTCCTCCGCGAGATAACTCAATTGCGCGCGGAGGTGAGGAACAATCCTCGAAGCGCCCAGAATCGAGCCATGCCGAGCCGTCCTCTCAATCGGCAGAATTCCTACCAAACTGCCCCTCAGAGGGCCTATATCCCTCAAAATGCCTCACAGAGGGCCAATTCCTCTCAAAACGGCCCTCACCGGGCCAATTCCCTGCGAGCTCCGGCTCGACCTCCCCGTAACGGCAATACTAATAGGCAGAATATACCTGATAATGCCGTTACTCTGCCTTGGTGCGCCAATCACCAACGATATGGTGATCGCGCATTTAATTGCAAGGCGCCTTGTGGTTGGACACAACCTTCCACCAACCAAAGGCGCTCTTTAAACTAATTTTGCCGACCGACACCCTCGCGCAATCGGCCGGCACCCATACGATAAGTCGCCTAACCATCCGGGATTCTAAACTGAATATCGCTTTTACTGTCGATACCGGCGCCGATATTTCAGTCCTCCCGCGATCGTTTGCTCCGCGTAACCGCGTGCCAGCCGCACTTAAATTGTCAGCTGCAAATAATACGCCGATACTTACGTACGGACGTAAAAAGCTGACACTTTAATTGGGTCTTTGTCGTCCGATCACTTGGCGTTTCGTCATTGCGGACGTAAATGAACCCCTGATAGGTTCCGACCTATTAGGTGCACATAATCTGTTGGTCGATTCGACCCATAACAGATTTGTGGCTCCAACCGCACCCCCCTTGCCCATGACGGCATCACCAGCGGCAACTTCAGGAGCCACAGAGTGCATAGACCCATTTCAGGTTATGGTACAAGAATTTGTTAGTACAACAATTCCTCTACCTAACCAACGCCGACACAAAGCCACGGTGTTTCATCACATAGAAACACGTGGTGCCCCGGTGAGCCAGCGTCCACGTCGACTGGCTCCTGAAAAATTACGTGCGGCGCGCGCGGAATTCGAACAGATGATCAAATTAGGTATCTGCCAACCGTCGGACAGTCCCTGGGCAAGCCCACTCCACTTAGTGAAGAAACGTTCTGGTGAGTGGCGCCCGTGTGGCGATTACAGGCTGTTGAACGCAGCAACTGTCCCGGACAGATACCCTATTGCACACCTCTACGATTTTTCGTACAAGTTACGAGGGTGCAATGTCTTCACTACCCTGGATCTCACCAGGGCATACCACCAAATTCCGGTGGCACCAGAAGACATCCCCAAGACCGCAGTCATTACACCTTTCGGACTCTTCGAGTTCAAAGTGATGACTTTCGGCCTCAGGAATGCCGCACAGACATTCCAACGTTATATCGACACGGGTTTACGTGGTCTAAATTGCTGCCATGCATACCTTGATGACATTCTCATCGCCTCCAAAGACCACGCCGAACATAAACGCCACTTACGTCAGGTCCTAGAGCGCCTCCGTGAATTCGGTCTTGTCATCAACCCAGATAAGTGTCAATACGCCAAGGAGCAAATCACCTATCTGGGTTATGTCGTTGACAACCAGGGCATTCGCCCACTACCAGACCGTGTGGAGGCCCTCATGAAGTATCCTCGACCAACTAACGTGAGTGAGCTTCGTCGATTTTTGGGCATGCTTAACTTCTACCGTCCGACCCTGAAGAATGCTGCCCAGATTCAAGCTCCGCTCAATGAATTCTTAAAAGGAGCTAAGCGCAATGATAAGCGCCCCATTAATTGGACAGAAGTCTCTGACAGAGCATTCCAACTGTCCAAAGAACAATTGGCAAATGCCACCTTACTCCGATACCCTCTCGAGGGAGCGGCACTTTCTATCCAATGCGACGCATCGGATACCGCAATCGGAGCCGTCTTTGAACAGGACATTGAAGGCCGCCCGGAACCACTTGGTTTCTTTTCAAGGAAGCTGAGTCCCACTGAGCGACGTTACAGCGCCTACGACCGTGAATTGCTCGCGATCTACAGCACTGTTAAGTACTTCCGTCATATGATAGAAGGTCGCTCACTCTCCATCTTAACAGACCACAAGCCATTGGTCTATGCGTTCCGGAAGAAGTCGGGAAATGCCTCCCCCCGACAAGAGCGTCAATTAGACCTCATTGGGCAATATTCCACGGAGATAAGGCATATCTCCGGTAAACAGAATGTCACGGCGGACGCCCTTTCTCGAATCGATACGATTCATTTGCGTACCGCCTTGAATAACACTGACCTTGCCCTAGCTCAAGAGGAGGACGAACAGCTCAAGTCCCTCCTAACTGCCGATACGGCACTAGAGCTCAAGAAAATTACCCTTCGCGACCCTTTGGGCGAAATCTGGTGTGATGTCTCCACTGGAACCGCTAGACCTTACATTCCCGAGAAACTTCGTAAGGGCGTGTTCCAGGTTTACCACAACCCAGCCCACCCCAGCGGCCGAGCAACAGCCGCTGCTGTCCGTCGCAAATTCATTTGGCCCCGGATGAACAAAGACCTCACCGGTTGGGCCCGTGCTTGTCTCCAGTGCCAGCGCTGCAAGGTAGCGCGACATAACGTACTGGAGCCAGCGCAATTCAAGCTTCCCACGGCACGCTTCGCCCATGTCCACATAGACATAGTGGGACCGCTTACTCCATCAAGAGGATTTTCTTATATCCTCACTATGATGGATCGCTGCACGCGATGGCCAGAGGCGACACCTCTCCGGGCAGTTACTGCCGAATCAGTCGCCAAGGCCTTTTATTCAACTTGGGTCACACGCTTCGGTGTACCAACCACCATAACTTCGGACCGAGGTCCACAATTCGAGGCGACAATTTTTAGGCAGCTAACAAATCTTCTCGGCTGCCAAAGAAGTCGTACCACCGCCTACCACCCGCAATCAAATGGGATGATAGAGCGCTGGCACAGATCTCTAAAAGCCTCACTCATGTGTCATAATGACACACAATGGTTTGACGCCCTACCAACTGCCCTCCTCGGCCCGAGGACAAGCATTAAGGAGGACCTGGGTGCTTCGGCAGCAGAGCTTACCTACGGTACCAACCTCCTTCTTCCAGGAGAACTTTTCCTGAATGGCGAAACACCGCGTGACCAACTTCGTGAATTGGGACATCTCCGTGACCTGCTGCGTAAGGTTAGGGCAACCCCAGTAACCAGGCACGGCTCCAAAAAACTTTTCGTCCACCCTGAACTGCACAGCTGCACGCACGTCTTTGTCGGGGTGGATAAGGTCAAAAAACCTCTCGACCCACCGTATGATGGCCCATTCAAAGTCTTCCGCCGCATCAGTGACCGCGTCTTCGAGATCGACATCAGAGGCAAGCGATCCACGGTCAGCGTCGAAAGACTTAAGCCCTGTTTTCTGGAAGCTTCCGCTCCAGAATTATCTCCATCTTCAAATACCACTCCTACACCACCGGCACAACCTCCCCGTACTCGCGCTCAGGCGCGCGCCTATAGCCAGCTAACCTCCTCCTAACCTGCCTTACCTGTTTCGTGACTACGTCACTGGGGAGGGAGTGATGTGGGGCTTTTCAGGGCCCGAAGAGCCATGCATCGCTCGATCCCCACTATTCCAGGCGAACGACTTACCTCTCGGTCGAACTTCAGCAAGGTTGCGTAATCTTGCTACGGCATTTACCCCCAGCCAAATCGCTGGAATTAATACAGTTACCCAATCGGATAACTGTTTTGAATATCCGTTAGGCAGCTTACCTATTCTGTGGGGGGTTTTACTTCCAAACCCCTTTTTCTCCAACACCACCCCTGAAAAACATTAAGTCCACGGCAAAGCTTATCACCTTGCCGTGGCATCGAAAACTCACCCTCGGGCAGGCATTAATTCCTAAAAAACATTAAGTCCACGGCAAAGCTTATCACCTTGCCGTGGCATCGAAAATTCACCCTCGGGCAGGCATTAATTCTTAAAAAAACATTAAGTCCACGGCAAAGCTTATCACCTTGCCGTGGCATCGAAAATTCACCCTCGGGCAGGCATTGATTCCTAAAAAAAACATAAGTCCACGGCAAAGATTATCACATTGCCGTGGCATTTGAAATCCTATCCTTAGGCATACATTCTACCCAGGGCATCTTGTTTCCTTAGCCTTATGCTATGGAAACAACATCAACAAAGAGTTCCTTGTTGACTCGTTTTATTTGTTTGCCCATGGCACTCCTTGCATGCGGCTATTAGGTCCCATTGGTTTGCCACCGCCGACAAGGTTTCGGCTGAGGCAAACCAAACATTTCCCTAATTACCAGCAATCGCTGGTTTCCTATTATCGGTCTCCACCGATCAGGGACCGCAAACAAGCAACGAATTGGATGCAGCCAGCAAGTGTTTACTTTCAACATCTGGCAATGGCTGCACCCTATATTCGTTGCAATATCTAAACATAGCATTGGCACCACAGAATGCTATGCATACAATAATCCCTAATAACGGCCGCCACCCGTCGGCGGACCAAAGGGAATTCACATCGTCAACCGAAATGTTGATTTATGGCCTCCCATAGGATGACCAGATGTTATTGTTTGCCTTCGTGTAAGATGCTGTAGCGACGTTGGCATCCGTCCAGGGTCGCCGGACGATCGTATGCGAGGCGTACACACATACGCATCATGTATGCCTATTTCCCCCCGGTCCAATCACGATTAACTACCTCGAGTTAATCGTGTAGCTCCTCCTCTTTTGCAGTTTCCTTGAGGTTTCCTTTTTCTTTTGTGAGCACCAATTGAAGAGTCAGATCTTAACACTTGGAGAGAGCATCGGTACCACGAGTACACGTCGAAGTCTGCGAGTTTTACGATACACGTTGTTTGGCGCGTTGTGTTATCGTGTTTAATTTGGTTTACGTGTCCCTTAATATCATAGTTATGGTTTAAATACCAGAAATAAACATGAATTTTAATTGATAAAAATTAACGATACAATAGATGTTACCTTCGGTAACCTAGATTTAAGAATCAGTTGTGAACCAATAAAGGCGCGACAAGCGATCGATTCCAATAAAAGACAACTTATCAACCTAACGATCTCAGTGTTTTTCTTCGTCGGATTTACTTTTCTGTGTCTCCGGTTGGATTCGCTCAGTGCAATAGCGGTGGTGTTTTTTGTTGAATCCGCGTCCGTGCTGACGCACTAATAGAAACTACCACAAGCCCATATTGTGGCAGAAGCTGAAGAAATATTACTTCGTATCCATATGGCTAGACCACGATATGGAAAGAACAGAGGCAGTAAGTTATAGAAATTTACTGACTTATTCGATTGTACCTTTAAAACGGTTGTAAATTAGGGGCATGCATTCATCATCATCATCGGCACTACAACCGGGATTCGGTCTTGGCCTTATTTAGCAAGTCTCTCCACCGATATCCGGTCCATATCCGAGACTTGTTAAATTGTCCATAATAATTTGTTTTTCCGGGCAAGGTTATTAGCCTTGCGCCATCCTTTCTCAGGATGTCGCTGCATGCATTGATTCACTGCTTGGCGGGTGCCAACGTATCTATCCAGGGGTGTCACGTGGAGACTGCATGTCAATTTGGATTGTTACAATCTTCAGATTGTTTTGAAACTCGGACGTTTGCCATTTTTCAATTCCAGGCGCCGGTATGGTGTGAGATTTTACAAGTAGGTTCAGGTTCAGAATTGGAATATTTAATTTATCTTTTCGGGCTATTTTTCTGGAACGTGAGGGGGTTGTCATTCATTATTGCTCTGTATCCTTATTTGTCCTTCCTTATTGGTTCCCCATACTTTCATATCGTAAGTAGCAATGCTTCCAACGATAAACTCAAATAATAAGGCCTTCTGAAGGAGGAAAAAACCAGAACAAAAAAAACAAATAAAACAACCCTGACAGAACACAATCGTTAACCGCCTATATGATGTCCTTCGGCGTTAAATTTCAGTGGATACGGATTTATATGAAAGGATACAGCAGAGTTTGCAATTTGTATCCTGCCATACGTTTACGACTTTATAAAACAGCCTCACTAGAGGATCCTCTATTGTGAAATTTATCTGCACTTAGGGTAGTGTGTAGATTCCCTAAAGGCATACCCAACAAGTATACGTGTGGTTGGTTTTTATTTCCCTTTCGAGTGAAACCATGGTCCAAAGGAAAAAGGAACGAAAGCAAATAACACTATTGTGCGTAAGTTAGTGGGTATGTTATCAGGTACAGAATTTGGAGTGTTTTTGGTTTAGTTTCTCTCTATGTCTAGATTTTCCTCTGTCTTCGTAATTTAGGTCTGCTAAGGGGTTGGAAAAGCGCATGCTACGTATACATTTTCTGATATCACGTATACGTTTTCTGGGAGCTAGATGAATTTTAGGTGCCTCCGCCCTACCCAACCACATGCTAACTTCTCCGACAGTTAGAAAGGAAAACATATGAGGACAAGAAAAACCGGAAGTCCAATGTAAACCTTTAGATTGGCTTTTGCTACCATTCTGGGCACCTGATACTCAAATGTGAATAAAAAAGAGGGGAGGATTTTTATTTTCTCATTTCCTTTCACTTTATCGTTTCCACTTCCACTTTTCTGTCCTTTTGTGAGTATCTGAAAACACAATGGGCTTGGTTTGATAATTTGAATGCTAATGAGGTATTGAATGCTAAAGGTACAACATTTGTTGTTCTTGCTTTCCACATAAAAAGAATCTCTAAAAAAGTAGTAAAACATCACATAAATAATTTAAATGAGGATTAGGATAAAACTGGGGATTTTTTTTTTTCAGAGCAAACTGTGTAATAGGAGTTCATACTGTCCAGAGTGCAAATTTTCTTATGAACAAAAGGGTGCTTTCTTGTTTTAGAAGTGCCTATACCAAAGAGCTGTTGTGTAGCTAGGAAAAACGTGGGACTCAAATTTACTTCAGTGCGTTGCCCTTTGGCCGAATTACAGGAAGGACTATGTATCGGGCAGACAAAAACGAATCTCGACTTTCTTTCGAAAGGCCTGTCCGATTTGCAGAAGTATCCTAGTTGTGTGCTGGTATGAGCTTGTGATTGGTGATCATGGAATTTAAGTTAAAATTCCTATCAAATGTAAAGGATATACAACAATGTCAAGAATTCCACCACAAAGTCAACTTGGGCAACAATTTCAGTCATTAAAGAACTTTTAGTAGGAAATTGAACATCTTTGAGGATGGACAGGATAAAATGTGTTTTTTTTTTCATGAATGTGCGGCATCTCTAGATGTGCTACCTAAAACGGCACCTTCATGTCGGAATTTGTCAACAGTTGACAGGCTCCTTGAAGAAGTCGTGCAGTTTATCATATGATCTGCTCAAGACTTGGTTATTTTAGCGTTCAGGACTCCTACCACAGAAAATACGAATAATTGGTTGTGTTTTTTTTTCGTAATGTGAGCCTCTTACAGATGTCAAAGTTGCTTATCAAAATTTCGAGCACTGTTGTTGCTGTTCTTGATTAATGAACTTGGCTTTGAGTATGTAAATTCAATTGGTGAGTCTGTGGCATTGACTTGGTTGGATAATATGCTAATTGTTTATTCTTAGAAAATTATTTCAAGCTATGAATCCAGTTATTAATTAGGTGGCTTAAAACCGACCTTTTTTTTTAAAGCTGAGTTAATTGTGGATATAGTAATACGTCGTATCGTGATACAGTAAACAGGTCATCATATCCCGGGCAATACCGTGTTGCTGTGTTCAGCAAAGCAACTTTTTGTGGAAGAAATGTACTCATATAATGATACTGTGGGGAAGAAGTATGTTGCGCCGTCGTACGGCGCTGATTCCCTTCTTCCTCCATCATCACTATAAGAAGTTTGGCCGATGTTCCAAAAGAAAACGAATTTCGTCCGCGGACCGCACGAGTGCGGAACAATAAGACGCCATCGATCCTCCAGCCGAAAATGTCACCTGCCCTGTGAGCAGGTCGTTAGAATATATTCACAGCTAGGCCAGCTTGTCGTAAGAGCCGACTAAAGGCCAAGTGGTAGCCGGGGTCCTAACGCCCTGTACGCCCGGTGAAATACCACCACATCAAGCTATAGGCTCCGTGAAATGGTCGGGAGAAATCCCCGGCCATCTTTTGGAGTTTGGCTGATGGACCGGTTCGAGAAAAGATTGGTTGGGTGGTAGTCGGTCCCAAAGTGAGATACCACCCCGTCACGGTGTACATTCCACGATATCGCCGAGAGAAATTTTCGATGGTGTTTCGGATGTGTCGCTGATGACTGACACGGGGATAAGTCATGATGGTACCTTCTGATATAAAGAATTCCGGAGTTAAACTAGTCTCCCATTCGGATCTCCGCGGGGGACTATGTCAGGGGGAACATCATGCAGATATCATGTTAAATGATGGAACTTTAAGAGGTTCGTCATCGCATAACCGGGCTCGCTCTCGAGGCTCGGCCCACGCTCGACTGGTGACGGCATTTTGTAACATCAGGGGCATCGGTTTCACCAATACCAATGTAAACGCCGTCCACCAATATTTGCAAATAACGAAACCTGATATCCTTGCCCTAACTGAGACCCAGGTCGATTCGTCAACTGATTCGACATATCTTCGTTACGATACGACTTACATTCGAGATTCCGTTTTAAGGGCGGAGTCTGCGTTTTCGCGCGGTCCAATCTGGCTTGCTAGAGGATGGAGGCGTTGCAACCCAATAATATGGACATCATTTTTCGAACATCTTTCATATACCGTCGACTGGATACAGATCAACCACCCAGCTTCTGAAATTGCTGTCCTTGGCGATTTTAATGTGCACAATTCCGACTGGTTGTTACATTCTAACAGAACCGACGAGGCTGGGAGGCTGGCGGCGATGTTTGCTGTAAGCCACAACTTGACTCAACTCGTGGGGGAGCCAACGCGAGTGCCGAAAGCCCGAGGCATTTATGCGAACACCCTGGATCTGTTTTTGACATCCGAACCGAGTATTTATACCGTAGAGGTTTCTGCGCCACTGGGAAACTCAGATCACTGCTTGGTATCTGTCGCGCAAGCACTTGCATATAATAACCACTTACAGCGAATAACCGGCCTAGGCAGCTTCGCCATGTGTAGAAGTATGGAGCCGCTAACTGGGACGATTTGCGAGATTTCTTCGCATCCTTTCCATGGTCGAAGGTGTGCTTCGGAAACTCCGATGTTAACGCTTGCGCGGAGTCGGTATCGGAGATTATTCTTCTGGGGATGGAGATGTATATTCCACATTCCATCATACGAAGTTAGTCTGATAAACCTTGGTTTGACAAAAAATGCGAGCTGATTACAACGGCAAAAAATAGAGCTTTTAAGCAATGGCGCTCCAATCCCACCGATGTTAACAGAACGAATTTTGTTAGAATCAGAAACGCGTGCAACCAGGCGATTGATACGGCGAAGAAGGCTCAGAAGGTGAGATTTCGTCCGCGCACTATTCAACGCATTCTATGTGAACTGGATTATAGGAAGGCAACCGGCCCGGACAGAATACCAGCAATAGTCTTTAATAACTGTGCTCTAGAACTATCGCCGGTTCTTGTCAGGCTTTTCCGCTTATCTTATGCACAGAGGACCTTTCCTGTCTGTTGGAAAATCGCTCGAGTTCAGCCAATCCCAAAGACAAGAAAAAAGTGTCTCCCACAAAATTACCGTCCGATAGCATTACTGTTTATTTTATCTAAGGTAATGGAAAAAGTCATCAATACAGAGTTGGTTAAGTATTTGGAGTGCAACGGACTTCTGAATGATCGTCAATACGGATTCCGTGGCAGACGGTCCACGGGAGACCTTTTGACACTTATAACCGATATATGGACATCTGCGATTGAACGGCATGGTGAGTCAAGGGCGGTCGCATTAGATATCTCCAAGGCATTTGACCGCGTCTGGCACGGGGCATTGCTGAGCAAACTTCGCTCATATGGACTTTCCCAACAGCTTTGCGACTGGACGAGGAGCTTCCTCGAGAATCGATCGATCCGGGTTGTTGTGGACGGCGAGTGTTCGGATCTGTATCCTGTCAATTCGGGGGTGCCCCAGGGTTCTATTTTGGCTCCAACCTTGTTCTTGCTTCACATAAATGATTTGTTGGAGACAACGGATAACAACGTGTTCAGTTTTGCAGATGATAGTACGCTTGTTTCCTCCTTTTCGAGTGATCGGCCGATTGGTGCATCAACGTCGCACCAGCTGAGATGTAGACAGATTGACTCTCCGAACCAGGATCTAGATAAAGTCCTGCAGTGGGGAAAGGCCAATCTTGTCGACTTCAACGCAACGAAGACCCAGTATACAACATTCACAAAGAAAACTGGATCATCGGTTCCACAGCTGATGATGAGTGGCCGGGCCCTCGAGGCTGGGGAAAGTTTGAAATTGCTCGGCGTTACGGTCTGTGGGAATGTATCATGGCATAAACACGTATCGGGTATCGCCAGATCAGCCTTAGGAAAACTGAGTTATCTTTTTAGAGCCAAGAAATACTTTACTCCGGCCCAACTTCTTCTCCTATATAAATCTCAAATTAGACCCGCGCTCGAATATTGCTCTCATGTTTGGAGCTCGAACAATCATCTCCGTTCCGCGCGCCAGATGTGCTATGCAAATAGAAGCGGCACACGATCGACAACCGTCGATCCGAACATGCAAGCAGTCAGATTTTGATCGTCACCGAGTTTTCGTAAAGGAGCAGCGGTAAGGACAGTCAGATTTTGATCGTCACCGGGACGAGAAGTTTGAAGAGGTCGAATGGGAGTCGAGATTCTGTGGCAATAGTAACCGCGACTTAGTCTTATAAAATTTCAAAGAGAAAGTGAGTCGAACGTGTGTCGGTTGTCGCAGAGAATACAAAATAAAAAGCATCTCAAAAAAAAAACGCACGTTGATCAATTGGTGTGAACTGTGTGCTTATTAATAAACAATAAACAAGTAATAAAACTAAAAGGTGTTGTGTACCATTTATTGACTGTGTTCGCTCCGCTGGTATATTTTTCCTCCACGGTAAGCGGTGTTCGGCGGAACACTACGACATCATCCAGCAGGGACCTTACGAAATAACCCACCAAACTATCACATCGAAGGCGCGTGGCCGACCTCTGTCTGTTTTACAGATATTATCACGGGTGCTGTTCTTCGGAGATTCTTGGCATTGTTTCACGCAATTCGGTCTATATGCGCTCCACAAGACAATCCGACGGATCGCACCCGTTTGTGGTTCATCTCCCGACGGCGCGAACATCCTTGTATCAGAACTCGTTCCGTTATAGACCGGGGAAACTGTGGAACTCCCTTCCCACGCGAGTGTTCCCGGAGCGTTACAACCTTCAACTGTTCAAAAAGAACTGCAACAGTTATTTGATGGCATCTCGGGGCGCCCAGTCGGCGCTATAGGTTCGCCTCTCCCGAGAGAAGTCTAATAAAAAAAAAAAAAAAAAAACCACAAGAAGTAAAACTTCGCCACAAGACACACACCAATAAAGGGAAGTAAAATGGCACACTGTTTTTATTTATTGCAATTGGTTTTTATTGTTTTCAAATAAGGTTACTTTTCTCACTTATAAATTCTTTTCCTTTCACTATTACAAACGAATTGCGGCACAGACTCGACAAACAATTAGAAACCGACAAGTTCGAAATACTTCTCACGACTCCGGGTATTATCGTGTCTCCGCAGCCGGTGGAGAGCGGGAGCGGCAACGACCACGGCGGCCGGCGGATGGAAATGTTCTCAATGGTATTCGATCGTTTGGGGTGAGTTTTTGGTGGTGTGGTGAAAAGGAAATGAAATTTCCTTTGACCAGTGACCAATGGAAGGCGATCTCTGGGACGCGGTGGAGTATGTGTTTGTTTGTACACATTGCCGTATTTATCGATGCGTTTAGCTGTTTAAACTAAATCTGAAACGAGAAAAAAAGGAAAAAAAGGGAGAAGCGACCTAAGGCATCGAAGAGATATGCTAGCAAATATGGGACGAGGGCATCATAAAAGTCTTAGATGAGTCGTGCCCTTGTGTAAATATACGAATAGCCATTCGAAAGAGGTGCTAATGAATTCATCATCATCATCATCATCATCATCGGCACTACAACCGGGAACCGGTCTTGGCCTTATTTAGCAAGTCCTGAGGCTTGTTAAATTTTCCATAATGATTTATTTTGTCTGGGCAAGGTCATTAGTCTTGCGCCAGGGGCTCCCCGAATGGGAATCGAACCCCGGTCTCCCGGGTGACAGGCGGGTATACTAACCACTATACTATCGAGGAGCCCCGCTAATGAATTACAATTCTTTAAACAATGAGAATTGTATATCGTATCTTAGGTCGGTGGTCAAAACGAATCCCTTGCTTACATTTGTATATGCCGGGTAATTAGTTGCGGCAGGGAAAGAAATTGAAGATTGTTTGTTAGTGCGAAAACAAACGATGAGTTGAATCCTATGCATGTTTACATGCGTAGAAATATGGTGTAGATCATCTGTAAAAACAAGCTGTGCCGACTGGCTTGGGATTCATGATGCCATATGCACTTTAAAGAATTATTTCCAGGAACTTTATCTAACGCGTTGTATGCATTAAATGTCCTTGCAAAAGGAAATGTTTCAGGTGTGCTGGGTGGAGATTGCGGTCCAGGTGTGGAAAAATGAAATTTGCCTGGGAACCAAAGGTACCGAATAGGTTTTTGGGATTCCTGAAAAGTTAGAAAAGAAATCTTACAGGTAATTATATGCAAAGAGATGCATGAAGGTAAGTTTTCTTTCACAGGGACTTTTTAGATTATACCTTAGGTAAACCAAGATGCGTAAAGCATTTAAGGTGCTAATGCGATTGCATTAGCGAAATTAAATGACTGGATAGAGTTATGGGTGTTTTTTAGAAAAGCGAGCCGTGGGGTTTGGCGGAGCCGCAAAGTAATCCCCCCCCCCCCCCCCCCCCCCCAGTGACGTAGTCACGAAATAAAGGAGGTAGGGCTGAAGGGATGCTCGAAGATTGGCGCGGTGGTGCGTGGAGGGCCGGACGCTTGGAATTCAAGGTGGCCTGCGCACTTCGGGAGGTGCTGTGTGGTTATGCAGGAGGAACTGTCGTGATGACAAGTTCCTGGTTATGATATGGGCCTTTGTCGATAAATATGGACGCGGATGTTACCGCTTGATGCCACCAAGGGCAAGGGTGTGCGGCGTGGTCCATTGGCATGTTGTGGGTCGCTTGGACCAACGGGTCGGAACCTATCGGAAATCTGCTCGCGTCCGCAGTGACGAAGTAGCGTGTGCGGGAAGATGCAGATAGAGGCGCTGAAGGTGTTAACCTGTGGTTGACGGTACCTGCCAACAGGTTGTACCTTTCTAATAGGTCACATCCCATTAGCCCTCGCTGACATCGTACGACGAAGTGTCAGGAGCTGGGACCTATTGAGACTCACTGGCATCGTACAACGAAGTGTCAGTGGATATAATTGAGGAAACCGAGTCCAGAGTCGGTGTCTTTCGTCCATACGTTTGTATGTATGTATGTATGTATACGTTTGTATGGCGAATTGTTTTCCACTGGGACTGGTAAAGGGGGCGGGCACTCCAGTTGCGCGGCTTACTGATCGAGGGAGGACCCGCACATCGGCACCGGTGTCGACTAGGGGGCTTGATATACGGCAGCTACGACCTCGACCGAACGGCAGGATGTGAAGAGGTACCGGCCTGTTGCGCTTGGTTAAAGGTGGGTGACTTAACTTAGGGGGCTCCTGGTGGGTGGTTGATTGTGTCCAACGCCAGGGCACCCTAGGGAAATGATGCGCGCTCCGAAGTGTGATGCACCTGGTAGATAAGTGTGAGGCGTGTATTACCTATGGTTGCCGCTTGGATTGGGCTGCGGTGGCTTATAACTGGAATACCTATATGAGGTGTTCCAGGGTGAGGCTAGGTAGAGACACCTGTGTAAGGTGTTCTAAATAGGGTCTCAGGCCGGTGGAAATTATATGGGAAGAGATGTATGAAGGTAAGTTTTCTTTCACAGGGACTTTTTAGATTATACCTTAGATAATCCAAGATGCGTAAAGCATTTAAGGTGCTAATGCGATTGCATTAGCGAAATTATATGATTGGATAGAGTTATGGGTGTTTTTTAGAAAAGCGAGCCGTGGAGTTTGGCGGAACCGCCACAATACCCTTTTCTCATTTTGATATTTTTAATTCTAATTCAGTCCAGAAAAGTTTCTTTTGGGCTAACATAGCGACTCAGTAGAATTTCATGAAGTTTTTGTCGTCTAAAATTCTAGATGAAATATTTAAAATGAACGCAATATACCTTCACATTTCTTACTGTAACAAACATTCATATTCGCTTCCAAGCGTTGGCGGCCTGGGGAAAATTAAAACCTTATAACAATTCCAACGAATTGTTTTACAGCATCGAAAATGGCAGAAAATTTGTATAAAGGGACCATGGTTAACATCAGAGGACTCGTCTAGTTGTTTGCATTCGACATTGAAAACATACAATTAGCATCACTTTGATTCCTCCAACTCCTTTTTACTTTTTCGCTTATAAATCCAATTTTTAAACTCTGTGGGTGAATCTCCTTATTTTGGATTCTGGGAATCACGGTTTTTTTTAAAGGTCACCCGTCGCCTTTTGGCTAAATCTGAACAACTTTCATAGAGTATACGGATTCGGTTTTCTGTTGCCATCGCCCTTACATCATATCTATTCCTGAAATCATATTTCTAATTTGAATCAATTAATTATAAAAACACTTAGACGGCTTCATCTGTAGGAAAAACTGTTTCCAGGAACCAGGAGAAGTTATAACCATTGTCCGTACGTTGTGAAGTAAGAATATGCCCAATTTCTTCAGGGTAAATGTAATGAATTGAAGTCGTACAAGTTGTTATCTTGGAGAATTTATAATTTTTTCATGGAATCAAAATATATTAATTTATTCGTAGGGATTTATATTTAAGATATGCTTTTGGAGTTTTATCTGTTCTCTGCCTTCCGGGAATATTTAATTAAGGAATCGGATGTTGGACGGCAAAGTAAAAGTTAAAAAAAAAAACCCCGCCGATTTGCAAGTTTTGCTTACTATGATGTGTGATGCATTACATTTAACAATTTAGTAAGACGAAGAAAATCAGACAACTAGTGCTTTGAAAATGCAATAAAGCGTTAAAAAAATTTTGTAACAAGTTGAAAATATCTTTTTGGACTTTTAAATGAGAGACATGACGGCAATATACTAAAAAACTTTAGGATCAATAATTAAAATATTGATAATTATTCGAAAATGTGCTCCCTTTTAGTATGGAAAAATTTGAAGTGGTCGCTTACCAGGTGTACCGGTGTGAAGTGAGCATCAGGATACAAATGTATCGATATGGAACGTTTGTTGGGAACGTGCCCTTATATATTTTTTATTTGGTTGCTATGACATCTGTTAAACATATTTAGTATGCATCAAGTCATTTCACAAACAACATCATGTTTTTTAATCCTGTTAAAAATGTCGAAATTTGTACCAGAAAATGATGATTTGCGGAAAGCATTAATTTTTTGTTTTCATATGAAGAAAAGGGCTGCAGAGTCGCATCGAATGCTTGAAGCAACATGCAAAAGATGATTTAAGCGGTTCAGAGGTAATGATTTTGATGTGCGAAATGAAGAACATGGAACACCACCAAAAAAGTTTGAAGACGCTGAATTGCAAGCAATATTGGATCAAGATGACACTTTAAGTCAAAAACAAATGGCACAAATGTGAAATGTTGCACAACAAACAATTTCTGACCGTCTAAAAGCTATGGGAAAGATCCAAAAGTGTGGCAACTGGGTGCCACATGAATTGAATGACAGGCAGATGGAAAAGCGAAACACCACATATGAAACGTTGCTTCTACGACACGAAAGGAAGTCAGTATTGCATCGAATTGTGACTGGTGATGAAAACTGGATTTATTTTAAAAATCCTAAACGCAAAAAATCATGGGTACTTCCAGGAGAAGCGTCAACATCGACTGCAAAGCCTGATCGGTTCGAAAAAAAGTTTGTATTTGAATATATTATAAATTAATTAAGAATCCACGGGCGGCACTTTTTATTCTTTCCACGAATTGATTTTTCAGAGTTTAACGGCGAAGAATCTAATTTTTTTTTTTTTTTTACTTTTGTGGTTTTTTTCTCAATGTTTATCTTTTTCTTTTGTACTACTACTATTTATTAGCCTGTAGGAACCCGGATGTTCACGACCTCACCGACTCGACTCCGCCATCGCTCTCTGTCCTGTGCACTCTACTTCCACGCCGATCCGATCTCCTCAAGGTCAAACCTTACATTGCCCTCCCATCTCCGTCGCGGCCGTCTTGCCGGTCCCTTTTCCGTTGATCTACCGTCAAAAGTTCTACAAACGGTCCTAACGTGCCCATTCGCGCCACATGTCCGGCCCATCTTAATCTTCGCGACTTGATTACTCTCACTATTGTAGGTTTGCGGTATAGCTCTTCTAATTCGTGATTGTGGAGTTTACTCCATTGTCCTGCCTCCTCGTCATATTTATCTCCAAAGATACCCCTTAAAACTTTATTCTCGCATACGCAGAATTGGTTTTCTTTCCGTTTCGTGAGAGCTCATGTTTCGCATCCATATAGAACAATCGGCATGGTCATGGTTCTATAGACATGGAGCTTTATATTACGTGACAGCAGTTACCGGAATGCAGTCTTTTGTTAATTTTCATCGACATTTCGTTACTGGCCGTCAGTATCGTTCCCAGATATTTAAATTCTTTAACTTTTTCAAATATCTTGCCCCTGACGTTTGTATGTGTTCTCTCAGGTCCACCTGCTCTCGCCATAATCATGTATTTCGTTTTGTCTTCATTTATTTCGAGACCCACCTCTTCTGCCGCTTGCATGATGATTTCACTGTTTTTACTTACAGTTTCTAGATTATCGCCCAAAACGACGATGTCATCCTCATATGCGACCACTTGTGTGACCCCGTTCAGGGATGATCCGGCCATGTTGTCGTCTTGTATCTTTCTGATGCCATACTCGAGCACAAGGTTAAAGAGACATGGTGAGAGGCCAACGCCCTGTTTTAGTCCGTCCCGGATATCAAATGGTTCTGAGAGGTGGTTTTCTAGTCTAACTCGCCCTTCGTTTTCATTCATGTAAATTTAGGCGGCATATTTTTTCGGTATTCCCAGCTCAACCACAATATGGTAGAGACTTTGCCTTGCGACTGAGTCATAGGCTTTTTTGAAGTCAACGAACAGTTGGGGAACCGTCTCTCCGTATTCCCACTTCTTTTCCAGTAGTTGCCTTATTGTGAACATTGTGTCGCTTGTTGACCGGTTCCTACGGAATCCGCATTGGTAGTCTCCCAGTATTTCTTCTGTGTACGGGGTGATTCCCGCCAGTATGACATTTGTTAATATTTTGTATATGGTTGGGAGCAATGATATTCCTGTGTAATTTTCGCAGTCAGATCTGTCGCCTTTTTTGAAAATGGGGACGATTATTGAGGTTTTCCATTCTTCCGGAGTGACTTTGTGGCGTCTCTAACAGATACACACACAATTCACAAGCAAAATAGTGAAGAACACCGAATGAAAATCGAATAAGAAAATACATCAGAGCCGTATACCATAGCGATAACATAACAATTCACATCAGTGGAGTATAGTCGAGTTTAAAAATCAAATTCAAAAATCGGCCAGTAGCCTGATGGGTAACGCTTAGGTTCAATTTTTGGTGATTCAAACTGTCATAGCGTCAGTTCGAATCACACGTTCTTCTTCACTATTATTTCTAACGCTATAATTGGTGACTACGACGTTATCTGTACACGCAGCACACACTTCCCGTAGTAAACAGAACTTCACACACGATCATGACTTCCGCATAGAGCACCAAGGCACACTCGCTTGCTCCGACATTCTCTCGTTCGCTCCGTCGTTCGCACACGAAGCTGATCGTAACGAAGTTACTGGGAAGGGAGTGGTGTGGCGTCTCTAACAGATACACACACAATTCACAAGCAAAATAGTGAAGAACACCGAATGAAAATCGAATAAGAGAATACATCAGAGCCGTATACCATAGCGATAACATAACAATTCACATCAGTGGAGTATAGTCGAGTTTAAAAATCAAATTCAAAAATCGGCCAGTAGCCTGATGGGTAACGCTTAGGTTCAATTTTTGGTGATTCAAACTGTCATAGCGCCAGTTCGAATCACACGTTCTTCTTCACTATTATTTCAAACGCTATAACTTCCTTATCCCTTATTGTTTTGGTGAGCTGGTGGATCTTTTGAGCGGTTGCCTCTCCTCCATACTTCAGAAGCTCTGCCGGTATGCAGTCGGCTCCGGGAGCTTTGTTGTTTTTCAATCGATTTATTGCGTCTACAATTTCGTAGAGAGAGGGATCTGGGATCTGAGGATCGGCTGTATGTATGGTTAGTGCGTTTATTTGTGGTTGATGGGTGCGTACATTGAGCAGGTCTTCAAAGTACTGCTTCCATCTTGTCACGATATTGTTTGTTTCTGTGACCAGTCGACTACAAACCTGAACTGCCGAAATGGATTTTTTCTATCTAAAGGAGAGACTTTATTTCGTTCGATTCCCTTACTTGCTGCCTCTGGGGTCTCTCAACGAAGCCACCTGGGCCCTCTCCTATTTATACTTGCCACTAATGGCATTGATAAAGTTATTAACCATTCCTGATTGGCCTTATATGCTGATGACACTAAGTTATATAAGATCATCGAGTCACCACTTGATTCTGCACTGTTGCAATCAGATGTTGACAACTTCTCGAATTGGTTTGGAGAAAATTGCTTTGTATTTAATATCCCAGGTGCTAATCCGTAACCTTTTCTCGTAAGCGTATTCATTTGACCCCGCGCTCCTATTCTCATCATAACCAACCCCTGACCATTGTCCATTGTCACTTTGTGACAGGGCGCTTAACTCCCTCTCACACATTGACGAGACGATCCTGAAAGCCAACTCTGTCCTCGGCTTCGTGAAACGCTGGCTAGGTAATTCTCCAGCGCCTATCTAACTCGATTCTTTTACCTTACTTTCGTCCGTCCGCTGCTAGAATACGCTAGCGTAGAATTGAAAGTATTACACGTCGCTTCCTGTCGTGTGTTAGGAAAACCCTTTATTCTTGTCTCCGTATATTATCCGTCTCAAATTAATGAAGCTCGGAACCTTTGAAAAGCGTATGGTCCTGGCCGACATACTGTTTATTCATCGGCTCCTCTCCAGTTCGGTCGACTGCGCCTACATCCTTAATTTAATTCCTCTGAACATAAATCGTCGTAGTACGAGTAATACCAGCTTTGTCTATATTCCCCCTCACCGCACCTCTTATGGTTTCAACAGACTCCTTTCGCGGATGCTCAGAAAGGTCAACTCCAACTCCACCTTGTTCGACTTCGACCTCATTACCCATACTCTCAAGCAACACGCCCCTTATACCATTCTCAACACCACCCATCTCCCGTTCCTAGTCATGCTTTTAGAGTACGACCCGTTCACCTTAGGGTAAGCTTAGTTAAGGTAGTTTTACACTCTTTAGTTTGTAAGGTTATATACAGCCCAGTTTGTAAGTACTTATATTGCTTGTATTAAGCCAATAAATGGGGCGGTAGCTCCGCTAATCTTCCTGGTCCAACAGAGAATTATCTGGAAAAGTTTGACACTTACTAGAACATCTCACTAACTCTATTTTGATATGCAACACAGAGATCTATCAATTCACTCTTTCTGATCCATGTAGTTACAAATTATCGAGTTTTGACTCTATTTTACTATATTGTAGTATAAAAACTAAAGCAATAAGTAATCAGAATTCTCTTCATTAATGTCCACCAAAAATTACTTCTTTCATCAGTCTTGTTTACTAAAAGCATCCTTTAATCGTTTTATAATTTCATCCCAACAGTTTTTTCGGTTCATTCCTACAAGTAGATAAAAAAATCGCCGAATTTAGTCATCTAACCTGACATTACCTGGAATACACATATCATCTTAATAACCTTTGAGTTGATGATGAGATTTTGAGGAGTTCGGTTTTTCCAAAATACTTTCGACAGTGGTTTCTAGGTCGCGGAATAAGATTGAGAAAAGTAATTAAGAGAAAATAATTCATGGGAGTGGTAATCTGGTGAATTCCGCGGGAAGTCACCAAAGTGAACAATAGAAATTGTGAAATAAATTGTCTCCGGAATGAATGGTTCCGATTAAACTCTGGTTTCGATGCTGGTATTCCACGAAATCTGAAATGTATTTGCATACGTAATTATATTTGGCCAGCTGTAATGAAATGTGTTCGGAAGGGAACAAATCATTGGAGTTGTTTCGCCGGATTTTTAGATCAGATTGATTGATATATCGATGTGGCTGCCATCATGCTTTTTAAAAACTATGTTAATTTTAAGAGCAAGACATTTATATCCTGCGGAGATCGATTTTGATAATTGGCGTTGGTTCTGGTGATGAATCACTTGGGATGTTTACATTTTACATTCTTTAGAGAGAGAGATTAGCGCATTGATGATGTAACCGTGGGGGATTGATAAGTTTTTTTTTCGACGAATGTGTTATATTTTACTTGTTTTTGAGTAGAATTGTCGAACCACTTTATGGGAATACTCTTAGCTGGATTTTACTGAGCACAAAATTAGCTTACAAGTACCGTCCGCTAAATTGCTGTAGTTGGCGTGGCGCGAAATTCCCTTAAAAGGGTTCTGCTCCTGATTTGGTTAGGTTCATCGCCGGCATGCTAAACGAAAACAATACTTGGACTCGCCGCTCCGTGTGAAAAACCAAGTAGGAAAAGGACTTCTTCGGCGGATTGTTTCCATCCAATTGCCCCTGCTCTTTTACCATCCTTCAAGGCGTTCCTTAACTAAAACGTGCGTCCGCGAGTTAACGCCTGACTCATCATCATCACTTATAAACACAACATAATGAATGCATCTCGTCTTTAAGACCAATTGATAAAACCCGACATGCATACGCTTGCTTTATATTTCTATACAGCACTTATTATTTATTTAGTTATATGTGTTACTTACTTAGGTGGCTTCTTGTTGATTTTCGGGCCGACTTTCAACCAGCTGGGGGTGTGAGAGGATTTATTGGAGGGTGCGTCCAACGTGGGTTTATTTGTCCCCGATAAGCCTCTTGTGGCTTTTAAATGAAAAGACCCTTTTTGGTTTTTCTTTTCAGTGTTGGTTTATTTTAATCAATTTATTTATTACAATTGATGCACCCCTAGTGCGTGGTTGGCACTAATTACTTGTTGGTGCGTGATGCACCCGTTTTCGCGTTCTAATTCTAATTAATTTGATTCCTAACTGAACTCTTTATTTATACCTGAAAATCCGAATCAAAAACCCACATACCTTCCCACGATCGTGGCCACCTGACGCCAGTTGCAGTCGAAGGCCAAGCCAACGACGATGAGAATCGCAAATTTGCAACTCTACAAATTCTTCACTCCAAGGCCATGAGAAAATTTCGATTCACGCTAACGTGAATCTGATTTTCCCATAGCGAACGGTGTGCTGATAAAAAAACCTGCGCGATGATGGAGTGTTGGAATTGCAGAATTGCAATTCAGGTGTGGATATGGAAATGAATGCATTTCAAGGTTATTCGTTGGAAATAGGAAAAATGTGGGAAAATGCAAGATTGCAATTTTAAGTATGGGATATGGAATGCGTTTAGCAATGGGTAGACATGTGATAAGGTTTCACATGCTACACCGAAAGGATTCTATGGATTATAGCAAGAATTTATTGGTGCTACACTGAGAGAATTCTTTCGGTTTTAAAATTAATTAATGCATGTAATATTATGGCTTTTGCAGAATAAATGTTAGGGTTATTTGTTAGATTTGGATGAGGGTATTGGCAGTTTGCATGCAGCAAAGTGCAATGTTATGTTTAACAGATTTATATGGAGGTTATTGGCAGTTTGCGTACAGTAAAGTGCCATGTTATGTGCAACACGCTACATGTGTCGTGTTAGTGTAATTATATTTTTAGTACCTTTCCCTTATTACATATTAACATATACACAGGTAGACATTTTGTAACTACCTGAGGTGTATTATGTTATCTATAAAAATATTAAATTTTATGTAAAAATAAGAAATATGGAGAGTCTTAGGAAAGATTCGTTGAGGAAATGTCTTCTATGTGAATTATAAAAAAAACGTCCCGCGGATGATCACGGAAAAAATAAAAGAAACAAGTGTTTTTATTATAACTTCGTCTCATTGAAAAAATATTTTTTTTCTCAAGTAACGGTAAACGTTAAGTGGCGATCCTGCCATTCGTTATAGTAAACTGCTCTTTCGATACGGACCAAACCCTGCTCGGTAACACGAATCCTGTGAAGTATAGATCATTAGATCGATCACAGACAACGATCATATCATAGATCACAGAATTTAGAGTGGACATTTTGAGCCATGAGTACTGGTAAGACCATGGTCTTGTACAGTAGTAGTTTGCTATGTTAGACCATAGTAGGCTTTGTTGGATTTGATCAGCCGTTCGCGTATTTCTTCTTCCACATTGTTGTCGGCTGATACTATTGATCCGAGGTAGTTAAAGGATTGCACTATTTCAAATTCGTGCTCCACTACCCTGATAGTTTGACCAACGTTAGGTATTCTCTTCGCAGAAGTTGCCACCATGTACTTAGTTTTCCCCTCATTAATGTGCAGTCCCAGGTTTTGTGCCATCTGCTCGATCTGAGTGAAGGAATCCTGTACAGCCGATTCAGTTCTACCGATTATGTCGATGTCATCTGCGTAGGCATGTATCTGGCTGGACTTGGTGATAATAGGTCCTCTAGTTGTAACGCCGGAGTTAGGGATTGATTTCTCCAACGCCAAGTTGAAGAGGAGGCAGGCCAGACCGTCCCCTTGTCGGAAACCATCAAAAATGTTTATTGGTTTGGACAGTAATCCCGCTATTTTTACATGACTAGTTACATTGGTCATGGTCAACCTACAAAGTCGTGTAAATATTGATATTGACCAATGATGACTTTAGCGTATAGGGCTATCCGATCTTGTAGGATAGTGGAGAATATCTTGTAGGCGGTACTCAGCAATGTTATACCCCTATAGTTGCTGCACACTGTGATATCTCTCTTCTTATGTATGGGGCAAATTATTCCATAACGCCAATCTTCCGGCGACTCCTCTTGCTCCCATACGTGCACCACGATCTCATGAATTGCGTGATGTAAAGCTGCCCCCCCCCCCCCCCCCCCCTTTTTTTTTTAACAGCTCAGCTGGTATGCCATCAGCTCTGGGGCCTTTATTTGATTTGAGCTGTCTTATAGCTTTTAATGTTTCCTCAATGCTTGGTGACTGCAGCATTTGGGCTTGATCTTGAATTGGTGGAGCCTCTAACTTTTCTGTGAGATGACCATTTAGCAATTCATTGAAGTGCACTCTTCATCGCTCCAGAATGCCTTTAGGATCGATGATCAGATTTCCTTCTTTATCCTTGCAGTAAGTGTAGCATGGTGTGTACCGCGTCATACTGCGGATTATTTGGTAGAACTGTGGGGTGGGAAGTAAGTGCACCGGCGTACGGCGCTGATTAGCTTCCTCCTCCATCATAATTGCTAATAGTTCCGCAAATGTTCCGCCAAGCACTAGGAAAACTGTTCACCGAAAGAAACGAATGTTGGGGGATTACCTTTCTTTTTGAAAACGTTTTATTGGGCAGCAGCACAGGAAACACGCTTTAACAATGAAATGTGTCTAGTTTTGAATTTAATTTACTTTTAAATTTTGAAAATCAAACAGTTAATGAAATTTATAAATTGTTTATTGTTTGTCTCTTACATTTTTGTATGATTTATACGTTTTCCAAAAACTATTGAACACTTCGTATGAACTTAAGGATAAATAAACTAAAACTTCCTAGAGTTGAAAAATAAAACACACACGACTCACGGGGGTGCGAACTCCGACGCACCCCTCGATGGTAAAAGGGTGGCCCATCGTATCTACGCGTACCGAACGCAAAGGTAGCGTAGTGGAGACCCGACCGACTTGGTCTGGTGATGGAATGAGACTAAAACGATATCCTCTCCAATAAGGATATCGTTTTTTACCTACCACCAGGGAAACGTAAAGTCTCTCATGGTGGTATAGGTGGGATCGTTGAGATCAATGCTATTCACACGTGCAGTGGACCAGCGAAACAGGCAAGGACAAAAGAAAATGCGACCAAATGGTTCGCTCTTTAATGAGGGTCATGTTTATACAATGCCTCGTCGGTATTTTCGACGTTAGGAGAAAAAGGTGCTAAAAGCAAATTGGATGTTTATGGCATCTCTGGCTGCAATAGAAACCGGGTTCTTATTTGCATTAGGAAATGCTGGAGAATTTGGTTTCAGCGCCTATTGCGCTAATTATATGCAGCTGCTTGGGTTGTTTGTTGGTAAGACAAACAAAAAAGGTTGCCAGGCAAGGTATATGAAAAGGTATATGGCGCGGCTAGGAAAATAGACGGCGCGATATTTATGGAATTTGTCTGGTACCGAATTGGTTCAGAATACCAAATAAGCAAACAAAGAAATCTTATGAAAAATTGTATGCGAAGGGATGCATGAAGGTAAGTTTTCTTTATAGGGATTTTAGGGTTATAGTAATTGGGTCTGTTTGATGCGTGAAGCATCTAAGATGCTAATGCGAATTGCATTAGCGAAATCTGGTGCAGACCCGGGTTATGGTTATGGGGGTTTTTTCAGGAAGGCGAGCCGTGGGATCTGGCGGAATCGCCACAGAACTTCCCCGCCTGGTGCGGACCTCGCTCTCTACTCTTCTCTATTTCACAGACGAGGTTTTTTTCTTTTGTCTGTGAAATCTTATTTCAGATCTTCTGAGCTCTTTGTATTTATCCTCACGTACCCGCGTCCTATGAAAGTGCTGCATTGCCCTGTATGCAGCATTCTTACGTTCAGTCGCTAGTTTGCACTCATCGTCAAACCAGTCGCTCCGATCTCTACGACTACTGCCTAAGATGGAGTTGGCAGTACTAATGACAGGATTCTTAAGGCGTGTCCATTTTTCTTCTACGCCCGGCATTCTGGCCCCAGGACTTACTCGTCCTCTGTCGCGCTCTCCGAGGGCGAATCCTAGCCCATGACCAGAGGTGTTACTGGTATTCTTATTGCGCAGGGCAGCCGTGTTGATTCGAATCTGATCCGCCGATGCAATACGTCTCCGTAAGGCAATCCGCGCTCGGAAAACTATACCAACAAGATAGTGATCCGAGTCGACGTTGGCGCCTCAGTACGTTCGTACCGTCGTCAGACTCGAGTAGTGGCGGGGGTCTATCAACACGTTGTCAATTTGGTTGCGAGTGGCTCCATCAGGTGTTACCCAGGTGGCTTTGTGGATATCTTTACGTGGAAACCTTGTACTTACAACGACCAAGTTTTTTGATGCTGCCAGATCGATGACTCGTAGTCCATTGTCATTAGTGTTCTCATACAAACTATGGGAACCTGTGTAGTGCCTGAAAACCGGCTCCCGACCTATTTTCGCATTCAAATCACCAAGAACGATTTTCACATCGTATCTTGGGCAGGCATTGAGGGCTCGTTCGTTGTTCTCGTAGAATTCTTCCGTTTCGTTGTCAGGGGACTCCTCCGTAGGCCCGTGAACGTTTATGAGGCCTGTGTTCTTAAACTTGCCTCGCACGCGAAGAGTTCATAGCCTCTCGTTTATTGCATTAAAGTCGATGATGGCACTCGTTTTTTTGAATAATACCACTCCCAGTCCATCTTATTTCTTGTAATGCTGTTACGTCAGCCTTATATTCGGACAGGGCTCGTGCTCTGTATAGTGAACGGACGTTCCATGGAAAAATTCTCAAATCGTTTAGCCATTTTCGTTTCCGTGGTCGTCGTCGTGTATCCGGTCCATATCCGAGGCTTGTTGAATCTGCCATAATAATTTGTTTTTCCGGGCAAGATTATTAGCCTTGGGCAACCTTTCTCAGGATGTCGCTGCGTGCATTGGTTCACTACTTGGCGGGTACCAAAGTAGTTATCCAAGGGTGTCACGTGGGTCTGCATGTCAACTTGGATTGAACAGGGGCAAGGGTCGTCCTGGCGTTTGCCGGGTTGAAAGCAATCAGTGACTTTGCCCTGTATGCCCCCCCCCCCCCCCCCACCCCCCGTGACTGTGAATTATAAGACTAAAATTCAGTTTGTCTCCATTGTCACGATGTGATTGTGAATTATAATGTCGTATCAAATTCACCTCCGTCATTGCCATTCCACATTATTAAAGTATGGAGTAATGGCATGGGGCAATACCACACCAACCTAGTTGCAAGAACTACAAAAAATACAAAATCGCGTCATAAACATTTTCATAAAAGCCAAAAACGGACGAAACTTGGAACCCAACGCTGATCATTATACAAATTACAAACAACTGGGACTGTTGAACATAAAGCAACTACTTGAACTAACTATTCTCGAAGAATATTATAATAACCAGCTCTAAAAGCGACCTATGGAACATCTATTTAATACAAAAAGAAGAGGGCAAGGCTTCTTACAAACATCACGATTTATCAATTCACACGGCAGACAACTTTCTGTTACTATTCCACAGATCTTCAATCAAGTACCTAGTGAACTATTCAATATATCTTCTGATGGCTTGAGGAAAAATCTACTAAGAAATCATCTGTTAAACATCAACCAAAAGAAAGAAAGGAAAAGGGAAGAAAAAAGGAAGAAAAAAGGGAAAGAAGGACGAGGAATGCGGGAAAAAAGGAAAGGGAATATTTTGAATGTAAACTGTTTTAAGAATAATTAACTAAAAATTGTAAATATTTTATTTAAACAACCTTCTGCAGAAAAACCTTTTAGGCTTCGCAGATTTTTCTATGTAAACAAAACGTTGTATGTACGAGGGTTGCCTTTTATATTTCGGGATTAGAGAACAAAAACAAATATTGGTTATCGAAAATCACTTTATTGTTTTTCAAAATATTCCCCATGAAGATCTATACACTTTTGCATGCGTTTGAACCAATTGTCGAAGCACTTTTGCCACTCTGATTGAGGTATCTCCAACACATGCATTCTGAATGCAGCATCCGCTTCTTCAGGTGTCGAAAAACGTTGACCTCTCAGTTTGTTTTTTACGTACGGGAATAAAAAGAAGTCATTCGGTGCCAAGTCAGGACTATACGGCGGATGACCCATCAAATCGATGTTTTGGGTGCTCAAAAATGCAGTTGTCGCAGCCGATGTGTGAGAGCTCGCATTGTCGTGGTGAAGAGTGATCCGTCTTCGGCGGTTGGTTTTCCTGATTTCTTGGAAGACAACTGGCAAACAAATGGTTGTGTACCACTCAGAATTGACTGTTCTGCGTTGTTCTAGTGCTACGGTTGCGACATATCCAGTTTTTCCGAAAAAACAGCCGACCATTTGCTTGGAAGTGCTTCGTGCGCGAACAACTTTTGTTGGATTTGGCTCATCTTGAAACACCCAGACAGTCGACTGCTGTTTACTTTCGGGCTCATACGCGTAAATCCACGATTCATCACCTGTCACGATGTCATAGACGTGTTTCGAAGCACCGCGACCGTATTTTTTGAGCATTTCTTTCGACCAATTGACACGAGCCTTTTTTTGGGCGATTGACAAATTGTGTGGGATCCAACGGGAACAAATTTTTTTGACAGTCAAATGTTTATGCAATATTGAATGTATGCTGATCCCACTAACGCCTTAAGTTGTCTCAATCTCACGATAGGTCACATGACGATCTTCCAATATCAGTTCACGCACAGCATCAATGGTTTTCGGAACAACAACTGATTTTGGACGACTTTCACGAAATTCATCTTGGAGTGAACTACGACCACGATTGAATTCACCATACCATCGATAAACACTGGTCCGTGATGGAGCTTCATCGCTAAAAATTGAATTAAGTTCATCCATGCACTGTTGCTGAGTTAATCCACGCCGAAAGTTGTAAAAAATAATCGCATGAAAATGTTGACGATTTAATTCCATTTTTGGGCCGAGATGAATCTTTTAAGTTACTGTAAACAACACAAATAGCGCTCGTATGTCAAAACGTTCTGAGTGCGTATAACCTCAAAAATGTCCAACTTTACGACAGAGCTGTCAATTGCCGGATTGCAACACTAGGGTTGCCAAATCCCGAAACATAAGAGGAACCCCTCGTATTAACTGAATAAAATGAAATGAAAAATGAAGAACACGTAAGTATGTATTTAATGACATGCCATTCTCAGACCGTTTTTTAAGTATAAAATGTCTAATGAGACACTACCCATAATTAGTAACATTCAACATAGTACAATGTAAATTCGGATCTCAACGAATGACTTCTACAAATTTAAACGCTTTATTCACCCGTCACAGGTACTCAATGTACACCGCAGACATGCGCTAAAGTGGATAAACTCTCGGTTGAATATCAATCTCCGAATTCTTTTACTACCCGCAAGCACTTATTCTTCGGCTAAGCAAATATTCATCTTCACACTTATCTGTAAACGAAAAAAAACCCAAAATAATAATACGAAGAAAAAGAAGATCCATTAGGTCAATATTAGATTAGCAAGTGCTGTCGGGTATGATTTGAAATTTGCGCTCCTGCATTGTCCTCTTGCTTTGCACCCCCAGAAATTCCTGTTAAAAGGAAAAAGTTTATTCATCCAATTTGATCCGCAGGAGCATCACTTTTAAGTGAACATTGAAAACCAGAACTCGATGATGACGAGCGCACAGCATGTAAATTGGATTCCTTTGTCCCGAAATGAGAGGTCTCATGATTTACGTATTTACGTATGTACGAGGATGATTCCCTCCAGTAACAATAGCCTCATCAGCTCCATAAAAATTTGCAAAACTTGAAGGAAGAATGGGGAATTTCAAGTAGATGAAAAAGGAGAAAGGAAGACCCAACGAAAATTGAAAGTAACACGAGGATTATTTACGATCGAAAGTTTCTGCGAATTTGGGTCCTGATTCGCATAGCCTTAAAGGGGTTTTCTTCGTCATCGCTTTAGTGCTGACGCTTAGGGCAGTATCCTTCTCTTATGATGATTATCGTTTTTGTTTTGTTTGACTTCTAGGAAGTACTCGAAAACTTAATAAGGACTATTCCAATGAATTTTTTATTTAATGGTTGAGTTGTCAATATTTATTTAATTGCGAACTGCAATAAACCTGCACCATTTAAGGCTTTAATGATTTTATGAATAGTTTGGGGAGAATGTTGGGATTTATTTTCTAGTACTGACTAATAAATATTTATCAATTCATCTTTATATATCATAACTCGAGGCCGACTTGCGAATAATTAACATTCATTCACTTTTCGGGATTACTGCTAAAATCGTTTGTTTTTAAATCAATATTTTTTGTATTTTTCAAAATCGTTTACCTTTAAAATGTTACACGCAAAGTCTGCAACCTTACAATTACTGACCTTTAGGGCCGCACCTCATAATTAATCGGATTCAATTAATGTGAATATCCATGTGTTTTTTAATCGATGCTGAATGAACATGTTCTAACTTCATTTCACACCATCTCACTTTGCACTACACTACTGAACTTAATTAAAGAAACCGCTATCCTTTATTTAATATTTATTTTTACTACCCAAAGTGCCACCAACACACGATAGTCCAATTCGCATACGACACTTCGGATGGTTATCTGGAAGGTACATTCCAGACTCCTTTAAAGTACTTTAAAAATCGGTGCTATTGTTGACCATGGTGTCCACCCTGTATAAGGATAACTTGCTAAAGATTATTATACGAACATCTAAGATATTAAACAAGTGTCGGCGACCAATTAGGAATGCAGGATAAGGATTCATCCCATTTGTTTTATAACTGCTGTACTTTACTGCGAAGTATGCATCTATCTGTCTGCCCTGATTGGAATAAGCCGTGAACAAAGGGTAAACTAAAATGGAAAATGGACCGAAAAAGAAGAAGACTCCTCCTTGAATCCTCGTCTAAGACAGGCGTTTAAAGGCGGTCGGTTAATGAATATAAAAATTCTGCACTTCAATGAATGGCTGGTTAGGAGACTGAGTTTGAGAGCAGAAGTGGTGAGGTTAAAGTTAAAGGTGGTGAGGTAAGGGTTGGGAACCCCGTAGCGTTCACGAGATAGGTTCGCTACAGCGAACTATGGCGGCTAGAAGAGGCGAAAGTTTCCCAAGTTACGAAATTGATATAAAACAGGATGGAGGAGAGCAGGCTAATGATGAGTAGGTGGAGGATGAAAGTGTCAGTGTGAATTCTACATTCTTCAAGTGTGTTTAGGTTAATTAGTTTAAGGCGGCTTGTGTATGGAAGTAGGATCAGAGGATTTTTTAATTCAATTCTCGGCAGGCAAAACGTAAGAAACGACATTGAATGCTCTTCATTCTGCGTCACGTAAGGGTTTGAGAATTCTTACGACCAGTGTTTCACAAAACCGAAAGGAGAATTAGCCTTAAGGTTTATATCGCCAATGTGTGAGATGAAGTTTAGGTCGCGAATCGGTTGTACTGAAGTTCTTGGTTGATTAAGCAGGAAAGGGACGCGGAACGGAAATGGTGCTCATCCGTGTGAAATGTGACTGTGTGGCATTTGACAATGTTTAGTTCGAGCCTGTTACTTTTTCTAAAGAACTGCCTCAAAATAAACATCGTCAAATACCAGACCCGAAAAGCTGTCGAGATCTATTTGGAGAAATGAGGAATCAAGTGGGAAGCTGATCATTTTGTAATAAGCTTTTTTGTCGTCCAGATAAACGGAGATTTAGGAGTATCTTTATCAATTATAGTGAGTGTAAATAGGAGGGAGCCAAGTGATTGCATCGGGAAACCCCCGAGGTAGGGAGAAACGGTTTAGGAAGGATATATCTAAATCTTACTCGGTAGATTCGATTAATTAGGCAGGAATAAATCCACTTAATCAGTAGGAGTTCAACTCCAAGAAAAGATAATTTAAAGATTATGTGTTTGCCGGAAATTGTTATCAAAGTTCTTACTGAAATCGAATGTGATAACATCCACTTCATGGCTGTTCTCCAAGGCAACGGGCGTGTGGGATGAGAATTCCACAAGATTGGTAGTAGTTGTTGTATATTGCTATACAATATTTATTTTTATTTATTTATATACATATATAACTTACTCTATTTCGCTGGCTACCGGCTGCTTGAGCCCGTGCTAGTTTGTCCCGACTGGAGGCGTAAATGGTGTGCCCAACCACCTTGATGAGTCCCAGATGAGCCGATGGTGCTTTTAAATAAGAAGCCCTTTTTTGTATTTCCTTTTGTGTTGGTTAATTTATTTATTAATATTAAGTGCACACGCTTAGGCTGTCTGCTTCTAACTGATTTTTACCTTGAATGGAGGTACCTTTTTATACCTAAAATCTAAATCAAAATTGGCATACTTTCCCGCGGTTCATCGCTTACTTCCCGACAGCTACGTGATGCTAGTCCCAGTCAAAGGCCATGCCGACGGCGATGAGAATTGCAACGTTGCAATTTTGCCGGCATTCACACTGAGGCGGCAACCTTACGCCGACTCTGGCTGCAGCTCCACCCAAAGGCCATGGGAAAATTCCGATGTAAAGTGATGCGAATCTGATTTGCCCATAGCAAATAGCATGCATGTGCATGGGTGGAATTACTTTGAAGATGATGGTGTGTTGGGTGATCATCAAATTGATGAGAATTTTTTATTTGCTTGTAGGGCATAGATGGAACGTGGGAATTGCAGAATTGCAATTCTGATTATGAGAATTGGAAATGCGCTTAGCAACAGGTAGGCATGTGATAAGGTTTTACAGCTACACCGAAAGGATTCCATCGGTTGCAACAGGAAATTATATTTGATACTACAACGAAAAAATTCTTTCGGTTTAAAGTTGTTGTGTTATAACTAAATCACCGACGCACAGACCACGACCGTGAATGTGAGGATGTCTTAATTTATTACATAATCCGTGGGTGCTACATTAATGCTCTGGTTTATAGCATACGTGGTAATATTTGTTCCTACGAAACCCGCATTACTGATCACTAAGGGGGTCATCTGATTGTAAATACCTTACTTGGGGGTTCCAACTTCGACAGAATAAGAGTTATAAGCCGATTGGTAGAGTTGAATAATGGGTCTATAATTGTTAAATCCTGTGATGTGCCGTGGTGTGAGTGGACTGTATTTTCTTTCTTTAATCCAAAATGTAATGGGCTCCTTAGCTGACTTACCTATAAGTGGTATCCAATCGGATTGACAGCGTTACGTTGTCGTTCTTTTATTTTTCACCTTTGTAGAAATTTCTAATGGCTGGCGGAGTATTAGAAACCCTCTGTAGATTGTCTGTGGTTGTCGGAACACGACTGCAAGTCTTCAAGTGGACAAGTTATAGCGGTTCTACGAACCATACAACTCCTTACAAGTGAGTTATCCTTTCCGCCAAGGAACTCTACTCACCTTTCGCAGCGCACGTGCCCACAGACACGCGGCCCAATAGTCAGTACCACACCTGTAACAAAGGCTATATGAAATTGCAATAACGTTGAACCCGATATCAGAAAGCAAGGAACTTAACGTTCAAAAGCTTCCAATATCGATTTCAACGCATCCATACATCGTATGCAAGAACAATTTCAAAAGGGCAGCAAAGTATCGCATCTAAGCAATGCGCTAATGCAGGCAAGCGTCGCATGTAAATCGATCACCCATCCTAAGCATTAACGCGATGTTTCCAAAGAAATACCATTGTTGGTAAATAGACCGAGCAAGGGATGCAAACGCTGGTAGCTAAATGCAATTACCACCTAAATCCTTGGCATGACCTAATGCAAAGGCACACTTATGCAAACAAGGCATATCGCTTAGCAGCCGTCCAATGGTCATGCAATCATAAACATCTTAACGTAGATTACTCGCTAGATGTTTATGATTCGAAAAGCCTAACATAGGAACGATACCAATCCCACGGTTCCTTTTTATTACCCATTGGAAACACACAAGAGCATTGTTAGCTTAAGCCAGATGGCTAACTTAAACATACCCCATAGTCTGTGCACCCATTCGAAGTGCATGCGATCCTTTGCCGCATGCCAGATGTGTAGTACAAATAAACCTAAGAATGATCGGAGAATAAGCGGCGGCATCCGATCAACACACAAAGGGACGAGATACCGACCACCAGAAACTAACGATGATAATGATCATAAGAAAGATTTCTTCTTTTTACAGAGACTATGCGTAATGCAGCTAATAGGTACTTTGGGAAATTCTGTTAGCAGACAGGACGGGAAATTCGATGCAGAGACGCGCTTGGAAGTTTTCCTTACGATGGGGGATGCGAATACAGTTAGTCGACTTAGAGCATTTAGTCTTTATCGAAGACCCGAATCAAGGAGTCTAGATTGAGAATTCCCGAAGAGGACCAGAGGCCAGGACAGAACGTTGCGCGGTGTGATATCTCGAATGTAACCAGAAAGAAAAAGAATAAACGGTATTAAAACGCGATGTGTGAGATGCGAAGGCAAAAGATATTCGTCTGTGGTATTGTCGGTAGTCGCTAAGACAAAACAGAATTAGTGAATGATATATAAAGAAATCAGTCCTGTGTACATAATCGACTTTTGAACGTGTGCAATTGTTATTCACCATTTAGGTAACTGTGCTGAAATTAGTGTTTTCAAAGGTGAGATGCGTTATACGATCTAACAACATGAATATAAACTTCAAAGAAGAAAAAGAAAAGAAATAATAAAACATATTTATACGCAAAACATTTTGGGTCTCATTTTTTTCGCTGTGTTCGCTCCGTGGTGTTTCTCTCGCATGTTAGCAGTGTTCGGCGGAACACCGCAGCCAACAACGACAAGAACATTCGACGAACAATTAAATCAACAACATCCGCCAAAAAGTCAAATCAGTTCACTTGCTGTGGTATCTCAGTACAATTTTTTTGTCGATTAAGGATTGAAAAAAAAACTCCAGAATGTAAATCACAAAGTCCGAATTTGAAGCTAAAAATATTTTATTCATTTAACTAGAATTTACAACTTATCTATGTTCCTGGTGTAGTTCCTTGTTCTGCCTTATCTCGCGGAACTTCATCCGAATAAGCTCGCCGCTAGCCTCCCTTGTTCTCGACAAAACGTTATCGTGACTCCTCTTCTCTCCAGGGCTTTTGTGGTTTTTCAATCAAGAGCAGCACCGTTGTACTGTTCTCTTGAATTCGCCCCACTATTTCTTGTGTCACAGCTCAAAGTAATCGAAACTGAGCTAATCGGTTGTGACACTAGCTAACACCTCGAGCGTAGAGGGTGGAGAGTTATTTTAAACATGTCATTATTTGAAGCACCCTTATCATCACTAGTTGCATCGTGCAACAATAACATTTTACGATGGTAGTGAAAAACCAAAGCATAGGCATGTTAGACTATGGCCGCGTTTATTTATTATATAAATCGTGGTTGCTACATTAATGCTCTGGTATACGGCGTTGATGATTTTGCGATTGTCTTTTATTTTTGAGTTCTTCCCTACGGCTGCATGTGCGTAATCTTTTGGAATCTCCACAAGTTATTTGGACCGGCGGAATCAAGCTATAAGCCCCATGAAATGGTCGAGAGAAAAACGTCGCAATCTTTCGGAACTTAGCTGATAGACCGGTTCGAGAAAAGGTTGGTTTAAGTGGTAGTCGGTGCCGAGGTGAGATACCACCCCGTCACGCTGTACATTCCGCGATATTGCCGGGAGAAATCTTCAACTATGTTTCGGATGTACGGCTGATGGCTCGGACTGACACGGAGACAGGTCATGATGGTACTTTCTGAGATAAAGAATTCTCGAGGTAAACTAGTTTCAAACTCGGATGTCCACTTGGGGGGCACATCGTGCAAATGTTCTTATAAATAACCGAACTTTAATCGTCATCGCATAATCGGGCTCGTTCTCGAGGCGCTGTTGGCGTTCGACTGATAACTGCATTTTATACATCAGGGGTATCGGTTTCACCAATACGAATGTAAACGCCGTCCACCAATATTTGCAAACTGCGAAGCCTGATATCCTTGCCCTAACCGATACACAGGTCGGTTCGTCATGTGATTCGACATATTTCGTTGCTCAGGATACGGCTTACATTCGAGATTCCCTTTTAATGGTGGAGTCTGCGATTTGATGGGGTCCGATCTGGCTTGCCACAAGATGGAGGCGTTGGAATCCAATAACATGGACATCATGTGGTTGAGGGTCGTGCAGATGAATTCCGTTAAATTTTTTTGTTGTCTTTATCGCTCCGCGTATGACGATCGACCAGCGACATTTTTCGAACATCTTTCACGTACCGTCAACTGAATACAGATCAACCACTCGGCTTCTGAAAAAAATCATCTTTGGCAATTTTAATGTACACAATTCCGGTTGGTTGGTACATTCTAACAGATCCGACGGGCCTGGCGAAGATGTTCGCTGTTAGCCATAATTTGACTCAACTCGTAGAGGAACCTACGCGAGTGCCGCATACCCGAGGTGATTACGCGAACACCTTGGATCTGTTTTTGACATACGAGCCGAGCATTTATACCATGGAGATTGCTGCGCTACTGGGGAACTCAAATCACTGCTTGGTATTGGTCGCCCAACCACTTACATTTCAACCGAATAATCGACCTAAGCAGCTTCGCCATGTATGGATGTATGGGACTGCGAACTGGGACGAATTGCGAGATTTTTCGCATCCTTTCCGTGGTCGGAGGTGTGCTTTGGAGACTCCGATGTTAACGGTTTCACGGAGTCGGTCACAGAGATTATTCATCACGGGATGGAGATCTACATTCCACATTCCATCAAACGAAGTTTATCTGATAAATCTTGGTTTGATAAAAAATGCGAATAGATTACCGCGGCGAAAGAAAGAGCTTTTTAGCAATGGTCCCCTAATCCCACAGACGTTAACAGAACGAAATTTTGTTAGAGTCAGAAACGCGTGCAACCAGGCGGTTGATACCACGAAGTAGGCCTACAGCGACAGAGTAACTAATAGATTCCTTGAGTGCCCAACTGGTTCGCGTTCTTTCTGGGCAATGGCAAGAGCTGCCAGCAGTAACTTCGCTTACTCCTTTTTTCCTCCGTTAGTGACGGGAGCGGGACGTTGGTGATAAATTCAAAAGATAAAGCTAATGTGTTCGCGAATTTACTTTCCGCGAATTCAAACCTCGATGCCGGCTTTTGGAGCCACCTGTAAGCGCTAGGTGCTACAAAAAATATTGCGCGGTGGTGACGCTAAATGTTAAAACTGCGTTTAACTCGGTGAATTGGAATCGGACCTTAGAAGCGTTGGGCCATATACAAGTCTCACCCTTCTTGGTGCGTATACTAGCAAACTATCTCTCGGATACAAGACTGCTCTAGGATACAGATGAGGGACCACAGGAATATAAAATAAGAGCAGGTGTGCCTCAGGGATCTGTATTAGGTCCGCTGTTATAGAATATAATGTATAATGCTGTGCTCAGGGTCAATGTACCAGAAGGGGTTAGAATCATTAGGTACGCAGATGATTTGGCAATAGTGGCCGTAGCTAAACATCTAGATGTCCTGGAGAATATTTGCTCCCAAGCAATCCAGAGAATTAAATGCCCGCTAGATATGGACGAACTGAAACTAGCTGGGCATAAGGCGGAGGCAGTTTTAATAAGCAGCTGCAAGAAAATTGAACAATTTGATTTGGAAATAAAAGGACAAATAATCAGATCCAGTCCCTATATTAAATATCTTGGTGTTATACTCGACAACAGGTTGACCTTCAAGGAACACCCGAGGAAAACAAGTGAAAAAACGGCAAGAGTATGCAAAGTTTTGGCAAGACTGCTACGCAATGTTGGAGAACCCCGGCCCCACATAAGGAAACTCATAACCAGTCTCAACATCATCATCACCGGCACTACAACCGGGAACCGGTCTTGGCCTTATTTAGCAAGTCCTGAGGATTGTTAAAATTTCCATAATGATTTGTTTTTCCGGGCAACATCATTAGGTCTTGCACTAGAGACTCCCCGACGGGGAAATGAACCCCGGTCTCCCGCGTGACAGGCGGTATATTAACCACTATACTATCGAGGAGCCCTACCAGTGTGAACACATCCATTATAATGTATGCACCTGACATATGGGCAGGAGCTGCACAGTATAAGTTGTACATGAGGGGAGTGAACCCAGCACATAGGCTGGCAGCACTGAGAGTATGCTGTGCATTCCGTATCCGAAGATGCTATAAATATTTTGACCGGGAGATCGCCACCTGACATTGCAACTAAAGAAAACGTTGCATTGCATAAGGTTTCCCAAGAGAATCTCGGAGAATGCGGTCACAATTAAAGCTCTCAAGCCTAGGATAATGACAACGAAGGTGGTATTCTTCCACCAAAGGAAGATGGACCCACACCATGATACCTGATATAGACACATGGGTGAAAAGAAAACATGGAGAGCTCAATTACCACTTGAATCAGCTAATATCTGGACATGGATGTTTTCGGCAATACTTGCACAACTATAAGCATGTGAATCACTCATAGTGCTTGTATTGCGAAGGCAAAATAGAAAATGCGAAACACATACTCACAGCGAGCGTGAGATTCGAGACCGCACGAACGATTTTGGAGAGACACATGAGACGGACAGTTAGGAGGCAGGAGTAATAGAATACATGCTGAGTTGGAAACAGGCATGGCCCGTAGCAAATGGTATTCTCTGTGAAATGATGCAGCAGTTGCGACGCGACGAGCGGAGTAACAGGTAAACTCCGTCCCACCCTGCGATGGAATATCTAAAAGAAAGTTCCGCGGGGATCAGTAGGAATATGTGCCTGGCGGGAGATGGTTTTAGTCGGTAAAAACTCAGCATGCCTCTGTCGGTCCAGAGGTATCTTTTGAAGATTTCCACCTTCCTACTGAAACCAAAAAAAAAAAATAAACCTGTGATCGCGCAGGTCCGGTCTTCGATGCCGGTTGTGAGGTTCCGCCCGCGTACTATTTAACGGATTCTACGTGGACTGGGGTGTAAGAAGGCAACCAGCAATGGTTCTTAAGAACTGTGCTCCGGAGCTGTCGCCGGTTCTTGGCAGACTCTTTCGCTTATCTTATGAACGAAGAACATTTCCTACCTGGAAAGTCGCTCGAGTTCAGCCAACCCCAAAGAGTGGAAAAAGTGTCTCCCACAAATTACCGTCCGATACCATTACTGTCTATGTTATCTAAGGTAATGGAAAAGGTCATCAGTGCCGAGTTAATTAACGATTTGGAGTGCAACGGACTTCTGAATGATCGCCAATACGGATTCCGCGGCAGGCGGTCCACGGGAGACCTTTTGACCCTTATAACAGATATATGGACATCTACGATTGGGGGTATGGTGAAGCAAGGGCGGTCGCATTGGATATCTCCAAGGCGTTTGACGGCAACTGGACTCTCCCAGCAGCTTTGCGACTGGAACCTGTATCCCGTTAATTCCGGGGTGCCTTCCGGGGTTATATTTTGGCTCCAACCTTGTTTTTACTTCACATAAATGATTTGTTGGAGTCGACGGATAACAGGGTGTTCAGTTACGAGAGATCGACCGATTAGTGCATCATCGTCGCACCAGCTGAGATGTAGCCTGATCGACTCTCTGAATTGGGATCTGGATAAGGTCTTGCAGTGAGGAAAAACCAATCTCGTCTACTTCAATGGAACAAAGACACAGTATACAACATTCACGAAGAAAAGTGGATCATCGGTCACACAGCTGATGATGAATGGCCAGGCCCTCGAATCTGGGGAAAGCATGAAATTGGTCGGCGTCACGGTCTGTGGGAATGTATCGTAGCATAAACACGTGTCGAAGATCGCCAGGTCCGCCTCAGGAAAACTGAGCTATCTTTTTAGGGCCAAGAAATATTTTACTCCGGCTCAACTTCTTCTCTTGTATAAAGCCCAAATTAGACCCGCGCTCGAATATTGCTCTCATGTTTGGAGCTCTGCTCCTAAACATACCCTCGACCTATTTGAGAGCATACAGAGACGAGCGATCCACCTGATCGGGGACACGGCGGTGACGTCGGAACTACAGTCGCCACCACATGGAAGACGCGTAGCCGACCTCTTTCTGTTTTACAGATATTATCACGGGTACTGTTCTTCGGAGATTCGTGGTATTGTTCCTCTCAATTCAGGCGGAATTATGAATACGAATATTCTGGTCCTAAGTGTTCGGGTAATAGTAGAAATTTGAAAGGAAATGTGATGCATGAATATGCGCCGTGCGAATAAGTAGAAGTGAAGATAAAGTAGTATCAGTCACCCGCGAACTCTCTTACTGAGAACACCATTTTTTAACAGTGCGATAGTTAAAAAAGTGAAGTGAATTGTCCTAGAGTAAAAGTATTTAAAAATCGTAAATTCCCTTGAACTCACAAACAAAACACAACAAGGATACACCAGGTAAGAAACAAAAAAAAAAAAACATGGCCCTAGGGCCAAGCCATCATTCCGGCAATAGGTTCGTAGAACTGGGAGAATGCTCACTCTCAGGCTCTACAGCCAACGTGCCAACAAAAAAGAAAAGACAATCCCGCAGCCCATTGTCTTTCAATTTCCCTCCTCTCCCGAACAAAACCGCAATAAAAAACCCACGGTTCGTTCAAATCTACCCAACCGAAGCATCAATGCCACTTACATCCGTCAACGTGTTTGTACTAAAAAGAATCATTGATTCTATCAGTACGCAGTACGAAAAAATTACACTTCTTAGGGATGGTTCTATCCTAATTTTAGCTAAAGACCAAGAAATCGCTGATAGATTCATCCAGTCTACGCGTTTTGACACAATCTGTCCGGTCAATATTAGACTACACCCCAAACTAAATACTTCCAAAGGGGTTGTGTATGCCCCTTGCCTAATTAACGTCCCAGAAGCCGACATTATATCAGAAATGGGTTCCCAAGGTGTGGTAAATGTCTTCAAATTCACAAAAATTAACAACGAAGAACGATTACCCACAGGATTGATGCTGTTTTCTTTTGATCGGCTACAACCACCAACAACAATAGAAATCGGCTGGTACAACGCCAAGGTCAAGGAATACATTCCAAGGCCAATGCGGTGCCGGCAATGCCAATTACTCGGCCATACGGCAAAATGGTGTAAACGCACAACAGCATGTAATACAAGTAATCTGCCACCACATCCAGAAACTGAATGCACTAGAACAATGTGTGCTAACTGTCTAGGTCCGCACCCGGCCTCTTCCTCTACCTGCCCTAAATATATTGAGTACCAAAAAGTACTAGAAATTCAAACAAAAAACAAAACAACCCTAGCTGACGCTAAACGCATATATAGGGAACAGAATACAATACAAACAACAAATAACGACCTTTACTCCGATCAAATTAGAAAACACACGTCTGCGCCTATAACTCCAACCAGTTCCAATACACTTCTACCAAAAGTAATTCAAAATCCAATAGCCGTAAACAAATCTCCCAACAAAGAAACAAATATATTTCCCTCCTCTTCCTATACAGCTCTAAAAGAAATTGAAAAGAGAAAATATCCCATCTCTCAACGAATAAATATAACTAAAACTAAAGATCAATCTTCCTCCTCCCTAGAAACTCAAACACATACAAGCAAAGCCAAACCTACCACCACACAAACACAAAAATCCCAGTTAGATCAAATCGGGAATATCCCTCTACCTGAATATGGAAATATATAATTCTAACCTCTCTCAACAGCCTATTGACTCCGCGGCACGGAGCTCTTCTCACTCAAATCAATTCGAGTGGATTGGAAAACTGAGTGGGACGAGCTGTGTGGCGCGGAGTCAGGAAAAGAACCACCGTTATACCCCCACCTCGAACTCTATAGCAACATCCAATTATAACCCCGCAGACTGCTTAATACTTCAATGGAACCTGAATGGGTTTCATAACAATTATCACGAGTTACAGCTCCTTATAAAAGAACTCAAACCGTCCATCATAGCACTGCAAGAAACGCACTTACCCCACTCTTCAAATGCGAGAGTGCCTCGGGAATACATAGCATACTTTAACAATCTTAAAGAAAATAACTCCTGTAAACAAGGGTCCGGGATATTAATACATCGGGCACTAACCCATAAGCATATCAGTCTTAATACCCCTTTCTCGGCCACGGCAGTCGAACTAACGGGCAAACTAAAGCTAACCGTGATCTCAATCTACATTCCTCCTACTCAACCATATACCCTGTCTGACTTGAATAAAATAATTCAACACATACACACCCCCATTCTTCTAATGGGAGACTTCAACGCTTGGAGTACAATATGGGGATCACAAACAACAAATAAAAGAGGGAAAACCGTGGAACAATTTTTACTACAATCACAATTGGTAATATTGAATAACGGCAATCACACTCATTTTTCCACACACAAGACGTTTACAAATGTAGACCTTTCCCTCGTATCATCCCAACTGTCCCCTAATACAAACTGGGAAATACTAGATAATCTACATGGAAGTGATCACTTTCCAATAAAAATCTGTATTTCAACCGGCAACAATAAAAAGGGAAAAATCAAACTCCTACCTAAATTCAAATCTGACCGAGCAAATTGGAACAAATTTCAAACTATCACCACACAATTCCTTAATCTACATAACACAAAAGCCAACATAAATCAAGAAGCTGCCGTTATCACAAAAGCTATTCGAACAGCCGCCAATGGCTCCATTCCACAGACAACGAAAAGGTATCACAAAACCGCCGTACCATGGTGGAATCCAAATCTGGCAAAGCTACGGGCAGAAAAGCAACTGGCATGGAAAATTTTTAAGAAGCACCCAACCGACCAACATCTCTTAAGGTACAAAAGGCTTAACGCCATGTTCCGAAGAACAGCCAAAATCGAAAAGGCAAAATCCTTTCAGTCCTTCACGGAAAAACTAAACCCAACGTACACCCCCAAAAAGATATGGGCCAACATAAAAACGCTAACAGGCAACTATAACCCATCTACTATCAATTTAATACATACAGGATCCGACGCCCTCACATGTCCGGACAAAATAGCCAAATACTTCGCCGAGACTTGGGCAAATACGTCCTCCAACTTCAACTACCACCCAGGTTTCCATACTGCCAAAAACCAAATAGAGGCGCATCCAACGCCCCCAAGCAACCCAAGTAATTCCTATAATATCGTTATCCAACTTCCCATAACACAGATAGAACTAGAATCTGTTCTTCATACCGCAAAAGGTAAGACGCCAGGCTTTGATAGAATTGACTACCAAATGGTAAAAAACGGGCCAACGATTTTGAAACAACGCCTTCTAAATCTGTTTAATGCCATATATACAACTGGCACCATTCCTCAAATGTGGAAAGTATCCACAATTATCCCTCTACCAAAGCATAATAACAAAACTGATACAATCCACGGCTACCGCCCCATTTCTTTACTGCCTTGTTTAGGAAAAGTATTGGAAAAAATTGTTGCTAAGAGACTAAACTGGTACCTAGAAAAATATAATCTGATAAGTACCAAACAAGTCGGTTTCAAACAAAGCAGGGGAACAATGGATGCGCTTCTTCATATAGATAACCATATTGTTGGTGCCCTTTCCTGCAAGAAACATACATCCATTTTATCAATAGACTTCGAAAAAGCATTCGACCGCATCGGTCCACACGTCATCCTCCAAAAATTACAAAAATGGAAAATAGGACATCATATGTATAACTTTGTTAGATCCTTTCTGAATAATAGAAAATTCAGGATCAAATGTAACGGCGTGTTCTCTGGCGTCCATAATATAAATACTGGAATCCCCCAAGGATCACCCTTATCAGTAGTATTATTTAAGATAGCATTTGAAGAGTTAAATAGCATTATCTCGAAACATAAAAATGTAAAACATTGTCTCTACGCCGACGATCTTGTATTATTCACAAATGTAAACGACCTAGAAGTAGCTAGCAAAACTTTCGAAAATATCCTATCAGACATACTAAAATGGTGTAACTATTCAGGCTCAAAAATTTCGAGCGTGAAATCTAAAATATTACATGTATGCAAAAAGAAACATTGTAACAAATCTTTATTAGTAAATTTTGAAAACACTTACATTAGGAATGTAGATACACTAAAAATTCTCGGCCTACAATTCGATTGTAAATATAATTTTAAGAATCATTGTCTAGCCCTTAAGAAAAATCTAGTGTTAAGGTTAAACATACTGAAATATTTGTCATCTAAAAACGGCTCAGCCCATACTAACACACTAATAAACATTACTAGAGCTCTCCTACTGTCAAAAATAGACTATGGCCTACTAATATACGGTAATTGCAGCAAAACAACGTTACAGGCAATTAAATCTCCCTACCACGCAGCAGCCCGCATAAGTACAAGGGCTTTTCGGACCACCCCAATTACGAACATCCTAACAGAAAGTGGACTCCCGGCCATAGAAAATAGGATAAAAACTCTGTCGTCCAAACTAGCCACAAAGTTTCCCGCAATGGCCTCAACACCCATTTTAGAGGACATTAAACGAATACTTAAGAGAAAACGCCCTCAAAAATATAATTCGGCCTTAGGACACTCAATAGAACTGGCAAAAGAACTGCTCGCCACACCTACACCACAAAGACAACGAGCACATTCTCCCCCGTGGCTAATACCAACAGATTGTGTAATAGAAGACCTATCACAGCTCCCCAAAAGCACGACTAACCAAGAAGTATACCAACAACACTTCCAATTATTACGAAACAAACACCGGGAATGGGACCTACTCTTTACCGACGGTTCCAAAACAAAAGAAGGTACAGCTTTCGCCGTAGTAAACAGAACAGATACAGTCATCAGAAAAGGACTTTTACCCGAATTCTGCTCCATCTTTTCAACCGAAGCAACAGCAGTGCTGGAAGCAATCAAATTAGTTGAGAAAAATAAAACACTAATTTGCACCGACAGCCTGTCCGCCATACAAGCAATACAGAACCCGAATAATAAAAACCAAATAATCCACATGATTCAGGACAACTTAATCCGGAAGCAATCCAAAGTAAAACTGCTCTGGGTCCCTGGTCATAGTGGTATAAGGGGAAATGAAGCAGCTGATATCGCAGCCAAATTGGCTATAAAGGAACCATTAACAACTTTCTACGTGTACAACAATAAGGACATAGACAAGTACTTTGAAAGGGAACTACGAAAGATAGAACAATTGAAATGGTTAAATTACAACCATACATATGTAACAATAAACCCTAATAGACAACCCGTCATCTACCCGACAACATCGCCCGTGCAACAGATCAAATGCTTTCTCCGCCTGCGCCTTGGACATACACGTATAACCAACCAGTATCTCATCAATAAAACCAACCCACCCACATGTCACATCTGCAGATCTAACTCCACATTGTCATCCAAACACATCCTCTTGGAATGCGAAGGCATAAAAGCCCTCGCTCACCGACATCTTCAAGACGACATCAGAAACATCATCTCCGACCCAACCGCAACCAACATAGCCAAGCTCTACCACCTACTAACCCTAGTTAAGCTTCAAAACGTAATTTAACAAAAAAAAAAAAAAACAAATGTACACATAAATATTTAATGCCAAACTAGCCGAAAGCCTTAGTTGCTAGCGCTATTAGATTTAAGTTATTATGTAATTTACTTACATGGTAATAAATAAATAAAAAAAAAAAAAAAAAAGTAGTATCAGAGAACGTTGAATTGGCTGTGAAGTATAGTAGTGTGTATATTCACTTTCTCTGCTAGGTTGATGATGGGGTTGTTGTTGTCTATGAGCGATAAAATGAATGAGGAGACAGAATTTTTGAAGTGTTTTACAATTACAATACAAAATGGTGTGTTCGAAACTTTATTAATTGGCTTAGAAAGACAAAAGAAATTATCTTGTAGGAACACATGTTTCTGACGTATTTTGATATTGATGATAGTCAAAAACGTTATATGTGGTTTAAGTGAGTTCGAGAAGTGTTTCCAAGACTGGAAAAAGCGCCGACACAACCCTCTTACATGTGAGGAGGACTACTTTGATTATCTTAAAGGGTGCAAAAGTGATGTTAATTAATAGATAAAAATTCTTTAAGAAACACAGATTTTGTCTTTTATTTTTTGAACACACTACGTAAATATCAAATTTATTGCCCAATTCCGCTAATAGACCAGAGTCGTCGGCCTCACTTCTGTGAATAGGAACCCACGCCACTTGCGCCATTAAGGCGGAGTGTTAAATATATTAGGCAAATTAAATTTGCTGAAGAATCCGAATCAATTAATAAACTGTGAACGAAAACATCTCTTAAAATCCAAAAACAAACATTTGTGAAATTTTTGACTTCAAAAAAAATCTATGTCGACGTTATATGACCAACTAATTTGGTGCGCAAATACCTGAATAAAGTGAAGCGAGATTGGGCTGAATGTTTAAAAGCCACTTTCCTTATGCTTTTAAACCTTCCTTTGTGAAACAGTGACATCAATGAAAGCCTTTACAAGTTCATTAAAATTTCCAAGGTGATATTCTGACGTATTGTGACATATTTGTCGTCAAAACCGTGGCGCCGAATGTGTCGCTCCCACCGATCTATTTTCGTTACAAGTGCTGACGCCCTAAAAAAGTCTCAGTTGTTTTTTGTTTTAGGATTTCCAACGTTTTACGTACCAGTGACGTTAAAAAAGTCTCAAATACGATAATGTCGCACTAATTAGTTCAGATACAATTTTCCATAGAAGTCGAGGTTCGGAATTACGAATTACGAATTCGAGGAAATCACCGAGGTTGCCGTTCAGTTCACTGTACTGTTCAATCTTGTACTGTATTCTTTCGAAAATATCTGACAGTAAATGCGTGTTGACGGCGTTTGGAGTTCTAAGAATACACTGCATGGGCCGTATAACGCGTTTGTTGGAAATTCGATTGGGGTTCTCGAATTTCATTATTTAGTTGTACAATGCCGCAGAGGGGCGTGCGTTATTCGGGTTAACGAATCCTCGCTCTCTTGGGTATCGACACCTAACACCAACATAGGGATAGGCCGATAATGACTGTAGTAAATAATAGTTTCTAATGGTGCCGGATTACGGAAGCAACACTTGGGAAAATGCTGTAACGATAAATGGAATCTCATCGGGGGTGTGCAGCATAAATGAAATAACTTCTGTGTGTGATGGATGGGAGTCTTTATATTATGACGGCATAAGTTGTAGGTGACTCATGTGACCTCGGGTAACTAATTGCATAGTGTCATTTGGTTTTGTAGACGATTTATTGTGCTTATGATTAATCGCAGAGAAATGTAATCAAACAAGTTTAAAACAAATAAATAAGAATGAAGAGAAGCGTCCATAGATATGCTACTCTTTTGAGACCAGGATGGATTTCCCAGACGAGTGCCGTGTCAACAATTGACATCAGTGAATTGCCCCCGGAATGTGTAGTTACGATTAATAACGAGGGCGTTGTTCTGACGGATGTTTGAAAGCATGTGACAAAGCTTACAGTTTCGGGAATGATTTTGATTATGAGGGGATGGCAAAAGTAAACAAACGTATTATTGGGGATATTGAATATTAACCTATATTGAGGTTTTTTTTTTTAATCTAGTCTTTTTTACCCACTTTGTTATTATGAAATTATAACTTCTGCGTTTTCAAAAGCTTTAATTTTAAAATTTTAAATTATATTTGTCAATAGAATTTTAATCTTAACCTAATCAGTTATTAACGTTTGTATCTTTATAATATGTTGTGTACTAATCTGTTATAAATGTTTCGAATAATTTCGAATAGGGGCGGAGTCTAAATACGATGCGTTATGACAGGCTTTTGTTTTTGTCCGACCGAGTCGACAAACTAGATGTATTTATACTTCGGGAGCGTGTCTCCTTGTCCTTAAAAGGACGAGGGTTTCTTTGAGAGACCGCCTTTAAATTTGCTCGATGCGGTCTACCACCATGCTTCCTCTAATTAGAGGGAAGAGTAGTGATCGAAGTTAAAAAAGAATACTATGGCTTTTTTCCGATGTGTTTTATTTTCTGTTAAAGTTCTCTGTTCGGAGATGCGGAGTTGACGAGGCAGCGTCCACAGCTTAACCAAGGAACGAGTGACAGGACGGTAACTGACGAAGAAGAATCCACTAGTGGGGGTAGCTGGCGGAGAAGAATCCTAGAAGAAAAGTAACGGACTATGAAGAGTCCACTCGATGAAGTAACCGACTAAGAAGAGCCCACAGGATGAAGTAATCGACTAAGAAGAGTCCACAGAATAAAGTAACTGACTATGAAGAGTGCACAGAATAAAGTAACCGACTAAGAAGAGTCCACAGGATGAAGTAACTGACTGTGAAGAGTTCACAGGATAAAGTAACTGACCATGAAGAGTCCACAGGATGAAGTAACCGATTAAGAAGAGTCCACAGGATGAGGTAACTGACTATGAAGAGTCCACAGGATGAAGTAACCGACTAAGAAGAGACCACTGGATGAAGTAACTGACTATGAAGAGTCCACAGGATGAAGTAACCGACAAAGAAGAGTCCACGGGATGAAGTAATTGACTATGAAGAGTGCACAGAATGAAGTAACCGGCTAAGAAGAGTCCACAGGATGAAGTAACCGACTAAGAAGAGTCCACAGGATGAAGTAACCGACTAAGAAGAGTCCACAGGATGAAGTAACTGACTATGAAGAGTCCACAGGATAAAGTAACTAACTATGAAGAGTCCACAGGATGAAGTAACTGAAGTGAGCTGAGCTGATCAAACAAGTATGGACAGCGTTACATCACGCAATTCATGAGATCGTGGTGCACGTATGGGAGCAAGAGGAGTCGCTGGAAGATTGGCGTCGTGGAATAATTTGCCCCATACATAAGAAGGAAGATATCACAGTGTGCAGCGACCATGGGGTATAACATTGATGAGTACCGACTATAAGATATTCCTCTCTATCCTACAAGATCGGATAGCCCCATACGCTAAACTCATCATTGGTCAATACCAATGTGGCTTCACCCCAGGCAAATCAGCGCTTGATCAGATATTCGCCCTTAGGTGGGCGATGGAAAAATGACTGGAATCTAAAATCCCATTATATCATCTATTTATATACTTTAAGGGCGTCTACGACAGCAAAGCAAGGGTAGAATTATATAATGCCATGAGAGAGGTCGGCATTCCAAACAAATTGATACGACTTTGTAGGTTGACCATGACCAGTAACTAGTCAAGTAAAAATAACGGGATTGCTGTCAAAACAAATAAACATCTTTAATGGTCTCTGACAAGGGGACGGTCTGGCCTGTCTCCTCATCAACCTCGCGTTGGGGAAAGCAATCCGTGAGTCTGGCGTTACAACTAGAGGGACTATTGTCACCAAATCCAGCCAGATACATGCCTACGCAGATGACATCGACATGATCGGTAGAACCGAATCGGCTGTACAGAACTCCTTCACTCAGATCGAGCAGGCGGCACAAAAACTGGGACTGCACATTAATGAGAGAAAAACCAAGTAGATAGAAGAACTAAGTAGATAGTGGCAACTTCTGCGAAAAGAAGACCTAACGTTGGTCAAATTATCAGGGTACTGGAGCACGAATTTGAAATAGTGCAATCCTTTAACTACCTTGGGTCAATAGTATTAGCTGATAACAATGTGGAAGAAGAAATACGCGAACGGCTGATCAAATCCAACAAAGCTTACTATGGTCTAGCAAAGGCTCTTTAAATCCCGAAATTTATTCAGAATATCCAAGCTACTACTGTACAAGACCATGGTCTTCCCAGTACTCGTATATGGATCCGAGACCTGGGTGCCCAGTAAAAGGCACTCTGAACTCTTAGCCGCGTTCAAGAGGAAGGTCTTAAGGAGAATTGTTGATCCCGTATATGAGGGAGGAGGATTCCGGAGACGCTACAACCATGAGTTGTACGCGATCTACGTTGAAGCCAATGTTGTAAGAAAAATCAAACTCGGTAGCCCCCGGTGGGCGGGGCACCTAGTTCGAATGAGCGAAGAGGAACCTGCCCGGAAAGTCCTCTGTGGTAGGATGCATGGAAGGAGACAGCGCGGCAGACCTTGTCTGCGATTGATGGATGGGGTAGACCAATACGGCCAGAGCCTGAGAGTGCCAAACTGGATGACATCGGCTCGAAATTGGGACCGGTGGAGAGACTTGCTGAATAAGGCCAAGACCGGATCCGGTTGTAGTGCCGATTATGATGATGAAACATGTAAAACATAGAACTTAAATTGAAAACAAAAAATATATAGCTGGTGCATATAAGCCCAGTTCTTTCCCCAGTAATGATATCTTCGAATAGTTTCTAAATTGATCATCGCCGAGTTCTTTCGTTGGGACAACGGTAAATAGGAACAAAGAAAGAACGGAAAAATGAAAACAACCGCGGTGACAGTTGTGTGAAAATTCAGTAGAGTGGTGACGGTTGTTTTTGGAGAACGGTTGGGAGTTGGAAAAAGGAAAAGATTGGTGGCCGAGAGCGCGAAATTCAAATAAAAGTAAATGCATTAAATGAAACGGCAATAAAATATTTATATATAAATTGAAATAAAAGTCGTGAACATTTTGAATGTGACCCAGACTGTGGGAGAACGAAATAAAAGTAAATGAATTAAATGAAACGGCAATAAAACTATATATCTCGGCAACATCCAAGCGTATTATATTTCTATTACACACAACTGATCCATTGAAGTCGAATAAGTCAAGCGTTCTTGAGAAGGCAAAGGCTCGTTTGGAGGAAGTTATTTCAAGGAAATTTCTGGAAATAGCAAAGGAGTTGGAGCATCTAGATCCATACCAGTATTTACTACTGCTACTGCTTCGCACTACAAAAATTGGTTGAGGCATATTCATATTATGATTACCTTAAAGGGGTTTTATTATCGGATTGGAACATGTTGCAAGACAAAATGAAATTCTGCAGTAATAAAGGTCAGCGCTAACCCCAACCGTTGAAAAGTTTCCGGTATGACCTCTCAAATGTATACTAACAAAGCATCTATAGGTCAGGCCGGGTACTTATTACCCCTCCTCCCTATAAAATTAAACAGCACTTAAAAGTGGATTGGATGAATGGATTTTTTGGTATAAGAAGGTATATGAAGATAATGGAGGTCCTGCAGTTTGACTTGTTAAAATTATTGCATAGAATACAATGGAACGAGAATCAGTCAAGCCAACTCATCTTTGACGGATGCCGCAAAAACGGCGCGCTCGGCTTCTACATCGCTGAAAAAATTGGAAGATGAACCGAATATACACTTGGAAGGCAATTTATATGGTGCTGGCATTGTTGACAAATGGGGGAAAAAATTTTCATTCCCGCTTGGTAGAAAGTTTGACGTGGGGCGGGGGCTTAAACTGCAATGAATCACTCATGCTATGCTGACGGAAGCATACGCTTCCAGTAGGGCCTCCCATGTCAGACAGGCTAACGAGGAGTAACACACAAAGATCTACCACCCCTAATCCAAGGTGTTACGCGTCACCGTACCTATTGGATAGTTTGCAGCCAGGGGCATACCGGCTGTATTATAACAGCGCCTCTCTGACACTGGGTCGAATCAGAGCAGTAAGCAGACCTTACCATATCAAAGAGGGGCTCTGATGTGGCGGACTATTTGAAACCCCAAGACTCGTGGGAACAAAAATAAAATATAAATTGGATAATCAATATACAAAAACAATCTCACGAAAAACCCAGTCGGCGTAGGTGTGATGCCCCGACACTACCATAAGGGCACAAATCATCAAGAAAACACCGAGTCGGCAAAAAGAAGACGTAGGGAAAAACGGAAAAAGCGGGATATACGCGTCGGGACGTGGAATGTTCGAACGTTATATAAACCAGCCGCAATACGGACGGTCGTAAAAAACGCGAAACAATATAAAATGGACATCGTCGCGCTTCAGGAAGTCCGACTCCCACATCAAGTAATCGAAACCAAAGGGTATACACTGGCGTGTGGAAGTACCGATACACATAACATCTGGACTGGCTTCATCATAAGCATGAAGATTACGCCCCATGTAAAATATGTTCAATTTATTAATGACCGAATGTCGGTACTAAAAATACAGGGACCATGATACAATTATGTATTTATAAACGTACACGCCCCAACAGAATCTACGGACTAAGAAACGAAGGACGCATTCTACGAGACCCTAGAGGAAGTATTCGATGGGATCTCATCATTCGATGTTAAAATCGTCCTCGGGGACGTCAATGCGAAAATTGGAAAGGAAGACATCTTCCAACCAACTATAGGTAAAGAGAACCTACACGATGTCTCAAATGATAATGGAATACGAATTATCACGTTCGCAGTGTCAAAAGAGCTGGTAGTGAAAAGCACGATGTTCAAGCACAAGCAAATCCATAAAGCCACATGGATATCACCCGACGGCGTAACGCGTAACCAAATAGACCACTTCCTCATAGGCAAAAGACACCACTCGAATATCCTTGACGTAAGATCGTATAGAGGAGCAGATTGCGACTCCGATCACTTTCTAGTGATGGGCAAAATTAGAAGTCGGCTTGCAGCAATCCCACATGGGCAATCACGGGAGACAAGCAAAAAGTTCAACATTGATAAACTAAAAGACCTACGCAAAAGGGCTGAATATTAAGAGGAACTAACGAATAGATTTAGCATCTCTAGAATGGGAGTAGTGAGGAGGAGGAAACCAATAATCTGGGCACTATATGGGCATCGATCAGAGACACAATCAAACAAACAGCCCAAAGGGTATTAAGATTTAAGAAAACAATTAAGTCCAAACCTTGGTTTGACGATGAGTGCAGGGCGAAGATCGAACAACGTAAGCGCCTCAGAGTGATCCACTTAGAAAGATATGATGAAGTCAACGCAAAAAGATACGCGACAATTCGGAAAGAAACAACTAGACTTTTCAAACGCAAAAAACACGAATGGGAGAAGACTAGTCTCGAAAAACTGCTAGAAAATGCCTGAGCAAAGAACATCAGAGGTATGTATGCCGGCATAAATTCAATTAGAAATGGTTACCGAGGGAAAGCCAAAATAATCCGAGACACAAACGGCTGTCTGGCCACAGAAACAAACAATATCGTGACAAGATGGAAGCTGTACTTTGAAAACCAGCTCAATGTGCGCACCCATCAACCACAAATAAACGCATCAGACGTACATACAGCCGAGCCTCAGATCCCAGACGCCTCTTTCAACGAAGTTGTAGACGCAATAAACCGATTGAAAAACAACAAGGCCCACGGAGTCGACTGCATACCGGCAGAGCTTGTGAAGCATGGAAGAGAGGCAACTGCTCGAAAGATCCTCCAACTGATTAAAACAATTTGGGATAAGGAAGTCATTCCGGAAGAATGGAAAACCTCAATAGTCGTCCCCATTTTCAAAAAAGGCGACAGATCTGACTGCGAAAATTACAGAGGAATATCATTGCTCCCAACCACATACAAAATACTAACAATGTCATACTATACTATTTATTGGCCTATAGGAACCCGATAGTTCATGACCTCACCGACTCGACTAACAAATGTCATACTGGCGAGAATCACATCGTACGCAGAAAAAATATTGGGAGACTACCAATGCGGATTCCGTAGATACCGGTCAACAAGCGACCAAATGTTCACAATAAGGCAACTGCTGGAAAAGAAGTGGAAATACGGAGAGACGGTCCCCTACCTGTTCGTTGACTTCAAAAAGCCTACGTTTCAGTCGCAAGGCGAAGACTCTACCATATTCTAGTCGAGCTGGGAATACCGAAAAAATATGCCGCCCTCATTTAAATTTCCTTGAATGAAAGCAAAGGGCGAGTTAGAATAGAAAACCGCTTATCAGAACCATTTGAAATCCGGGGCGGACTAAAAGAGGGGGATGGCCTCTCACCATGTCTCTTTGGCCTTGTCCTCGAGTATGTCATCAGAAAGGTACAAGACGACAAGAGGGCCGGATCATCCCTGAACGGGGTCACACAAGTGCTCGCGTATGCGGATGACATCGCCGTTTTGGGTGATAATCTAGAAACTGTAAGCAAAAACTGTGAAATCATCATGCAAGCGGCACAAGAGGTGGGTCTAGAAATAAATGAAGACAAAACAAAATACATGATTATGGCGAGAGCAGGTGGACCTCAGAGAACATACATAAACATCAGGGGCAAGATATTTGTACATGTCAAAGAATTTAGATATCTGGGAACGATACTGACTGCTAGTAACGAAATGTCGAAGGAAATTAACAAAAGACTACATTCCGGCAACGCTAGCTGGCATGCAGTCAGTAAACTGCCGAAATTCAAACTGCTATCACGTAATATAAAGCTCCGTGTCTATAGAACCATAAATAAAGTGTCAGAACTTGCTAAATAAGGCCAAGACCGGTTCCCAGTTGTAGTGCCGATGATGATGATGTCTATAGAACCATAATCATGCCGATTGTTTTATACGGATGCGAAACATGGGCTCTCACAAAACGGGAAGAAAACAAATTCCGCCTATTCGATAATAAATATTCTAAGGGGTATCTTTGGTGGCAAATATGACGAGGAGGCAGGACAATGGAGGAAACTCAACAACCACGAATCGGTAGAGCTATACCGCAAACCTACAATAGTGGGAGTAATCAAGTCGCGAAGATTAAGTTGGGCCGGACACGTGGCGCGAATGGGCAACGATAAGACCGCGCATAGAATTCTTGACGGTAGACCAACGGGAAGAAGACCGACAGAACGACCGCGACAGAGATGGGAGGACAATGTTAGGTTGGACCTCAAGGAGATCGGATGGTCGAACGTAGAGGGAACGCACACGGGATAGGGAACAATGGCGGAGTCGAGTCGGTGAGGTCATGAACCTTCGGGTTTCTACAGGCCAATAAATAGTAGTAGTAGTAGTAATATAAATTTCAAGTTTAAAGCATAGAAATCAGAACTTGAATCTTTGAATGCGATTATCTCAAAACAATTTTTCAAATTGGCCTGCAAGATAATTCTCCATTTTTATCCGATTGAGTTCAAACTTTAACTGTAGCTTCTTAATAAGATTCCGCGTTGAATACCGCCTGAGTTTATTAAAAATTATAAAAGTTATTAATAAACAAATGTCATTTGCTGCGATGTTTTTTTTTCAAAAGCTTGTGGTCGGATTTTGGGTCTCTATAGTGGCATAATCCCTTTTTGAATTAACATACTTTGGTCACGTTTAGTAACCTTGCTGATTTAGACCTATGAGGCTTGTGTCGAAAACAATTTTTCACTGGCACTCGACCTGTTAAATAAAGTATATTCATATCTATCACATAATCAAATTTATTATTCATTCACATCTCAGGTACTACAATTACCCGCCCTCCACCTATTTCGTGACGGATTTGTATTGAAGCACTTGAAACTGAATTGGCGTTATGAAAGACGCAATCAATCTAAAAAAAAACGGTAAAATTCTGTGAAATAATTAACCCTTATAGTTTCCCCTAATTTGTGTTTTCTCACTTTTACGTTTCCTCTTGCGTAATCTATTGTGTATGTACCCTTTGTTCACTTCCCTGCACTCAACCAATAAGGAAATCCCTTTCAAATTACTTATTTTACAATCGAATCTAATTTCTTTCGTTTCAAAGTTTTTACGATTACCTTTACGACCTTCATTGAGAAAATGAACTTGATACTTGCAAGGTTACAACGTCGAGTGCACGTACTTGTTGGTATCGAGTACTGTATTCGTATTTTATGAATCTTTTGTTAAATTAGACAGTCCGATTCGAGTGGAAACCGTAGAAGAAGATTTTCAAAGACTTGCAAGTCAACAAAATGAAATGATTGACTGTTGAAACTCAATTTAAAACACCCGACATCTGAATTTCTATTTGTTTGACTTTTATTGTTTTTTCTTTCTAAATTCCTTTTTGTAATATTCCTGGAAGAGCTAGAGATATTTACCTGTTAGCCAAGTTCCTTTGTCACTGACTTAACCCTTCTATTTATTCTGAACTCTTTTTTAGCAAGTGACAGCAACCAAAGGCGGTTCGTTTACAAGTATTCTTAGGCAGCCTGTCGATTCCTTTGATCTGTATTCAGTTCTGTGTGAATTTCTTCTTTTATTATGCCGCCAGTCTTTGAAAGATGACGTTATAATTGGAACAATCATCTGTAGCTACCTGGAAACTTGAAATACAAAGTCAGATGAAATCTAGCATCCTTTTTTAATTGGCTCGCTGTGGCACGTGCCCTCTACAGACGAAAAGATTATTCAAAAAAGGTGCTCGAACGATGACTCGGAATGATAATTAATTTGATTATGATCTTTGATTTTTGTAGAGAAATCGATATCAAAAAATCTGCTCAAATTTACTTAGCGTCCAGAAGGTTTTTTATTTTTATTTGCCGGAAGACCCAGAAAGATTCAGCAAATCAATGTCTCACGGTTTCTCTGAACCATTGGATCATTATAGTCCTATATCGAAAAATTCCAATCGATTAAATAACGAGCAAATTTTTGGTAGATTAAAGAAGCTCAGATGTTTGTTAGGAACTATTTAACAGCTCAGTTGAGCCAAACACTTATGTCCTTTTGTGACTTTCAAGAAGACTCATCACTAATGAAAACATGGGAGCTCTCTTTTCGTACCTTGCAAACAAAGGTTGAGCCGGTCTTTATAACCGTCGCCACTACCCTCACAAAATGGCCAAAGTTGGACTTGTGGTGTTTCTAACAGATGTACACACAGTACACAAATAAATAGTGAGGAACACAGAAAAAAATTGGAAGAAATAAAGCGCAGAGCCGTATACCATAGCAATAACAGAGCAATTCCACATCAGTTGAGTGTACTTCAGAATAACGATCGAATTCAAAAACTCGTCAGTGGTCAGATATGTTGAGCATTGTTTCTATTTCTTAGTGATTCTAACCGCGATAGCGTCGGTTCAAATCACACGTTCTTCACTATCGTTGCAAATGTTATAGACTCAAATGACGTTATCAGTTAATAAATTTTCTCCTGTTTTTTGTGTGGTTAGAAAAACACCTATTTTTTAGTAGAAAGTGAAAAAATTATTTATTCAAAGTAGTGACTACTCCTTACTACACATTTTCCCTTCTCCCGGGTAATTTGTGGTACCATGCCAAAAAGGTTCCTTCTCTTTCGAAGCAAACCATCCAGCCAACCATGGACGTCTTCGAAAAAATCGAAGTGCTGTTCAGTGAGCGCCTGGCGCATTACCGGTGGTGGTCGAAAGAGACCATGTGTCGTGAATAAGCGACATGGTTGAGTGCCTCTAAGCAATTTCGGGCCATTGTTGGCATTTGCGATGCACCTTGTTGTGGAGGAAAATAACTTTGTCATGACATTGCTTATAATCCGGTCTGTTTTCGCACAGAACACCTTGCAATTTTATCGGTTGTCGGTGGTAGCGGTGGGCATTGAATATTTCACCATGTCTCAACAGCCCGTAGTAGACCGTTGCCCAGTTGATTCCACCAAACGCATATCATCGTCTTTCAACCGAAGCGATTTGATCTTGAAGACGATGTTCATGATTGACCGGGATCAACCCACAACTTCTTGCTTGAATTCCCGAAATATATCCACTTTTCATCGCCAGTCAAAATCCGATGGACGATGGTTTTTCTTTTTTATCTGTCGAGCAAGATTTCGCAAAGGGTGTCACTCCATCTGTCTGTTGTACAAATCATGTGGCATTCAATATTCAATCTTTTGAAGCTTTCTCAGGGCATGTAGGTGCACTGAAATATTACATAGGCTGGAAAGTCCCGGGATTTTAAATGAAAACAAGCGTTTTTTGCGCAAAGTTATATTTATCCCTCAACATATAATAGTTGCCTTTGAGAGCCATACACTTGGTGTAGCGATTTTCTTTTAGCGATGCCCTTTCTATAGTACGAAACGCTCGAGCCTTCGAAATACGTCTCGGTTTCCGCGATGATTTCTCATTCTACGAGGGTGAATTAAATATGAACGGTGATTTTACTTTTTTGCTCAGCAACAAGTTGCGAGCTTGATAGTCTTGTGCGTGGCAGTTGTTTGGTTTATGGAGAGTAGGGGAACCGGCTTGGCTAGCGCTCGCGCTCGACTTTGTAGTCAGTGTAGCAATGAGCGAGCAAGCATTACACATGTCTGTTGCGCGACGAATTATTATAAAATTTTTAACAAATGAAGGCGTTAAACCATCGGGCATTTTTTCTCGATTGATGGCAGAGTTTGGTGATGATACACGGAGTCAGAATCGTGTGTATACGTGGGCCAGAGAATTTAAAAGTGGGCGAAAACGTATTGAAAACGAAAGTCATGATCGACACCCAAGGGCAAATCGTACAGATGACAACATCCGTGACGTTCGAGAGGTTATTGAAAGTGATCGCCGCTTAACTGTTGGAGAAAACTCATCCGAAGTGGGAATCATCATCATCATCATCGTCATCGGCACTACAAGCGGGATCCGGCCTTGGCCTTATTTAGCATGTCTCTTCACCGGTATCCGATACTTATCCGAGGCTTGTTACATTTTCCAAAATATTTTTTTTTTTTACGGGCAAGATTATTAGCCTTGCACCAACCTTTCTCAGGATGTTGCTGCATGCATTGGCTCACTACTTGGCGGGTGCCAAAGTAGCTATCCAGGGGTGTCACATGGAAACTGCATGACAACTTTGATTGAACAGGGACAAATATCGTCCTGGCCTTCGCCGGGTTGAAAGCAGAGACTTTACCCTGTATGATCGCTCCCATCCCCCCAAGAAGTGGGAATCAGCTATGAAAAAAAAGAGGAGGTGTGCCCATTCGAGGTGAGATCCTTGTCCATGACAACGCCAGGCCTCACACCACGTCCTTGAAAAGGGATACATTGGAAAAATTGGACTGGGAAACCCTCGAACTTAGAGCCCGAGGAGCATGTGTGCAATTCGCTAACAACTCGCCTTAAATCTTTCTACGAACAAGGGATATTAAAGCTTCCAAATCGGTGGCAAAAATGTGTACACCACGCAGGAGACTATATTGAAATATATTGAGAGTACAGTTAGTGTGTAACATTTTCCAATAAATGTATGAAAAAATTACTGTTTATATTTGATTCACCCTCGTATCTGAATCTATTTCCCTGGAGCCACCGCTTAAGGTTTGGGAAAAGATAATAGCCACTGGGGACCAAGTCTGGAGAAAACGGCTGGTGAGCAACTAATTCAAACCGTAATTGGTCTAATTTGGCAATCGCTTTTAAGGACATGTGAGACTGTCCGTTACCGTAATGGTACAGAACTTTTTTCTTCGCTATATGCTGGGTGTGCTGGGTGAGCACCCAATTCAAATCGTAATTGGTCCAGTTTGGGAACCGCTTTCAAGAACGTGTGTGACGGTGCGTTATCGGGATGGTACAGAACTGTTTTCTTCGCCTTATTTTTTTATTTCATCGTTCAGTTTCTCCAATAACCCTCCATAATACTCTCCGTCGACCATTTTTCCTTTCTGTAGGTAATCGATTAGGAAGATTATGCCATGCGCATGCCGAAAAGCGGACGCCATAACCTTCCCGGCAGAGCGTTGGTCTTTTGGCCACTTTGGTCGGCTTTCGTGGCTTGTCAGTCACTCCGCAGACTCCCTATTGGACTCAGGCGTATGGCAATGGACCCACGTTTCTTCCATTGTCGCAAAACTTCGAAAAACATTCCGCTCGATTATGCTGCAACAACGCCAAACCGGCCCTTGAATCATCAACGCGCTGCTGTTTTTCGTCGATAGTCAGCAAACGCGGCACCCATCGGACCGATAACTTTTTCATCTCTAAAAAATCGTGCAAAATGTATCCCATCCGTTCTTTTAAGATGCCTATGGCCTCAGCAACTCGTGCAATTTCACTTTACCATCATTCAAAACGACTCGATGCACTTGCTTAAGATTTCCGCATTCGTATCCGCTTTTGCCTTTCCAGAGCGAAGGGCATTCCTGTGTTGACTAATATTAAATTGATCAACACATCATAAAATAATCAAGGGCAATGAAACCTTACAGTCCAAAGACATACCTGGAATAAAAGTTCGATGTCACCAGCACTTCTATTAAATTTGTTTCGGGATAAAATGCCCTGCACGGTGCAAATGTTGCCACCCACGAATAAACAAGTTTTTGGCAACTATGCCATTAAAATGAACGAAAATTTTTTTGCCATCTTGTACACTAGAAAAGCATAGGAAACAACATCTTGCGAACATTCCTGGAAATCCCAAGTGATGGTTGATATTTTACGGTATTAACGATCTATGGTAAAATTAACAAACCACAGGAACCAACATTACGTCTACTGTCTAACAAAAGGTATTACCAAACAGATTTTGCGTTAAATACACGGGAAATGAGCAATGACATGCTCCAACATCTTGCTGTTGGTCAATAAAAAGCAAAAAATCAATGGCAACAATAATAGCGATATTCAACTATCGACTTAAGGAGTCATATTTGGGTGAATAAGGACCCAAGAGCTAGCCGCCATAGACTGCAGTTCAATAGTTTAAAACTAGTAAGGTGGAGAGTCAAGCACCTTTCATAACTGTAGAAGGATGTCCGATGGGAGACAGCAAGGGCATATATAGCCTTCATCATGTCTCTGTCTTTTGGCTATCTTGCGACAACCAGTGCCTTCCATGTGTATGGGGGTAAGCCAACGGCAGACCCTAAGATGTTGATCCGGAAATCCTGTGTTGTGGAATACTGTTATCTATTAATTGGTCCAAGTTAGAAAAAGTAAAGAAAGAATAATTTACAGATTATATTTAGGGGAGAGAGAATAAGAAAAATGCACGCACTGTTATTATTACTATAATAATACGTCCGAACGGCTTCATGGTCAGCCGATGACTGCGGGTGGAAATAATATATCTACATACCTAACAATTTTACTTCATACAATCATCATCATCATCGGCACTACAACCGGGAACGAGTCTTGGTCTTATTTAGCAAGTCCTGAGGCTTGTTAAATTTTGCATAATGATTTGTTTTTTTCCGGGCAAGGTCATTAGTCTTGCGCCAGAAGCTTCCCAACGGGGAGTCGAACCCCGGTCTCCCGCGTGACAGGCGGGTATACTAACCACTATACTATTGAGGAGCCTCATACAATCATGCTACGTGCATAAGTTTAAATCCACGGTCAATCCAGGAGGCCGAAGCCAAGGCCAATAAACAATCAAAGAAAGGAAAAAATAAAACCGGACAACCACATCAGGAACACTCCGGCCATTAAGGACCCGCAGGACCGGCGGGACGAAAGTAAGCAAAATTTCACTAAAAATATAACATCCACATAACGACCAATCGCTGTATTAATAATTTTTTAATTTATTTAAACAATAGAAGTAAATAAGTAAATACCTCCACCAACTTTTGGAAAAGCAAGAGTGGTCCGAGCCTACCATTTAAGGATACAAATGTCTATCAACCTTAAGATTAAGCATAGACAATCATGCTCCAGCTTTCGGGGTCCGTAGTTTCCGTAGTGGTCACAGCACAATCCAACAAGTCTTGCGCATTAAAAACCACATAGCTGGTAAATTCATCGACAAGGAGTCAACGGGACTAGTTCTTCTAGACTTCGAAAAAGCCTTTGATGCCTTGATTTATAAGCTACTAAAGCTTAAATTGGCAATACCGCTTATCAAAATTATCCAGAGCTTTCTTCGTTCGAGAAAATATGTTGTGAGTATAGGAACCGACATATCCTCTACTCACCAAATCCACTATGGTGTACCCCAAGGCTCGGTCCTTGGTCCATATTATTCACATTGTTTGCCGCAGATTTACCATGTCTAGGTGAAGACATTCAGGTAGCTATGTTTGCCGATGATACGGCCATTTTCTCTTCGGGTGCCTTATTCACTAATGTGTACAACTCTTTGCAAGCAGCTCTTGACAAGCTGTCTGGTTTTAGAGATGTAGGAAACACTGCTACCTACCAAATGGCACTAAACTCAGTATGTGTGCAGTTGATATTGATTGGTCCGAAGACTGTAGATATCTAGGTATTATTTTAGATAAAAAAAACTCATCTTTCAAAAACACATCACTACTACAATTGAAAAAATAAACAAAGTCGTAAGAGTTATGTATCCATTAGTGTGTAGAAAGTCAAAGCTTAGCATGGAAAATAAAATTATAATATTTAAAACCATTTTTCAAGCGTTACTCCTGTACGGGGCGCCCGTATGGTGTAATTGTGCTCGCACACACAAAATAAAATTGCAAAGGTGTCAAAATAAAATATTGAAAATGTTGCTGAATTTGTTATGGCATTATTCGACACATGAACTACATGAAAACGCTAACGTTAAACCGGTAGAGTTCCTTATTGACAAAATCAATCGAAACTTCCTCATCAATTGTTCTTTTTCTGACAATGTTCTCGTTTCCCGTCTTGCGTTATCCTAAATCACTACATATGTACTCTGTCTATGAAAATTATATCGAGGTCATTATTATATAAAATAACCGGAAACCCATGCAATATTAGTGTTAAGATTCAAATAAGGGTTTTTTATTGTAGTTTTCCCTTAATTTATTATTTGTTATTCATTAAAATTGTGCTATTGTCATTATATGGGTGCGAACATATAGGGCAAAGTCTCTGATTGCTTTCAACCCGGCGAAGGCCAGGACGATCCTTGTCCCTGTGCAATCTAAGTTGACATGCAGTCTCCACGTGACACCCCTGGATAGCTACTTTGACACCCGCCAAGTAGTGAACCAATGCATGCAGCGACATCCTGAGAAAGGTTGGCGCAAGGCTAATAACCAGGCCCGTAAAAATGAATTATTATGGCAAATTTAACAAGCCTCGGATCTGGACCGGATACACGACGACGACCACGGAAACGAAAATGGCTAAATGATTTAAGAATTTTTTCATGGAACATACGCTCACTATACAGAGCTCGAGCTGCACAGCAGCTAGCCGATGCCCTGTCCGAATATAAGGCTGACATAACAGCATTACAAGAAATAAGATGGACGGGGAGTGGTGTTTTTCAAAGAAAAGAGTATGACATTTATTACAGCTGTCACGCAAAACACCATGTGCTCGGGGTAGGCTTTCTAGTCAGCCAAAAACTGAAGCCTGCCATCATCGGCCTTAATGCAATAAATGAAAGGCTATGCACTCTTCGCGTGCGAGGCAAATTTAAGAACATAAGCCTCATAAACGTTCACGGACCTACAGAGGAGTCCCCTGACGACGAAAAAGAAGAATACTATGAGAACGTCGAGCGGGCCCTCAATGCCTGCCCGAGATACGATGTGAAAATCGTTCTTGGTGATTTGAATGCGAAAATAGGTCGGGAGCCGGTTTTCAGGCACTACGCAGGTTCCCATAGTTTGCATGAGAACACTAATGACAATGGACTACGAATCATCGAACTGACAGCATCAAAGAACTTGGTCGTTGCGAGTACCAGGTTTCCGCGTAAAGATATCCACAAAGCCACCTGGGTATCACCTGATGGAGCCACTCGCAACCAAATTGACAACGTGCTGATAGATCGCCGCCACTCTTCGAGCCTCATGACGGTACGAACGTACCGAGGTGCCAACGTCGATTCGGATCACTATCTTGTTGGTACAGTTTTCCGAGCGCGGATTGCCTTACGGAGACGTATTGCATCCGCGGATCAGGTCCGAATCAACACGGCTGCCTTACGCAATGAGAACACCAACAACACCTTTGGTCATGCGTTAAGACTCGCCCTCGAAGAGCGCGACAGAGGGAGAGTAAGTCCTGGGGCTAGAATGCCGGGTGTAGAAGAGAAATGGACACGCCTTAAGAATACTGTAATTAGTACTGCCAACTCCATCTTAGGCAGTAGTCGTAGAGATCGGAAAGACCGGTTTGATGATGAGTGCAAACTAGCGACTGAAGTAAGAATGCTGCATACCGGGCAATGCAGCAGTCTCATAGGACGCGGGTACGCGAGGAGAAATACAAAGAGCTTAGAAGATCTGAAAAAAAAACTTCACAGACAAAAGAAAAGTGCCTGGGAAAAAAACCGTGTCTGTGAAATAGAGAAAAGTAGAGAGCGAGGTCCGCACCAGGCGCGGAAGTTCTACCAAATAATCCGCAGTATGACGCGGTACACACCACGCTGCACTTACTGCAAGGATAAAGAGGGTAATCTGATCACCGAGCCTGAAGGCATTCTGGAGCGATGGGAAGTGCACTTCAATGAATTGCTAAATGGTCAGATCACAGAAGAATTGGAGGCTCCACCAATGCAAGACCAAGACCAAATGCTGCCGCCACCAAGCATTGAGGAAACACTAAAAGCCATTAGACAGCTAAAATCAAATAAAGCCCCTGGAGCTGATGGTATACCAGCTGAGCTGATCAAACAAGGAGGGACAGCGTTACATCACGCAATTCACGAGATCGTGGTGCACGTATGGGAGCAAAAGGAGATGCCGGAAGATTGGCGTCGTGGTATAATTTGCCCCATACATAAGAAAGGAGATATCACACTGTGCAGCAACATTGCTGAGTACCGCCTATAAGATACTCTCCACTATCCTACAAGACCGGATATCCCCATACGCTAAAGTCATCATTGGTCAATATCAGTGTGTCTTCATCCCAGGCAAATCAGTGACTGATCAGATATTCACCCTTAGGCAAGCGATGGAAAAATGTCTGGAATTTAAGATTCCACTATATCATCTGTTTATGGACTTCAAGGCCGCCTACGACAGCATAGCCAAGGTAGAACTATATAATGCCATGAGAGAATTCGGAATTCCAAATAAATTGATACGACTTTGTAGGTTGACCATGACCAATGTAACTAGTCAAGTAAAAGTAGCGGGATTGCTGTCCAAACCAATAAACATCTATAATGGACTCCGACAAGGGGACGGTCTGGCCTGCCTCCTCTTCAACCTGGCGTTGGAGAAAGCAATCCGTGACTCTGGCGTTACAACAAGAGGGACTATTTTCACCAAGTCCAGCCAGATACTTGCCTACGCAGATGACATCGACATCATCGGTAGAACCGAATCGGCGGTACAGGAATCCTCCACCCAGATCAAGCAGGCGGCACAAAAACTGGGACTGCACATTAATGAGAGAAAAACCAAGTACATGGTGGCAACTTCTGCGAAAAGAAGATCTAACGTTGGTCAAACTATCAGGGTAGTGGAGCACGAATTTGAAGTAGTGCAATCCTTTAACTACCTTGGGTCAATAGTACCTGCCGATAACAATATGAAAGAAGAAATACGCGAACGGCTGATTAAATCCAACAAAGCCTACTATGGTCTATCAAGGCTCTTTAAATCCCGAAATTTATCCAGAACATCCAAGCTACTACTGTACAAGACCATGGTCTTACCAGTACTCATGTATGGATCCGAGACCTGCGTGCTTAATAAAAGGCACTCTGAACTCTTAGCGTCGTTCGAAAGGAAGGTCTTAAGGAGAATTGTTGATCCCGTATATGAGGGAGGAGGATTCCGGAGACACGACAACCATGAGTTGTACGCAATCTACCTTGAATGTTGTAAGAAAAATCAAGCTCGGTAGACTCCGGTGGGCGGGACACCTAGCTCGAATGAGCGAAGAGGAGCCTGCCCGGAAAGTCCTTTGTGGCAGGATGTATGGAAGGAGACAGCGCGGCAGACCTTGTCTGCGATGGAGGGATGGCGTAGACCAGGGCGCCCAGAGCCTGGGAGTGCTAAACTGGATGATATCGGCTCGAAATCGGGACCGGTGGAGAGATTCGTTAAATAAGGCCAAGACCGGATCCCGGTTGTAGTGCCGATGATGATGATGATGATTGTCATTATATAGATTTAAGATTATAGTTGTAAAGGAATTGCTGTCCTAAATCTCTTAAATACTAGTTGTAAAATATAAATGTACCATATTATCATCTACCAAATAAAAATTGAAAATGCTCCAGCTTGACCACATCTACATTGCTCTGCTGCTATGCTATGCACTATGCTGTCAAACAGCTACGTACCTCACCAAGCTGTTTCTTGTTCGTGCAACCCAGAGCCACCTGCAAACATTCACCACATAATTCACGCATCCGCAGGAATCGGCCTCTTGGGATTCACGTTCTCACCGTGTTTGTTTATTCCTCAGGCAGACAGACTTTCGGGGCGCCGTCCTCTCATCTTCATCTAAAATCTTGAGTTTCATCGTGATGTTTGAGGTTCAGTTAAAAAATGTAATTCGAGAAGTCAAGCTGACTCTGATCATCTCGTCTTAGCTACGCTCGGCGGTTTTGTTCGTTTGTTTAGTTGTCAATTGCTGTTCGGTTCTTGAGGAAAAGTCGTTCGTTGAATTCGAAGCGAGAAGGTTCGTCGTTCTCTGCGGAAAGTGATCCCAACAGTTAAGGTACCCCCTAAGAAATCTCTTAGACATTTGAATAAAAGGAAAACAAAAAGTGTTAGGAAGAAGTTATCATCATCATCATCGGCACTACAACCGGGAACTGGTCTTGGCCTTATTTAGCAAGTCCTGAGGCATGTTAAATTTTTCATAATGATTGTCTTTTCGGGCAAGGTCATTAGTGTTGGGCCAGAGGCTCCCCCACGGAGGAAGGAGTTATACTCGTGTATAAAGAAACGGTAGAAGAATGTTTCAATCACCACTCTAGAGTGAACCAAAAGTCAAGTGAATTACAAGTGAACAATAAATATCGACCAATTGAAATGGATAAATGGATACGATTTTGCAGTCAGCACTTACAACGCCGCCGTTTTGCAAATTCAAAGATAAAATGCACGTGTACAGTGAATCACAGGATATCAACCGGGAGATCAATTTCGTTTTCCAAGAGTGATGTCACCTGTTCTCACCTTTCAATCGAGGGTAAATCTTCAACCGGATTATCTGTCGCCCCTCTCAACAACGGACTCGTCCGTAGTCTCCAGTTCACATAAACGATGTTTTTCTAACAAACGCCAAATACTTTTTCTTCAACATAATTAATTTAAAAAGTACTTCTCTAAGCTACAAATGTGTCAGCATACTAGATACAAACGAGAATTCTTAAATTACATATATCGTAGAAATGTTGTGAAAGAGATTAATTGATCTGCTACCAAATGTTACAAAGAATTAATAATATCAAAGAACGTTTCGTCAATTAGAATTCCCGGATGAAAATGGGTTCACTGAAAATTAGGGTACAGCATCTGTTGATGCTGCTCGGCTGCGTTTGTTGGCGCTTTTGGCGGCGGCTTAATTACCTGGAAATAATGAAAACTAAAATTAGTTACAATCTCCCATAAAACAGACTTTGTTGTTTCAACTTATCGAACTAGAAATTATTTCAAAATAATCACAAACTCAATCTGGAGGTTTGTAAAACTCAATAAATGATAGGAAACAATATGAGACCAGGCATTTTTGGACTCCAGGGGTAATAAATTACATCACCAGATGGGTAAACACTTCATTTGCCATGACGAGTTCTGAATTGAGGTGGGGTTCCAAATTTCTAGAGAATTAGTACAATGTACTATTGTAGTTTTTTAGGGGTGAGTTCAAACCGTTTTGACAGAAATTCAGTTGTCAAAGTTATTTTGTCCATATAGGGGTTGGCCCGGATAATAATTGTTTTTTTTTTCCTTTTTATTCTAAACAATGCCTCATAAAAACTTATTACTACCCTACTTATCTTTCAGAGGCACACGCGTTGTAAAAGGACTCTGAGGGAAAGTTGTAGATAAAAAATATGGGCACATGTACACAATGAACACAATGTCAAGCGAATGTTTAAGGTATTGCAATTTGCGGGAATAAGGGAATTAGAAAAACATGATGTAGTGAATAGTGAGTGCCAAACAAAATCAAATGGCATCTGGCGAAAGAGAAAGGTAACCGAAATTGAAGAATACACGAGTGTTTTCCAGATGCTCTAGTTGAAAGGAATATTTTAACACATTCGAAACATCACTTCAAAGTGTAATTATAATAGAAAAGGAATTGAGAGAAATCACTACACCTGAATATGACAGTGAAACAATAACCTAGAGGATTACGGATTTATTATTGGTTTATACTTCGTAGAAAAACCTTGCTTATTTATAGAAAGGGAAATTACGAGTATAATTAATCATCAATTGTGATACCGGCACCTGGGTTTGACACCACATAATGAGCCGCAGAGTCGTTGTGTTCAGCTCAGCCGAAATGTGTACTTTGAACATTTAACAGGCAGACATACTAATGAGCATCGGCATAATGGTGGGGCAAACGAATTAAAAAAATTTTGAGGGAAACCTACGCAGCAAATCGCTGGTGTCTGCGAACCGTATCCTGAGTAATTAAATTAAAATTAGTTTCAGTTATGAGCTTGTAATCTATTGCGATGAGCTGTAGTAGCTTTTATGGAGTTTTTATCATAACGGGAAAGAATTAAAAAGTGCTTAAATTTCTTTATATTCCTGTATTTACACTGATAGGGTTTATGTTAGTTGTGTACTTGAAAGTGAAAGTGAAAGTCGGGTAAACGGATGACAAAGTAACAGGCCGTTCGAGAAGTCCCGAGATCGACACATAGACGGCGACTCTACTAATAACATAACCATGCGAATTATAAATAAAACTAACGTTTAAACAATACGTGTGAAAGTTTGATTACATTTTGGCCATTAATCATCGAGTTATTGAAGTTGTGACACTTCTTTCAATGTATTCAAAAAAACAAAAAAAAAAAAAAAATTGGGAAGAACGAGCTTCGTGAAAACTGTTAAAGATGATTTAACAATTAATTTAGGAGTTTATATTTTTGCACAAAACTTGCCCCCTTTTTTAATTTTTGACAATGTCCTAGATGCTGTTCTCCTGATTGGGCCTTAGTCCGTGTCCTTCCGGTTTTTCCTTGAAGGAAAGGTAGCTCTCCGCGTCTCTGTACTATACTCCAGTTCGAATATGAGATCAAATTTATTCACACGCTGGATCGAGGACAAATACTCCACATTTATTTATAGGCATTGGCATCTGTCTATCACTTTTTCGTGTACATTTGTTTAGTTTATCGGATATATCAGAATTTCCGGTAAATTCAGAGCACTGCCGAACGTTACGCACATTTTCGGAGCTCGATTAGCAAAGAATTTTTCCTTTTTTATTTTCAAATGAAATAAACGCACATTTCCGGAGCTCGATTCGCATAGCTTTTTCTTTTTTATTTTCAAATGAAATAAAATAATTCAACAACTTATTTATTTTAGTTTTTCTGTTAGCATAGAGTTTTTTCTTTTTTTTTTCAAATGAAATAAAGTAATTCAACAACTTATTTCCTTTACTTCTTTTTTTTCTGGCTATTTTAAATCTGATCGAACCGCACACTTTCACTGCTTATTGAACAAGCCGGAAATCTCGTGTCGTTCCATTTAATATCCTTTTTTGTTCCGCTTACACGATTGTTATTTAGGGGAAACGGAATTAGGAAGACTATTAGGGAGACTGTGGGGGTTCTCCACATCACACGGAGAACCAACCCACAACCCTAACCTGCAACATGCAAAAATCAATAACCCAATAGCATATACTCCCAAATCTGCAATAAAATACTTTCCAAACCCTCAAGAGAATATAATTCAATCGAATATATTCTAATCACCCCACATACGTTTTCCCAAAATTGCTTCGGTCAACTTCCTACTTAAGTTATATTTTCTCCTTGTGACCAAGCAATCTTAATTTCCCCGAAATTCATATGCCATAACAAACGCATATCCAAATCCTCAACGGAACATTACCAACCAACCAAACCGCGCACATTTCCCCGAAATTATTTCGGTTAACATTTCTATCTAAACGATATCCCTTGTTTGCACCCAAGCCATTCCAATTTCCTCCGAAAATGCATGCCCATACTCGCTCGCGTCCCCAAAGCCAATTTCCCGGTACACCCAACCAACGAAGCCAACCCAGCCTATACGGCCAGAATTCGCTGGAACTGAGTTCTTATGCGAGCGTAGCAACGCCTCCAAAATTCTTCGTAATTGGCAGCGAGCCTAATTTCGGTATGACGCACCGCCACGGCGCATTGAATGAATTATTTCATCCATAAGTCAGTCGTCGTTCAACCGCCAAACCGCACACATTGTGTCAGCCCAGATTCAACTCCCATCCCCACCCGAGTCGTGTGTATCTAATAACCTGTTTCGAAAGGAAACCGAACAATCACCAACCGTAAAGAGTCGTGCGTATCTAATGATATGTTTCAAAAGGAAATCGAACGATCACCACCGTAAGGAGTCGTGTGTATCTAATGATATGTCTCAAAAAGAAATCGAACAATCACTGCCGCGAGTAACCGCGTACGTTTAATAATGCGTTATCAAGGGAAATCGAGCACCGCTTTCATTACTGTCAGAAGGATAAATAAGTTAAGTGCATTACAAGGATAAGATCGCCTAAGGGTCCCCCCTTATTCGCGGTGACATTGCATGCCCAATTGTAAAAGCCGTTCCTAAGTGCCGCAATAAAAATACTTATAGACCAAGAAGAACTCTGTGCGTTTTATTCCCTTTTCTGCAAGTGCACAGGTGTGGAGAACCTTTGACCTTCGCGAGCATTTTCAGTGCCCGATCCGGGGCAAGAGTGAACCCCGCACCATACGCTGGCGCCCAGACCTCCACCCCCACAAGACCATTAGGGAGAGTATGGCTATTAGGGAGACTGTGGCTGTGTGTAGTATGATTGTGGTTTTGGAATAGGGGTTTTAATTTATTTTAATTATTTAACTATTGTATGTGGGAATATTGTATTGTATTTGTATGTGATGTGTTGATATGTATTTATATTGCTGCACTTCGGAGTTAAATGAATAATGGACAGGGAAAGATAATGGCCGACCAAGGGTACCAAAACCCAAAAGTCGGCTGGCAAGGTTATGGCGTCCATATTTTGGAAATATTCATCGACATCAGGTTATGGGTGCGTGGATGAAAGAAGAAATCACGAAAGATGGTGCCAAGTGACAAAGACAAAAGTGCTCTTTCAGTAAGATAGAGCACCATGTTCTAAATCGATCGTAACCAGGGCAAACACGAATGAATTTCACCTCGAACTACTTCTATACGCCCATGCTCTCTAGATTGGTTACATATTCGCAAACCTTAATACAAAAAAACGTTATCGGCGGAAATAGCTATGGCTCCAATGAAGAGGTGATCGTCGAAACTAAAGCATATTTGGCCGGTTTGTAAAGTCGCTTTTTAGGAAAAATATAATCATGACAGAGTGCCGCTAAACTGATTGACTTGCAGGAAAATACGTTGTCAAAAGAAAAAATAATTATTTTTATTTGCTAATCACCGAGTTTTTTGAACGGTGCGTTATGTAAAAAAAAGTAAAGGCTATATAATTAATGTAGTATATTAACTGTTGGAGACGGAGCAGCACACGACTGCCGAATGGCGGACTGAGCATTGGATATTTCTACCAGTTCCTCTCTTTGTTTTTGTCACAACATGCGAACGATGGAACGGGGACAAAAAATAGAATATAAGCAGTGGCAGTTGGCGATTCAGCTCCCTTGTATTTATCGTGTGCTCGTTCATAAATAGAATTGTATTCGTCAGCGTGTCACATTTCATTTGTAACGAAACCTCTGTACCGCACGCGCACACGACTCGATTAACTCTTATTCAAATTTTATTTTTTTTCCTTTTTGCTATTTATAATACTTCTGAACCGCACGCTTTCACTGCTTATTGAACGAAAATCTCATTTTTAATCTTTTGTTATGCGGAGCGACCGTCTACACTCCTCAACGGACGTTTAACTCAGCAGGATATCTCACGTCCTTCATATTCATATCCTTTTGTATTCCGATTCCACGATTGTTATTTCGACGAAGCGGAATTGGCTAATAGGGGCTGGGCTATGGGCGATGGGGAGACTATGGCTAATAGAGAGAAAATGGCTATGTATGTTACAACAGGATTGCGGTTTTTAAATAGGGGTTTTACTCTATTTAAATTATTTAACTATTGTATTTGGGGATATTCTATTGTAAAGGGAAATTAGTGATTTGGAGGGTAGGAAATGATAGGCATGTGAAGACAAGAGATGTTAATTATTCATAGGGGGGGGGGGGGGGGGGGGGTGATAATTAATTGAACTTAATTATATAACAGGCGGTAAGTCGTCGTCGATCTATCGCGGTTTCACATCGAACCTTGTGACTTTGTGTGCTCTTTGTGTGATATATTGCGTTTATTCGTGAATATTGCGACAAAAAAAATCTATACAAACACGTGTAATTTTTGCTGGATAGTCGAAATCTGTCTTCACAAATGCTGGACAACGATCCGAGCACTACCCGGGAATACATATTGGAACGGAAGAGAAGAGCCATCGAAACCTTGCAAAACACTGCGAAGAAGACCACAAACATGAAGAGTCAAGGAAAACGCATTGACTACGAAAAAAAAAATCCCCGAAGCCGTGGAATACATCCAACAACTTACTCACACAGATTACCCGCATCTTATACTCCTTTCATAGGGGAACTTAACGACACAAACAAGGCGTCACAACCTTCAGACACCAGCACATTTCCCAGAGAACTGGAAAATTGCCGTAGTAATACCTGTTAAAAGTCCGGCAGTTCCAAAAACACCCCCAACTATCGTCCGATATCTTTACTGAACACCCTAAGCAAAATATAAGAATGTGAGATCTACCAAAATCTTCTCTCGTTTGCCAATGATAACGCTCTCATCCCTAATTCTCAGTTTGGCTTTCGTGAGCGACACTCCACTTGCCATGATCTACTAAAACTTACACACGATGTCACAACTGGTCTGAAAAACCATAGCATATCTCTCGATATTTCCATAGCACTTGATTGTGTCTGGATCTCAGGACTTCTTTATAAGCTGCACTGCTTATTTAGTCTGAATTCCAACATCACAAAGCTCCTAGCATCTTATCTTTCTGGTAGGAAATTCATGGTCAGAATAAACTCTTCCCTCTCACAAACTCGCAACATAACCGTGGGAGTTCCCCCAAGGGCCCACTCTCGGACCACTTTTATATCTTCTATACCCATCCGATATTCCCCAACCTCCACTTAGTGTTGTAATGCTAAATTATACTGATAATACTTTAATTTACTCTAGCAGTAGATTTGTCAAAGCGGCAAGAAACGGCGTTAACAACTTCCTCCCGCTCATCTCAGCATACTTTAACAAATGGAAAATTCGCCTCAGCCCAACCAAAACTCAGCTAACAGTGTTTAAGGGCAAAAACGCTCACTGCACAAACAACACTAAACGTTGCCACAACAAAATGAAGCTCAAGCTTAATAACACCCTCATAAAACCTTTCAAAACTCTAAAATATTTGGGAGTACCCCTTTCCAACGACTGGTCATTGTCAACCCACATCAAAAATTCTCTTCATAAAGCCTCAATACAGCTTAACCTCTGGAGACGAGTGTTGTGGAAACCTAAAGGCCTCTCTCTCAAGGGCAAACAGCTCATCTACGAACAGATAATCAGACCCACTCTTACATATGCCAGCACATTATGGTACCACGTCTCACCCCTCCAAATGGAGAAATTACGAGTTTTTGAACGAAAATTTTTCCGGTTTATCACTGGCATACACCGCAAAACCAACTCATATAGATACCATAGTAACAACAATCGTTACAACACCGCAAGCATCGAACGACTGGATAGACGGATCCTAGAACTGTCGATAAATTTCATAGAAAACCTCCTTAACAATCCCAACCCGATAATAACAGACCGACCATCACCCTCCTCCAATACGGGAACTCACTACCTCTTCCCCCCGTATGTGGTGGCTTACAATAGCGGTCTCGACCTCCAACATCCGTTGATCTCTCTTGTTCGGAAACAGTTGATTTACAAAACGCATGTTTGTAAATCTATTTAGCTTCATCTTGTAGTTCATTGGGTCCCTCTGGAACAGGCGTAACAGGATCTTCGCGCAATTGCATTCGCTCAAGAATATCCGTTTTACGGATTTCATTGTCCAAATCAGTAAAGTGACCCCTTTCCAATTCACTAGGTTCGTATTCGGGTTCATATCCGTCCTCGTCATAATTACTGAAATCCTTATAGTCGAAATCTACACCGAAAGTGTCCTGACCTTCTTGCAATGACGCGTCAGTGACTAGAAGTCGTCTTTTCTTCTTCTTCTCAGCAATTGGCCTACCTTCGTCGTTTACAATAAAATCCTCAGCATCAGATTCCGATTCCTCATCATGATTGAAATGTTTTGCCGCCTCAGTTTCCCTGTGACTACGTTCAGAGCGACGTTCAACATCGTCTCCGTCGTCGAATAGCTGTTCGGCTATAGCCTCACGTGCTGAACCTTCATCGACGTGCTGTTCCTGTCCATCACTTTCTTCGTCCTGTGTACGACGCAGACGCTTGGAACGCTTTCTGCGTTCGACTTTCAAACCAACATTCTCTTTAATAAGGCCACAGTCGTCGTCTTCCAGTCGGTCGTCCAACTCGTCCTCATCATTGTAAATCCGTTTCGGGGAACGGCCTGAAGCATCAGTGTCTTCACCATCACTGCCATCCTCTTCAATCGGGTTATCATCGATGAGATCCTTTCGTTCTTCACGTAACACATCATCGTCATCTTCCTCATCTTCCTCACTGCTGTGGGTCATAGCTTTGCTCTTCCTGAGTTTCTTCCTTTCGTGTGGCTCCAATTCCTCCTCATCCTCAGATTCTTCCGCTTCCAAGTCCCAGAATTCTTTCATACACTGCCTTTGGCATCCAAATTTGCCTTAAACTCTGCAGCTCGCGTGTCCAATTTTGAGTTAATATCGATAGCTTGCGCGTCCAATTTTGCCATCATAATCCTGAACATCTCCGAAATGTCCAACGGTTGCGAACTCTTCTCCGTTACATTGGCACCATCTTGACTCGGTGTTTCCTCTTCATCCGGACAGTCTGGTCCAATCGTTAGAACATATGTGTCGACATCAACACCCTTTTCGTTTATTGCTGCTTGCAGACGCTGTCGAAGAATTTGCTTCTGTCCTCTGCTATCCAGATTCCGGTCCTCAAGTTCCTTCTTCAACTCAGGAACGCGAAGATCCTCCAAATGTCGATCTGACATAGTCACAACACACTTTCACAGGCTTATTCACTTAAACAATAATTAATCCCACTTCTGACACCAATTGTAGCGAGCTTAGGGTTCTCTGGATTAATTATTTAAAATAAATAAGAGACGTTAAATCGATTTGAATTAATATAACACTTTATTAGTCCGTTAATCACAACCGTTACTTTTACCGTACACTTAACGATTTCTTGACTTATCGCTTCCTTACTTCTTACTTATCGCTTGCTTCACTTTCCTACTTATTACTCCTTACTACCGCACCTATCGCTTGCTTCACTTTCTACTTCTTACTCTCTCCATGATCGGTGTGCGATGTATTTTTACCGTTTCCTCACATTCTGATTCGGTGTTTCGTTTCCGTCCGGTCCATAGCCTTGAATGTTCTATTGTTGATAGTCTCCAATTTTCCAGTACTATATAGAATACTCTAGTACTTTGTTTCGGACTTTCTTGAATATTCTAGTACTGACCGTCATATGCGTCACAGTATGTTACGTCGCCAACATATGCTAATCATGGAGATTTTTGAACAGAGATCACGGAGATTTTTGAACAGCCTGTTATGTATATAAAAAAAAACATAGGCTATACAATGAATGTAGTATCTCAACCTTTTTGCTTTAATCTCAATTTTATGGGTTTATTTATTAAAAAACTTTAAATCTACTTGTATCGTACTGGCTGTTGCGGATTCACAAATAAATGTACTGGAGAAATCTAGTACGTTCACTTGCCATTTGCCAATGTCACCCGCCAGCTATCTATGCATCTGTGAAAAAATGGACGCCACTTAAGCGTCACAATTCAAAATCATAACTCCAACTGTGGTGCAACCACGTTAATTCGTCCAACTTGGTCGCTCGCGGAAGTCCTTTGCAGACAAAAGGAGCCGTGCTACAACAGTTTGGGTCGACACCGGCTGCGCGACGGCCACTTCAGCAAGGTGTGCCGGCAATGCCTGCGAAGACATCACACCTTGCTGCTTGTCGGGACAACCACCATCAACAGGACTACCTCATCATCTCCAAGAGTGATCGCAGGACTCGTCCCCCGAATCGAACCCAATCAAGGGATCTGCTCAGATACGATCAACACCGCTCCTCAATAAACTACAATCCAACGGAAGGTTGAAGTTCGTGCTCTGGTGGACTCGTGTTCTAGCGCCACCTTCATATCGGATTATGCCAGAGGCAGAAAATCTTCCAGAGATTGGAAATCTATCAGAGATACAAGATCTGCCAGATTTGAAAGATTTTCTCAGAAAAATAGTGTCAAAAGATTTCTCCAGAGAAAGAGATGGAAAATCCACTAGAGACAGAAAATCTACCAGAGATAAAAAGTGTTGTTACATGTGAAAAATCTACCGGAGATGAAAGATATATCGGGGTGAGAAGATATAATAGAGATGGAAGATCTACCAGAGACGGAAGATCTACCAGAAATAGAAGATCTATCAGAGATGGAAGTTCTACCAGATATGGAAGAGTTTGTTAGAGTCATAAAATCCATCAGAAAGAAAGAGGGAATATGGAAGCTCTACCACAGTCAGAAGATCTACCAGAAATTAAAGATCTATCCGAGATTGAAGATCTACCAAATATGGAAGAGTTTGTTAGAGTCGTAAAATCCATCAGAAAGAAAGAGGGAAGACGGAATCTCTACCAGAAGCAGCAGACCTACCAGACGAAGAATATCTACCAGGAATAGATGGTTTACGAAATACAGAGACGGGCGATCTATCAGAGAAATAAGATTTTACCACAGACGGAAGATCTAACGGCGAGTGAAGATCTTTCAGAGACCGACTGTCTATCAGATACAGCAACGGATGTTCACTCAGAGAACACTCTACCAAGGTAGATAAATCTACCACAAACTAAAACGAAAAATCTACCAGAGACATTAAGACGCTGCTGAACCCTCACTCGGCAAGTATATCCGGTAGTAATGTCGTGTTATGCTCTTTCTGACCCTGTCGACAGAATTTTAATCCTCAGTTCAAATAAACACTAAAATTATTATTGCGGATTATGCAGTCTGAATAATTTTCAGTGGTGTCGGTACTCTCACCACATATTGAATCCCGATTCGTTTACCGGGAGCGAACGACGACGAACAAATAAAACGAAATGCAATGTTTTCTTTTATGAAACTCTTTAATTCAAATAGACACAACACAATGTTTGTAACAAACGAAAATAATAAAATTATTATTATAAACGAACGAAAACGAATAATATCTTTTTTTCTATAAACGAACGATAAAAGCTATTGCTACGACAAACGAAAAACGATGATAACTAATTTACAAACATAAATGACAAGCAAAAACTAAACAACAAAAATGGCAGCAACTCACACAAACAGTGCTGCCAAAACATGAAGGTATTTACAAAAACTATAAAGAATTAATACTAACAATTAATAACAAGAATAAATATAAACTATAATAATTAATAATAAAAAGTAATAATAATTATTCAATGGCTTGAACTAACTAGTTTAAGCACGACGCGACAACACACAACACCCAAAAAACGGCTAGTCCAATTTTCGCCGAGTTAAATAACTTATCTCAGCTCGTAAATGAGATAATATAATAACAATAATAATATCTCGAACCTATATTAGTGGTCGCTCTGCATATACTAAATATACGCGATAGTTGATTTTCCGCATTGGGCTTCTCAGAGCAGTGGGTTTTGTCTACTAATTTTCTGGGAACCAAAGTCTTCTGAGGTATTCTGAACAATATCTTTAGATCGATAAACATCGAAACCTCCTTTCCTTATCCATTTTCTATCCGTCCGCTCACAGTGTGCTCTGACATTTAAGGATACTCCAAAATCTCCTTTCGTGCGAGCGTTAGTGGTAAAAAAGTGTTGAAAATTGTCATTATTTTTCTATAATTATAACATTTTAGGTTTGTGGCAAAATCGTCCATGTTTAATGGATCTGTTCTCCTTCGTATTCCCCTAACTCTCGTATATGTTCCTTTCTTGGGAGATCTTCCATCTCAGATAGATAATCCATCTCTGGTTGAGCTTCCATCTCCGGTATACCTTCCGACTATGTTAGGTATTCCATATTTAGTGGATTCTCCCTCTCTGGTAGATCAACACTCTCTGATAGTGTTAATTCTGTGTTGTGGTGTGCTGTTAGTGGACTGTAATTTTATTTCATTATATATAAACAAGTGAATCTCATCTTAACTTAATACTGGAATGTTGTGATGGTCTAGTGGATTTATTTCCATATCAAAAGAAAACTCAACACGATTGTCGGTTAATTCATTAAATTATTTCAGATTTAATTATTTACCTTGGTAATTCGACATTTGTTCGTGTGTACCTATCCATGACAGTAGTGAGGAAGAGGTAGCCAATAGTGTGGACACTAGATGGGCATCGATCAGAGACATAATCAAACAAACAGCCCAAGAGGTATTAGGATTTAAGAAAACAACTAAGTCCAAACTTTGGTTTGGCGATGAGTGCAGGGCACAGACCGAAGAACGTAAGCGCCTCAGAGTGATCCACTTAGAAAGATATGATGAAGTCAACGCAGTAAGATATGCGAAAATTCGAAGAGAAACAACTAGACTTCTCAAACGCAAAAAACGCGAATGGGAGAAGACCCGGATCGAAAAAATCATAGAAAATGCCTGAGCAAAGAACATCAGAGGTATGTATGCCGGCATAAATTCAATTAGAAATGGTTACCGAGGGAAAGCCAAAATAATCCGAGACACAAACGGCTGTCTGGTGACGGAAACAAAAAATATCGTGACAAGATGGAAGCAGTACTTTGAAAACCTGCTCAATGTGCGCACCCATCAACCACAAATAAACGCACCAGACGTATATACAGCCGAGCCCCAGATCCCAGAGCCCTCTTTCGATGAAGTTGTAGACGCGATAAATCGACTGTAAAACAACAAGGCTCCGGAATCGATTGCATACCGGCAGAGCTTGTGAAGCATGGAAGAGGGGCAACTGCTCGAAAGATCCACCAACTGGTTAATATAATAAGGGACAAGGAAGTCATTCCGGAAGAATGGAAAACCTCAATAGTCATCCCCATTTTCAGAAAAGGCGACAGATCTGACCGCGAAAATTACAGAGGAATATATCATTGCTCCCAATCACATACAAAATATAAACAAATGTCATACTGGCAAGAATCACACCGTACGCAGAAGAAATATTGGGAGACTACCAATGCGGATTCCGTCGGAACCGGTCAACAAGTGACCAGATGTTGACAATAAGGCAACTGCTGGAGAAGAAGTGGGAATACGGAGAGACGGTTCACCAACTGTTCGTGGAGTTCAAAAAAGCCTACGACTCAGTCGCAAGGCAAACACTCCACCATATTGTGGTTGAGCTGGGGATCCCGAAAAAATTTGCCGAACCCATTCAAATCTGCATGAACGAAAACAAAGAGCGAGTTAAAATAGAAAACCACCTCTCAGAACCATTTGAAATCCGGGACGGACTAAAACAAGGGGCTGGCCTCTCACCATGCCTTTTTAACCTTGTCCTCGAGTATGTTATCAGAAAGGTACAAGACGACAACACAGCCGGATCATCCCTGAACGGGGTCACACAATTGCTCGCGTATGCGGATGACATCGCCGTTCTGGGCGATAATCTCGAAACTATAAGTAAAAACTGTGAAATCATCATGCAAGCAGCAGAAGAGGCGGGCCTAGAAATAAGCGAAGACAAAACGAAATACATGATTACGACGAAAGCAGGTACACCTCGGAGAACACATATAAACGTCAGGGGCTGGACATTTGAAAATGTCAAAAAATTTAAATATCTGGGAACAATACTGACGACCAGAAACGAAACGTCAAAGGAAATTAACAAAAGACTACATTCCGGCAACGCTAGTTGGCATGCAGCCAGTAAACTATTAAAATCCAAATTGCTATCACATAATATAAAGCTCCGTGTCTATAGAACCATAATCATGTCGATTACTCTATACGGATGCGAAACATGTGCTCTCACAAAACGGGAAGAGAAAAAATTCCGCGCATTCGAGAATTAAGTTTTAAGGAGTATATTTGGCGGTAAATATGACGAGGGGTTAGGACAATGGAGGAAACTCCACAACCACGAATTGGAACAGCTATACCGCAAACCGTAGCGCGAATGGGCGATGATAGGACCGTGCATAGAAATCTTGACGGTAAACTAACTGGGAAGAGACCGACAGGGCGGCCGCGACGAAGATGGGAGGACAATGTTAGATTGGACCTCGAGGAGATCGGATCGGACGGTCGAACGTGGAAGGAGAGCGCACAGGACAGGGAACAATGGCGGAGCCGAGTCGGTGAGGTCATGAACTTCCGGGTTCCTACAGGCCAGTAAATAATAATAAAAGTACCTATCCATGTTCGCCTCATATGTTGTCCCACCTTTCTCTGGCCCGTTTTGTCCTTGGAGTCGTGCTGAACTTCTTTGTTATATGTGTCCTGTTGAAACTCTGGTACACCGTAATCAATATTATTCGATATTCGTCTATAAATTCAATTGTTTTTCATTTTGCATCACGACGTCACGTTTCCTTCTTCAATTTGTTGTATAATTCAATTCAACACGTACTTAATTGAACTTTTTACTCCGGTATTTGCGGTTCTTCTTTTTACCCTTATTACTATCGCGCAGGATCGACGTTCTCCCTTCTCTTTTTTGTTCGATCTCGTTGTTTTTATCTTCGCATTTAAACATTTTAGTTTTTTATCGTGTCAACGTCACTTTTCAGTCCCTTCGTTCGATCTAGTGATTTGATATATCGTCCTCTTTCTCTACAGGGATTTTTTGCTGTTTACGGTCAAGAGTAGTACTGTTGTGCTGTTTTCTTGAATTCGCCCCATTATTCCTTGTGTCACAACTCGCTGTAATCGAAATCGAGCTAATCGGTTGTGACACAAGCTAACACCTCGAGTGAAGAGGGTGGACAGTTATTTCTAAAACATGTTATCACACAGATCATCTTCATTATTAGTGGTTCCAACGTGCAACAGATAGATTTTCTGTCTGTGAAGAAATCTAAGTTTCCAACAAAATTTCACCTGTCTCTTGTAGATCTTCCCTCCCTGGCAGAACTTCCGTCTTTAGTAGATCTGTTAACTATGTTAGATTTTCTATATTTGGTAGAACATTGGTCTCTGATGGATCTTCTCTCTCACTCTCTCTGGTATATCTGTGGGGAGGAAGTATTGTGCCAAACACGGACACGCCATTCATTATCCTCCTCCATCATAATGTTCCACCAAGTAAAATGCCGAACCAAAAGGACGAAATGCCGCCACGTTTGTCCACAACCGGGAGTAAAGGAAAACACTGTCCACCGTAGACCGAAAGAAAAACACAAACAAAAATCCACACTGCAAAGTCCACAACAGGAAAAGGAAACACACTGATTTAGTTTATTCCGTTTTATTCTCTTTGTAAAAACCACTTTGTTCTCAGCCATTATTAAACATGTTAGTGTTTTTATACTTCACTTCGAACTTATATTTAATACTAAATTGACTTTTATAAATTTTAAACACGGTGAAACACTTCTTTCTCGACACGACCTACCCTTCTCCGTCGCGCGACGGAGAGCGGGAGCGGCACGACCGTGGTGGTCGGCGGATGTAATTTGACTCAGCGATAAACGGCTCATGCAGAGCCGACTCGCTCATGGGGTGAGTTTGTGGTGTGGTGGTAGATATCGTCTCCACTAAGGATATCGTTTTTACCTACCACCAGAGAAACGTAAAGTCTCTCTTGGTGGAATAGAAAACCAGATCTCGTAATGGAGATCATGGTGGTATGTGTGTGATCGTTCAGATCTGTGTTGTTTACTAATGCGCGGAGGGAATGGAAAAACAAAGCAGGCTGACGACAAGGACGAAGGGATCGAGAAGATCGTTGTCTATGAAGTGCATCGCGGCTAAATAAATAGACGACTATGCATCGAAGAAATGTGGTAAAAGAAAAGATGAGACGAGGGCATCATAAAAATCTTAGATGAGTGATGCCCTTGTGTAAATACACGAATAGACATTGGAAAAGGTGCTAATGGTTGCGATACTTTATACCATGAAAATTGTATGTCGTATCTTGGGTCGGTGGCTGAAACGAATTTGCTTGTATTTGTGATCACGATCGTTGGAAAACAAATCTTGGGTGAATCTATTGCAGCTGGGTAAATAGCCGTGTTGCTATTATACTGGTGATGCTAAAGCCATTTAGGTATACGATGGGTGGTCGTGTACCGTATCTTGCTGAGCGAAATGGGATCGAATTTTTATGCATGTTTACATGCAAAGGAATTCAGTTTATGACAGTAGACGCTAGTGTTTGCTTTTGTCCGTTGGACAAAAGGTTGCGGAGGCTGGGATTGCCAGGGGCATGCGGTGTGCACGTGGACAGCGGAATTGCTTGGCATACCAGAGTGCCGGATGAATTAGGGATTCATGATTAGTTAGGGAACAATTCTTATAGGGAATTTGTATGCGAAGAGATGCATGAAAGGTAAAGATTCTTTACAGGGACTTTTAGATTATAAATTGCTCTATTTAATGCCTGAAGCATTTAAGGCGCTAATGTGATTACATTAGCGAACTTAAAGAAGTTGGGTAGCAGTTATGGGGGTTTTTCAGGTAAGTGAGCCGTGGGGTTTGGCGGAATAGACACATATCATCCGCCTCTGGTAGATCTGCCATGGTTGGTAGATCATCCATGGCTGGTAGAATTTCCAAGACTGGTCGATTTTCCATCTCCGGTAGATTATCTTTCCTTGATTTTACCAGATTTCACCTTTCCGACAAAATTTTCCATTTCTGGCCGATCTTTCGATTATGTTAGATTTCCCGTGTCAAGTAGATCATCCATCTCTGGTGGATCTTCTACCTCGAGTGTATGTTCTGACCATGTTAGATTTTCTATATTTGGTGGATCATTCCTCTCTGATATACCACCCGTCTCTGGCAGATCGTCCACGTTGTAGTTCTGCCCTTTCTAACAGATCTTTGATCCCCAACAGATTTTTCGTCTCTGGTATATCTTCCGTCTTTGATTAGATTTTCTCTGATAAATTTCTTTCCTCCTTCCCCCGTGATACAATCTTCGTATGTGGTATATCTACTGTTTCTGGTTGATCTTCCGTATCTGGTGAAATTATAATCGTTCGGTTGCTTCTATAATAATGTGGTAGAAACTAATGAACAATATCATTTCTTATAATCGTAGCTCTGTCACGTTCTGGGAAGAAGGCAGGGGTTAAGTTCCATGGAAATTAAATATCTATATTAGCGACTTACTAAATTCTACTTAGTGAAGGAATGCCTGATCTGTATTTGATTCACTGGTCCGTGTTTGAATAGATAGACACCTCACAATTTTTGCATTGTTTGTCGCGAAACTTCCACGTCATTGCAACAACTCGGCAGAAAAGAACTATACCTCCTTAGGTTTTTGTTAAGGTCTAACATAAATGAAAACGATCAAGAATAAAGGAGATAGGCGATCAAAATAAGAGATTTCTATACAAGAGAATTGTCGCGAGAATTGTCGCTATTGTTGACACATTACATATATGAGTTGTTAACTAACCGCCGAAGAATCAGCACCTGCGCCTCCGCCTTGTGATCCGTACCATCGGATCAAGTTTGTAATCCGTTTAGGGTATCTTAAGTAAACACAAGATACCCTAATAGCATTATCGATTCGCGCGTCAAGTCCTCTGTGGTATTCGAAGTAAACAAATGGATCACGACAAACGCGTCCGAGTGTAGTGCAGTAATATATATGGGATTCGCGCCGTAGTGTGAAAATTGTGTGGAAGTGTACAGTGCGGGAAAACTCATACCCTTTCCTTTCCTTGTGCCTGTTTTTCTTATTTTTCCCACCTCTGTTGCGTACCTCAGGCATCGATACGCTCGATTGATTTATAATCTTTGGAGGGTTTTTGGTGTTTTGAGTGGCGTAATATTCGTCACGAAAAAGATGTGACCTGGATTTCGGCACGGATCTAGTGGGGCACCTATATCAATGGAGATTATCTAACCGAGTAGAATTCAATGCCTTAAAAACTCAGTGCTGTCTTCTGGCGTCAAGGCTAATCCTCAAAGTAAATATACTGTCGATGAACGGCACTTCTGTGGGGAAGAAGTATGGTGCGCCGGCGGACGACGCTGATTCACTTCGCGTCCCCAGCGAATCTTTACGAAAATGATGTACCGCCAACAGAAATATTTGAGTTCCTCATCTAAAATCACTCGGGCAATCATTCACCAACACGAAATAAAAGGCACGGAAATGTTGTTTCGAAATTTGGTTTTTTTACTGTTTAAGGTTCCTTTAATACGAGGTAATTTAAGTACACTCATTTACAATAAATTTTGTCCTTCTTAATCCTTATTATGAATTTAATTAAGTGGTTAAAAAGCACACTGCAAAATGACGTGGCGAACAATTGTGAAACGAAAAACTGGTGATTGACTATAATCTCGAACACTCTCGACTCTGGTTATACGCCTCCCCGTGCGCGAAAGGGGGAGCGGAAGACGGACCGACCGGCTCGGTCGGGTGATGGAAAACGACTCAGCGGTATCAATTCGCTGGCTAAGGAAGTTCGGCCAGTGGTACTGGCTCTCTTAATTTAAGGATGCATTTTCCACCCCAAGAGAAACGTGAAGTCTCTCTTTGGGGGTAGGTAACCTGATCTCATAGAGAAAATCGTAGAGGTACATATGTATGTGTGAACATTGGTTCTTTAATGGGACAAGGCCATGAGAACGAATCTGAAACTAAGAAAGGGAATAATGTACATCAATGAGATGTGAGTTCGGCTAAGTAAACAAGTCGAATCTCGTTGGGTGCTAATTGGGTTTCTGTTTGTTCATGTTGCTAGGTCATGAGAAGCAGATCCAGAAATAGGTAGGGCAAAGAGATCTTATAGATCATTGTCTATGATGTGCATTGCGGCTGTATTGATAGACCGCAATGCTGGTGGACATGATTCTAATTGGTTCTAGCGTATTCACAGGGAATTGGTGTTTATGCCTCGCTGCAAAGGGTAAGTATACAATTCCTATTTGCATTTGCCTATGCTATAGGTTGTGGTTTCAGCGTCGTTTGCGCCAATTGTGCGCAGCTGCATTGGATTGTTTATAGTAGGGAGAAAAAGGTCGCCAGCCAATGTGTATGTAAAGGGATTTATTATACCATGGTGAGGCTAGGAATAGGCGACGCAATGTTTACGATACCTGTTATGATGGGTACATTATATGTAAACCAAATTGTTTCGTTTTCAGGAATTCGACTAGGGAAAATGCGTATGTAAAATTGGAATTTGCTGGCAACCGAAGGTGCCGAATTGGGCTAGGGATTTATGATGTTAGGAACAGAATTCTTATAGTGGATTTTGAATTCGAATAAATGAATGAAGCTAAGAATTCTCTTCCAGGAGCTTTTAGCTAAATACATTTGGTAAATTTGTTGCGTGGAGCATTTACAGGTACTAATGCGATTGCATTAGTAGAAACTTATGAAGTCTGGGTTGTAGTTATAGGGGTTCTTCGGGTAAGTAGACAGTGAGGTTTGGCGGAACCGCCACACTTCCATCGACGAAGCCAAGGAAGTATCAATCCTCGGCACTCGAATTAATTCGACTCTTAATTGGAGCGGCCACATTTTTGAAGCTGAGAAAAGTGCGGCCAAATGCATGGGGTTCCTTAAGAGATGCAAAAAAAAAACCTGCACTACATCCAACGTGGCCCCTATTTACAAGCCATATATTCGTCCCAAAACGGAGTTCAACCCCCATATTTGGTCAGGCGTATCCAAAACTGCACTACACGGCCTCGAGAGGATGCAAAACCGAGTAGTGAAACTTTTTGGGGACCCAGCTGTAAGTCGATCAATTCCGTCATTAGAACATAGGTGCAGCGTATCGTGTCAATCTCTCTTCTATAGGTATTATCACGGTCGTTGCTCAACAGAACTTGGTGGATGTGTTCCGCCTCCTCAGACAATTTTCCGCGATAGCCGTCAATCTGAGAATGCGCATCAGTTCACGTTGTAAGTCAACTTCAGGCACACAAACAAACATAGAGAGTCAGTCTTTAGCCGAACCACACGAATGTGGAATACTCTATTGCGTTTGAAATGATAGTGAAAAGAACGTGTGATTCGAACTGACGCTATGACAGTTAGGATCACCAAAAATTGAACCTAAGCGTAACCCATCAGGCTACTGGCCGATTTTAGAACTTGATTTTTAAACTCGACTATACTCCACTGATGTGAATTGTTATGTTATCGCTATGGTATACGGCTCTGATGTATTTTCTTACTCGATTTTCGTTCGGTGTTCTTCACTATTTTGCTTGTGAATTGTGTGTGTATCTGTTAGAGATGCCACAATTCTACCTGATCATATGTTTCCTCGTCCTTGTAATGTCCAGGCATTTAAGACCAATGTAATGGGTACTCCAATAGGGACTTGACAACTTTTTTTCGGTAGTAACTTTTTATAATTTTCACACGTTGTTCGTTCGTGTACTTAACCATGAGGAAAACGTTGAGTTTACTGAATAAATTGACGATGACAGTTCGATGATTAGTGAAAGGGTGCGTTCACAAATTAAATTCAAAGTTGTCAAGTCCCTATTGGAAAACCCGATACATCGATACCTCCTTCCCTATCCACACCCTTTAAGGGTACTCCAAAATCCCCTTTTGTGCGCGGGTATGTGTAAAAAAAAAAAAAAATATATATATATATATATATATATATATATATATATGGGCTCCACGATAGTATAGTGGTTAGTATACCGGCCTGTCACCCGGGAGACCGGGGTTCGATTCCCCGTCGGGGAGCCCCTGGCGCAAGACTAATGACCTTGCCCAGAAAAAATAAATCATTATGGAAAATTTAACAAGCCTCAGGACTTGCTAAATAAGGCCAAGACCGGTTCCCGGTTGTAGTGCCGATGATGATGATGTTGATATATATATATCTCTCATCGCCTGTATGCAGTTTGATACAACTACCAGTGAATTCCATCTCGCATTTGTTCCATACTATTTATATACAATAATGTGATATAAACTCACATTTGTCTCATACTATTTATATCCAACGCCCTACCTTGTAACAAGTACAAAGCAACCTAATTAGGATTGAAGTTATAGCAGTTGACTCCAAATTGGATTTTACTGGACACAGCTTCGATATAATAACTACACTTGGGTAAGTTTCTCATAACCTTTTGCAGCCTTTGATCTCACGCGATATCTCTTAATTCTCTCCATTCCTAGCTCGTCTCGAATGAAACAACACCACGGAGTTAATTTAGTAATGAAACAATCAACCAGCGGGGCATTCATATACCCTTTCCTATGGAGCCCAATGCCCACTGATGGTGATTTCCTACTCCAGCAGGCTGTGGAATGTTGCATTTCACATGAATTTCTTCTGCCCCTTGATTACCATTTAATGAGTCGGCACACATGATGACGATAGTAGCTATTAGAATGGGGACGTATTTATGCAGTCAGAAACATGAACCCCAGTTTCGGCGAAGTCACAAATTGGCGGATAAAACTACATATGAGTCCGAATAAAAATTCTGTCTCAAATTTATGGTGAACTCAGTGAACCGTGTTTTCCTATATTGCTGTCGACATTATTTATCCACTCATTAGTAAGTATATTCGTCACGGATAATTGACTTTAGAACATAATTAAGGAAATAACATTTTCTAATTTAAATCACAGTGTGCTACTCCGATGTAGTTAATTAAAATGTAAATTGTGGAGATTTTATAGTCACCGATGCAAAATAATGAATTACCTCATTCGGCGGAATTTAATTTAGATGGGAAAGAAGCGGGTTTTAAAAATTAAATGTGCATATCTTAAAGATAATAGGATTAAATGGTTTCATTATAAAAAAATATATAAACTAATTTAAGTTAGATTGACTACCGTTAATAGGGTTCGTCATTAAATCGGGATCAATTCGTTCCTTGTTACACTAAGTGGTGAGTCGGGTAAATGGGATCGGCTAGCCATCTATTACAATTTTTTCCGGTTCATCAGTCAAGGCACGAAAGATGATTAAGGATATCTCCTTATTATTTCAGGAAGCCTATAATCTAATGGGGTGGTATCCCACAGGGCGGTTGAGCATTGGAAGCCAATCTACCACTCAGCTTTTTACCGCCTTTTAAGACAAATCGGAATAAATTTACAGTATATTCTAAAGCCCGCTTCACAAGACTATCACGTTAGTATACTACACAGACTAAACTGCAGTCAAAAGTAAAGGGAGAGATAGAGATCCATTAAATTTTGTGGAACTTACTGAACCTTAAATGCGAAACAGCGGCATTCTAATGTCAAACCAGAAATAATGTTTCTGATTTAGTTTTTGTTATCGAACCCATTTCCTGGTGATAACCTTTTTATTGAGTTTTATTTGAATTTATACCTTCATTAAGCCGGTGGCCTTCTGAACTTATCCATAAAAAAAGAAATATATGAGTTCTTCGATTGTATTGTGTACATTCATTGGGCAATTGACCGACCGTCAACTTCCGGTGAACGTGAACACAATGAAGCTTATGGGAACTAGCAGTTCCGATGCACTATCCCACAGTCATTCTTTCATATTGTAAACGTCGCCCATCGCCGATTAAATGGAATTCACGGATCACAATATTGGCAGTTCGACGTATCGCGAAAACACAAAGCGAATGGGAAATCGATAAAATTCTCCCTTTATGAGGCATTCCTCGAATAGAATCTCATTGACACTTGTTTCCGACGCAGTAGTCAGTCGATAGAATTTATTGCGAAGTTATCGCTGAGGGACCTTGGGAGTTAGTTGTGCTTAATATGTTACATGTTATTTCCAACGAGACTGATTGTGTGACTTACTTCGATGACCGTTTTAAATCTTATGAGTAATTAGGGTCAATGGAAAACAATTAAGTATTTATAAGTTAGCCAAGTATTTATAAATATGTCGCGTGCAGCAAACTAGTTTATAAATGACAATTTTGAAACTGATATCATGCTTTTAACACCTTGAACATATTCATATTATGCACAGGAAAACAACCAATCGTGTTAATGAGGAGGCGATCGTAAAAGAAGTATTGAGAAGTATTAGTTTGTTACACTTGTAGGTAATGCTGAGGCTGTGACGGTGGACTGCATAAGGAAAAACGTATGCTTTTTTTGTCTTATAATATAACTAGGTGTATTAGCAGTGGTATTTCGTTTGATAACCTGATCAAATAACTGTACGTTATGCCAGTGGCGGCTGTCACAAAAAGACGAATTAAGGAATTATTGTCTTGGCTTAAGACTATTACTATTACTATTTATTGACCTGTAGTTCATGACCTCGCCGACTCGACTCCCCCATCGCTCCCTGTCCTGTGCATTCTCCTTCCACGTGTAGTGATCCTAAATCACTACTCTCACCCACTTACGTATAATTCCAATCCAATTGAATCATATGCACGATAGATTTAAACCACAAGTTAATTTGTTGCGCATTGATTCAATTTCCAAGTACCTTACACCCCAATCCAATTGAATCATATGCACAACAAAATTAAACGAAAGTCCATTTGTCGTGCATTGATTCAATTCCCTATAATTTGAAATTATGAAATGCGTAATACTAAATGCATTTCATGATTTCTCCTTCCGGGAATTTGTTCAAGTAAAATTCGTATACACTTCCGGGAATCCTATTCCAATTGAAGCGCACAAAATTTTATTTGGGCTTCTTGGAATTTTTAAATAATATTTTTAACAAATCTCTGTTGCCACAGAATATAAAAAAGGAGTGCATTTTGGATTCGAGATCAGTTTGGATCCGGAGGCCAGAACGGCCACAACAAATAAAATAATAAAATAAAATAATTAAAATCGCCTTTTAATTTGGCAGGCTTTGGCTCTGAGGTAAGAAAAACAAGTCTCTACAAAATATAACCCTACACACGCTTGACCATATAATCCGATCTCCTCGAGGTCCAATCTAACATTGTCCTCCCATCTCCGTCGCGGCCGTCCTGCCGGTCTCTTCCCAGTTAGTTTACCGTCAAGAATTCTATGCACGGTCCTATCATCGCCCATTCGATCACTCTTCGCGACTTGATCACTCTCACTATTGTAGGTTTGCGGTATAGCTCTTCCAATTCGTGGTTGTGGAGTTACCTCCATTGTCCTGACCCGTCGTCATATTTACCGCCAAATATACCCCTTAAAACTTTATTCTCGAATACGCGGAATTTGTTCTGTTCCCGTGTTGTGAGAGCCCATGTTTCGCATCCAAATAGAGCAATTGGCGTGATTATGATTCTATAGACACGGAGCTTTATGTTACGTGATAGCAGTTTGGATTTCAGCAGTTTACTGACTGCGTGTGAACTAGCGTTGCCGGAATGTAGTCTTTTGTTAATTTCCTTCGACATTTCGTTACTAGACGTGAGTATCGTTCCCAGATATTTAAATTCTTCAAATTTTTCAAATATATTGCCTCTGACGTTTATATGTGTGGTCTCGCCGTAATCATGTATTTCGTTGTGCCTTCATTTATTTCTAGACCTACCTCTTCTGCTGCTTGCATGATGATTTCACAGATTTTACTTACAGTTTCTAGATTATCGCCAAGAACGGCGATGTCATCCGCATATGCGAGCACTTGTGTGACCCCGATCGGGGTTGATCCGGCCGTGTTGCCGTCTTGTACCTTTCTGATAACATACTCGAGGACAAGGTTAAAAAGACATGGTGAGAGGCCGTCCCCCTCTTTTAGCCCGTCCGGGATTTCGAATGGTGCTGAAAGGTGGTTTTCTATTCTAACTCGCTCTTTGTTTTCGTTCATGCAAGTTTGAATGAGGGCGGCTTATTTTTTCGGGATCCCCAGCTCAACCACAATATGGTAGAGTCTTTGCCTTGTGACTGAGTCGGAGGCTTTTTTGAAGTCAACGAACAGTTGGTGAACCGTCTCTCCGTATTCCCACTTCTTTTCCAGCAGTTGCCTTATTGTGAACATCTGGTCGCTTGTTGACCGGTACCGACGGAATCCGCATTGGTAGTCTCCCAATATTTCTTCTGCGTACGGGGTAATTCTTGCCAGTATGACATTTGTTAATATTTTGTATGTAGTTGGGAGCAATGATATATTCCTCTGTAATTTTCGCGGTCAGATCACTCATCTTTTTGAAAATGGGGATGACTATTGAGGTTTTCCATTCTTCCGGAATGACTTCCTTATCCCATATTGTTTTAATCAGGTGGTGGATCTTTCGAGCGGTTGCCTCTCCTCCATGCTTCACAAGCTCTGCCGGTATGCAATCGATTCCGGGGCCTTGTTGTTTTACAGTCGATTTATCGCGTCTACAACTTCATCGAAAGAGGGCTCTGGGATCTGAGGCTCGGCTGTATATACGTCTGGTGCGTTTATTTGTGGTTGATGGGTGCGCACATTGAGCAGGTTTTCAAAGTACTGCTTCCATCTTGTCACGATATTGTTTGTTTCTGTCACCAGACAACCGTTTGTGTCTCGGATTATTTTGGCTCTCCCTCGGTAGACATTTCTTATTGAATTTATGCCGGCATACATACCTCTGCTGTTCTTTGCTCAGGCATTTTCTATGAATTTTTCGATCCGAGTCTTCTCCCATTCGCGTTTTTTGCGTTTGAAAAGTCCCGTTCTCTCTTTCCGAATTGTCGCGTATCTTTTTGCGTTGACTTCATCATATCATTCTAAGTGGATCACTCTGAGGCGCTTACGTTGTTCGATCTTCGCCCTGCACTCATCGTCAAACCAAGGTTTGGACTTAATTGTTTTCTTAAATCCTAATACCTTTTGGGCTGTTTGTTTGATTATGTCTCTGATCGATGCCCATATAGTGCCCAGATTATTGGTTTCCTCTTCCTCACTTCCCTAGGATGCTAAATCTATTCGTTAGTTCCTCTTGATATGCAGCTCTTTTGCGTAGGTCTTTTAGTTTATCAATGTTGAACTTTTTGCTTGTCTACCGTGATTGCCCATGTGGAATTGCTGCGAGCCGACTTCTAACTATGCCCACCACTAGAAGGTGATCGGAGTCGCAATCTGCTCCTCTATATGATCTTACGTCAAGGATATTCGACTAGTGTCTTTTGTCTGTGAGAAAGTGGTCTATTCGGTTACGCGTGTTAAGTGTGTCGATTATGCCATAGATAAAGATGACATACAAGAGATCATTGACACACCTAAACCTAAAAACGCCATCCAATTTTAAACTCGAATGACCCACCGGGGCGAACCAAATAATACAAAAGCAATTGATTGCATATCCCGAAAGCAATTGCCCAATAACGCAAAAGCTATTAACTGCATATTCCGGAACAATTAAAGTGCAGAAACGTTTAAACTGCATGTTCCAGCCCAATCAACAGATAATGCAATTAATTGGGTCAGTTCGCAACCGTAGAAGGTGAACCGAGCGAAACACCGTAGTTGCGAACTGAAGCCAACAAACGAAAGTCAGGGCAATTAAAATGTAATTGCGGTATCGTCATCGGGAGGTATTGACCCCGAAGTGGTGTGAATCGGTCAGGAGGAATTTAACAGGCAGTCGGTGGTTGGTCAGAATCAAAGGTTGATCATGAAAGTTTATCGTTGGTCGAGAAGTTGATTTTTGGAGGTAAAGACAGAGAGTCGGTGTTTGGGTCGTGGGAGAATGATCCTAAGGAGGATTCAAAACGAAGCGTTGGAAGGTTGAGAGTAATTGAGTTAAAAGTGGACTTAAGACTAATAAGTCGAAAATTAAAACGGATTGTTTAAGCGATATTGTAATCGAGTTAAAAGTGGACTTAAGACTAATAAAATTATTAATTAAAATGAATTTAAGACTAATAAGACAAAAAAAAAACTAAAACGAACTGTTAGAGCGAAGCCGGAATTGAGCTAAGAGTGAAGTTAAGAATAATATGTCAAGGACGAAAAGTGTAAAAAGATGTGCAACTGGAACAAATTATTAAATCAATATTAGCATTAAGATAAAAGTGGATTAAACACTAATAGGCTAAAGTTAATAGATGTGAAGCAAGAATTCTAACAATGGCATAAGGCATTAATTAAAACATATTGTTACGTTTTTACTTCGCACACGACCGTTAAACTATGTCCAGTTTAAAACTATCCGTTCTTTTTACGCGAATTCGACCACTGGATCGCAAGAGTGCTTCAATGTTCCAGGACAACCTCTTTTTGCTCCTTTAAATTCCTCAATCCCTCGTCTCCTGTAGCTCTCTTTTTTTCTTGGTTCTTGCACGTGTTCTCTCGTGGTTCCGTCTGCTGCTGACGTTTTCGCCAGTTTCGGTGTGTTGGTGTCGTATTAGTTGGCGTAAGGCTCGGTGCGACGCCATGAGGTCACGTTAACGGTTGACAAGTGTGTCGGTTTTGAATTTGTGACAATATTGTGTTTGTGGTAAAGAATTAGTTGTAAGCCGCAATCAGTGTATAAGACTTTGAACGAAATAGTAAAAATAGAAAACAATAAAGATTGAATAAAGAATTGAAAGTGAGTCTGAGTTTTGTTTTTTAATTATAACTGTTAATGTGTGGAAAGAAAGAATTGTTTGTTATTCTCTTGGCGTCGAGTATCTAATTAATTGTCTACGAAAACCAAAAACTATAACTCGCGTTACGCCGTCGGGTGATATCCATGTGGCTTTATGGATTTGCTTGAGATTGAACATCGTGCTTTTCACTACCAGATCTTTTGACGCTGTGAACCTGATAATTCGAATTGCATTATCATTTGAGACATCGTGTAGGCTCTCTTTACCTAGAGTTGGTTGGAAGATGTCTTCTTTTCCAATTTTCGCATTGACGTCTCCGAGGAGGATTTTAACATCGAATGAAGAGATCCCATCGAATGATGAGATCCCATCGAATACTTCCTCTAGGGTCTCGTAGAATGTGTCCTTCGTTTCTTAGTCCGTAGATTCTGTTGGGGCGTGTACGTTTATAAATACGTAATTGTATCATGGTCCCTATATTTTTAGTACCGACATTCGGTCATTAATAAATTGCACATCTTTTACATGTTCTTGCTTATGATGAAACCAGTCCAGATGTTATGTGTATCGGTACCTCCACACGCCAGTGTATACCCTTTGGTTTCGATTACTTGATGTGGGAGTCGGACTTCCTGAAGCGCGACGATGTCCATTTTATATTGTTTCGCGTTTTTTACGACCGTCTGTATCGCGCCTGGTTTATATAACTTTCGAACATTCCACGTCCCGACGCGTATATCCCGCTTTTTCCGTTTTTCCCTACGTCTTCTTTTTGCCGACTCGGTGTTTTCTTGATGATGTGTTCAGTTTTTCGTGAGATAGTTTTTTGTATATTGATTATACATTTTTGTTCCCACGAGTCTTGGGGTTTCAAATAGTCCCCCACATCAGAGCCCCTCTTTGATATGGTAAGGTCTGCTTACTGCTCTGATTCGACCCGTTGTCAGAGAGGCGCCGTTATAATACAGCCAGTATACCCCTGGCTGCAAACTATCCGATGGGCACGGTGACGCGTAACACCCTGGATTAGGGGTGATAGATCTTTGTGTGTTACTCCTCGCTAGCCTGTCTGACATGGGTGGCCCTACTGGAAGCGTATGCTTCCGTCAGCATAGCCTGAGGATCCATTGTAGTTTAAACCCCCGCACCACGTCAAGATTTCTACCAAGCGGGTGTCCGTGATATCATTTGGAGGAATTTAATTGCGCCCAGGAGGTGGATATCATCAATTTGCTACTTTTCTCTCAAACTTACGTACGCTCTATATCAACATTAACGCTACAAACAATGTCAAAAGGAGCATGGCGGATCTTTGCCTCCTTTACATATATTACTGAGAATATTCTGATAACAGAATCTTACAACCAAGACTTACGCATGTAATGGAAATTATGGGAATTGTTAATGAAATAGCAATGATTACCGCGGGTAAGCATGTAATATATGTTACATGAACTAGAAGCGTTTACTAATGAATTATTAAAGGCTGGCTACAATATGCTGTATTAAAACTAGATAATCATAAAACGTAGGCAGCCGTAATAATTACTGAAAAGTATATGATATACGCAAACTTCTTGATAGGAAATCAGATAATCATCATCATCGGCACTACAACCGTGATCCGGTCTTGGCGTTATTTAGCAAGTCCCGAGGCTTGTTAAATTTTCCATAATAATTTGTTTTTCCGGGCAACGTTATTAGCCTTGCGCCACTAGGAAATCAGATAATATTAGAAAAAAAGGAGTATAGTAGTAAAGGAGATACTTGATAATAGACTGAAATTTTAGTATTACAATGCTGCCAAACATTAATCTACTGCGCTTTCATCATCATCATCATCATCGGCACTACAACCGGGAACCGGTCTTGGCCTTATTTAGCAAGTCCTGAGGCTTGTTAAATTTTCCATAATGATTTATTTTGTCTGGGCAAGGTCATTAGTCTTGCGCCAGGGGCTCCCCGACGGGGGATCGAACCCCGGTCTCCCGGGTGACAGGCGGGTATACTAACCACTATACTATCGAGGAGCCCTGCGCTTTAGTAGGGAGAATATTCTGTTAAGAGTGGTCGCCTCAGTGCCAACGTATGCCGTCCTAGTTTGCAGCTCCACAAACCAAGCAAATAAAAAAAAATTGTAAGAGCAACTAACAGGCTTACGCCCTAGAAACTGTATGTGACTTAAGAATGATTTGCAACAAAGCAGAATTCGTTACAACCAAATCACTCCCTATAGACAGGCAGCTAGACTAGAGGGGAGGTACAATGAAGCACCTGGCTATGCCAGTCAAAAAATAGAAGCTTGTGTATGTATTTGACAAGACAAATGGAACAGAGGCTGTGACCATATTGTATTAGTACTATTAGATATATTGTAATATATATCAACTATGTACTCTATTATAAGTAGTATAAACTTTAATACAGTTCAGTTGATAATCATCCGATTTCTGCCACTCATCTATATCGCATTACATGGTGGCAGTGTTGTGATTTTTGGAATCGAACTTAGTTCGCGAAAATGCCTAATCCTAACGAATCCACAGGTATTCTGATCAGCACCGCTATGAACATTAAACCACCAAGACCATTGGAAGTGAACAATAAAAATGTTGCTCTATCGTGAAAAAAACGGTTGCAACAATATAGATGGTGTGAAACTCAATTCGAACAAACATCGCCTGAAATATAAGTTGCCACGTTCATGTCCGTTTTAGGGTCTTACATCAGAAGAAAGCAAGAGCTTAGAGATCGTAGTGCCTAAATTCGAAGAGCATTTTGCCCAAAAAAAGCATCACATTGGAGACATAAGTCTTTAATAAAATGACTCAAAGCGAAGATGAACCTTTCGATGACTTCTTTACAAGAATAAAAAATGCGAGTTAATACGTTTGTTGACTACTGAATACGTGACGAAATTGTAGTCAGTATTCTTAGTGACGCAATAAGGGAAAAATTATTGACAAAAGCAGTGGTAGACGATACAGTTAAAATTAGTATGACGAATGAAACGATGGCGAATCAACTCAAGGAATTACACAGAAACGAAGAAGCGGTGCATGCAGTCACTGAATACCACAGAAAAGACAACACGGTGAGGAGGGGTTAGAATATACTCACAGCTAGGCGGGTTTGTCGTAAGAGGCGACTAAAGGCCGAGTGGTAGGTGGGGTCCCAACGCCCTGCCGCCGGTGAAATGCCACCCTATCAAGCTATATGCTCCGGGAAATGGTTGGGAGAAATTCCTGGCAATCTTTCGGAGCTTGACTGATGGACCGGTTCGAAAAAGGGTTGGTTTAGGTGGTAGTCGGTCCTAAGGTGAGATACCACCCCGTCACGCTGTACATTCCGCGATATCGTCGGGAGAAATCTTCGACTATGTTTCGGATTTGTGGCTAATGGCTGGACTGACACGAAGATAAGTCATGTTGGTACTATAGCGTATTTGCGACGATAGTGAAGAACGTGTGATTCGAACTGACGCTATGACGGTTGGAATCACTATTGCTATGTTATTGCTTGGTATACGGCTGATGCAATTTCTTATTCGATTATCTTTCGGGCTTTTTCACTATTTGCTTGTATATTGTGTGTGTGTATCTGTGAGAAACGCCACACTACTCCCTCCTCAGTAATTTTGTTACGATCAACTTCGTGTGCAAACGAAGGAGCGAGAGGACGTCGAAGCAAGCGAGTGAGCCGGTGCTCTATGCGGAAGTCGTGATCACAGTCGTAAAGTTCTGCTTACTATGGGAAAGTGTGTGGTGTGTGTACAGATCACGTCAGGGTCACCAATTATAGCATTTTTACGACGATAGTGAAGAACGTGTGATTCGAACTGACGTTATGACGGTTAGAATCACTATTACTATGTTATTGCTTGGCATACGGCTGATGCATCTTCTTATTCGATTTTCTTTGGTTTTTTTTTTGGTTTCGGTAAGAAGGCGGAAATCTTCAAAAAATACTTCGGGGCCGATCCAGGGGCTTGCCGGGCTTTACCGACTAAAACCACCTCCTGCCAGGCTCATATTACCGTTGATCCCCGCGGAACTTTCTTTTAGATATTCCATCGCGGGGCGGGATGGAGTTTACCTGCTACTCCGCTCGTCGCATCGTAACTGCTGCCTCATTTCACAGAGTATACCATTTGTTACGGACCATGCTTGTTTTGAACTAAGCATGTATTCTATTACTCCTCTCGGAGTAACTGTCCGTCTCATATGTCTCTCCAAAATCGCTCGTGCGGTCTGGAACCTCACGCACTCTGTGAGTACGTGTTCCGCATTTTCTATTTTGCCCACGCAATACAAGCAGTATAGGGTGATTCACATGCTTATACTTGTGCAAGTATTGCCGAAAGCATCCATATCCTGATATTAGCTGAGTCAAGTGGAAAAATCCCACCTTCGTTGCCATTCTCTTAGGCTTGAGAGCTCTAATTGTGACCACATTTTCCGACAATTCTCTTGGGAGACTTTGGGGGTTGATATATGTACCAGACATGTGGGGCACTAGATCCTATCAACTCCCCAACACTTACCGTTGTTTCACTAAAAATATGTCCACAAAACAAATCAACTCCAAACAAGCGAAGGTAATAATAGTCACGCAAGTATTTCTTAGCAAATGTTCTTTATTTAAATTTGTGTTATGGCATCGGCACATGCGCATAACACGGGACGTTCACAATTTAATTCACTTAATCCTTTGCGATGACGCCTGCACTCCTTCAGGATCGTTGAAAGTTTTAACACAAAGTTCACTTAAAAAGAACAACGGAAAGTTCACTTAAAAAGAATTCCGCGACCAGTTGACAGCAAGGAAAAACGGCACTCCAACTCGAATATTTAAACGGTGGAAAAACGAAATTGGCTACTTAGTAGCGGGGCTGATAAAAAGGGGAACTCTAAGCGGGTGCGACTGTCCGCTGCGGTAATAGGAATCTGACTCCCCAGCTGGGCGACGTTGACCCAGCCTCTGGTGATTGCGATGAGTTTCCACGCATGTCATCGCAGGGGAAAACAATTTTTCCAGATAGGGTGAATGTCTTTTCCTCTGCAAGAAAGACACACGAAACACTCGCTGCGCGCAGGAAAGGAAAAACAAACATTCAGCTGGTCAAATATGATGATCGGTGTACGGGCTGGCTGTATCGCCACCGTACGATAGGGGATCGATTTTTGATTGACGTTAAGTCAACATAGCTTTGCTGCGACGGCAAAGGCTACTAGATTTGGGTGCATGTTTATTTTAGGCATTGGATAACGCACAGGAATACTGGCATGCAGGCAAAAATAATTTCTTCTGTTTACGTAGAGTACACAGAAGCGTTTCGTTTAGAATAGCCTGCGTGAGAATAGTGGCTGGTCGTTGTTTAGACAACGAATCATTGGACATGATCATGGGTATGATTGTCTAACGTCAATCATATTCGTGCCCAAATCCCATGATCGGTAGATAACCGATAAAGGAAATTGGTCGCAACTGTAGCGAACCTTGGGATTGGGGCAATATTCACTCATGAACCGTAACAAGAATACCGGCTACAGTTGTGTCAACAATTACGCTGGCCAGCGAGTATTTATCTTTTATAATTGCTGACAAGCCGAGCCGATTGTCTGGCACGGTTCATGTAATATGAATGAAATAACTTGTTTGATGTGCATGCCTGCTGGGGTTTTAGTTTCAGGTGAAAGTTATTTGAAAGAAAGGTTACACTGCTCGAATGCAGGTAAGTATAGTGGTTTATGGAGTGAGGGAAAAGTAGGTTGTTTTAAAGAAATGGATGGTTCTTTAGGAAGGTTTTAAAGAACCACCACAAGACCTTATGCAATGCACACCACGGCAAGGTGACTCCACACATATTCCATCGTCATCACGAAAAACGGAAAAGGTGGTGGTGAATAGTTCTTGACTGTGAATATTGTGGATAAGTTGGTTTCGGTTAGTGCGTATATTTCGAAAAGGAGGGTATGAACATTTTGCAGAATCGATTGCGTTTTAGAGCGGAGACCTCTGACATTTTGATAGTAGATGGTTAGGGCGAGACTATTGAGAGTCTTAGGGGGTGTGGGGAGGGCGGTTGATTAGGGTAAAAAAGATTTGCCCCTTTTGGAAGAGGTGATTTTCTTGTGAATATATAGACGAAAGGCCGTGAGATCTATTTTTGGGCTAATAACCTTGCCCGGAAAAACAAATTATTATGGAAAATTTAACAAGCCTCGGGACTTGCTAAACAAGGCCAACACCGGATCCCGGTTATAGTGCTGATGATGATGATTGAAATTTGTATGGAATTTCATAAACAGGTTGCGAAGACTAGGGAAGTCGCTAGGTAAGCCTTCCTGCTGAATGGAAACTGCGACGCTGGTTTTCGTCTTACCTTCATAGCAGACTGAATCAGATTTGTCGTGGAGGTACGAAAGATAGAGGCGGACATTTTCGTAGGTCAATTTATTTCTAAGTTTATATAAGGCGTAGCGACTATCAGATGAATTGATGGATTGTTGTGTGATTTCAACAGGTGAAGGTATGGTCGGGGGGGGGGGGGGGGGGTCAATAATTGGTCAGGCGGAAGAGGGTGTCGGGCAAGGGCGAACTATGGATATGGAAAGGGCTGGTGCGAAATTCGATCTTAAGTTGGGTTCGGTGGACGAGTAGAAAGTTTCTTGACGAGAGGGGACTTGGTTGTATTTGGTAACTCTACTTACGATAGTATGGATACATGGATACACAATTCAAATATATTGATGTAAGATACGTTCCGCTCGAATTACCGATCGATTTCAATTTTCAACTAAAAAATGAATTATATTCAAACAAACGGTTTTGGGAATATATTCTTCATATAATTTACTACAAAAAAATCAAAAATAAAAAAGCGATTTTTTGGTCGGTTCTGATGAGAACCTTCCAATTGACCCATTTCCGGCACTCAACAATAAAAGCCGACCGTAGACCGCCATCGAAATTTCCCGCAAATTCTAAATTATTGGGAAGGTTTTGCTGCTGTTTTGTTTTTGCTTTACTCCCACAATTTACTTGTGGCATTTTCAACAGATATACACGAATGCGCAAGCCGTTGTGAAGAACAATCAAAAGATAATCGGTAAATCATCAGCACTATTCACCAGAACATTAAAGTAACAAATACCGTTTATCGTACAAAAAAATCCAAGACTCTTTTGTGAGCCCATAAACGGGGTATAGCCCACCACAATAAATAAAGATAAATGAACATTAATAACATATCGTCCTTACTGGGAACCCGAAGAACGTCGCCAGTACATTTGACTTTCAACGTTAGGCAATTTCGGTATTTAGTGGTTACACCTCATACTCAACAACCTCACTTTTCTCTGAGTTAAATCTCTAATTAAATGCAAACCTTAACTCGAAGAGTTGCTGAATTTTTCACTCAAAATTCACGGACATAAAGACTCCAATAGCCTTATATATTCTGGCCAAATAATTTACCGAATAATTTTCCTTTTCTATGTCAACTTCCTCTATAAATCGCCTCCCTAAGTTGAATGGCTTAATATGCCCTTGTTCTTCATAACCAATGCGACCTTCTATTGAAGGCAAACTTTCCCATCAGAAGGAAACTCCTGTGATAATTGTGTAGTTTCATTAATATGATGATTCTCTTAAGCAAATCCCATAGGAACTGCATTGAACTGCTTTGATAAATTGATCAAGAAATGCCAGCAATAAATTTTAGAATATAACGTAGGTGAACAACTTGCCAAAACTCGAATACCTCATTATACAATCATTGCCAATGAATAAGAAAGTAATTTTTTTGTCATATTTATGTTGAAATCAATAAATTTTATACCTCTTCAGTGGCCTGCAAAATTTTATGGCACTATAAAAAAAAAGCAGATTCCCCAGCAAACAGTTTCTGGTCTACGAAACGTTTGACGTCACTTTGTACACCATCTCCGAAGATCGACAGATACTCGAAATAAAAACTAATTCTTAGAATCAATCCTCATAAAAGATTTTCGCTGGAAATTTGATTAAGACTAGTCATAAACAACGTTTGCGTTCAGCACGATTACAGGTTAGTTAGGCATGGTTCAGTGGAGCTCACTTCAGACGCTTGCATAATCATCCGAACGAGCTTCAGACACATCAGTAAAAGGTGTCGGCGACGGTGATGGAATTATTTTCTTCTGAAAACTCATAATTTCACTTCGTAGTTTAGACCGGCGAGCAGTAAACAAGGTTGTGTGCCTCTCCATCGCCCCCAAATCAGCGAACATTCCATCAGTCCAGCCAAATGGATTTACGTCCTCGCCATTGTTAGTAGTGTGACGATGATGATGGTGGAACACAGTTCGAAGGAATTCTTCTTATTTTACCTATAATCGGACGGATGCTTCTCGATGATGGCTTAGAGCACAACAACTTGTGTACTTTCCGGTTAAAAAGGGGCGTTTTGACTGTCAGGGTATGAGGAATGATAAGGGTCTTTCGTTGGTGTAGTTAATTTGTACCTTTATGGATAACAGCAGATCTACGGATAGCCCTTGGGGCTGATTGGTATTGCGGTAATTTACATCTGCCCTTGGACACTGTGCTCCTTACTTTCCATCCGCCACAATTATACACGTTCACTTTATAACGAGTTGGCTGATTGGATTTTATTGGTGTTTCTTCTTGATTGTCTGACTAGCATACACCAGACCGGCAGGCACAGAATTCTGACTATTGAATCGTATATTTTGAAATGGAACACAGAGACGATAAGTTAGAGTTCACACATCACATGGGAAAAAATGAAATGCAGAAGGATTCTTTTTCTTGGTAAGAGGGTGAAAATCTTAAAAATACTGTAGATCGTTCTAGACCAATAGGGGATTTTTGCCAACCAAAACAACCTTCCATCTGCACATATTCGCGAAATTTTCAGTGGAATCTACTAAATAGGTATTCTCTCCCAGGGCGGGATGGGGTTTAGCTGTTACTCCACTCATAACAATGCTCCTATTGTCTTACAGTAACAGTAAGTTTATTGATTTTTTTTTGTACAAATTGTTATAATACTGTATATATAAAGAAATTTTATATTAAAGCTTAATACTAAGGACTGTAGTGTATGGCCCTGATGCACAACCTTGCTTACTTTACGAGGGTGGCCTGAAAAGTTTCCGACCTAACAAAGATACAAGACATTTTTTTTTTAAATTAATTTTTATTATTCTACATAGTCTCCTTGTAACTCTACACACTTCTCTCAGCGATGCTCCCATCTCTCTAACCCGTCCAAATAGTACTTGGGCTTTTTCTCTGCGAAATAACTGTTCACGAAGGTGATTGCCTCCTCATTTGACGAAAATCTCTGCCCTCCGAACGCAGTTTTTAGATTAGGGAATAAAAAGAAGTCGCTTGGGGCGTGATCTGGTGAGTAAGGCGGATGGTAAAGCAGTTCAAACCGTAATTCGTAGATTTTCGCCATGGCAACCGCTCAAGTGTGAGACGGCGCGTTGTCTTGGGGAAACAGGTTTTTTCTGCAAATGTGGCAGTTTTTCCACAATTTCTGCCTTCAGTTAGTCAAGTAATGATGCGTGGTAGGCTTGTGGCGGTTCTTTAAGGCATTCCTCTTTAAATTAACCACCTTCCTCTTCCCATACATAGCCATGGTACTTATCTGCAATTTTGGGCAGCGTAAGCTCCCCTGCAGCATCATACCGGAAAGGATACCTACCCGACGGCATACATACATTCTTAACTTTTCTGGTTCATACTCCATGAACCAGTTCATCTCCTATCGGCTCAGCTTGTCTTCAATTACCGATAAACAAACGCTGGCCAGCGTATTGCCGACACAGCTGCAATCGATATACCTACATAATAGTATATCTTATCCTACCCTAATGTCCGCTTTAGTGCGACCAATTCCTAACCATTTACTAACCATGATTTGAGCATGAACGTGATCGTTTATTTACTCACGTTCATGTCCCATGAAGACCCATCATCCAACCCGAACAAACAATCCATAGCTACCGTCGTCGAGTTTTCTGTGGACTTAACGTCCAGGACCAATTTCCCCCATTCTGCTTCAGAGTCATTTGGCTAAAGTAAACAGATTCCCAATCTCTGGTCGAGCTGTTGAGACCAGTAGATATTGCCTACATCGGTATTTTCCCCGGAATCGTAAGCAAATACAATGACGACCCCTTTGTAACATAGGCACATCATGTACATTATGCGTGCCACCATTTGACCTGTGAAATAGCGTTTTTGTTTACTTTGAAACAAAAATCTATTTTGTTCCCTGGCATACATCATCAACGATGTATGAGTACATCGCCGCAGCCCCTGATGATTGTGCATTTTTGTAATCAGGTGTCCACCGATCATCGTCTTCATCGCAAGGCATCGAACCTGCCCTACACAGCAATGGGAAATTCTCACACATACCCTTTTTACGCGATCACCATTGGCTACAGTCAAGTGGATCCGTTTTGCTCCTCCTCTATTGATGCAATTCACGGCCATTGAATCTGATGGATGTGAGTTGCATCGAGAAGTCAGATTGCATCCTTTGTTGCGAGTACTTGTACTGAGAACCAAGTCTTTCTCTCCATTAAAGGGAACACGCGTGTCCGAAATGTAGTTTATTGCTGTCCGTTCATACGCCAAATTATCCCTTAAACACTTGGGACGTTTTTCTCATATTAACAACAAGTGATCGCTGCCAGTGGCTCGTAATCGGTATAACAGTGTTGTGTCATTTATTGGACTAGAATCCACTAACATAGTGTAAAAAAAACGAGATACGGAATATTTCTAAACCTTAATCTAATAAGCAAAATTGCAGAATAATCGGATAATTATAAAGTGTGACCGGAGGAAATAGCGTGTAATGAATAAATCAAAATAAAGAAAACTTTATCCAACCTACCTCCATCAGTGCCTTTTATTTATCTTTCCTCTCGGAACATGGTTTGGTGACAATTTTTGTGAGGAAATCGTTGGTGGGTGAGAAAGCTCCTGTGTCGTAAGTGACAATACTATCATCATCACCTGGTTTTTCCTTTTTGAAGGTAATCAATTAAGATAGCTCCATAACTATCCCAAAAAACACTCGCCCTCAATTTCCCAGCCGAAAAAAACTGTTTTTGCTTTTTTTGGAGCCGATTTCATCTTTGTAGTCCACTGTTTTGACTGTATTTTTGTTTCGGGCGTATAATGGTGTATCCAAGTCTCATCGACAGTAATTAATCGGCGCCAAAACTCTGATTTATTGCGCCTAAACTGCGCCAACAGAGTGTTGGAAATGTTCATTCGAACACGTTTTTGGTCTAACGTGAGCAAACGCGGCACCAACGCGCGGACAGCTTTCTCATACCTAAATCTTGATTTAATATGTGACAAGCACGTTCTCTGGGCGTTTTCATAGCCGCTGCTATATCTCTCATTTTAATTCGGCGGTCGTCTAGCACCATTTGGTGAACTTTAGCGATGTTATCGCCAGTTGTTGCCGTTTTTGTACTTCCCGAACATTCATCGTCTCCCAAGCTCTCACGGCCACGTTTAAATTCAGCTGCCCAAAATTTCGCTGTGGTAAATTATGGTGCAGAGTCCCCATACACAGAGTCCAACTCATCTTTGATTTGCGTAGGCGTATTGCCTTTCAAATACAAAAATTTAATGACAGCTCGATATTCAATTTTGTCCATTTTCACAAAAACACTCACATCGACTCACTCAAACGACTGTCAAATAAAAACTACGCTTCCAAAATGGCTGAAATTTACATTGACAAATGCTGTTATCTTCAAGTTGAGGTAGGATACTTTTCAGCCGACCATCGTATAGTAATTGTCAACATAGCTTATTTTTTTCAAATATATTTATGTATTAATTGTTTTTTAATCCTTTTTATAACCCTTGCAACCACCGAGACACTGAAAGCAGAAGTACAACAAGAATTAAAGAAAGATGCCAGTGTGAAAACAGTGTAACAAGAAATCACGGTCGAGTTTTTTTTTTTTTTTTAATAGACTTCTCTCGGGAGAGGCGAACCAATAGCGCCGAGTGGGCACCCCGAGATGCCATCAAATACCTGTTGCAGTTGTTTTTGAACAGTTGCAGGTTGTAACGCTCCGGGAACACTAGAGTGGGAAGGGAGTTCCACAGCTTCTCCGCTCTGTAGAGGAACGAGTTCTAATGCAGGGATGTTCGCGCCGTCAGGAGATAAACCACAAACGCGTGCGATCCGTCGGAATGTCTTGTGGAGCGCATATAAGCCGAATTGCGTGGAACAATATCACGAATCTCCGAAGAACAGTACCCGTGATAATATCTGTAAAACAGACAGAGCTCGGCCACGCGCCTTCGATGTGATAGCGACTGTAGTCCCGACGTCAGCGCCGAGTCCCCGATCAGGCGGATCGCTCGTCTCTGTATGCTCTCAAGTAGGTCGAGGGTATGTTTAGGAGCCGAGCTCCAAACATGAGAGCAATATACGAGCGCGGGTTTAATTTGGGATTTATATAGAAGAGGAAGTTCGGCCGGAGTAAAATATTTCTTGGCTCTAGAAAGATAGCTCAGTTTTCCTGAGGCTGATCTGGCGATGTTCGACACGTGCTTATGCCATGATACATTCCCACAGACCGTGACGCCGAGCAATTTCAAGCTTTCCCCAGAGTCGAGGGCCTGCTCATTCATTATCAGGTGTGGAACCGAAGATCTACTTAGCCTTGTGAATGTTGTATACTGTGTCTTCGCTGCATTGAAGTCGACGAGATTGGCCTTTCCCCACTGCAAGACCTTATCTAGATCCTGATTTAGAGAGTCAATCTGTCTGTATCTCAGCTGATGCGACGTAGATCCACCAATCGGCCGAACACTCGAAAAAGAGGAAACAAGCGTACCATCATCCGCAAAACTGAACACTTTGTTATCCGTTGCCTCCAACAAATCATTTATGTGAAGCAAGAAAAAGGTTGGAGCCAAAATAGAACCCTGGGGCACCCCCGAATTAACAGGATACAAATCTGAACACTCGCCGTCCACAACAACCCGGATCGATCGATTCTCGAGGAAGCTCCTCGTCCAGTCGCAAAGCTGTTGGGAAAGTCCATATGAGCGAAGTTTGCTCAGCAATGCGCCGTGCCAGACGCGGTCAAAAGCCTTGGAGATATCCAATGCGACCGCCTTTGACTCGCCAAGCCGTTCAATCGCAGATGTCCATATATCGGTTATAAGTGTCAAAAGGTCTCCCGTGGACCGCCTGCCACGGAATCTGTATCATTCAGAATCGTGATTTAGATGAGGTTACCACTGTAGAGGAAATCCTGACACAGATCGCTATAGTGTTCGCTGCACTGAACGATATCCCAAAGGAAGCCGTGAAGAGCTTAAGAAGGAAACTAGATGGCCGCAGACTGCCATGATCCGCCTGGGAAGAGAACAGGCTAGCATCTTGGTCTAGTGCTCACGAAACCTACCATTGTCCTCCCCCATACATTTGGCACTTTTCCTTTCCTACAACGGAATTCATATCCATAATGGATGTTACGTAATAAAGGTCTCCCCCTGAATAATATGCTAATTCGGGCCCATTATCACTCCTAGTTTGCAACAGCATTGCACACGCATGCTGCGGCAGCATATCAATAATAACTTTTCACACACTTTTTCCTTTATGCCCATCCTAATGTTTCCCATGCTACGACTGCATATCAAACGTTTCCTTTCACACGCTTTTTCCCACGTATACCCATCCTAATGTTTGCTATGCTACGAACACATATCAAACATATCCTAACACACATTTTTTCACACGCAAAACCCGTTATAAAAGGGACGCGAATAGACAGAGAGGTAGGTAGTAAGCAGTCAAGATTTGGCAAGTGAGTTGTACATATCGTTCTGTGCATAAAAGCTAAGCCAAATAAAAAGTTCAAAAAAAGAAAACAAAGCACCTTTTTTGCTCAACTCGACAACAGTTGCCACTCTTCCCTCAATCCCAAGGAAGCACGGTGCTGGGCGGTATTACAAACCGATGATCCACTTTTCTTTGTGAATGTTGTATATTGTGTCTTCGTTGCATAGAACTCGACGAGATTGGCCTGTCCCAACTACTGGACCTTATCCAGATCCCCGTACAGAGAGTGGATTTGGCTACATCTCAGGAGGTGCAACGTTGATGCACTACTCGGTCGATCAATCAAAAAAGAGAAAACAAGTGTACTATCCGCGAAACGGAACACCCTGTTATCCACCATCTCCAAAAAATCATTTATGTGAAGCAAAAACAAGTTTGGAGCCAAAATAGAACCTTGACACACCCCGGAATTTACAGCATACAGATCCGACGACTCGCCGTCTACAACAACCCGGATCGATCGATTTTCGAGTAAGCTCTTCATCCAGTCGTAAAGGTGCTGGAAAAGTCCATCTGAACGAAGTTTGCTTAGCAATGCCCCGTGCCAGACGCGGTCAAAAGCCTTGGAGATATTCACTTGGTCCGCCCTTGACTCACTATGCCCCTCAATCGCACTTGTTCATATATCGGTTACAAGGGTCAAAAGGTGTCTCGTGGACCGCTTGCCACGGAATCCATATTGACAATCATTCAGAAGTTCGTTGCATCCCAAATACTTAATTGACTCCGTGCATAAGATAAGCGAAAGAGTCCCCCAAGAACCGGTGAGTTCAGTTCTTAAGGATTATGCTGGTATTCCGTCCGAGCCGGTTGCCTTCTTACAGTCCAGTCCACGTAGAATGCGTTGAATAGTACGCGGGCAAAACATCACATCCCCCATCGAAGACCGTACCAGTGCGATCCCAGGTGGCTTCAAAAGACCGACATTAACGTTTAAATTCGCGGAAAATAAATTCGCGAACACATTCTTTTATCCTTTGAATTTGTGATTAACGCCGCGCTGCCCATCACAAACGGTGGAAAAGAGGAGGAAGCGGGGTTGCTGCTGACAGCCCTCGTCATTGACCAGAAAGAACGCGAACCAATCGGGCATTGAAGCAGTGTGTCGGTTAGTCTGTCGTTGTAGGCCTTCTTCGCAGTATCAATCAATCGTGGTTGCACGCGTTCCTGATTCTAACAAAATTCGGTCTGTTAATCTCGAAGGGATTGGAGCGGCATTGTTTAAAAGCTCTATTTTTTACCTCTGTAATCTGCTCCCATTTTTTTTTTATCAAACCAAGGCTTATCAGATGAACTTCGTTTGATGAAATGTGGAATCTAGATCTCCATCCCGAGAAGAATAATCTCTGTGACCAACTCCGCGCAAGCGTTAACATCGGAGTATCCGAAGCATGGAAAGGATGGGAATAAATCTCGCAAAACGTCCCAGTTTGCAGCCCCATACCTCCAAACATGGCGAAGCTGCTTAGGTCGGTTATTCGTTTGAAATGCAAGTGGTTGCACGACAGATACCAAGCAGTGAGGTGAGAGTGTGGGGTGGGAGTATGTGCGCTGGCGTACGGCACGAGTTCTGCTTCCAACCCACATCATCTCTAAGGCAAAGTTCCACTGTTCGCCGGAACACTGTTCACCAAAAAGAACAAAATAAAACACTTGTGGTTGATTTGTTGCACATATAGCTTGTTTTATTTTAAAAAGAGTTTAATTGTTTTTATCGGGTATATATTCTATGTAAAAATATCTATATCAACTCCGAAACTCTGTACAAAAATTCACTGAGGGTTTATTCGCGCGCGCCGACTAGCACTACTCACACCCGACTATTAGTTTCCCACACCGTACCGGCGCCGGTACAGTGGATGGCGGAAGACCCGACCGCTTTGCTGGTTGAAATACGACTTACCGAGGAAAGAACTCCGACCTGTATTCCATCCTCGGTTAAGGGTGAGATTGTAGCTGTAAGAGACAATTTTCTCTATAGACCAGCAAAGAAGTGCCATATTTTCTTACTGCCAGCGACCAATTGAAAGGCGATCTCTGGCACGCAGTGGTGTGCGTGTGTGATCGTATCGATCTTGGTTTCCTCATTGCATCAAGGCCATGAGAAACAAAGCAGAAAGACGGTAAGGACAAAGGGATCATGAAGATCATTGTTTATGCTATGCATTGCAGCTAAATAAATAGATGGCGATGCATCGAGGAAATGGTGCCAAAAGGAAAGATGGGACAAGGGCATCATAAAAGTCTTGGATGAGTGATGTCCTTGCGTAAATAGACGCATAGCTATTAGAAAAAGGTGCTAATGGATTGGGATAGTTTATACAATGAAAATTGTATATCGTATCTTGGGTCGGTGGAAGAAACGGATCCCTTGTCTACATTTGTATATGCAGGGTAAATCGTTTGTGGCAAAGCACGAAATTGGTGATTGTTTGTCTTTAGGAAATGCTGGCGATGCGGTAATTGTTTGTCGATTGAACAAACGAATCGCTGGTCGGTTTGTTGCAGCTGTAAAAACAAGCTGTCCGACATAGCATTTTAATGATGGCAGGGGGTGCCGAATGGTTTGAGATTTATGATGCATATTGTTACGGACCGACCTGGAGTCCAGGTCCCCCCAACATCCACTAATCCCCTTTCGTTAGTTTCCCCTCTTTACGGAGAACAACTCGCCAAGTAGTTGATTTGCATAAAGTAGCAAGGTCGGTCCGTAACAATATGCACATTAAGGGATTCTTTTTAGGAATTTTAGATAATGCGTTGTATGCATTAAATGGCATTGGAAAAGGAAATGTTTTCAGGTGTCAATGCAATTGCATTGGCGAAAAACAATGGGAGTTGGTTTGCAATTATGGGGGGTTCTTTGGATAAGCTTAAAAGAACCCCCACAAGTTTCCCAGTGGCGCAGCAAGTTCCACGGTACAATTGCTCGGTTCGGACGTCAAAAACAGATCCAGGGTGTTCGCATAATCACCTCGGGTATCCCGCCCTCGCGTGGGTCCTTCTACGAGTTGAGTGAATTTGTGGCTAACAGCGAACATCTCTGCCAGCCTCCCAGGCTCGTCGGTTCTGTTGGAGTGCACCAACCAGCCGGAATTGTATAACTTAAAATCGCCAAGGACGACAATTTCAGAAGCCGGGTTGTTGTGTGGTCCGTCTCTCAGGGAGCGTTTCTCCTTGTCCTCAAAAGGATGAGGGATCTCTGTAGACCGCTCCTAAGGGGATCCGTTGCGGTCGCCACTGTGCTTCCGGGGCCTCCGGGAAGAGTGACAACCGATTGCTGTAAAAAGATATCTGATATTCGACCGAATCCAATGAAAATACTTTTATTTTGGATTTTGTATATTTATTTTAATTGATTGACGTCCTTAAACGTCGGATGCCAACGATTTGTATGTGTGAAACTGGATAAAAGGAATGGGATATCTATTTTTAGAATATACACATCTGGGTGCAATCCAGATGGAGATAAGGATTTTAGAATCGTGTGTATGGAAACGAAATGGATATATTTTAATGGGTGTTTGTTTGCATATGAAGATATGCATTATGGTGTTTAACTTTTAGGAAGGATTTGAATATGAGTATGGTAATTGAACCTGGCGCAAGACTAATGACCTTGCCCGGAAAAAACAAATCATTATGGAAAATTTAACGAGCCTCTCAGGACTTGCTAAATAAGGCCAAGACCTGTTCCCGGTTGTAGTGCCGATGATGATGATGATGATGATGATGGTAATTGAACAATTCAATTTGTCTAACATTGGATTGAATGTTAGTTTGAGGATATGGATTAATGATAAAGTAGGCGGGTAGAAATGTATGTGGAAGGAAAATGGTAGGGCTTCTTGCAGCACTACAGGGCGGTTGATCTGTATTCAGTTGACGGTACGTGAAAGATGTATGAAAACGGTCGCTGGTCGATCGTCATTCGGGGAACGGTAAAGACAACAAAGAAATTTAACAGAATTCCTCAGCACCACCCTCAACCACTTGATGTCCATGTGTTATGTCTTCCTAGTGCACCACCGTGCTTCCGGGGCCTCCGGGAAGAGTGGTCACCGTTGTAAATTTAAATAAATGTCTATTAACTTTAACTTTGTTGCCCGTTATTACACTTCTAACTTTTTTGCTTTAATTCACTTCAAAACTTCTAATTACATGTGTTTTTAATATCGTGGACACAACTCAGGATCACGAGCACGTCCCCTCATCCTCGTACTCAACCGTACAACGCCAAAACTTAACCTCTACTGCTCTCCGAGCCACCGTGCACCATCCATGTATCTTTTTGGAATGCTGATATTCGAAAAAAACGAAAGAAAAAAGGAACAAAAAGGTTATAAATGCACTCCAGCAGGAAACAATGGCTAAGAATTTTGTAGCAACAAAATTCTTGTGAGAGGATCTGGAAATGAGCATTTAAAGACAAAACGAACATGTGGTTCGTTTTATAGTACATTGCAATAGTTGGAAGTTGGAAAAAAGGTGTTAATAGATGGTTCTGTGTTGGGACGAATTTGTGTTCTCCGAGAATCATAACATTTTGCGGACATGCATTTTATGATTCTAAAGAATATTTTTTTATTGATGTGTCTATGGGTGAACATCTGGCTCACAAAATTAGTTTTATGTAGGGTTTTAAGAATTTTTGCGTGTATACGAACCAATTCAGTATTTGTTTCGTTTACCACGTGTTGGATTTTGTTTGATAGGATTTGAATCAATGTGCGACAATTGAACGTTCGGTGCAATTTGTTTGACATTGGATTCATTTTGGAATAGGGATGGCATAGGGACATGTGGGAAGCAAATGGTAGGGGTTTCGTGGAGGGTTATTGAGTTCCAACCCACCATCCTCTGGCAAGCCAGATCGGACCGCATTAAGACGCATACTCTACACTTAAAACGGAATCTCGAATTCAAGTCGTATCCTGACCAACGAACTTATATGTCGAATTAGTTGACGAATCGACCTGAGTCTCAGTTAGGACGAGGATATCAGGTTTCGCTGTTTGCAAATATCGGTGGATGGCGTTCTGTGCACTTTATCCGGACGCTTCGCCATCTGATTTCCTCAAGGTCACATTTGAGGTTGGCTTCTTATATCTGTTTCGGCCTTCCCACAGGTCTTTTGCAGTCTTCCGTCAATAATTCTGTGGACGGTTCCATCTTTTCTCATTTTGGCTACATGCACAATTCATTTGAATCTTTTCACCCCTGTTGGTTTGAAGAAGAAGAAAAGCGATCCCCCTTTAATTCATGATTGTGGAGCTTCCTCCATTGCCTCGTATCCTCAGCTTAATTAGCGCAAAGGATATTCCTTAAAACTTTATTCTCATATACGCGCCAGCGCTTTCTCCTGCCTTCAAAATCATATTCCAAGGTAGACAAACTATCGATTAGCAGTCCTTGTATCGTTGATGCCAATTATCGCTGGCCAATAATCCTCCTAGCCTATAATTAAAAATCATTTACGGAAATTATGGTACCATTCATAAAAGTAATTCATCATCATCATCATCGGGACTACAACCGGGATTCGGTCTTGGCCTTATTTACAAATCTGAGGCTAGTTCAACTTTCCATAATATTTTGTGTTTCCGGGCAAGGTTATTAGCCTTGCGCCAACCTTTCTCAGGATGTCGCTGCATGCATTGGTTCACTACTTGGCGGGTGCCAAACTAGCTATCCGGGGGTGTCACGTGGAGAATGCATGTCAACTTGGATTGAGTGGGGACACGGATCGTCCTGGCCTTCGCCATAAAGACTATAAAGACTCGTATCGTAACAATTGAAATAATGTGCACACACATTTATTGTTTCTTACATGTTTTCTAAACGGTTGTATTGAAGATCGTTCATAAATATCATAATCCGGGTGATAGTGACATCTTTTACGACTGAAGATCGGAAGATATTCAAGTCACTGGAAAGAGGGGCCGAAACCAACCATCAATAAAGACACCAGTTATTTTTCAGATCGAATTTTAACAGTTCATGAAAACGGGTGTGGATTTTAATACTTTTATTGAAACCGTCAACGAAGACGGTCATATTATGGAAATTGAAATCAAACCGCCAATAAAGGTGGTTTTCATTAAAAAAATATTCGATTTCAAACCGTCAGCAAAGACGCTCTCATTTAATAATATTAAATAAACGAAAGTGTCATTTAGAAACCGTCGGTTAAGATGGCCAACTTAAAATTGTTTTAATTAATTGAAATTAACATCATTGGGTTACGGTGTAAGAAGAAATAATACTACAAATCTTAGTAAGAACCATTAAACACTCAGTTAAATCATCATTGAATAAAAAAAATCATTAGCTCAAAACTGTGGAATCATAGTTATAAAATAGTTATGACGTAATAAAGCATGAAATTAAACAACATTGTTTATTTTTAACAGTGCGTGGAATTGTATTAATGAAAAATGATATACATACATATATTAATATTATTCAGTTTTAGGTTGCGAAAGAAACGAGTAATGAGATTTTGATCTCGGGAGCGGTACATATTTAAAAGGTACTTTCCAGAACGGGTTCATTTCTCCGAAATCATTTTTATTGTTAGATAGAAAAAGCAATTATGGAGTCTCCATCATCTGAAATGCTTTCCTGGAACTAAATATTAAATCGCCCAATCACTTCAATATCACAAAGTAATCAGTAGAATTCAAAGATGCACAATAGCACACATGTCACAACCTCGTTACCATCTCAACCATTGATGCGGATTTCTAGGTAAACTAAGAAATTTCTTCTAATTTGTTATAGAGAAAACGCAAAATTGAGACATACCTCGTTTGCTTTATACGGTAATAAGAAATTGGTACAATTCAAAAGAAATTCATCCATTTCTCTCGTTTACCTAGAACGTCTTGCTTACTTAGGAATCTCTAAATTTGTATTGACACTTTGTGACATTTCTTTCTTATTGTGCAGACGTCGTGACCTCTTTCACGTGGCTTATATTATATTTTCTTGTGTAAATTGTATCCAATTCATCTTACCAGAGAAGTCAATCTTCTGATTCATACCACTCGATGTCAGGGGTCTTTGATGCTTCAACATTTTACACAGAGCTGGCACTCTGCCGGCATGCACCAATGAGGGTGCAGATCAACTTCATATGAATGTACGTGACGTTTCCTGGAACTTTGTGAGTTCGAGTTACTATTCTCTCCTTCCAGCTGCTTGGCTACCAAAGAAACTCTTTGAAAGGTGATCAAAGGACGAAGCACCTTGTTGATGCACACACATTCGTTCGCTTTGTCGGTGATAATAGCATACTGGCAGTCGGGCATAAATAATAACGATGTACATTGCAATGGAGTGTTGTTTGTAATATTGGTCGTTGCTTTCCTTTTATAGTTCTGCTCTATATGTTAGGCGAATGGCGGTTTATCCAGAAAATTGTGTGGAATTGAAGGGACGGACACACATGTCCCTCATTGAGGATTTCTATTGAAGCAGATGGCATTGGGCTATGACAGTTGAACTGAGGTCACTGCAAAACTAATCAATGTTCTTTTTGTAGCTTGAGTGGAATGGTTTTATTTGGCTTACCAGTGTTTTTGATTTCTTATATCGTTAGCCTGTTAGTGATTTGTATAGAAATAGAGTCTTGCCACGGTTGTATGCCTCGTTTCCATGCACAGCCGATCATAAAAGAAAGCAACATTATTTCCAGATTCCGTTTATAGTGAAAGAGAATGGCAATACTGTGCATGGACCAACAACGCTCCCGCCGCCCCCGAAGGTGGAGTCGTCACGTCCTTTAAATTAGTACTGTTTTGGAAGTTTGTACCTAGTAAACTTCAAGAGCCTCCGAACGTCGCTTGTGAAGAGCGTTTCGACCATAGACACGCAAGTATAAATATAAGTAACGTTGTGCCGTCAATCACGAGGCAAACTCCATCATCAAATTTTTTGGCAAGAAGTATTCGCTGGATCTCACTCCCGACGACTTATTTTTATTCAGTCGGATCAGAAACCACTTGAAAGGGTGACAGTTCGGGACTTTGGATAAATTTCAGAAGACTGTGGCCGACTAGCTAAACTGCATTCCACCAAATACAGACGGATCTTTTTCCTATTAACTCCCCAGTACATAAAGGTTGTATATTAGCACATATTCTGTTTCTGGTCCTCAATCGCGATTTGGACAAAACCTTATATTGGGGAAATGCAATATTTTTTTGACTTCAGCGCGAAAACGATGCGATATACGGCGTTTAAAGGAAAACCAATGTGGGATAAGAAAGTCACTCTGGAAGAATGGAAAACCTCAATAGTCGTCCCCATCTTTAAAAATGACGACAGATCTGACCGCGAAAACTACAAGGGAATATCAGTGCTCTCACCACATATAACAAATGTCATACTGCCGTCCTCATTCGAATCTGCATGAACGAAAGTAAAAGGCGAGTTAGAATACAAAACCACCTCTCACAATCATTTGAAATCCTCGACGGACTAAAACAGGGGCATGGCCTCTGACCATCTCTTTTTAACCTTGTGCCCTAGTATGCCATCAGAAAGGTACAAGACGACAATATGGCCGGATCATCCCTGGCGGGGTCACACAGGTGCTCCCATATGCGGATGACATCGCTGTTTCGGACGATAATCTAGAAACTGTAAGTAAAAACGGCTCCTCGATAGTATAGTGGTTAGTATACCCGCCTGTCACGCGGGAGACCGGGGTTCGATTCCTCGTCGGGGAGCCTCTGGCGCAAGGCTAATGACCTTGCCCAGAAAAAACAATTCATTATGGAAAAGTTAACAAGCCTCAGGACTTGCTAAATAAGGCCAAGACCGGTTTCCGGTTGTAGTGCCGATGTTGATGATGTAAGTAAAAACAGTGAAATCATCATGCAAGCGGCAGAAGAGGTGGGCCTAGAAATAAACGAGGATAAGACAAAATATATGATCACGACACCCACGACAACATAGCCAGGATGGAACTATATAATGCCATGAGAGAATTCAACATTCCAAACAAATTGCTACGACTTTGTAGGTTGACCATGGCCAACGTAACTAGTCAAGTAAAAATAGCAGGATTGCTGTCCAAACCAATAAACATCTTTAATGGACTCCGACAAGGGGACGGTGTGGCCTGCCTCCTCTTCAACGTGGCGTTGGAGAAAGCAATCCGCGACTTTGGAATTACGACTAGAGGGACTATTGTCGCCGTCTTGCCAGATACTTGCCAACGCAGATGACATCGACATCATCGGTAGATCCGATTCGGCTCTACAGGACTTCTTCTGCCAGATCGAGCAGGCGGCGCAAAAACTGGGACTGCACATTAATGAAGGGAAAACTAAGTACATGGTGGCAACTTCTGCGAAGAGAAGACCTAACGCTGGTCAAACTATCAGGATAGTGGTGCACGAATTTGAAGTAGTGCAATCGTTTAATTACCTTGGGCCAATAGTATCAGCCGATAACAATATGGAAGAAGACATACGCGGACGGCTGATCAAATCTAACAAAGCCTATCTATCAAACAAAGCCTGGTATATCAAGGCTCTTTAAATTCCGAAATTTGTCCAGAACATCCAAGCTACTACTGTATAAGACCATGGTCTTACCAGCACTCATGTATGGATCCGAGACCTGGCTGCTCAATAAAAGGCACTCTGAACTCTTAGCCGCGTTCGAGAGGAAGGTCTTAAGGAGAATTGTTGGCCCCGTACGTGAGGGAGGACGATTCCGGAGACGCTACAAGGCGCAGACCAGGATATCCAGAGCTTGGGAGTGTCACACTGGATGACATCGGCGCGATATCGTGACCGGTGGAGAGATTTGTGAAATAAGGCCAAGATCGGATCCCGGTTGTGTGCCGATGATGTTGATGATGATCCTATCCGATCTTGTAGGATAGTAGAGAGTATCTTATAGCTGGTACTCAACAATGATATATGCCTATAGTTGCTGCACACTGTGATTCATTTCATTTCATTTCATATTTAAAACATTTTTTTTTGTTTTCTTTTGATATTCTTAGTTTCTAAATTACATGCTAGACAAAAAATGCCTAAATTCTAACTTAATTATCTTATATTGTAACTTACCGGTCCTTCGCAGACGCTCTAAGCTAAACATTACTAACTATTGTATAATTTGCCTTGCGGCGACAGAACTTTGTTTGTGGCAGTACTTATAATTATTTAAATGACAAAGAAAAATTGTGAAAACTTTGTGTGTAATTTTTTTGTTTTTTTTTCCTTAAAATTTAACCTAATTTTTTTTTTAAAAGATCTTAACTTAACTTAACTTAAATCTTATACTAACCTTATTCTAGAAAAGCGAAGTCTATGTAAGCAGACTGATGATACTGTTATTCTATACCGACTTTGGTATCCAGGTCTTTATATGCCAATCAACCACCAGAACTGTTGACGCTGTCCAATACTAACTTCCCGATCTCTGTGGGAGATAGCCCTACTGAAGCGCAAGAGCTCTTCTTCGGTACGCGTTACTTCCCGGTCGTAGCACAATCGCCCGTCTACGGATGATCTACTTACATGATAGATCAGCGGAATTCCCGATCTATACTGTATAAGCCTCTTCATGTCCAAATCAAGGAACGTGTTACGTACGTCGGCCACCACCATCATTTGATAATTTGTGTGTAATATAATTTTGTTTTAAAATAGTACGATGGTAAGGTGGTGGAAGAATTGCACGATCCAGAAGTGAGTTTTTGAACCCGCCCCGATTCGGGTGTGGATCGTGCAGTTCTTCGAGTTCGAATTTGTTTTTCGAAGTGGACGTGAATGGAGAGCGAGAGAGATGGAGGGTTAACCTTTTTCTTGAATACGGTTCGGAATTCCGTTGTTGACGTTTGACAACGGAAAAAGCAGCAGAAACGTTTTGTTCGTAAATGACAGTTGGAATTTTCCGCGCAGTTGGTCAGCAGAAAAGGAAAAAAAGATAGAAAGAGCCCGTTTCCTTTTGTTTAATTTTTAAGTAAAAATTCCAGGAATGAATGTTCAGTTGTGTTATTGAATAGTGTCTTATAAATTGTTTTATTTTTAATTGGTCCACGAAGGACTCCTATTTATGTTGTTAAAGTAAAATTAAAGTTTTAGTTGATCGAAGTTATGCATGTGTTTCATGTTTGAACGAGGACTTGCATATATTTGGTAACCTCGATTTGGAGATCACTGTTGCTGGAATTGGGGGTAAGATTTGTGCACATACCGCAATTACATTGAGATGGATTGTTCTACTGCGAGAAGTGGCCCCGTTACCCGTGGTCACAGATAACAGCTATCGAATCTGGATCTAATAATATTAAAACTGGTACTGCAGTCTTTCCGCCACATAGCATTCTTATTTAGCAGACTTACAACACCAATAATAGACTGGCATTGCGGACACCCCATTACAACAATAAATTATTTAACAAACTAACTGCATGAATAACTTATCCTACACTGGCACTGAGGACGGGATCTCAGCAACCCCATACCATTATAATAAATTATACAACAAACGCCTCTGGTGGAATAAAACCGTTGCTACGCACGTTCTCATAGTACAGGGTATTTGGATAATAAGCCCCGAAAATTAGGTCATTGGACGAGCTTATTGCTCTCGCAATATGTCCTCTGATTAATTTGATCATAAATTTATCCACCCTATTTATGCTGGGTTCGTTATATAAAGTCTCATTTGAGTAGTACTTTTTGTATTCCGATTCCGGTGTTCGATACAATCTGATACAGGTTCTGAGACACTTCCTTTCGAACACCCGAATCTTTTCCATCAAATTTGGATCTATGTTAAACTATACTGGACAACCATATATGAGCATTGGCCTGATTAGCGTCATGTAGCATATGACTTTTACCCTACTGTCAAGTTGGCTACTGTGAAATAGCCTCCTTGTCATAGCAAAAGTTTTCCTAGCCTTGACCAAAGCAGCGTCTACATGTCTGTTGAAATACAGATATTAATCTAGCCAGATGCCTAGGTATTTTACTAAACTCTTGGTTTCCAGTTTATCTCCATGCGGTCCCATGATAACAAACTTTCACCAATCTGTCCTTGTGTTGTTCGTGGCTTTATATAATGGGGTTCTAAATAAGATGGCTTCACATTTCTGGCAGTTGATCTTAAGTTTCCAGTCATCGCAATAGCGCTGCACTTTGTTGAAGTCTCGCTGTATTAGACTATTTATGATCTCAACTTTCGGAGCTGTTCTGTAAATTATGAGATCGTCTACGTACGCAATAGCCTGCGGGAGTGCATCTAATAAGTCGCTAATGTAAATGTTAAAAAGAATCGGAGACAGTACCGCTCCCTGTTGCAAGCCATTCTTGATATTATACGTTTTATTAGAGGTCACATTACCATTTTTGAACACGAACCTCCTTTCCTTTAACATATCGTAAAGTTCATATAGTAGAGGCCTAGGTATGCTATGTCTGATCAATTCGTAATATAACCCTTCGATCCAGACGGTATCAAAGGCTATTTCCATGTCGATCAGACAGGCACCTGTGTATTGGTTCCTACATTTATTCCATTGTATGTCTTATACCAGTTTAGCTGCGGCATGTGTGGTTTCATGACCCGCCTTAAAGCCAAACTGGTTATTTGGAATAATGTTGTTGGCGTCTACCCGTTTTAGCAGATCTTTGTTAATAGTCTTTTCAAATACTTTACTGATGCTTGGGAGTAAACTTATCGAACGCATGTTCATTGGGTTTGTGCAGTCTTTGCCCTTTTTGGGGATGGGCTGAATGATAGCCGTTTTCCAACGCGCAAGATAATATGCATTATTCAACGCGTTGTTAAACAGGACCGTGTATATATCTATTGCCATTGGGGGCAGGTTCTTGAGTACGATGTTAGGTACTCCATCTATTCCCATTGACTTTTTGCTTCTTAATGAGTCGAAGATACTCTGGATTCCTTCCCTTGTGATTAAAAGGCTATTAGCCTCACCATTGGCAATTGACAGATTATCATCACTGAATTCGGTAAAACCCGGATTCTCCGATTGCCAATGTTAAATTTCATTTCGGAGGTGCAGGTGATTCAGTAGAACTCTGTCCTCCAGGTCGTGATTTCGGCGAATTTTTTCATTCACCTTGTACATTTCCTGAAAGACAGCTCCCACAGCGTTCGCCTTTTCTATTGAGGATCGCATTCTCTGTATCTATGCCAATTTTGATTAGCAGCTGATTGTTTACATCAGTACGTGGAAATTGGAAACACTGAATCTCGTTTTGATTATTTCTCCTGAATATTTTATTTATTCCTGGGAGCATATTCGGGTTATTAGCTTTTATAGCTCGAATTCTGTTGTTCCAATACAAATTTGTTGCTAATCTATAATTAGCTTTAAGTAAATGTTGGAGGTTTTTTAATCGGGATTTCAGTGATATTATCTCCTGGTCTTGTGTGTCTGTAAACTGTCTGTGTAATTGTTTCAGTTTCGATAGCAATCTGCTCTGTTTCTTGTGGAGTGCGTTTATTGTTGTGTTTCTGTACATGTTTATTTGATCTAGAACTGTTGTTTTGGGAATTGTTTTGTCCATTGTTCGTTTTACGGTTTCGTCCATTTGTTGAATGTATTTGTTGATTTCCCCATTTGTCAGGTTTCTGTTTATTGGCAGATTAAAGTCGTTCGAACGAAGTTCTCTTGTTAATTATCTGGTCAACCGCGGCCATCACATTGCCCCATAGTTGTAGGGTTGGGGGATCACGAATTCCCCCAGATCTGCGAGATCGCTCGGAATCTCCATTACTGCCGTGAATGCACAGTGGTCACTGCCGTATTCAATTGTCCGTAAACAGTGTCTGTTTCGTCTGTGACCAACGGTTTTTGGCCAGTCTCTGTCAACTCTTCACACCGTGTGGACCAAGCTCACCAAAATGTACCTGCTTTAGTTAGTTAAACCAATAAAGAGTAGACATTTTTGAGCAATAGCTAGTTTGCTTACGTGTTCGCGATATCATCATCGAAATTCAAGGACTTTGCCGAAGAGAGTTCTGCCGCATCACCTTGGACGTTATCTCCCTGGTCGCCTCGTTTCCCTTGCGTTATTGATGGCCGTCCGCTCGCCACCATTTCTGGTCCTTCGAGCCGGATCCACACCATTGCCACCCAGTTCGCGGCACAACACACCTGTGAAGAGCAACTACTTCAACATCATCACCACGTGCGTCTAGTGCTGAAAGACGAACCCCATTAACGAAGGATACCAATCAACCCAAGATTCAGAAGACAAGAGAGCATTTCAAGGAAGTGAAAAGGAACGAAAGGTCGACATCAATGATAGCCAAGTCGAAAACAACAAAGGCTGCATTGGCCGAACACCGAAGCCTTGTCAGAATAGAAGCTGAACGCCAAGCTGAATTAGAACGTCAACGTCTAGAAGCAGAACGTTCAGCCGAACTTAAACATCCAGAAGAGAAAGCCGAAAGGGAGCGTAAATTAGAGGAGGAAGCTCCTTGTCTTGTTGAAGAGCAGCGCAACGCTGAACAGGATCGTTGGCGTCAAGCCATTGAGGAAGCAAACAGGCGTAAAGAAAAAGAAAAGTTTAAACGCGAAGAAAAAGAAAAGCAACGAATTCAACGCGAAGAAGCTGAGAAGAAAGCAAAGGAAAACGACCAACACTGGGTGAAAATACATACCAATCAACGAACCATGATCGAGCAACTCATGGCCGCCCAGTTCGCCGCACAGGAGCAGATGTCGCACGTGTTCCTCAACCTCGGGAAGAGAGGGCCAACAACGCTGATCGCGGAGCACACTCCAACAGAACATCCGGCTCAAATGGGAGGACATTCGAAAGTGGCACGAGGACATCATACGATTGGCAACAACAGAGACGACCACCGGCCACCGCTACTTCGTGGAGGGGTTCCTCGAGCCGGTCGAGGAGATCTACCTGGACGAGGCCACCAAATTCGCCGAAGCACAGCACGTCCTCACCGCCGACCCTCACACGACCCAACCCCTCCAGCAAACTGCCGCCAGTACAGCTGCCAACATTCTCCGGCAGATACTCGGAATGGCGACCATTTAAGGACCTATTCCGGGCAGTATTGGCAGACCACCCAGACCTCTCGGATGTGGAGCGGCCGTACTATCTAAAGTCCAGCCTCCGCGACGAGGCCGCCAGAGCCATTAAGAACATTCCCGCCACGTAAGAGAATTATCACCGAGCTTGGGACAATACTGGTGCCCTGGTCCACTCTTCCCTGAGCGCCCTCCTCCTTGTACCCACCAGCACCAAAGAATCCGCCACGGGCCTGCGCAAATTCCGCGGTGCCACCAATGAGGCTGTCGAGACCCTGGGCGCTCTCGGCCGCCCCGTAGCCACTTGGGACGATATACTAGTCTACCTGACCACGCAGCGCCTGGAGCCACGCACCGGTCGTGACTGGCACACAGCGCAAGCCAATACCATCGAACCACCCGCACACCAGCAGCTCGACGCCTTTCTAAAAACCAAGATCGGGGCGTCGGAGTTCGTCGAGGTGCTCAGGACCACCACCGGTCCCCTCCAGCGGACTAGCAGCGATCACCCGGAGAACAATCGGGGAGCACGCCTCTCAGTGTACACAGCCTCACCTCCCAGCTAGTCAGGTTTGGTCTCTTTACTACTCATCCCATATTCGCAGGGTCGAAAGCGTGCGACGTCTTTTTTTGTGTCTTGCCCTCCGAGGATTGAATTGGGAAAATCCTCTGATTCTACCCCCATACACGACTCGTCTTCACTTAATTAACCTTAACGCACTTGAAGAGCGCAGAATCCATGCCGACATCCTATTCATCCACCGGTTACTCTCAGGTTCAATCAACTGCCTAAGCCTGCTCTCCTCCATCACAATTTCCACTAATCCCCGAAACCTGCGAAACCGCCGTTTCTTCTATTTGCCCCCCCCCCCCCCCCCCTCCCACTGTGACCTCAATCTCACCTCTCCAGCTCCCAAAAGTCATCTCCTCTCTTAGCCCTCCTGACCCCACCCCGATCACAGCCTACACTCACCCGTGCTCATACTCACACCCTAGCATCCGGGTTTAGTTTAGTTCCCCATTCCAGTTTTTAACTTACTTTAAAGTTAGTCCTCCACCCCCGACCCACATGCCATCGTTTTTAAGTTAGTTCATAAGTCTATTTATAAGTTTATATGTTTATACCGCTTGTACTAAGCGAAATAAACTGAGGGTTCTGCCCTCACTTCATTTATTCATTCATTCTTTCTTTTAGTGATTCTAACCGTTGTAATGCACCGCGCCGTGCTTTAACGGTAAGCCCGAGAGAAGAGCGCGAAGTGTTGTGTGCGAAATGGAAGAGCGAAAGGTTTTGGTTAATCTAAAGATACGCTATTTTTATTGGGTTTGGATCAGAGGTTTAGATATGGTAAATGTGGACACTTTGGTGCATCTGGCCAGCGGTTCGGCCTCCGAAATTATACTGATCCCAAAATTGAAAACTACTGCCCCTTTATAGTTTTTTCCGTTGACTTTTGTAAATTATTTTAGTGTCAAAATTCCAAGAAGCACACGCAAGACTTTGCGTGCTTCGATTGGAATGTTGTTCTGAGAATCGTTTGAGGATTTTGTTGGATAGATTCTGGGAAGGGGGATCATGAAATGCGGTTTGAATCAAGCATTTCATGATGTCAGGATTTTGGGAATTGAGTCAATGTACGACGAATTAACTTTTGGTTAAATTCGTTGTTCATGTGACTCAATATGGGGTTTGGATGTATTATGTGGAATTGAATCAATGTGCGACAAATTGACTTTTGGTTTAATTTATCGCTCATTGATTCAATATGAAATTGGGATTTGCGTTATGGGATTATTTGATGATATTGGGGATTTGGATAGGAGTAGCGATTTAGGATCGCTACACCGTTATAGCGTCGGTTCGAATCACACGCTCTTCACCTTCGTCAGAAACGCTATATACTTCCAAAGTGTTGTAATTTGAAGCTGTTCAAGAAGACTTCCAGTAGATATCTAATAAAATCTCAGGGCGTTGACTCAGAGCTATAGATTCAACTTCCCTGAGAGAAGAAAATTAAAAAATTAAAAAAAAAACAAACATAAACAAAAGATGAAATGCTAAGTTAAATGTTTTATAAAATCACTTCCAAATCTAATTTAATGACGGTTGGCGAATTTCCATTCGCATCTAGCACAAAGTCGTCTCATATTGAGTTGTTTTGAATAACATTTACCGCACCATTTCCTCTGAGATTTCTACAACCTCAACTCTCTCATGCAGCGTATACCATCAACAGTTGAGAAGCATTTCGTAGGTTTCTTCGATATTGTCTTCAAAAGTTGCAATTTATGACTAGTTAATTCTTTAGGCGCGAGACTAATGACCTTGTCCGGAATAAACAAATCATTATGGAAAATTTAACGACCCTCAGAACTTGCTAAATGAGGCTAAGACCGGATCCCGGTTGTAGTGCCGATGATGATGATGATGATGAATTCTTTAGGCAGTAAACCACCCAAAACTAAAATTTTTTTTTTCTGAATAATATTCAGATCTTTTCATTTTGTTAAATGCCTATGACGCACATATATTAAACTATTTAACATGTCAAATTCATATTTGGTACTTATTTTTGCAACAATTGCGGTAACAATAACTTTAATTCTATCAGCAGCATCTATAAGTTATCCTGAGAATTTTTCACTTTGCCCTTCTATTGCTTGATTTCATTGACAGATTCACTATTTATCGTGACACTATGTTTCTTATTGCCATAGAACGAAACATACCACACACACAGGTGCCATCGTAAGTAATAAAACAATCGTCATTTCAGAGAAACTATAATTTTTTGTGAAGCATAATGAGAGAGATTTTGATTTAAAAATCAAAACATTATCAATCAATCGATCCATTGGCCTTCTTCCTGGATTGAATTTGTTTTGTGACAAACTAAAATTCGAAACTTTGCACGATCACAAATTTCGAAAGTTGTTTGATTTACAAAGTTGACAACTTCAGAAACTTGAATTGGATCACCTTTTACTATATACTGATAATTTGCATTGAGTTTGTGAGTTTATTTAAATTTGTCAAGTCATGTTTTTAAGGAAAATGGAAGCTAATTATATCTAATTAACCAGATTCATATTCACTCGTGTTCAATAAAATGTCAATCAAGTTAAACCTAATCTGAATAATGTTATAAATTACAGGTTCAGATAACGTATGTTATCTAACCAGAAATGGGGATTGAAGTTGATTAAGCGACATGCGTTATTCAAGTTTTATGAGTACGCGATAAGCTGCACCTCACATGTCTACCGTCAAGACCAAGATTATGTTTAGAGCCTCACAGCTGTTCCATCTAAGCAACATACATAATAAGAAACCAAATAAGCTACAGGTAAAAGCAACTTGTCAAAGGATCCAATTGAAATGCAATCATCGCTGGCTGCCGTGTCAAAGTCACTGCGTCTTGTGCAAAATTTCAGCACGAGTTCCGAGAAATCATCAACTTCTTGTATTCATAAGAACTGACAGTGCTACCATCGTCACTGTGCAATTTCGCCTGCCGCATTAGCGCACGTAATGAAACTCTAAATCACCGACGCCAGCGGCTTAGTATCTCTTGTGCCACATCTGTAGTCTACTCTCCTCTGTCTCTCTATATCTAGCTCCAACGTGCGCCTGTAATGAAGCAATTAATTAAGCATTCTACTCATAAATTAAATGTAATCAAAGCCCTGTATCAACCTATAGCAGGCAAAAGAAAACCACACAAAATCTTACACATTCTTTTGCACTGCCTGCAATTCGTGCTTCACACATCGCACTTGCCGTTTGCGACCGTACTTTTATCTAGTGGCCGCAGTACGCAGTGGTTCTATAATGTATGCAGGTTAGACCTCCCAGCACTCTAGCGAGAATATCCGTCTCGTTCTTGGAATATCGTACTTTCCGGGAACTCCGTGCGCCAATCAGTTAATCAAAACCGGCAATTTACTAGAAACACATGCCCTGTAATTGTTGATTCTTTTCATTCAAAAACTTGCATGACACTTACATCGGCATTTCCGGTTCTCACGAACTCACTAACCGAATGTCATCATGATTATGCACTGAGTATTCTCTACAGATACTAGCTTTTCATGCTACGCAAAAAGGTGGAACGGTATTGCGCATGAGGAAATAAAGGGAAAACACCGTCCATAGGTCTAGGTTAAAAATATCTACGATTTAAATTTGATAACGTCAAACAGCTCCACGAGGAAACCTGGTTGACGGGTAAGCAGGACTCCACTAACGTACTTTCCCAGTCAGCTGCCATGGTCTGATGTGCGTTGCATACTAATAGACATCTCCGACGATTTCTGGATGATTTTCCTGTCGCAGACCTAATCCATCATTCATATCACACGTACTATTGATAGAGGTGTTTGCACCTTTTCGTACCTCCAAATTGACGTCTTAATATGGCGGTCGCTTCCCTTCCGGAAATCGACAACATTACTTAAATAAGAGAAAGTGCGGGTTGATGGCACCGTTTCTTGAGTCCCTCATCGATACCACAGCAGAGGGCTTCTACTTAATTGTTCTTTTGTGAATGATGTACGCACTAGCGATTAATGTCACCGCTATACCGGGCGTCGCAATTAATATGATTGATATAAATGTATGGTAATGACAGGCACGTTTCTTCGTTATATACCAAAAGATTCGTTTGCTGGATCAATAATGAGGCATATGCAACGAACTTCTGGACAGTTTATTTCGCAGTCATTACCACGTCAGTCACAGAAAAGGTATTTCAAAAACAGTTCTGGAAATTAATTTTTGTTTTAATTTTGAATCCGCTTATTTATAAACCATGGAGGAAGGTTACATCCGCAAACCGTATGAACACAGTGACTTCGATTGAAAGTCTTATCTTAAACAAATTAAATATTAAAGTAGAAATCTTTCTTAGGTAAAATAACTTCAAATGGATGCTGGAGACAAACGTGTACGCTATTTAATGAACTACTCAATCAGCCGTTGGTTCCACCCTCCTCCCATAAGACCACTTTGTGCACTCACTTACAAATTAATTACATTCCAACGGCAGGTTTTGTTTACCCTAGCAACACAATTAACACCATTGAAACATCGGAGAGTCCAAAAGTAATAAATACCATCAAAAAGTAGAAAACAAGGAGCTCTTTGTTCGTTTTATATTCCTTTTCGTCTGAATTCTATAAGAGTAAATCCCGACAATCGAAAAAAGATTATTCCAGGAAGAAAAACTTCCCGTAATTACCATTATTCCTCCCACCTTCGAAAAACATTAAAATTATACTCATATATATCCTTAAGATGGCCACGGCATAAAACGCCAACTGAAACATAATTAAAACCTTGAAAACCACTTCCATTATAATTTCCTTTCTCACCGCCCACTCCCTTGCGATTTCGATTTCCGGGAAGTACTCGAATATGAATAAGTAAGAGGACGAAAATGTTTCCCGCTAAAATTTATTTCACTTCATGGGGTGAACTCGTAAAATTAATTGAACGAAATGTGTTTGCTGATAAAATAAAAAAGGACGAAAGTACATATTTCTTTGTCCATCGAAATTAGGTGGGCGTCTTCGAATCCAACGAATTTAGTTAAGAGTTTGACTATTAAATCTCGAACAAATGGGTCGATACCATTTATTAAGTCATTGTGGTCTTCTTCCTTAATTCAATTGCCGAAGATTTACTGATAGTTTATTGTTGTGAAAATATGCGGATGAATTGAGAGCGCACCAAAATATTACGATGATCATAAAGTTCTCGGAACTACCAATATGTAATGCTCTCAATCGTCCAAATTAAGCTTTTTTGTTTTATTGGGTTGGCACATCATTGATACATTTCTATTCGATTTCAGCTCGGCATATGTCAAAGTTACGCACATCTGCCTCGATTATTCCAGTTTTAAAGCTAAAATTTAAAGTACAACAACTGGTTTGTATTAACTTTTGCCAGTGAGTAGGACGTTAGAATATACTCACAGCTAGGCCGGCTTGTAGTCAGAGACGATTAAAGGCCGAGAGGTAGGTGGGTTTGGGGGGTTCTCTATATCACACGGAGAATCAACCCACAATTCTAACCAACCTCAAACGCTAACAGCGCGTCACCCTACCCTAACCTGTAAACATGCAAAAACAAATCCCAATCTGCAAGCGCATCCATCCCAAACTTGCAAGAATTCATCTACCAATCTGCAATGAAAGGCATTTCCCAAAACTCCCACAGAATACAATTCAGCAGAATATATTCTAAATCATTCCCGCATTCATTTTCCCAAAATTGCTTCGGTCAATTCTTTACTGAATTCATATTCCCTCCTTGCGACCAAGCAATCTCAATTTCCCCGGAAATTCATAAGCTATAATAAAATGCATATCTCAACCACAATGGAATACCAATCATCTCCCTCAATTACACCCCCCCCCCCCCCCCCCTACATTTTCCCAAAATTGCTTCGGTCAATCGTCTAGTTAAGTTATATTCTTTCCTTGCAACCAAGCAATATTAATTTCCCCGAAATTCATATGCTGTAATGAAACGTTTATTCAAATCCATAACGGAACAGTAGCCATCACCACCAACTATACCGAGCCGCATACGTTTCCCCGAAATTACTTCAGCTAATATCTTATCTAAAAGATATTCCTTGCTTGCACTCAAGCAATTCCAACTTCCCCCGAAAATTCATGCCCATACTTGCTCGCGTTCCCAAAGCCAATTTCTCGGTACACACAACCAACGAATCCAACTCAGCTTATACGGCGAGGATTCGCTGGAACTGATTTGCATGCATTCTACTCGAAATTCCTCGTAAGTGGGAGCGAGTCTATTTTTGCTATGACTCACCGCCACGACGCGATGAATGGATTCTTTCCATTCATAAGTCAGTCGTGATTCATCCACCGTTGCGTCCGCACACGCAAAGTCGAGATCCAACCGCTACAGAGTGCGCGTCGCCCCCTCTTCCGTCACCCCAGTCGAATATTAACCACGGAGGTGTGCACATTCCCGAATTTAACCCCGCCTCTACGCGAATGCGAAAGATTCTCATTAACCTTTTAATCCTTCAAGGCCACATTAATTCTCTAGTAAACGCGCGTCGAATTGGATCCATTTAGGAAGCAATAAACGGTGTCGCGAGTTAACCCAAGTTAACAAAATTGCATGGTCAGAAAGGAAGTCTTAATTAAGAACGATTTATTGATAAAAAAAAAACCTCGTTTAAGAACAGCAGGTGCGACCAAAAAATGTTAATAAATGTCGAGTTAAAGAACAAACGTGTGTGACTGAAAAATAACGACTGAAAGGTCTCGTTTTAAAGACAAACTGGAGTGACCGAAAATATTAACAAACGTCTCATTAAAGAACAATTTGTGTGGCTGAAAAATAACGACAGAAAAGTCTTGCCTAAGAACAACTTGGTGCGACCGAAATATATCGATGTAAACTACTAACTTAGTGTCAGGCTAAGAATTGTGAACCTTCCATACATTTTAAGACGTTTAAACAAAAATAAAGAACTCATAAACAAAAACAACACCAGCGAATCTCATTTTCTTCTCTTCTCGGCGTGTGGAGTAACTGTAAACAACTTTCGTCGGAATAACATCGTCGGTGGATGATAGTGAATCCGTGTCATACAGACACCCTACTTAAACCCCCACAGGGTCCCAACGGCCTGCCGCCCGGTGAAATACTACCCCATCAAGCTATAGGATCCGTGAATTGGTCGGCAGAAATGCCTGGGCATCTTTCGGAGCTGGCTGATGGACCGGTTCGAGAAAAGGTTAGTTTAGGTGGTAGTCGGACCCAAGGTGAGATACCACCCCGTTACGCTGTACATTCCGCGATATCGTCGGGAGAAATCTTCGACTTTGTTAGGATTGACATGGAGACAAGTCATGATGGTACTGTGGGCGTTCTCTATATAACACGGAGAACCAACCCACAATTCCTACCTAACTTCGACCGCTAACAGCGCATCACCATAACCCAAATTTACAAGAGCACACATTCGCAAACATGCAAAGAACACACTTCCCAATATGCTACAGCATCCATCCCCAAATATGCAATCGCATACATCCCCCAAACTTACCAAGAATCCATTTCCCAAGCTGTACTTAAACGCATTTTCAACTTACAACGGAATATTAATCATCTCCCTCAACTACATCAAACCGCATACATTTATCCCAAAAACCACTTCGGTTAATTTCCTCGCTTGCAACCAAGCAGCCCTAATTTCCCCCGAAAATCATTCCGGCTCACTTCCTGCTTAAACTATTTTACCGCTTGTAACCAAGCAACATTCAGTTCCCCCGAAAAGCAATCCGGTTCCCATCCTACCCAATACCAATTCCCCTTACTGGTAAGCCACCAGTACGATGCGTTGCATTTCCGCGAAACAACCATCGCAACGACCAAGACCCATATTCCCTTATCTAACCGACAACTCATGCCCATACTTGGTCGTGTTTCTCAACCAATTTCCCCGTATACGTAGCGACAGAGGAATTTAACTCAGCCTGTACGGCAGTGATTCTTTGGAACTAAATTCTCTATGCAAGCATAGCAACCGCTTTCAAGTTCCTAGTAAGTGGCAGTGAGGTTATTTAGCTATGACTCCACTGCCACGGCGCGACGAACGATTTCTTGCCTTGATCAGTCAGTCGCTTTACAATCACCACCGCGGGCGGTCACGTCGCGAAAAGGTCGAGCATTAGCCTACGTTGAGCGCGCACACGCCACGCAAGTCGAGTTGGCTTCGCGAGGGATTAAAGTCGTGTACAATTACTGTCGGCCTGTAATATGTTACTTCATCTATATATACACGTGTGGGTCGGTATTGTAAACTATTCGATGATAAATAACGGTGTCACGCGTCCATCCGGACAAAATTACAATTAAGCGCAGCGTTCAGGCTATGAGCGATCTCTGTAAACATACCCTAAAAACAATTTCTGTGAACTGGTGTTTCGAACCTATTATAAGCTATTCGATGATAAATAACGGTGTCACGTGTCCATCCGTACAAAAATTCAGGCTATGAGCGATCTCTGTAAATATAATCTACAAATAATTTCTGTGAACTGGTGTTACAAACTACTTTAAGAAAAAGGAAAAACAATAAAAAAACTATATTCAACAAACCGGCGTGTTTTATTCCTTCTTCCCTTCATCGTTGTAGTATTGTATTTGCGTGCGGACGTTGCGTAGAGCCTGTTGGCGCGGAAGGGAAAATTAGAAAGGATTACTCAACACTTGCCCGGGAATTTTCCTAAATAAACGATTGACTCTGCGTGAACGACAAGTGGGAAGGAAGTGAAACAGGGGCCCGTGTCTTGGAAGATATACTTCCTCACCCGCACAGTACCTTTTGAGATAAAGAATTCCGGAGGTAAACTAGTTTCTCATTCGGATCTCCGGGTGGAACTATGCAAATATTATGATAAATAACCGAACTTTAAGAAATTTATCATCGCAAAATCTCGGGCTCGTTCTTGAGGCTCTGTCGACGTTCGACTGATAACGGAATTTTGTAACATCAGTGGCATCGGTTTCACCAATACGAATGTTAACGCCGTCCACCAATATATCTAAACAGCGAAACCAGATATCCTTGCCCTAACCGAGACATAGGTCGATTCGTCAACTGATTCGACATATTTTCATTGCTTCGGATACGACTTGCATTCGTTATTTGGCAAGTCCTGAGGCTTGTTAAATTTTCCATAATGATTTGTTTTTCTTCCGAGCAAGGTCATTAGTCTTGCGCCAGAGGCTCCCTGACGGGGAATCGAACCCCGGTCTCCCGCGTGACAGGCGGATATCATCATCATCATCGGCACTACAACCGGGATCTGGTCTTGGCCTTATTTAGCAAGTCCTGAGGCTTGTTAAATTTTCCATAATGATTTGTTTTTTCCGGGCAAGGTCATTAGTCTTGCGCCAGAGGCTCCCCGACGGGGAATCGAACCCCGGTCTACCGCGTGACAGGCGGGTATACTAACCACTATACTATCGAGGAGCCGTTTTTACTTACAGTTTCTAGATTATCGTCCGAAACGGCGATGTCATCCGCATATGGGAGCACTTGTGTGACCCCGTCAGGGATGATCCGGTTATATTGTCGTCTTGTACCTTTCTGATGACATACTAGAGCACAAGGTTAAAAAGACATGGTCAGAGGCCATGCCCCTGTTTTAGTCCGTCGAGGATTTCAAATGATTGTGAGAGGTGGTTTTGTATTCTAACTCGCCTTTTACTTTCGTTCATGCAGATTCGAATGAGGGCGGCATATTTTTTCGGGACTCCCAGCTCAACTACAATATGGTAAAATTTTTGCCTTGCGACTGAGTCATTGGCTTTTTTGAAGTCAACGAATAGTTGGTGAATCGTCTCTCCGTATTCCCACTTCTTTTTCAGCAATTGCCTTACTGTGAACATTCGGTCGTTCGTTGACCGGTTGTGATTCTCGCCAGTATGACATTTGTTAGTATTTTATATGTGGTGGGAGCACTGATATTCCTCTGTACTTTTCACGGTCAGATCTCCAACAGAACCGACGAGGCTGGGAGGTTGGCGGAGATGTTCGCTGTTAGCCACAAATTCACTCAACTCGTAGAGGGGCCCACGCGAGTGCGGGATACCCGAGGCGATTATGCGAACACTCTGGATCTGTTTTTGACATCCGAACCGAGCAATTATACCGTGGAACTTGCTGCGCCACTGGGAAACTCACATCACTGCTTGGTATCTGTCGCGCAACCACCTGCATTTCAACCGAATAACCGACCTAAGCAGCTTCGCGATGTATGGAGGTATGGGGCTGCAAACTGGCACGATTTGCAAGATTTCTTCGTATCCTTTCCATGGTCGGAGGTGTGCTTCGGAGACTCCGATCATAACGCTTGTGCAGAGGCGGAGTCGGTCACCGATATTATCTATCTCAGGATGGAGATCTACATTCCGCATTCCATCAAAAGAAATTTATCTGATAGGCCTTGGTTTGATAAAAAATGCGAGCAGATTACAGCGGCAAAAAATAGAGCTTTTAAACAATGGCGCTCTAATCCCGCCGAGGTGAACAAAACGAATTTTGTTAGAATCAGAAACGCGTGCAACCAGGCGATTAATACTACGAAGAAGGCTTACAACGAGAGGGTGACTAATAAACTCCTTGATTGCCCCACTGGCTCGCGTCCCTTCTGGTCAATGGCAGGGCTGTCAGCAGTAACTTCGCTTCCTCCTCTTTTCCTCCGTTAGTAACAGGCAGCTGGACGAATTTAAAGCTAAAATTAATGTGTTCGCGAATTTATTTTCCGTGAATTCAAACCTCGATGCCGGTCTTCTGCAGCCACCTGTGATCGCGCCGGTACGGACTTCGATACGGGATGTGAGGTTCCGCCTGCGTACTATTCAACACATTCTACGTGGACGGGACGGCAACCGGCCCGGACGGAATACCAGCAATATTCCTTAAGAACTGTGCTCCAGAACTATCGCCGGTTCTTGGCAGACTCTTTTGCTTATCTTATGAGCGAAGGACCTTTCCTGCCTGTTGGAAAAATGCTCGACTTCAGCCAATTCCAAAGAGGGGAAAGAGTGTCTCCTCACAAAATTACCGTCCGATAGCATTACTGTCTATGTCATCTAAGATAAAGGAAAAAATCATCAATGCCGAGTTAATTAAGTATTTGGGGTGCAACGGACTTCTGAATGATCGTCAATACGGATTTCGTGGCAGGCGGTCCACGGGAGACCTTTTGAACCTTATAACCGATATACGGACATCTGCGATTGAGCTGTGGGGGTTCTTTAAAGCTTACCTGAAAAACCCCCCATAATTGTAGCCCAAATCCCAAATTCCCAACCTGCAATAGAATACATTTCCAACCCTGCAAAAGAACATTTCAAACCCTGCAATAGAATAAAAATCTCCCCCACTCGCAACCAAGTCGCATTCAATTTTCCCGAAAACCATTTCGGCTCATTTCCCACTTAAACCATTTGGAATCTCATTGATTCCCCTTACTGGCAATTCCTGTCTCTAATGTACACAGTAATTTCCCTGTGTACGTATGCCATACTACAAAACCATAGCAAGCAGCTCGCTTGCACAGCTGCAAGCTTAATTCCACGATTCCTCGTCTAACAGATAAATATCATCATCATGTTATGTTGTCTAACCGACAAACCATAGCCATTCTTACGCTTGCCACCGGAAACCGATTTCTCCTGTATATACAGCAAACAGAAGAATCTGATTCGGCCCGCTCGGTAGAAATTCTCTGAAACAAAATTCCTGTGTAGACTTAGCTATGCCTCCACTGTCACGACACCCTGGATGGATTCTTGCCTTTGTTCCACCACCATGAAACAATTTCGTCTATCCGTCTTTCCAGGGTACACATAAACGTTACGATCTGCACGATCGACCACTTGAACCCTTCCAGCGAGACCTCAAACGATTTCTCATAGGTCGGCGGACGAAAGGAAGATTCCATTTTTTTCTTTACACCACACAAGTGGAAATACACCCCAGTGAGGAGTCGCTGCATGTTCCGTGCAGCAGTCACAAGAGTCAGATTTTATCCAGCTAACCGGACACACGTATCGGGGACGTTACGCGTCAGATCAGAAATGCGCACATACGTTTTATTGCCAAGTCGGGAGGTCCGTTTTCTTTTGTTCATGTTTACCGGGTTGATATCCATTGCTATACGATTCTAATATGCAGCCAATGGTGCCAGGAGAACAATAGGAACATTAATGTTGTGTTAACGTGATGTGTTCTACCTCAAGTTCATGTGTGTAAATCCTAGAAAACCAAAAGTAAATAGAAAACATTTTTGGCGAACTGATTAATAAAGAAAACGTTGTTGTCGAACTAATTAATAAAGAAAACTTTAAACAGTGAAAAAAACTCCCGTGTTTCATTTTCCTTTCCCTGGTTGTGCACAGTTTTGGTGAACTTTGGAGTGAAGGACAGCGTGCCGCGTTCCTTTCGAACAATTTCCGGTGTGATCAATTAACTTGGTGTTCGTCCTCTTGCAGCGACAAAAGGCGGAGCTTTCAGAGAACTGCGGAAGTGACAATCAGTGGTGTTTTAGTGAACTCCACGCCCTTGCCGGCGCCTCGACAAAAAATCCTACCCCACAGAGCGGCATGGAGAGTCAAGGGCGGTCGCATTGGATATCTCCAAGGCTTTTGACCGCGTCTGGCACGGGGCATCGCTGAGCAAACGTTGTGCATATGGACTTTCCCAGCAGCCTTGCAACTGGACGAAGAGCTTCCTCGAAAATCGATCGCTTCGGGTTAATTCGGGGGTGCCTTAAGTTTCTATTTTGGCTGAGGTGTGGCCACTTTGACTTTCTGAATCGTGATCTGGATAAGTTCCTGCCGTGGAGACAGGCCAATCTCGTCGACTTCAATGGAACGAAGACACAATATACAACATTCAGCAGGAAAAGTAGATCATCGGTTCCACAGCTGGTGATGAATGGCCAGACCCCGAATCTGGGGAAATCTTGAAATTGCTCAGTGTCATGGTCTGGGGGAATGTATTATAGCATAAATACGTGACGAACATCGCCAGCTCCGCCTCAGGAAAACTGAGCTATCTTGTTAGAGCCAAAAAATATTTTACTCCGGCTCAACTTCTCCTGTATAAATCCCATATTAGACCCGCGCTCGGATATTGCTCTCATGTTTGGAGCTCTTCTCCTAAACATACCCTCGACCTTCTTGAGAGCATACAGAGACGTGCGATCCGCCTGATCGGGGACACGGCATCGACATCGGGACTACAGTAGCTATCACATCCAGGGCGCGTAGCTGACCTCTGTCTGTTTTACTAATATTATCACGTGCTGCAGGATGCAACTACTTTGATGAAGGTATGTAATATAACAACATATTTAAATAACTCTCCACCGTCTACACTAGAGGTGTTACCTAGCTTGTGTCACAACCGATTCGCTCAGTTGTGATTACATCGAGCTGTGAGACAAGACCTAGTGGGGCGTATTCAAGAGAATGGTGCAACAATACTGCTCTTGAACGATGAACACCACAAAAGCCTTGGAGAAAAGAGAAGCGATAATGTTGTGGGGAAAAAAGTAAGATCTGATGTGCGATAAGATCGAGAACAACGGAATCAATAACGTTGAAGATCGAACAAAGGGAGCAGTAAAGGAGACGTAAAAACATTTATTATAATCGGGAGTGAGTGATTGGTGCGTCAATACAAAAAGTAAACGAAGCAGTTTAGAGCGAAGTATTGGTCGGTTATTCAAGGCATGCGTCAAATTGCCTTAAACTAACAATTTCCAATTCCACCTGTTCGATTAGTTTACCAAAACAACCAAGGGAAAATGGAATTCCATCAGACATCTATTCAATGCATGGAACGGCAGGATAACGTAAGAAGAAAAGAGAAGTGAAGAGGAATTCATTATTTAGTGAATTCCCCACGCCGCAAAGAACATAACTCGTCTAAATAATGGGGATAATTGAAATATAAAAGAAAGAAGTAAGAATCAACGGAACGTGCAAGGAGTATCAACCGCAGAAAACCCAGGAAAGCGAATAAAAAACGACACGAACAAAAACGGGGAAAAACCTCGTGCTGTAAAGTTATGCGTATTTCCAATTGATTTCAGTCCGACAAATAAAAAGATGTAAAAAAATTCTCAGGCTCATACACATTTGGTGAACATCAAAAACAAGGTGTAGTGCAAAAAAAAGTTACATCGGCGTCTGGTGAGAATTAACCAATTCGTGTCCCGTTCGCTCCCGCGACGAGAAACATCATACGAATAATTGATTTGCGGGAATTCCATACGCGTCCTGAGGTGATTCTTGAAATTTTCTTATTTTATAAAATATCTGCACACCAATTCAAACGGCAAAAGCGAAGTAAAATTTCTAACCAGAAACCAACTATCCTTGCAGTTAGCGAAACCCAGGTAATTACTAATACAGATATTTCCGATTTTAATCTACCTAGATATAACTTAGTGCCTCTGTTCTTTCCACATCGTGGTATAGCCACATACATACGAAATGATATTGCTTATCAGCTTCTGCCACAACATGGGCTCTGTTCCAACCCAAAATTTAATTTCTCTTGGCTAAAACTTCACGTTCGTAAGCATATCATACATTACTGCTTTCTTTACAGAAGCCCAAAGTTGGATAGAAACGCATCCTTTAACGAATTTGATGCTCTGTCTGATTCTATCGATAGGATCTTGACCCTATATCCGCACACTGAAATTGTTATTGCGGGTGATTTTTATGTGCATAACTCTCAGTGGCTTCGGCACTCCGGACACACAACACCTGAAGGTCAATATGACCAGCTTTTTGCTGATTCAAATAATTTAACTCGGCTTGTCAAAGAGCCAACACGGGTACCAGATATATATGGTCATTCCGCCAACACACTGGACCTGTTTCGCACATCCCGCCCAAATAAATACACAATTAAAGTTTCTTTGCCCTTGAGCACTTCAAACCACTCTGTTGTGTCAGCTAAATTTCCTCTAGCCAACACTAACGTTAATGAAATGCCCCCAAAAGAACAGTATGGTTCTACGAGAAAGCCAAATGGGAAGGTCTCAACGACTTTGTTAGTCACTCTGTCGTCGTAAGCCTTCTTTGCGGTATCAATCGCCTGGTTGCACGCGTTTCTGATTCTAACAAAATTCGTTCTGTTCACCTCGGAGGGATATTAGGCGCCATTGGGTAAAAGCTCTATATTTTGCCGCTGTAATCTGCTCGCATTTTTTATTATACCAAGGCATATCAGATGCTTTTCGTTTGATAAAATGTGGAATGTACGAGGGCGGTTCAATAAGTCTTTAGAAAAAGTTTGAAAAACAATTTTTTTGGGGAATTTTAAATTTTATGTTTCAACATAATCTCTTAGTTCCAGTCCCTCCAACTTTTTTAACCCTTCAGAAAACTATGATTGTGGTAGTTCCACAAAATAAACAATTGTGTGTGCGATGACCTCCTCATTTGATGTAAACCGCTGTCCACTGTGCAATTTTTTTTTAAAATTTGAAAATAAAAAGAAGTCTCCCGGGGCTAGATCTGTTTAATACGGTGGATGGTCTTTCAATTCAAACTTTGATTCCTAAATTTTAGCCATTGAAAGTCCGCACTCGTGCATTATCCTGTAGAAAGAGGACTTTTTTTTTAAATGAGGACGATTTTCTTTTATTTTCTCATTTAGCTGATCTAATAATGACGCATAATACTCACAAAATATCGTCTGTGCCTGTTCCATATGGTCAATGAGGATAATACCACGTACATCCCAAAATACAGTAACTATAACCTTTCCAGCTGATTTCACCGCCTTTGCCTTCTTTGGAGCCCGTTCGTCTTTGTTGACGTCCGGCGCCGTGCTTCCTCGGATGAGGGAAGAGCGGGGACCTTTCTCCTTTATTTATTATTCTGCTGTCTTCAATTCGCGTTTCATTTATTTCAATTGATAATTAATTATCAAAGAAAAACTATTTCTTCTCTTTGATATTTTTTAATTGTTTATTTTAACTTTCAAACAGATACCACAAACTCAAAAACTCTAACTTACAACTCAAACTAAACTAAACTTAAACTGATACTTCTCAAAACTTAACTCTTGTTAAATGACTTCTTACTCCTTCAACTCCAAAACTAAAAACTGATTTTACAAATGAATTTTTTCTCTACTTATAGAACATTGTGTTCTAATTTACTGGAAATTATAACATGAACAAAACACAAAATTCAAAATTTACCTGTGACTATTAAATTGAATAAAATTTGAACGAAAATCAAAGTTACTATGTTTTGAATGAATAAAAAGGTGCAGGTTATTAAATGTGCTGTAACTGGCAATATTGTGAATGTTTATGAATGGTATGTATTAAGTGAGAATGTAATATATGTTAAGGGAAGTTTTTAAGGATGTATAAGGAGATTCAGTGTTAAACTTAATAAAGGGTAGTATTCTGGAATACAACATCTTTAACAATACTGTTTTGGTTGTTCTTTCGTCTCGGGGGTGTAGTGGTGTGTGGGGGTATATGTATGCTGCCAACGTATGGCACAGGATTCACTGAACACCCCCGACAATTAGAAAGTAGTTCTTGCAGTTAACTATTTGAAATGTATACATATATATAAAGAATATATTATATACATATATATAAAGGCGAGCTGTCCGATTAAATAATTTGAAGTTATCTCTTAAATATAAAATCCAATATATTTGCTTCCAAATTGAAATATTCACACACACTTAACTGAATTTGTTTGTTAGATGTCACATTTATTTTTTTTTTCTTTATTTAATATTCTTTTATCAATTCGCGTTTCAGTGTTTATTCGCTCCGATTGAAAATATGTTTTTGCGGAAATTTATTGTAATTGGTAATCAATTATCAAAGAAAAAAAACTATTCACTATGCTTTTTGACGCGACGCGACCTTACATCCTCGTGATCGAATAGCGACTGGGCGGCAGCGTGACTACACGCGATGGTGATTGAATAGTGACTCAGGAGACGTGTGCTCCGTTTGGGTGATGGTTAGCGACTGGTGTGAATTGGGGTTGAAATTCATATTTCTTTCTACACACAGGACAAGCAAAAGAGACCACGCCTCTGCTCTCTCAACCTCACGCCCGTCAAAGTATGAGTAACTTTTGTTAATAGGGTAATTGACGGACACGAAGAATGAGAGAACAGAAAACATGATATGCTGTGATCTCGGGGTAGCTTTGGTTGTGTGTGTTGGTATCAGATGCAGCTACTGACACGACCCACTGACCCAGTGGTACGGCTATGGTGTAGTTAAAGCGCATTGAACCGTGGAAAGAAATACGAATGAGAGGGAACCCTAGCGGATGTTACTCCCCTGCAAAGAGAGATCGTTGATCCCAAGCGAATGGGTGATCTGAGGGAAAGTCGATAGGACGCCGCTGATGTTTGGGAAATAATTCGCGTGAGAACCAGACTCTATGACGCTGAAATTACCCCAGCTATTTTGCTATGTTGCAACAGCGTCGTTCTTTTAGACTTGTTGTTGCTAACCTATATTATGAGATTTCCGATGGGAAACTCATGGTTAGCAAGAATGGAGTTGCCGTATGACATTTATGTAGCTAAACTCAATTATGCATTATCTGCAAAGGATGATGAGTTTAGCTATACGTCCGTTTGAAATGTTTTACAGGGGAATACATATAAAGGAAATTGGTAAGTATGACGCACTGAAAGCGGTCGAAATTAGGTGGAAATGTTGGTTGGAATTGTGGGTTGTTTCTCATGTAGAATAGAGAAACCCCCCACAGGTGTACCCATGTTTCATCCTCAGTTACTAATCTGCGTAGAAACTCGTCTGGGTTGCGACGCAAGCGCTCCAAAAAGGTCTTAGAACAGACGACGCGATGGCGTTTGTTCTCAGCTGAGATCAAAAGCTGCACCCATCTCGCAGATATTTTTTTCATGCCCAATTTATCAGATACCTACAAGGTATTTATATATTGCATTTGACAGATACCTAGTCAGGAATGATGATTACTAAAAACAGACCAATAGCGTTCCTATGAGTGCTACCTCTTTGATTTTCTAAGAACTTATTCGCCTGGCCTCGTAGATCTCGATCCCGAGAAGAATAATCTCGGTGACCGATTCCGTGCATCCGTTAATATTGGAGTTTCCAAAGCCCGCCTCCGATCACGGAAAGGATGCGAAGAAATCTTGCAAATCGTCCCAGTTTGCAGCCTCATACCTCCATACATCGCGAAGCTGCTTATGTCGGTTATTCGTTTGAAATGCAAGTGATTGCGCGACCAATACCAAGCAGTGATCTGAGTTTCCCAGTGGCGAAACCAACTTGGTCGATTCTGTTAGAATGTACCAACCAGCTGAAATCACCAAGGACGACAATTTCAAAAGCTGGGTGGTTGATCTGTATCCAGTCGATGGTACGTGAAAGATGTTCGAAAACGGTCGCCAGTCGATCGTTATTCGGGTAGCGGTAAAGACAACAAAGAAATTTAACAGAATTTATCTGCACGACCCTCAACCACATGATGTCCAAGTTATTGGGTTCTAATGCCTCTATCCTTTGGCAGGCCAGGTTGGCTCGCGTGTGGCGCAGGCCCCACCCATAAAACTGAATTTCTAATATAAGTCGTATTCTGAGCAATGAAGATATGTCGAATCTGTTGACGAATCGACCTGTGCCTCAGTAAGGGCAAGGATATCGGGTTTCACGGCAAATATTGATGGACGGCGTTTACATTCGTATTGGTGAAACCGATCCCCCTGATGTTACAAAATGTTGTTATCAGTCAGCTGTCGACAGAGTTTCAAGACCGAACCTGTGGCGGTTCTGCGAACCACACAGCCACTATAGGTTGAGATATCGTCGTTCCACCAAGGAACATACTCACATATATCCATTACTCGTGCCCACAGACACGTTCCTCAAAAGTCGTTCCTACCGCCTGAAACAAAGGTAACATACCAAATACCCAACATTTAATTCAATAGTAAAAACCAATCGAACTTAACGTTCAAAATTTCTTAATATTGAATTCAATGCATCCATTCAATGCATGCATTCAATGCATCCACTCAATGCAGCCATTTAATGTATCCATTCAATGTGTCCATTAAACGCATTTTTCTGAAAACAAACAGAATAACGCATATCTCCTCATCTAGCTAATTGCAATTAGCACCCTAAATCCCTCGCAAGATCTCAAAAGTAAGAAGCGCACGTGCGCAAAAAAAGGCGCAGCCATTCGCCCGCCGGCACAGACTTCTTGCAATCATAAGCATCTTAACGCCAATTTCACGCCAGATGTTTATGACTTGGAAATGTGTGATCTAGGAACCGATACCAAATCCCACGGTTCCTTTGTTACCCATCTGAAGCACACAAAAACTCTTGTTGTCGCAAGCCAGATGTGTAACGCGAACAAATCCCATGAAAGGACCAAGAAAGAAGTAACGGTACGCTTGATCCTTCGAAAGAAGATTCCGATAAGAAGATGGAAATATGAATCCAGATGAAAAGTTCTCTTACAGATAAGAGAACGAGAATAATGATCATGTTGGAAATTGTTTTCAGAGATAAGATGATGGGAATGAAAATGGAGATGAAAATTCTCTTTTACGGATAAGGGAATGAAAAATTCGAAATGGAAATGAAAACTTCCACTAGTCGAGTTAGAGAACCCTAGTCGAGGAGGCCGACAAGAAGCGGTGAAAAAGTTAACAAGTACACGCGTTGCGAGAAGTCGTTAATTTTAGTGTCGATCGAGTGTCCGCTTCGTAATTCAGTATGCAATTTTTAAACGAGAACAGTTCAACGGAACATCCATTCGAAATGTATTTTTGTTAATATGCACAGTGGTCTAATAAACGAAAGAGGACGACAATAGAGAAAACTATTTTCTTTTAGCAGTGTAATTGATAATAACAAAGAGGAAAACAATAAATAAAAGTTTAAAGCAAGTGCTCCGTGTTTTATTTGTGGCAGTGTTCGGCGGAACACTCTAATGTAAGTCGTCATTGACATTCGAACAAGACAAACATCCGCCAAAAACCCGATTACGGAATGACGAATTGCTTAAAGTTCGGTTATTTATCAAAATATTTGCGTAATTTTCCCCCTGACTTAGTCCCGTCCCCCCGGAGATGCGAATGAGAAATTAGTTTACTTCCGGAATTCTTTATCTCAGAAGGTACGATCATGACTTATCTCCGTGTCAGTCTGGGCCATCAGCCACACATCCGAAACATAGTCGGATGGTATCTCACGTTGGGACCGACTTACCATCTAAACCAATCTTTTCTCGAACCGGTCCATCAACCAAACTCCGAAGGATGGCCACGGAGCCTATAGCTATAGCATTAGTCGCCTTTTACGATAAGGCAGCCGTAGCTGTGAGTATATTTTAACGCCCTGTTGAGGTGTCATCTCTGTAAATTTAGGGGTTACATGGCTTACCTCCGTTTGTGGTGGTCGTTCCTGTGGACGATCCTGTTGGGGGCCGTTTACCGCTGGAGTGGACGGCGTAAGAAAAATGCCCTTGCAACTTCCTCCGAATGGGTCGCTCTATTCCTGCGAGTGCATCGGTGGCAAAGGTGCGCCCTAGTAATTTCCCCTGGTACACCTGGTTTTGGTATGAAACCACCAACTCTTTGCTTAGTTTTATTGTTTTGTTTTCAACCTTCAAGGGTCCACTGGGGTTTGCCCTGGTACCATGGTTTTGGAATGAAACCACTAAGTCTTTGCTTAGTTTTATTGTTTTATTTTCAATCTTCAAGGTTTAGATAAATTGCTCGGCTATCTGTCGTAGCTCCTGGGTTCTATTGATTTACTTTAGGTTGTTGTTTGATGATCAGCGGTTCGCCCTTCGGAACCTTGACTGATTGTGAAATCGAAAATTACTGTCCTTTTGTGCTTTTCCTCGTTGAGATTTGTCAACGTTTTTAATGTACAAATTCCAAGAAGCACACACAAGATGTTGTGTGCTTCAATTGGAATTGTGTTCTGGGAATTGACTAAGGGTTTAGTTGGATAAGTTCCTGGAAGGGAAATCATGAAATGCGTTTTGAATTAAGCATTTCATGATGTCAGGATTATTGGGAATTGAATCAATGTGCGACTAATTAACTTTTGGTTTAATTTGTCGCTCATATGATTCAATATGGAATTTGGATGTAAGTTAATGGGAAATTGAATCCATGTGCGACAAATTAACTTTTGGTTTAATTTATCGCTCATATGATTCAATATGGAATTTGGATTTGGATTATGGGAGGTATTGGGGATTTGGATGGGATTATTGGTAATGTTGGGGATTTGGATGGAAGGGGCGATTTAGGATCGCCACAGCCCTAATCACAGGGTACGGAGAAAAGTAAAATATGTATATAAAAAACAAAGGAAATGTACGTAGAATGATTTAGGGTGCTCCTACAGAGCCAGTAAATAACATCAAAATCTACTTTGTTAATCCTTAAAGGTATTTACTTATTTACTTCTATTGTTTAGATAAATTAAAAAATCATTAATATAGTGATTGGTGCTTATAGAAGGATAGTTAATGAAGCAACATGCTTTTTTCTGTTTTTTTTTTAAACACTTTTAGGTACTTTTTAAAGCGTCGGACGACCCTACCATTTAAGGATGCCAAAAACGACCCTACCTTGTAAGTGTATATACTTATCATTTAGTTTAATATTATAAAATATTGAAATTATTCCAGTACCTGGCTGACTTTCAAACAGACAACTTGTCTCATAGTTTTGCTCGTGCTAGTTATCTTAATCAACCGTTATTTTCACAATAATTTTCACAATTTAATTATCATTATCTTGTTTTCTTTGCCTCGTTTTCCGCATACAAAAATTTGAACAAGTGTTATAACCGTTAAGTTATGGCCCCTGGGCCACGTGTATTAAATAAAATCAAGCGCAAACGGTTGCGTTACGACCCCGTTATTGGAGGCCAAACACCTCCCGATAAACTTTCAAAAGTGAACAATAAAGTTCTCGAAAAATCTAAAATGTGTTCAAACACTAACTTTTTTCAACCACTTCAAAGTCTGATGGAAGACTCTCCTGAAATGGATCCGACCAATGACGAACAGTGCGCAGAACTTCCTAAAGAAACCGTTCCGCCAATTGTGGTATTAAAAACAACTAGTGCTCAAGTGCGTGATATTTTGAGCAACATTAAGATAGACAAATACTTAATCAAAAACATTTCGCTTGGACAAAAAATATGTGCCCCAACAATGGACATATATAATAAAATCAGAACCGAACTCTTACGGTTAAAATGTGAGTTTTTCACCCACTCACGTAAGGAAAACCGTCCGTTAAAGGTAGTGTTATCCGGGCTAGACTTAATTAGCAACGATGTGGTGAAAAATGAGCTAATTGCACTCGGGATTAAGTGCCTAGATGTTAAAACCATCACATTAAATCCGTCAACAAAAGCCCTGTACAAACACTACTTGTACATCGTCTACATTCAACGCGGTACTGTTAAATTAAACGAACTAAAACGGAACTACTCCACCTTGTTCAAAACCATCGTTCGCTGGGACTTTAAAAAACATAATCCAGGTAAGGTCACACAATGTCACAATTGCCAGCTTTATGGTCACGGCTCGATGCATTGTCATATAAATAGCTTCTGTGCAATATGTTCGGGAAACCATAAAACATCCGACTGCAAAACAAATGAGGTCATCAAGTGTGCAAATTGTAGTGGGCCACATAAATCCACCGATCCAGAATGCATAAGCCGAAAGCAGTACATAGACATTCGCCGCAAATTATCCCCACGCGGACGTGGTACAGGAAATACAACCTTCCTACAGCCTCCAAGTGACAAACAGCAGACAGTGCCCGACCGATTATCCATTGATAATTTTCCTCCACTACCCCGAACTGTGCGTCAACCTTCACTTCCTTCATCCACCTGGGCTTCTGGCCTCCATCAAACCCAGCAACCTTCCAATAGTGATACGACACACACGAAGAAAAATCCGTCAGAAACATTAACTAATAATAACCTGTTCTCATTTAGCGAGATAAACTCTCTTCTTAATGAAGTTGTAACCAAGCTTAGTGCTTGTCAAACCAAAGCTGACCAATTTAACGTCATTACTTCATTAGCTATTAAGTACATATACTCGGAAAAAACATGTTAAGAAATTCTCTTAACATCATAACTTGGAATGCGAGAAGCATCAAAAACAAAAAGCATGAATTTTTTAGTTTCTTGATAAATTTTAATATTGACATTGCACTTGTTTCAGAAACCTGGCTCAAACAAGACATTTCTTTCTCACATTAAAATTACATATGCTATCGCCTAGACAGGGTACATGCTAGTGGTGGAGGTGTCGCCATTGTTGTGAAAAAATGTATAGAACATTCCCTGCGTCCTTCATTGCGCCTTAAGTTAATTGAGGAAATTAGTATAGATGTAACATTAAGTGACAACTCCAAGGTGAGTCTTTTTTCGGTCTATTTCCCTGGAGGAAATAGAAACCTAGAGAAATCTACTTACTTTAAGCGGGATCTGCAAAAATTGTATAGAGTCAACACTCGAAACAAGGTAATTATTGGTGGTGATCTAAACTGCAGACATCAGTCGTGGAATTGTCTTAGGGCAAACAGCTGGGGTAACATTTTACTAGATGTTGCTGAATCCAGCCCAAGTTTTTCCATACTTTATCCACTTCTTCCCACCTATATCCCAGCGAGTGCTAACAAGAACCCCTCAACTCTTGATCTATATATCACTAATATTCCAAATTACTGCACAGTACCATTAACTCTAAATGCGTTAAGTTCAGACCACCTTCCGATCAGCCTCACAGTGAATCATACAGTAGTTGTAAATCGTACCAGTTTATACCACAACTATTCCGCCGCCAACTGGAATTGTTATAAATCATACATAAACACGAACTTGGTTCTAGGTGATACCAGCCTAAATTCTATAACCTGCAGCGAGCACATTGATATCCTATGCAACAATTTTGTTTCTATTATCAATAGAGCGGCCGATCTTGCGATACCTAAATGTTCCACTGCTCCAGTTGATAAGGCACCGCTTCCTGAAAATATCTTACATCTGATTAGGCTACGAAACTCTGAAAGAAGAAAATGGCTGCGTTATAGAATCGATTGTTTTCTAGTTAATGTTAAAGTCTTAAATAATATCATTAAAAACGAAATCTCAACATATAGGAACAAGTGTTGGAATAAACACCTTTCCTCTCTTGACAAAGCTAGCAAACCGTTCTGGAAAATATCAAAAATTATGAAAAAGAGAGGGTCAAGTATTCCTCCGTTTAAAGTTCACGACAAGTTGTTTATTTCTTCAGTGGAGAAATCGAACCTACTTGCTAACACGTTTAGTAAGAACCACTCCATATCTATGCATCTAAGCGACGCGTATACTGAAGCTGAAGTTGCTAACACTATCTATGTACTTTCTCAAACACCAGCTGAAAGTACTTACGCAACTAATATCAGCAAAGTTAAAGAATTGATAAAAAAATCGAAATCAAAAAAGGCCGCGGGTCTCGATAATATTAACAACAAATTAATCAAAGCACTTCCACCTGCTGCAAGTAACTATTTAACATTCATTTTCAACGCTTGTCTTAAGAATTGTTATTTTCCGGACTGTTGGAAAACAGCAAAAGTAATACCTATCCCGAAACCCGGCAAACCGAAGAACAGCCCCGAAAGCTACAGACCTATTAGTCTACTTAGCTGTCTAAGTAAGCTCTTAGAAAAAATCATTAAGGAAAGGATTGATCGTTTTGTGGAAGACAATAACATCTTACCAAACTTTCAGTTCGGTTTCCGTAGTGGTCACAGCACAATCCACCAAGTCTTGCGCATTAAAAACCACATAGCTGGTAAATTCATCGACAAGGAGTCAACGGGACTAGTTCTTCTAGACATCGAAAAAGCTTTTGATACGGTATGGCACGATGCCTTGATTTATAAGCTACTAAAACTTAAGCTGCCAATACCGCTTATCAAAATTATCCAGAGCTTTCTTCGTTCGAGAAAATATGTTGTGAGTTTAGGAACCGACATATCCTCTACTCACCAAATCCACCATGGTGTACCCCAGGGCTCGGTCCTTGGTCCCATATTATTTACATTGTTTGTCGCAGATTTACCATGTCTAGGTGAAAACATTCTATGTTTGCCGATGATACGGCCATTTTCTCTTCGGGTGCCTTATTCACTAATGTCTACAACTCTTTGCAAGCAGCTTTTGACAAGCTAGCAGTATATTACAGGAAATGGAAAATAAAAATAAATGGTAATAAAACACAAGCTGTCTGGTTTTCGAGATGTAGGAAACACTGTTACCTACCAAATGGCACTAAACTCAGTATGTGCGCAGTTGATATTGATTGGTCCGAAGAGTGTAGATATCTAGGTATTATTCTAGATAAAAAACGTATCTTTCAAAAGCACATCACTACCACAATTGACAAAATAAACAAAGTCGTAAGAGTTATGTATCCATTAGTGTGTAGAAAATCAAAGCTTAGCATCGAAAATAAAATTATAATATTTAAAACCATTTTTCAAGCTATACTCCTGTACGGGGCGCCTGTATGGTGTAATTGTGCTCGCACACACAAAATAAAATTGCAAAGGTGTCAAAATAAAATATTGAAAATGTTGCTGAATTTGCCATGGCATTATTCGACACATGAACTACATGAAAACGCCAACGTTAAACCGGTAGAGTTCCTTATTGACAAAATCAATCGAAACTTCTTCGACAATTGTTCTTTTTCTGACAATGTTCTCGTTTCCCGTCTTGCGTTATCCTAAGTCACTACATATGTACTCTGTCTATGACAATTATATCGAGGTCATTACTACATAAAATAACCGGAAGCTCGTGCAATATTAGTCTTAAGATTCAAATAAGGGTTTTTTATTGTAGTTTTCCCTTAATTTATTATTTGTTATTCATTAAAATTGTGCTATTGTCGTTATATAGATTTAAGATTATAGTTGTAAAGGAATTGCTATCCTAAATCTCTTAAGTACTAGTTGTAAAATATACCATAAATGTAATTATCTACTAAATAAAAATTGAATTGAATTGAAATTATTCCAAAAAATTCGACTTATTTGCGTTTCACAAGGCAATTCGATGGATCGTAAATTTGCATCTCATCTCTCAACGACACGTACATCTCTAAACCACAATCTGTTGTCTTTTTTTAAACGGTGGAAAACCGTATAACTTCAACAGAATCTCAGGTTTCGGCTTTCCTGAGTAGGAAAAAAAACTTCCGGAAATGCTTTAAACATTGGAAAGAAGAGGAAAAAAGATAAAAGATTGGCACAAGTGTACGACAAATGAGGAACTTTCCTTTGAAGGGGACAACATTGATTATTTGTTAAAGATTGATTAATAAATAAAGATTCTTTAAAAACAAATAAAATACCTCTTATATTTTAATCATACTACGGAAAATGAAGGGAAATATAGATCCCACTTTTCCTCTATATTGTCTGCACTATGTCAAGCTGTTTCAGTATCTTTATTCACAATTTGAGAATATTTTTACCTATGGAGAAATAAAAGGCGACCCCGATTGTAGCCTGTAATTTAGTACATTTCTATATCTGTATAGAGCTCATCATGCTTTAAATCTAATTTTTGCTTTGACCAATTCACATCAAAAAATTCATCTCATGGGAAGTGAATGTCTTAACCGACAAGACATGTTTCTCACAATTTTCCCAACTCAAACAGTCTAATGAACATGGTACAGCAGGGTCCCATCAATTTACCTGTGCTACCCCGTCACAGATCTCTGTGAGTCATTACTTCACCGCCAGTATTTCTTGCCGATCCACAATTCACAAAGCATGACTCATCGTCGTCATCCTCTTCAGTGGCACTTCCTCGAGACGACCAGCTTGCCCAAAAAGGGAATACACCAGGCGTGCCTCAGACATCTGCCGCCAATTTCTTTGCAAAAAAAGGTGAAGATCATATGTGAGATTTCCTGGGAAAAGTAAATCATTTTATCATCTTCACGAGACTCACACCGAAGGGGGATTCAGGAGATTACTATCAACATTGGCACCAAGGAACACCTTAAAAATTAACCAAACCTTCTGCGTTCTGGTCACAAAAAGCACGGGGCATGCTTACCAGCAGCAGAATTGTATTTCATCATAATGCAGCAGTTGTATGTAAATGCGTCCGCCCTTTTTTGGCTCCCTTCTTTAGAGCCGGTGTTTGCGGTCTGAGGTGAACACGACTGTTCGCATTATCTTGGCGAGGGATATCCACTCTTGCTCAGAATCGCTTTCAAAATTTTGAATAAACAACAACGTTACTGGGAAAAGGCGAGGTAGGCCAAGAGCAAACAATGGTTTATGAATCACGGGCCTAGAATTCCATTGATTGCGCATTGTTTTGGATTTCCATAGAATTCGCAAATTAGTTTTGTGGTGAAGAAGTGGTATTGGATCAAATTTGCTTTTACGAGGGACGTACATGGGTATTCAGAATTCTTCGTTACTGGTGATTTTTCACCGAACACCAGACGCCCGCAATACTCCCATACTTAAATTGTAGTTTTGGAGAAGATATTGTTCTTGGTAGTCAACTAACTGGTAAGGGAAAAGCCATATCATTGAAGGAACAATCACTTTCTACGAAATCGATGTTATGAGTTCATTGGAAAAAAGTAATAAGCAAAATAAGATTACAAGTTTGTGTAAATCGATGTCACAAAAAAATTCACAGAAACCCCAGAAGTAACAGAGAAATAAGGACCTAAAACTAGGTATTACAAAGGCCCAATATTTGCGTAAAATGTGACCTTCGGGATGCGGTCGGGTTATTATCCTTTCCGACGGAATTCGGTCTGCGTGAATGCAATTAAACAAGGTCAATTTAGTTATCTTTCTCTCATTGTTAGGAATTCTTTTATACCTGCCATTAATTATACTCTGCACACCCGCAAATATGGAAAACAACCTAAAAATAGTGGACTGGTATGCCAATTTTTTTTTGCTTTCGAAATATTAGGTGGAAGAAAAGAAAGTCGGCGTTTTACTATTTATTTATGTAAAAATTATCATAACCTTGAAATGATTAAATTCATTTGGCAACTCTTTTTTGTGATTGACAGATAATTGTCAAATTGGCAGTACCGCTCAATCCAGCAACAAGTAAACACCTGCGGTTCTTAAACAACGTATATACGATGCACGCACTGTTCATGGACAGCGGGTGTACGGTAGAATTTATCTTTGACAATAGATAAATTTCGAGATATTTAAATTCAAACTGCACTAGAACGTAAAGCCGATATTTTATTGGTGACAGGGACATATAGACATTTTCCTCATACACTTCTATGGACATACTCTTATTGAGAGGACATCTTTTAAATAAACAGAAACAGAAGTACTGCGGCGGTTCTACGAACCACACAATCCATTATAGGTTGCGATATCGCCGTTCCACCAAGGAACATACTCACTTATATCCATTACTCGTGCCCACAGACACGTTCGTCAAAAGTCCTTCTTTCCGCCTGAAACAAAAGGTAACATTCCATATACGCAACATTGAATTCAATGGTCAAAACCAATCGAATTGAACGTTCAAAATTTCCTAATATTGAATTCAATGCATCCATTCAATTCAATTCAATGCGATTCCCCATTTACTCAATTCATCCAATTAAACGTATTTTTCTAAAAGCAAACAGAATAATGCATATCTCCTCATATAGCCAATAGCAATTAGCACCCTAAATTCCTTGCAACATTCCAAAACCAAGAAGCGCATGTGTGCAAACAAAAGCCGTTCGACAATGAACAGTCACGGAGGTCAGATCCTCCGTCCAGAAAAATGAGTCTTTGTCGTGTGTCTAGTTTAACGTGTGTAATAAAAGACGGGATTAATATGTGTCATGTGATTTAATTAAGCGTGGTATTAAGCAAACATTCCTTAACCGTAGTTTATGTGTTAATAAAAACAGCATTAAATAAACAATAAAAAAATAGAAATCAAATTAAAAATAAATCTCGGTGTTTTCTTTGTGTGTACAGTGTTCGTACTCACCGACGTGATCTGTACATACAGCACACACTTTCCCATAGTAAACAGAACTTCACGACACGATCACGACTTCCGCGTAGAGCACTGGCAGACTCGCCTGCTCCGACGTTCTCTCGTTCGCTCCGTCGTTCGCACACGAAGCTGATCGTAACAAAGTTACTGAGGAGGGAGTAGTGTGGCGTTTCTAACAGATACACATACAATACATAAGCAAATAGTGAAGAACGCCTAAAGAAAATCGAATAAGAAAATGCATCAGAGCCGTATACCATAGCGATAACATAACAATTCACATCAGTTGAATATATTTGAGTTTAAAAATTGAATTCAAAACACGGCCAGTAGCCTGATGTGTTGCGCATTGGTTCAATTTTTGGTGATTCTAACTGCCATAGCGTCAGTTCGAATCACACATTCTTCACTATCATCCCAAACGCTATAGTACATATATACATGATTTGTCTATTTCAAAATGCAGTGTTGTAGTGTTCTCGAAATCCTATGTTTTTCCCACATGCTTTCATTTTCTACCTCCACAAGCCTGTCTTATGCTCCATTCATTTGGGAAATCTGTAGCGGTTCCGCCAAACCCTACGGTCCACTTACCTAAAAAAGCCCTCATAATTACTACCCAACTTCCTTAAGTTCGCTAATGCAGCAGTTTTAGTACCTGTAAATGCTTCACGCATTATATAGATCACCATCTATAATCTTAAAATCCCTATAAAGAAAACTTACCTTTTCATGCATCCCTTCGCATACAATTTTCCGTAAGATTTCTTTCTTTGCTTATCTGGTATTCTAAACCAATTCGGTACCAGACAAATTCCTGTAAACAAAATGATTCGGATTGCATTCAATGTAACCGTCATGACAGGGACCATAAATATTGCGCCGTCTATTTTCCCAGCCGCGTCATGTACCTTTTCATACACATTGCCTGGCAACTTTTTTTGTTTTTCTTATCAATAAACAACCCAAGCAGCTGCATATAATTAGCGCAATAGACGCTGAAACCAAATTCTCCAGCATTTCCTAATGCAAACATGAACCCGGTTTCTACTGCAGCCAGAGATGCCATAAGCATCCAATTTGCTTTTAGCACCTTTTGTCTCCCAACGTCGATAATAGCGACGAGGCATCGCGTAAACAATGACTCGCATTACCAATGGCGCATTTGGTCATTTCTCCCTTTTGTCTTTGCCGCCTGCCTGTTTCGTTGTTCCACTGCTGTCGAGCACGTGTGAATAGCATCGATCTGAACGATCGCACACATACCACCATGACCTTTATCATAAGATCTGGTTTCCTATACCACCAAGAGATACTTTACGTGTCTCTGGTGGTAGGTAAAAATATATCCTTATTGGAGAGGATAGCGGTGAGTCGTAATTCAACCAGTAAGGCGGTCGGGTCGCCTGCCATCCCCCGTACCGGCTCCGGTACGGTGGGTTATCTAGGAGTCGCCGCCCCCACCCCCCCCCCCCCCAGGTTTCCTCCGCGGTCGTGAGCTTGAAGTTTGTGAAATGAGTCTCGAATAAAACAAAATTATAGTGTACAATGACTGGAAATTTCCAAAACGCATGACATATATCTTTGTAAAATGTTAACAAGACATAATTAGAATACAAAACAATTAAAATACAACAAATACTATAAAAGAACATTAACTTTTCCTCCAGTGTTTTTGTGTTGCGTAGGTTTTGTTTTGTTTCGCTCCTACGGTTTGTGTTCCTGTCAATCTTCGGTGCAAACACTTAGAGACGATTCGGTCGGCGGAACTTTGTCTTATAGTGAGGATGGAGGAAGAAGGGAATCAGCGCCGTACGCCGGCGCAACATACTTCCTCCCCACAAATCCATGTTGATTTTCCCCCTACGTTCATAAGTGCCTAAAGAGTGTCATTAAAACGTCTGCAACAAAAAAGTGCAACATTGGCATTTCTCCTACTTACAATTACATGATGAACAATGAGTTCATTAAAAAGCATTTATCCATAATTTCGCCAAAATGCAAAGACGTATAGTGCCGTCGTTTTGGTATATATTTTCGGCGTACGGAGTCCTTGTTTCCATACCCCAAAAAATTGACATTAAAGAAACAAAGCAATTAAGACTCAAGAAATATCTCACCTTCATTGCACTACAATAAAACTAAAAAACCCATATGACGGAAAACTACAGGTTTTCGCATCTGGCAAATAATTTAATGGCCATGGCAGGGGTCATATTTTATTTCAGGTACTGTTGGCGACGTGACATACGAGGCTGACCACAGCAGGCAGACAACTAAACGCCCGAGATCTCACCTCAGGCAATGGATACGCCTGGGAGTTCTTCTTCGGTTCCCAAGACACTTCCGGTGGTGCGAAATCACCACACATTTCAGCTTATACTTCCAAGAAACTGCTGAAAGGCAAGGGCTCAGGCAGTTCTTCCCCTCTGTGGCTATGATGATACTGAACTGTGGGTTCTCCTACCTCGTCGGTAGGAAATGGAGAAGTTTTGTTGGTGCCGGCACGGACGCAGGTTAACTTCCACTCCACCGAATTGTGGAAAAAGGACATAAAACGCCCTGTTGTGAATATAGTTTTTTATTTAGCGCACTAGTTTACAAAGGATAAAATGTTTACAAAGGACAAAATCTAAATTCAGTTTAATGGAAAGAATACTTTGTTGCAACACTAATTGTAACAGCCAATATGGTTTTTTATTTGACGCACCACGTTTACAAAAGGACAAAATCTTAATTCAGTTTTATGTAATGAATACTTTGTTGCAACACTAATTGTAACAGTCAATATGGCTTTTTATTTGACGCACCACGTTTACAAAAGGACAAAATCTTAATTCAGTTTTATGTAATGAATACTTTGTTGCACCGACAACGAACTACACGGGAGCTAAAAGATGTTACGCTGGCTCCGGTTACTTAATGTGACCGACCCCGGTGGTGGTTGAATTCCGATTCAATGTAAATGACTCGTGCTGAGTCAGTCATCCGCTAAGGGTGGGTTTTCATTCTCGAGAGAAAGGTGAAGTTTGTCTCTGTGCGGACCAATAGGAGAGGATCTCTCTGCCGATCTTGGCGGGATTATTTCGCTTGCCCACGTTGCCAGGTCATGGGCAAACGAAAACGAGAAAAAGAAAATGAAACAAGGGACACCATAATGGAGTGCTTGCAGCTGTACAAATAGGCTGCAAGCAATTAGGGTAACTTGTGCCATAAGCAAATAAGATACTTGCCCAACGATGATTGTGCACGGTATCGATGCCGGTGGCCAGAGCCGAACTCTTTGTGTGCATGTTTACATGCAGGAGAATTCGATTCTTGGCGGCTAGACGCGCGATGCGTGGACTGCTTTTGTCGGTTGGACAAAAGGCCGCCGAGAATGTGGGTATACCAGGAAAGTCTGCTGGGCGCGTGTGTGGCAGGGTACGCTGGCTGGCAGGGGCGCCGAAAGTTTCCCTATGTATGTTGTATGTTAGGAGTTCTTTTCAGGGAATTTATAGTTATGCATTATCTGCATGAAATGATGAATTCTGGTGATGCATTATCTGCATGATATGACGCCCTTGGGAAGGGGAATGTTTGCGGGTAACTGCGGGTGGACGTAAGGAGTTGGGGCGGACACTGTGGGCAGACTTTCGGGCAGACTTGTGGGTGGAATTGTGTGCAGGAATTGTGGGTTAATAGTGGTTAGAATTGTGGATTGGTTCTCAGCGCGATATTAGAGAACCCCTACAGAACCACCTGTACCTCATTGATGATGGCAGCTTATCGCTTCCGTTGTTCTCAGGTACTATGCCCTTCCCAATGTACAAATGGTGGCCACAGAATTCTTCACTTGACTGGAAAATGCACACACGTCTATCGGGTCCTCTGTCATTCGGGGCAGGCTCTTTAGCTTTGTTAATTCAGCCAAAGCAGACCTTCCAAAACGCCCCACCAACCATTTTATTACTTCCGCTGGATCCTCGGCGGCGAACAAGATACTCCTGACAGCCTCTTTCACCCTTCCTTGTAGTGCTCTCTGTAAACGGCTCAGATTCTGCGCATGGCTACCTATAAGCGGATGCCGTATCATTATATGTTCTGTTAAAATACTGCCATTCCTCGTTAGCTCCACCAAAGTGTGGAAGCTCTACCATATGCCTTGCCGTCGCTATCCTAGATGACGTGTGCGATAGCATTCCTATTGCTTGTGCCAACTCTTGGATGTCGTTCTTTCTTTCGTCTTCGTGGAGCGGCATCCTCTGCTCTTCTTTACCCATATTCAACTGGTTGAGCCATGGTCCAACATACTCTTCCTGTTTCGTTTCTTCGACCGCCTCATCCTCTGTTTCGGAGTCTAGCTGCAACATTTCGCCTGGCGACCAACATTTGAGCTTCGGCCAATGCCTGTCATTTCGCTCGGTGTATCCTGCTATCTCGCTTGGCTGTACCGAAGTATAGGACGCGGATACTTTTTTTTCGGATATTAAATTTATTTAAATAGACCCCCGAACGGCAAAGTTCCCAACGGGCCTGGGGAGTCTTTTGGGCTGAAGAGTTATAAAATTTGTTCTAAAAATGCATTTACATCTTAAACCAACGGGCTTCCTTAAACTGCAAAGTTCATACTGTGAGCTCTAAGACGGAAGCTTGTCATTATTGTACGTCCTGACGTAACCTACAATACTGTTGTTTATTTGCATTCTGACTTCCTTCGTAAAATGGAAGAATTCCCCGAAGGAGCCTTTGGCAATAGGAAATTCTTTGATTACCTTTCTAATTAGAGTCCGAGAAATCTTCCGGTAACAGGAGTAAATGTGTTGAAAACGATAAATAAATCTCGTTCATAAAACAAATAGGTGAAGTATATTTACGGCCCATCTTCTGATTGGGACGAAAGCTGACATCCCCAACAAAAGAACGTGCCACATGATCTACTAAATTACGGCATAGCTGGGTAGTTTTCTGCCCTCAAGTTCCCTTAAATCGAGACCTATCACGATTCAAGTGAAAATAAATTCATTAAAATTTGCCCGGAACACACAATCGTGTAGAAGCGCTGAATCTTATCCGCACTAATTCCTCGAGGCGTAACAGATTTCCCAGAAACGAAACTCGTCAAACGTGCTCCAGATATGTAGTATTCGACATCAGTACATTTATCCATACACGAGTATTGCTGCATAGTCTCCACGCAGGAGCTCCAAAGGCAACCTATCTGTTTCGTTCGTGCCAAACTATTGATATAAATGTGCTTACCGTATCTCGGCGTTTGATTGAGAAAGATACATAGAAACGATTATGTGATTGCATAAGAGTTTCAGATTTTCCATCTCAGGCTAGATACTTTTCAAAGATGGCATATATAGTAGGTACGCCGGGTGACCGTGAAACTGCATCGTATTCAAACGTCCGTAAAGTTCATATTGGCAAGCAGAAAACAGTATTGCAACAACGACGCAGCTCTGAAAGGTAGCTTGATATCGTTGGTGCCTAAAGTTATCATTAATGCCGGCCTATAGAGGTAGAGTTCGATGTTGTGCGGTGTACTGACCACTCCAAAGTTGGTATCCTAACGCTAGAATTTTAAGAGGAGTTCCAAGATATCGTTGTTGAGCTGTGATAAACTTCCAAGAAAATGCTCTCAATTAAGCGAGATTGGATTTCGTAGAACGTCACTCGACGTACGTTTTACTGATACGCAAGTAGATGCCTTAAGAAAATGATAAATCTAGGCAAGATAACAATTCAAGCGAAATGTGAACACTACCAATCTGCCGGGGAGAAAAATGGGTTCTTCGCTCTTTTAATGAGGGCAGATTTGCTTTGCAATCCGAGCAGAAAGTTTCTTAATGAATTGATGCGTACAATTAATGTTGTTTACACTTAAATCAAAAGGAGCGAGGGAATATTCTTTGTGAGCACAAGAAGTGGGTGTACTTACCATATAACAGAACTTGTATGTTACGTTAATTGTGGAAAAACCACTACCAATCTATAGTCAACATATTTTAAGATCCAGAATACAACAGGAAATAACTAATGGCGGCGTATCTAGGCTTTATATAGCATATGAAAGTACCTGAATACAAAAAACAAATTAACAAACCACAACGTTTTTAATGCCATTTATAGTTTCTTTGTATTATAACAATTATGATATAGTGTAAAAGAGGACTAAGGTTGAAAGACAATTGTTTTTGACATTCGTAACTCTATATATAGCTCAGAGTGTCTGCAGCAAGTTAACATTTAATATATACAAACTTCAACACCTTTTGGCTAGTAAATAACCTAAGATTAAATTAAATTAAAAAATGTTTATAAAATGAAAAAAAATAAATACAGGAAGTATCGATACTGTCGTTTCGGGTATAAAATCGTTCGACACATCTTTATTCACACAAAGGCACACATCTATATATATATATACATACATATATATATGTACATATATGTATATATATATATATATATATATATATATATATATATATATATATATATATATATATATGAATATGTATATATAGCTATATCTACTTGAAATTAAGTTATTGGATGATAATTTTGAAAAATTCCTTTCGCCTTTTTTCTCTCGAAAAAAATGCATATTTTTGCATCCTACCCCGATATGCTAACTTATGAGTCTGCTATCAAGGCAAAACGAAAACGAGCGTTAAAGTTTCCATCCAACAGTAAGGTCTTCCCACCGATTTCTCTACTCTTCGTAATCTGTACATACAATTCCAATAAAACTTCAATATTCCCCCTCTTAAAGTAACAAAAGGCCTCTCGGCTTTTCGACAATACATTTGTACGAAAATGGCATCTGGTCCCCAACGTAGGGAACCCGTCAAAAATAAGTTTTTTCGGCCCTAATCGTCCGCCCACTCTCTATGGGGTCTCCCAATACTCTCCCCCTAACTATTTACTATCAGAATGTCAGAGGCCTATGGTCCAAAACCCATTTGATCTTACAAAATACTCACTCCCTTCCCTTTGATATATACGCTCTGACCGAAAGTAACCTCACCCCCAGTATCAATAGCTTAGAACTGTTTCCCCCTCCTTCAACGTTTTTCGCGAAGACGATGTTCATCGTTCTTGTCCTGACTTCCCCTGTCGAGGCGTGCTGGTTGCCACCCAAAATGGACTAACATCTTCTCTTATCTCTTCTTCTCCCAGCCTCGACTATGTCGCTATAAAAATTGAACATTGCTTAAAGTTATTGTACATCATATGCTTCTACATACCGCCTTCGCAAACTATCGAATCATATAAATTCGCAGTTGCTGCAATCGACCGCTTAACAGAGCTGAGTTCTTCCCAAGACGACATTGTAGTCCTTGGCGGTTTTAATCTCCCCCATCTCCAATGGACGCTGTCCGACGATAAGTCCCACTACATCTCAAATCCCACTACTACCAAGGAATGTCTCTTTGTAGACAGCTTCGCCGACTCTAGCCTTTGCCAAGTAAACAATGTCCTAAACCATCTGGGCAAACTTGACCTTGAGTTCACAACAGACTCTTTTAATTCCTCAGTTGCCTTTAGTCCCCACACCCTCTCAACTATTGACAACCACCACCCCTCCGCTTATCTTATCTTTATACCACGATTGATCAGCCCACTCCCACCTCCCCCCAACCAACATTCTTACAACTTCCGAAAAGCCAATTTCCGCCTCATAAGTGAGTACCTCAGCAATATCACACACCGCTTAAACGATATAAGTGTAGAGGTCGCTACAGCCTCGCCCTACACATAAATCTACAACGCCATATCCCTGTATGTCCCATATTCCCGACACAGGTAATCATTCTCATCGCCCCCTTAGTATAACCGCAAACTCCGCATCCTTCGTAACAAGAGGAATAAGTTGTGGAACACTTTCCTAAATACGCGTTCTTCCCTATACTACTGCAACTATCTCGATTACTTTTATCAATTCACCGATGTTTACAGCCCCCTCTACCACAATCACATCACCAAAGCTCAATTCAATCTTATCAACGACCCCAAATCTTTCTTCCACTTGTACTAATCCAGATGCCGTGCTTCCTCGATCGAGGGAAGAGCGTGTATGTTAATAATAAACGCGGATAACTATTATTTAATATTTACAACACTACAATATATTTATTTAAAAACACTAACAATATTTAATTTATAATACAAAACACAAAAGACTTAATTTAAACTTCCTCTCTCGGAGGTCTCCTTTCAGTTCTAACTCTCTATCCAAACTAAAAACTTTCTTATGAACGAAATCAAAATCGAGTTGCTTGTGCAAAAACTCATAAGAGGGATGAAAACTGAAACTATTGCAAACTATGCGGCTGCTTATTAATTTCGGATAACGGGAATGTGTTTTCATGAAAGGATTTAAAATTGATTGCAGCTGCTTATTTACTTCGGATAACGGGAATGAATTTTCATGAAAGGATTATGTGTTGTTATATATTATTATATAAAGGGTGGTTTCAAGGATGGTTTCAAGGATGGTTTCAAATTGATTTTGTATGTGCATATTATGTAGATATTTGCTGTTAAGGGTTCAAAATGTATTACTAATGTAATGGATATGTGGAAATATGGATATTGATTGAATTTAATTGTTATTTATTACTGTTTAAGAAATTTTATTACTGTTCTCTCGAAAAAAATGCATATTTTTGCATCCTACCCCGATATGCTAACTTATGAGTCTGCTATCAAGGCAAAACGAAAACGAGCGTTAAAGTTTCCATCCAACAGTAAGGTCTTCCCACCGATTTCTCTACTCTTCGTAATCTGTACATACAATTCCAATAAAACTTCAATATTCCCCCTCTTAAAGTAACAAAAGGCCTCTCGGCTTTTCGACAATACATTTGTACGAAAATGGCATCTGGTCCCCAACGTAGGGAACCCGTCAAAAATAAGTTTTTTCGGCCCTAATCGTCCGCCCACTCTCTATGGGGTCTCCCAATACTCTCCCCCTAACTATTTACTATCAGAATGTCAGAGGCCTATGGTCCAAAACCCATTTGATCTTACAAAATACTCACTCCCTTCCCTTTGATATATACGCTCTGACCGAAAGTAACCTCACCCCCAGTATCAATAGCTTAGAACTGTTTCCCCCTCCTTCAACGTTTTTCGCGAAGACGATGTTCATCGTTCTTGTCCTGACTTCCCCTGTCGAGGCGTGCTGGTTGCCACCCAAAATGGACTAACATCTTCTCTTATCTCTTCTTCTCCCAGCCTCGACTATGTCGCTATAAAAATTGAACATTGCTTAAAGTTATTGTACATCATATGCTTCTACATACCGCCTTCGCAAACTATCGAATCATATAAATTCGCAGTTGCTGCAATCGACCGCTTAACAGAGCTGAGTTCTTCCCAAGACGACATTGTAGTCCTTGGCGGTTTTAATCTCCCCCATCTCCAATGGACGCTGTCCGACGATAAGTCCCACTACATCTCAAATCCCACTACTACCAAGGAATGTCTCTTTGTAGACAGCTTCGCCGACTCTAGCCTTTGCCAAGTAAACAATGTCCTAAACCATCTGGGCAAACTTGACCTTGAGTTCACAACAGACTCTTTTAATTCCTCAGTTGCCTTTAGTCCCCACACCCTCTCAACTATTGACAACCACCACCCCTCCGCTTATCTTATCTTTATACCACGATTGATCAGCCCACTCCCACCTCCCCCCAACCAACATTCTTACAACTTCCGAAAAGCCAATTTCCGCCTCATAAGTGAGTACCTCAGCAATATCACACACCGCTTAAACGATATAAGTGTAGAGGTCGCTACAGCCTCGCCCTACACATAAATCTACAACGCCATATCCCTGTATGTCCCATATTCCCGACACAGGTAATCATTCTCATCGCCCCCTTAGTATAACCGCAAACTCCGCATCCTTCGTAACAAGAGGAATAAGTTGTGGAACACTTTCCTAAATACGCGTTCTTCCCTATACTACTGCAACTATCTCGATTACTTTTATCAATTCACCGATGTTTACAGCCCCCTCTACCACAATCACATCACCAAAGCTCAATTCAATCTTATCAACGACCCCAAATCTTTCTTCCACTTGTACTAATCCAGATGCCGTGCTTCCTCGATCGAGGGAAGAGCGTGTATGTTAATAATAAACGCGGATAACTATTATTTAATATTTACAACACTACAATATATTTATTTAAAAACACTAACAATATTTAATTTATAATACAAAACACAAAAGACTTAATTTAAACTTCCTCTCTCGGAGGTCTCCTTTCAGTTCTAACTCTCTATCCAAACTAAAAACTTTCTTATGAACGAAATCAAAATCGAGTTGCTTGTGCAAAAACTCATAAGAGGGATGAAAACTGAAACTATTGCAAACTATGCGGCTGCTTATTAATTTCGGATAACGGGAATGTGTTTTCATGAAAGGATTTAAAATTGATTGCAGCTGCTTATTTACTTCGGATAACGGGAATGAATTTTCATGAAAGGATTATGTGTTGTTATATATTATTATATAAAGGGTGGTTTCAAGGATGGTTTCAAGGATGGTTTCAAATTGATTTTGTATGTGCATATTATGTAGATATTTGCTGTTAAGGGTTCAAAATGTATTACTAATGTAATGGATATGTGGAAATATGGATATTGATTGAATTTAATTGTTATTTATTACTGTTTAAGAAATGTATTAATAATAAAAGGGGTTTTCTCGATATGCAAATATATTGATACTGTTGAATTGATTGATATGCAAATGAATGTATGAAATGTGATAATGGATAAATGAGTAATATGTTTGAGAATGAAAGATATAATTATTATTATAACGGTATATATATTATGGAAAATGAGGATATTGTGTGTAAAAATGGATATGTTAGGATATGTTAAGATTGATGTTAGGATTAAAGGAAGACAGTAGGGTTCCGGAACACTAGACACTTTATCAACTACAAACGCAAGTCTGATGCCTATCCCAACTCTCCAACAACGGGTCAACTAGTACAACTGACTCCCATACTATAGCCAATCTTTTCGCATCGTTTTTCAAACTATCTTTCACGGACGACTCTTTCGAGCCTAACCCCTCTTACTTCACTGGCCTGTCTGAATTCTCCCTTGGCCCTCTCATCCCTCTATACATTCAACAACACCAAGTTATAGAAAAACTTGAAAACTGAATGACGATTTCAGTCCCGACCCAGACGGACTCCCTGCGATCCTCTTAAAAAAATATTCCTCTTCCCCCTCTCTCTCTCGCTCTCTTCAATTTTGAATCTATCCCTTGCACAAGGTCTATTCCCTGACATTTGGAAATCCGCTTACATAACCCTCATACATAAAAAGGGACCAAAAAACGATATATCCAATTATCGTCCCATTGCTAAGCTTTCGCACATTCCTAAGCTGTTCGAAGGCCTTCTACTCGTATATGATGCGTTATATTTTCGCCGCACACCCACACCACTACGACCAACCTTATCGAATTCACATCCCACAAACTCCTTGCCTTTGAAAACGACGATGAAGTCGATATAGTCACTACCGACTTTTGCAAGGCCTTCGACAAAATCTCCCACAACCTCATTCTCTTTAAGTTATCTTCCCTCGGTTTTGAACCTCTGCTGATTAACTGGATCTCATCCTATCTCAATTATCGAACCTGCCGCATGCGATTTAGATCCACCCTCTCCGATCCTTTTTTTCCAACCTCAGGTGTCCCCCAGGGCAGTCATCTCGGGCCCCTCTATTGATCGTAGCCATTAACGACATAGGCTCTAGTATCAATCACTCCTCCATCTCGCTTTACGCGGATGATACCAAAATTTTCAAGACAATCCGCTCTCCCCTAGATTCCTCACTTTTCCAATCGAATCTTGACAGCTTTTCGATTTGGTACCAAAATAACTGCCTAAAACTGAATATCGCCAAATGTCACACAATCACCTTCTCTCGGGAGCGCTTCCTCACCCAGCCGCTCTCCTATCTCTTACGGAACCAACCGATAAGATCGGTTGAATCGATTCGTGACCTGGGCGTCTTATGCAATAGGGAGCTCAAATTTGCTGCACATATTGATGACATAATCCTTAAGGCCAACGCCGCCCTTGGCTTTGTCAAACGCTGGTCGAAGGAATTCCTAAACCTCTACGTCACCCGATCACTTTACATAACTTTTGTCCGCCCACAACTCGAATATGCTAGTCAGGTCTGGTTCCCGTATCAATTGTCTCACATTCGCAGGATCGAGAGCGTTCAACGTTGTTTCTTGCGCTTTGCCCTCCGTGGGCTAAACTGGGAAAATCCGCCGACTCTACCACCATACACAAGCCGGCTCCTATTAATCAATCTTAACACACTTGAAAGGCGCAGAATCCATGCCGACATCATCTTTGTTCATCGTCTTCTGTCAGGCTCAATCAATTGCCCAAGCCTGCTCTCCACTATAACATTTCACACAAACCCCCGTAACGTACGTAACCCTCGAATCTTTTACTTGCCCGCTTATCACACTTCTTATGGCGCTACGAACCCATCTGGCGTATGCTACGACGGGCCAACTCTTTTCCCACCTCCTTCGATTTCAACCTCTCCACTCGCGCTCTCAAACGACGTTCCCCCTTACACCTTTCCAGCCCCACCCTCAATTTCAACCTCTACCCAACAGCTCACTAACCCCACCCCCTACCAGTCCGCACACATGCCGTTCACTGTCGCTGTCTCACAAATGCCGCATTTACCACCCCCACATACACTCGCTCTTCCCCATCCTTCTACCTCCCCTATCGACCAGTCCTCTTAACCTTCCTCGTTTTTTCTCCTTTTTTTCGCTTTTTAATTATGTTTGATTTACTACTTTAGATTTTAAGTAAGTCTGTAAGGTATTATATTAATGTAATTTAAGCTTGGATTAAACCTAATAAATGAGGGTTCTGCCCTCACTAAACTGGAAACAAAACTATACAAAGACGGTTGTCACCGCCTGTGTGGCCGAAAATGCGATAAAGACAACGTTGGATTAACGCACTTTGGCGATGTTCCTTTTTAGGAATAATTTTTCCCTGTGATTTATAATGCATGATCATCTCTTTTCTTTGGGATTGTTATTTTCGGACACCGCGGCAATGTCTTATTTCATCTTACGGTGGTAAGATGTATTCTAGGGTGGGTACCATAATATAGGAGCTGCATTATATTATTCTTAATGGATAATAATATTGGACGCTTACCTTAGCTGCAATTTTTGTTGTAGGTTGCCGTTCGCTCTTGTAATGAGTTACACTGGTGATGTGCAGCTAGAATGCTCTATTGTCGTTCTCTTTTGACACAAATGACAAAATTATATTCCAGCGCGAGCGAACTTCAAAGCTAAAAATGGGGGAAAAGACTAAACGAAGAAAAATCACAGAAAAACAAGAAACAGACACATAGCTTCGTTTTCAGTTCACTTTGTGGACGATCTAATTAATTTTATATAATGATACTGTTTTGAGTGACTTCGAGAAACTGGAGGTTATGGTTCGAGTGGGTAGTTGAATTCGGCAACGCGTCTGCCGAGGGTGGAGTCGTCCTTGCTGACAATAAAAACCAAGAACCGCAAGCGTCATTTTGTCATACGAAAGGAGGGGAAGATAGAGAAAAACGATGCTAAGTTAGCTCAACCGGTTGGATGCCGTCAGTTTGTTCGACTGGATCTACGAATACCGTGCATCAGGTATCCGACGATTGTTGAGTGTTCCTAGCCGTAGGAGATCATCAAATTGTCGGAGAAGGTGCTACCGAAAGAACAACCTTAGTTGACTATTCGAGAGACTGGGAACACTAGAGGGTTTTCACGGTAGGAGCTGTTTTTGGCTTGAGAGGTATGTGGCGGCTTCCGAGGTTTGACTAGTTTTGTCATTTTTACAGTAGTAATAGTTTTAACGGACTTTCTACAAACAGCTGTTTGCTTAGCCTTAAAATTGGGGTAGGAGAGACATATTAGTCAATTAACATGAATCATTTCCGTCCTTCCCTCTTTCCTCTAGATAATTACGCAAATTCGCGTCCTTATTCTCTAATTACACACATATCATACCAAAAACAACATTTCCCACGCTTCATTATCATATTTTTTATTTTCCAATCAAAACATATCCAAAATATTTTTCCCTAATATATTCAATCGAGAAATTTTGAATAGTCACGATGTAAAGGGAAAATGTATATGCAAACATTTTCCACACCTTTCATCCCCTATCTCCTAACATTTCGTAATTCTTAAACCAAAAGAATTACAAAATTCTCTAAACGGGGCCCAAAATTAAGTATACACACACATTTTAACACACGCCACCCTTCCCAGCAAATTTGCTGTTACCTAACCATTATATACTTATCTACCTGAAAATTCTTTGAAGGGGGTTCAGGTTATCCAGAGCCGAAACCAAATTCAATGAATCGGTAGACGGTGAGGTCGGGGTAAATTTGTATCCCCATATTCATCATCATCGGCAACTGGGATCCGGCCTTGGCCTTATATAGCAAGTCTCTCCACCGGTATCCGATCCATATCAGAGACTTGTTAAATTGTCCATAATAATTGATTTCTCCGGGCAAGGTTATTAGCCTTGCGCCAATCTTTCTCAGGATGTCGCTGCATGCATTGGTTCACCTCTTGGAGGGTGCCAAAGTATCTATCCAGGGGTGTCACGTGGAGACTGCATGTCACCTTGGATTGAACCGGGACAAAGATCGCCCTGAACTTCGCCGGGTTGAAAGCAGAGACTTTGCTGGTATAAGGGATTTTTTCGATCCTCTTTAGGTGGTGTATTCTTTACTATGGTTGTATGTACTTAATCCATGGTGTTGGCGATGCGAATTCCCAGGAAAGGCAAGGCAAGTACCAGCACACAAGTTCCTGGGAAACAAACGTTCAGCGGACAGCGCCCAAAAAACGAGTAGACGAGAGGACAGCCGCGAGCCTATACAATGCGAGCACATCGGCAGAAAAGCAGGAGTCGTCACAGGAACTCCTCGCCGCACGGTCTTAACGAAACCACTTGACAGCAAAGAGAAACAATTAGAAGAATTATATTAAAGATTAAGTAATTGTAACAGCGTGTTTTTATTTGGAGAATACAAGAATCGTTCCGGGCAAGACAATAACGCCCTACGTCCACGGCAGAGTCCGACCTTGGAAGTACGATACGCTAACCGAGTAAATCGTTTAGCCGGCCAGCGCCGGAATACAGTCCACAAAGGAGGTGAGGAAGCTGAGACGTCGCCGGAGAAGGCGCCGTTCGCAGAGCAGTAACATTTTTGGCCCTTCGAACCGGATCTCGGCGATAAAACGAGGATGCCGATAACGAGATCGGCTAAAGCCAGGAGGACTGTCCACTCAACCTGGAGTGGGCAGCACCGGACCAGATCCATGCGCCACAGGAGAAAAATCTGTTAGATGTCTCCTATTCATTGCCGAGGACCCACAGGAGGTAATGAAGGGACTGGAGACTCGCTTTAGAAGACCGGGAGCGTTAGCCCTGGGGGAGCTAACGAAATTAAATGGATTGCCTCGAGTCACAGAGGACTCGAACGAGATCGGAATCTTTGCGCGGCCAGGTGACGAACTCCGTTGCCACGATCCAGGCAGTGGACAAGGGGTTTGTATTTGAACTCACCTGAGACGGTAAAGGAACTTGTGCGGTAAGAAGTAGGGTGTGCCAGCACGGGCACTGATTCACTTCTGTCCCCATCGCGTTCATAGTCCACAACTCACAATGACACCTCAAGCCGCTCACAAGGATAAGGAAATAAAACACACAGGATTTCGCAGAGTTTAATCTCTATTTGTATGTACTCTATTTGTTAACATTTGTATATTCACAATATTGTTCATTGATTTATTAATGAGTTCTGTTCGATGTACTATTTTTCGGCCGCACACATTTCACAGAGTTTATTTAAATTATGTTCTATTTCAAAAAATATTTATTTATAGTTATTTTAAACTCGGTACAAACATTCACTGAATAAAATTATGCAAATAAAAGGGGCACCAGGTAAGGTAAGCAGGACGCATTTTAACTTCACTTTAACTATTGTTCGCGCAGTCGACTCACACGATTTAAACTCGACTGTTAGTTTCCACACCGTACCGGCGCATGGAACGACAGATGGCGGACGACCCGACCGCCTTGATGGTTGAATTACGACTCCTCGTTACACGGCTCGTGCAGAGCCAACTCGCTAATGGGGTGAGTTTCCTCGCGAGAGAAAGTGTTTCTCTCGTGGTGAAAACGAGGGAAGAGGATTTCACTGGTGAGGTCCTGTGGTGGTGTGCGTGTAGTTGATCGTAAAGATCACGCTTGTTATCCAAGCGGTGAAACAAAGGATAGACGAGATTGCACCGGAGACAAAGAACAAAAAAGAAATGTACCAAGGGCATGATTAGTAATGAGGGTTCAGCTGAATAAATACTCTGCTTCTCATTACAGCAGCATTGGGTGCTTTACACAATAGGAATTGTGTATCGGATCTCTGCCGGCGGACAGAATCGGATTCTTTGTTCGCATTTGTTTATGCTATAGAATTCGGATTTGGCGGCTGAGCGCGAGATTGGTGATTGTTTTCAGTTGGACAAACAGATCATGGGTCGGGTATATTGCAGCTGAGTCAACAAGCTGCTTGGCGTTGCTTTGTCATTGGACAAAAGGGTCGGCTAAATATGTGCATGTGGGAAGATTAAAGTGCACATCTGGGACAGGAATTGCTGGCAAGGAGAATCGATAAGATTCTTAATGGTTCACGTTGGGTATCAACCGAAATGTCTCCAAGGAATGATAATGGCCTTGGGGTGGATTATGTTGCAGGTTTGGGGATGGGGAGTTAAACTGAGATTATGGGTGGTTCTTCACACCATGACACTTCTCCATCGAACAACGATCCAAACCAGAGAAGATTGGTTACTTCCATGCGCACCGTCAATGGCACTAAATCATACATAAAGAGGGTTCCCGTGGATCTCTACGGACCTAAGAGATCGGCCCGGATATTGGCTCTGCTTGATGAGGGATCCACCATTTCATTGCTGGACTCGTCAATTGCCGAAAGGATCAGTGAGAAAGGCAGACCGCAAGCGCTCGCTCTGGAGACAGTCGGTGGACTGGGCATCAGTCGACCTACACCCAGCAAGGGCCTAAATTACTTATCGGTCAGAACAACTGGGGCCTGATAGTTACAAGGAGGCTGAGGAACGAGAGAAGCACTGAACCAGTTTCTTCACTTACTAGTTTGGGATGGGTCTTGCACGGGTGAGAGGCCAGGAACAGCGCTCCAGTTGTTATATAATTAACGGCAGTTAATTAATACCTGTGAATTAAAATAAATTAAAATTATTAATACCTGTGAATTAAAATAAACTAAACTTATTAACACCTGTGAATTAAAATATCTGTGAATTAAAATAGATTAAAATTATTTATATCTCTGAATCAAAATAAACTAAAATTACTTATACCTGTGAATTAAAATAAACTAAAATGATTAATACCTGTGAATCAAAATGAATTAAATTTATTAATACCTGTGAATTAAAATAGACTAAAATTATGTATACCTTTGAATTAAAATAAACTAAAATTATTATCACCTGTGAATTAAAATAAATTAAAATTATTAATACCTGTGAATTAAAATGAATTAAATTTATTAATACCTGTGAATTAAAATACCTGTGAATTAAAATAGACTAAAATTATTTATACCTCTGAATTAAAATAAACTAAAATTACTTATACCTGTGAATTAAAATAAACTAAAATTATGTATACCTTTGAATTAAAATAAACTAAAATTATTAACACCTGTGAATTAAAATACCTGTGAATTAAAATAGACTAAAATTATTTATATCTCTGAATTAAAATAAACTAAAACTATTAATACCTTTGAATTAAAATAAACTAAAATTATTAATACCTGTGAATTAAAATAAACTAAAATTATTAATACCTGTGAATTAAAATAAACTAAAATTATTTATACCTCTAAATTAAAATAAACTAAAATTATTAATACCTGTGAATTAAAATAGACTAAAATTATGTATACCTTTGAATTAAAATAAACTAAAATTATTATCACCTGTGAATTAAAATAAATTAAAATTATTAATACCTGTGAATTAAAATGAATTAAATTTATTAATACCTGTGAATTAAAATAGACTAAAATTATTTATACCTCTGAATTAAAATAAACTAAAATTACTTATACCTGTGAATTAAAATAAACTAAAATGATTAATACCTGTGAATCAAAATGAATTAAATTTATTAATACCTGTGAATTAAAATAGACTAAAATTATGTATACCTTTGAATTAAAATAAACTAAAATTATTAACACCTGTGAATTAAAATACCTGTGAATTAAAATAGACTAAAATTATTTATATCTCTGAATTAAAATAAACTAAAACTATTAATACCTTTGAATTAAAATAAACTAAAATTATTAATACCTGTGAATTAAAATAAACTAAAATTATTAATACCTGTGAATTAAAATAAACTAAAATTATTTATACCTCTAAATTAAAATAAACTAAAATTATTAATACCTGTGAATTAAAATAGACTAAAATTATTTATACCTCTAAATTAAAATAAACTAAAATTATTAATACCTGTGAATTTAAATAAACTAAAATAATTAATACCTGTGAATTTAAATAAACTAAAATTATTTATACGTGTGAATTAAAATAAACTCAAATTACTTATACCTGTGAATTAAAATAAACTAAAATTACTTATACCTGTGAATTAAAATAAACTAAAATGATTAATACCTGTGAATCAAAATGAATTAAATTTATTAATACCTGTGAATTAAAATAGACTAAAATTATGTATACCTTTGAATTAAAATAAACTAAAATTATTAACACCTGTGAATTAAAATAAATTAAAATTATTAATACCTGTGAATTAAAATACCTGTGAATTAAAATAGACTAAAATTATTTATATCTCTGAATTAAAATAAACTAAAATTACTTATACCTGTGAATTAAAATAGACTAAAATTATTTATACCTCTGAATTAAAATAAACTAAAATTATTAATAGCTGTGAATTCAAATAAACCAACATTATTTATACCTGTAAATTAAAATAAACTAAAATTATCACCTTTGTCTTAAATAAAAAGTAATAAAAACATAACAAAAGAGTTATTTGTCAAACCCGCATCGTACACATCCCCCTGCAGTGGAAGCTACCGCCGACGATACCCTCATCAAATCAAATCTGGGGTAAGTTCTCTCAAAACGAGGTATATATTATTAAAATATACATAACAATTTGGCTTTTAATATATATATATATATATATATATATATATATATATATATATATATATATATATATATATATATATATATATATATATATATATATATATATATATATATATATATATATATATATATATATATATATATATATACATAACAGTTGTGAGTATATATAACAATCTCTTAATATATATACACAACACAGTGAGATTCGTCAACCACGGCAGGACAAAGAAAAACGAGACGGAATTGCTCCTTAAACGTCACTTCGAAATCAACGCAATAAGAAGTGAACCTAAACCTAAACCACCAAGAAGACGAGCTCCAGATAGATCCGGACGGGGAAGAAAAAGGAAAAAATTGACATGTCCGGGTACAGCACATTCCAGCGAAACATCAGATTGGCAAAACAAAGCTGAAAATGTATCCTACATCAGTGAGGGAGTAGCTATTTACACCGATCCAACAACTCTGTACAAATAAAAGTGGCTGCCTTTGCAACAACATGGAGGTCAACCCGACGACAGTGCCAATCAACTGATGCTTCTCTACCAAAACGAACACTACCGATGGGGCACGAAAACAAATCAATGGATACCTAAAGCTCTTGAAACGATTGCCGAATAATTCGAAACTGAATATTATCGCTGGGATATTAGCAAGAATCAGTGGATATCGAAGAATCAGACATCCGTGAACGGTGTTACGTACGGTTTTGAAAATGGTGCACGGACATACACAGACAAGGATGGAGCATATATTTTTTTGGGACACCGAGAAGAAAGCATGGTTCCCGAAAATCGATGATGACTTTATGGCACGGTATCAAAGTTATGGCTTTATTGACAACACAACACCAACGGCGAGACAGCAGACAGAGAAAAGAACAAAACCCTCAGACAAGTGGTACAGGAAGTTTTCAAAAGTAGTGCACCTGCGGAGAGTGGAGCTGGTAAAGAGAAGGTAACTACAGAGCCAGCACAATGGTTCGATTTGGATCCGAACGACGAAGAAAGGCTCACGCCGAACCATTTCCTGCTTGGGCGTTCCTGTGGTGCGATGGCAGCCGATAAATTCGATGACCACGACCTTGTTGGTAGGGCGAGCTAGAGAACAGCGCAGTGGCTGACGGACCATTCCTAGAGAAGATGAATACCCACCAACCCTGATGCCAAGAAGGATCTCCGTACGAGATACCACTGACCCACAAGTAGGGGACATAGTCCTGGTGGAGGATTCTTCACTGTCCTTTGGCGGATTTATTTTTGTTCTTTAGGTCGAGTGTTGATGGCTGCGGTGTTCCGCCGAACAACGTCCGCAATAAAAGGAAATGAAACAACCGGAACACAGAGACGATCACACAAATGAAACACTGCGAAATGTTTTGTTTTAATTTTTGTTTCATTTTTGAATTACTTCTTGTAAAGGTTTAAGGATTTAATACACACATTTTTAACGTTTTGTTCTCACAACGACTTTACAGGATCGAAACGAATATATATTTTCTTTAAAAATACGAATCTCACACATCACGTTACCACTCGACACCGTTAAACTCGACTTTTTGTTTTTCGAATCGCGGATACCTCCCCGGTGGGGTTCTCTAACTGGACTCTATCGACCTCCTCGGTGGGGTTCTCTCTGTTCGAATTAATTTTCCCTAAGACGACTGCCCTATCTAAATTTTCCCATATATCCTATCTGTCTCTTATCTTCAAAAGAAAATTTCCATTTTGGTTTTCGATTCCAACTTCTTATCGGAATCTCGTTTCGAAGGATCAAGTGTGCCGCCACTTCTTTCTTGATCCTATCATGGACTTTGTTTACGTTGCCCATCTGGTTTACGCCAACAGCGTTTTTGTGTGCTTCAGATGGGTAACAAAGGAACCGTGGGATTTGGTTGTAGATCGCATTTCCTAATCATAAACATCTAGCGTGGGATAGGCGTTTACGATGTTTATGATCGCAAGAATTGTTGGTCGGCGGGCGAAACGCTAGGCCTTTGTTTGCGCACGTGCGCTTGTCGGTTTGGGATCTTGCGAGCAATTTATGTTGCTAATTGCTATTAGCTACACGAGGAGATTATTCTGTTTGTTTTCCAAAAAATGCGTTTAATGGATGGATTGCATTGATGCGCTGAATTGGATGCGTTAGATGGATGCCTTGCAAGGATGTGTCTCAGGTGGGAGTAAGGACTTTTGGGACACGTGTCTGTGGGCACGTGTAATGGATAAAGGTGAGTATGTTCCTTGGTGGAAAAGACATCTCACCCTATAGTGGTTTGTGTGGTTCGTAGAACCGCCACATTCCCACAGGACCTGGCCCCGCGGAGAAGTACAAGCTGTCTATCCTGGACCCGATGGAAGGATCAGAGTCCTGGGGACGACATGGGGGACGCTGCGAAGACCAACGCGTCATAAGGAAATTGTTATATATATAGAAAATCAATAAAGAATAGTAAATAAGCAAATTTTACCAGCATTATTCTTCTATTTTGCAGATTGTAGGGATTTGTACTGGGCAAGACACTAACGCCCTCCATCCAGAGCAGAGTCCGGCTTTGAAAGTACAGTCCACTAGTTAAATAAATCGCCAACGCCGGAAAATATAGTCCACGAAGGGAAGTTGAGAAGTCGTTGGAGAAAGCGCCGTCCGCAATTTTCACTAACACGTGGGTTGCCACAATTTTGTTTAACTTGTTTAACTTTTTAACTCGCTATACAGGCTATGATTCATTCTTTGATATACGTTAGTTCAATCCCCCTTGGGTGGTGTATGGACTATAATTGCATATGCGTAATCTGTGGGAATCACCACAACTTTTCTGAAGTTTAAATTGGACGTTAGTTTTGTTTTAGAATAGCCTCGATGCTTCGGCTGATGCAGTAATGGATATCATTGGTGAAGGACGTTCTTTCATACAGGGTGAAATTCATGTGGTTCGGACCAGAAGTTCCTAACAGGAAGCTGTTGTTGGGGTACAGAAGCTAAGCTTCCAATTGTAACAGTCAGACAATGAACAGGAAAAGCAGAGGCAATTTAAGAGACCAATATGAAGCAATATGTACAGTCAGCCTGAGAAGTTCATGACCAGTAAGCATTAATATTCTGCCGAAAGGATACAAATCTTTGTGTATTTGAGAGTCATTTCAAAAATTAAGTCATCATCACTACTTGATGACAATCCCGTGACCAATGCAATGCAGAAAGAAAATGTGATGGATGTTCCCTTATGTCATATACGATCAAACGAGTAAATAAAACAGATATTTTATTCGATTTCAAAAATCGCTTTTTTCATGTGATTAATTGATAGATGGCAATTAAGTATGAAATTAAATATTGGACAAATGTTTGCCACGTTTTTTTGGAGGAAGACTTCGTTTCGCAGGTCTATAATTTCGATGACCTTGTCATACCTCGCTTTGGGTTGTTGTCTGATCGTTATTAACTTGCTTACCAACTCTTGGTAAGTCTCCCGGGGCAGATAGGTTTGATTGAGGAGTCTTTCGCCTTCCTCGGAGGTGTTGGGGTGGTTTGAGGCAATTAGTAAGTATGCCTGACCTCGTAATCGCGTGGGGAATAGTGTCAGGAACGGGGAATGCTCTTCTGCAGGTAGGCATTCGATTACCCTCCTACAGCATCCCAAAAATGCTTGTAGCCCATTGCCAACCAGTGGACCTTGCTCGCCTGAGAAGACTGGCACAAGCTGGGGGGTGAGCTGGGCGATTTTAACGAAGTCAACCGGCATGACAATAAATTTGGGTGAGCCTTGTTCGAGAATGTAATAGTAGGGGGTGCTGATAGTAGAAGTTTGTTATCCCTGAGACGTTTTTCCTTTTTGCTTTTGTTATCCAGTTATTATTCTAGGGGTGAGAATGCTTCCCAAGGATTGGTGGACACACGATATGAGCGAATGCGGAGATACAGAGTTCAAGAATCGGTTTGGTTTGGTTTGGTTATGGAAATTCGATAGGCAGGCAGTGACGCGGTTAAATAAGTTTTTATTGGTAGGAGTGCTGGTGGCAGACGAGGTCGTAGTGATAATTAAAAAAGGGGAGTTTATTAAATTTTAAAACATTTGCTATCCCGTAAGTGTCTTCGTGTTAATTAAATTACCGTCGTTATTTATTTATGTAGGAGTGGAAATTCTTCCCAAAGATTAATGGCCTCACAGTATGGACAGATATGGAGACGACAGAATTCAAATGTATTTGGTTTTGTTTTATATTGGTAAGATGCGTTATGAGTAGTTAACTTAGGACTAATGTAAATTATAATTTGGGTCAAGGTATCATATAGATTCAAAAGAGAATAATAAAAAGAAATTGGTTACTTATCTTAAAAATAGTTCCTGCTGTGGGTTCTGCTGCTTGATTTCTCATTTCTGTTGATGTGGTGGTAGATAGCCGCTGTTATTTGGTTTCTGCTGTCTTTGGTGTTAATATTGTCACAAATTCAAAACCGACACACTTGTCAATCGTTAGCGTGACCTCATGGCGTCGCACCGAGCCTTAAGCCAACTAATACGACATCAACACACCGATTCTGGAGCCATCTAGAGGAATACTGGAGAATACACGAAACTGGCAAAGAAAACGTCAGAAGCAGACGGAACCAGGAGAGAACACGTGCAAGAACCAAGAAGAAAAAAAGGAGAGCTACAGGAGACGATTGATTGAGAAATTTAACGGAGCAAAGAAAAAAGGTTGTCACTGAACATTGAAGCACTCTTGCGATCCAGTGGTCGAACTCGCGTAAAAAGAACGGATAGTTTAAACTGAACATAGTTTAACGGTCGTGTGCGAAGTAAAAACGTAACAATTGGTGTCAGAAGTGGGATCGCGGAGTGATCGTGGACAATGGTAAAGTTTGCCGACCTAAGAATACCTCAATTGAGGGATGAATTGGAATCTCGACGATTGCCCGGAACAGGACAAAAGGCGGAACTGCAAGCACGATTGCGGAAGGCTCTGGAGGACGAGGGCATCGAAGTTGAAACCCATGAGTTTTACCAGGGTGCTACGGGACCTTCATCCGAAGTCAAGGAGCAGTTGATGGAACCCCAAGCAACTCTGGCATTCGACATGAACGTGCTTTTACAAGCAATGGCACAACAATTGGAGCAGCCTTCACATATGGAAAATCAAATGGCGGAACAGTCCTCACGCATGGAGAATCAGTTGACGGAACACACTTCACAAGTTAAGGACCAACTAGCGCACATCGAAGGAAATGCCGCTAAGTTGCGGGCGAGGCAGGACCAAATGGAAGGCGAACTACATCACTTGGAACCGAAACTTAGGGAGTTGGATATTCATGTGCGTGAAAGACAGTCAAGCGAACCAGTTACGACTGTCAATGCGATGAAACTTAAGGCCCCAACCTTTGATGGAACTGTGCCGTTTAGTGTTTTTAAACTACAGTTCGAGACGACAGCACAAACTAATCATTGGACAAGGACGGACAGAGTGGCAGCGGTGGTGGTATCGCTGAAAGGCCCCGCCGCCGATGTGCTACAAACTGTTCCTGCAAGTGATCGTAGCAATTATGACGCAATAATGGCTGCGATTGAACGGCGTTACGGCAGCGATCATAGGAAGCAGATGTTCCAGATAGAGTTGATGAATCGCCACCAAAAAGTAAAAACGAGCCGTTACAAGAATATGCAATGGAGATAGAATGGCTCGCGCACTTGGCAAACGCAGATGCACCCGCGGAGGTAATCGAAATACTCAAAACCCAGGCGTTCGTCAATGGTTTGAAGGATGCAGATATAAAACGAGCAACGTACTCTACGCCGAAAAGGACATTCGCGGAAACAGTGTCGTTTGCATTGACACAGGAAACAGCAAGTCTGTTAAGCAAACCAGTACATAGAGTCCATCGCGTGGAAGCGGAACCGAACGAATCCCTGGAGAAAAGTGTGAGGGATCTCATAAAGATTATGACTCAAATGATGTCAACGGGACGCAAGGGCTCCGACGGGAAATGTTATAATTGCGGAAAAGCTGGGCACTTTTCACGGGATTGTGATGCACAACGCAAGGGAAAAGAGAATGGAGGAAAGCGAGGACCAGAAAACGCTCGTGGTTCCTCTGGAGAAAACCCATCGTTAAACTAAAAAGGACCAGCTCAAAGGAGCAAAAGCTGGTTCCCGTAACGGACTGCCCCACAATCCCCGCTTCACAAGTAAGTCGGAGCAACAATAATCTAAACGTGAGTGGAGCTGTGAATGGACGATCGCTGATCCTAACTCTGGATACAGGCGCAACCCATTCCATCAGTAGGTCGGACCTGGTAGGAGACGATGTCGAACCGTTGAATGGTTGTAAACTGCGGACAGCTACAGGAGAGGAGGCTGCAATTTCTGGGAAAGTGAAAACGAAAATTCAGATTGGAACTTTAGAGGTGACTCACACTTTCCTAGTGGCTGGGATAATAGACGATGTAATACTCGGTGTCGATTTTATGTTGACCAATGGTCTGCCTCTTGACCTAAAGAAGAGAATATTAAAATGTGTACACATGGAGATACCATTGAGCACTGGAGATGGAGCGCCACATATTAGGAATGTGAGAGTGAGTTTTCATCAGCAGATTCCACCCAAATCGGAAGCCGTTCTTTGGGCACACGTAGAGGGAGACTGTGGAGCAGGCAAGCTGTGGGTAGTAGAAGCATCAGAAACTGCCACGAAGGTATTGGTTGGCCGAACCTTGGTACAGGTGGGCGAGAGTGAGCAAATCCCAGTTCGAGTACTGAATGAGTTTGGTTCACCGGTCACACTTGATAAGGGAATAGTGCTGGGACAATGCCAAGCTGTGGAAGCGGTGATTAACTGTGACAACCCTCCCCAGGAAGCCAGGAATAAGAGCACAAAAATGCCTACCATGATGGATACCTGGTTAAATGAGCTAGATGGACAGGAAAAGATAATGGCCAAACGATTACTAGAAAAATATAGCGCCATATTTGCCAACGGCGACGGTAAAACCGGAAGAACGGACATCGTTCAACATCGTATAGGTACCGCTGATGCCAGACCAATTCGGCAAGCGCCACGAAGAGTTCCACTGGCCAAACGAGAAGAAGCCGAACGGATGATAGACGAAATGCAGAAGGGTGGAGTTATTGAGCCATCAACAAGCCCTTGGAATTCGCCGGTCGTACTAGTTAAAAAGAAGGATGGAAGTACCCGGTTCAGCGTCGATTACTGGAAACTCAACGATGTCACCAAAAAGGATAGTTACCCACTGCCACGGATAGATGATACGCTGGATACCCTGTCTGGTTCGAAATGGTTCTCAACTTTGGATCTGCAAAGCGGGTATTGGCAAGTAGAGATCGAGAAAGCGGTTCGAGAGAAGACAGCTTTTAGCATTGGCGACGGATTGTGGCAGTTTGCGGTGATGCCATTTTGATTATGTAACGCGCCAGCAACTTTTGAGCGGCTGATGGAGCACGTATTGAAGGGCCTCCACTGGAAAACATGCCTGGTGTATCTTGATGACATTATCGTCATGGGCCGGACTCTTGACGAGCATCTCAAAAATTTGGAGGGGGTCTTCCAGCGAGTCGCTTCTGCTAAACTGCGCTGAATCCAAGGAAATGCGATCTATTCAAAACCGAAGTAACCTATTTGGGCCACAAAATCACAGCCGCAGGAATTCACACAGACGCAGGCAAAATAAATGCTGTCAGAGATTGGCCTCGACCCACAAATGTTCACGAAGTGGGAAGCTTCCTTGGACTCTGTACGTATTACAGACGCTTCGTGCCCGGATTTCCCAGTGTCGCAAGAAGCTTACACGATTTGACAAAGAAAAATTGCAAATTTGTGTGGAGCAGTGAGCAAGAAAATGCCTTCCACCGACTGAAGGAATTGCTGTGCACAGCCCCAATGTTGGTTTATCCAGTTCCTGGCAAAAAGTTTGTGTTGGACACAGACGCTAGTGCATATGGAATAGGAGGTGTACTCGCGCAGATTGTCGACGGTCAGGAAAAAGTGATTGGGTATTACAGCAGAGTTCTTGGTAAGCCGGAAAGGAACTATTGCGTTACAAGGCGCGAACTCTTGGCAGTGGTGGAATGCGTGAAACACTTCCACAAATACGTATACGGACAGCATTTCCTTGTAAGGACGGATCATGCGGCGCTCAGATGGTTGCTGCAGTTTAAGGATTCCGAGGGGCAAATCGCGCGTTGGATAGAAAGGCTGCAGAACTATGACTGCGAGATACAACACCGAAAAGGAGGACAGCATGGAAACGCCGATGCACTCTCTCGGCGCCCATGTGCGGTGGAGTGTAAACATTACTCAAGGGCTGAACGATGTGAAGGGATAGTCGACATCCGCTCGTTGAGTCTCGGACCTGATGCGGAATGAGACTCCAATGCTATGAGAAAAAGCCAACTGGACGATGCCGATTTGGTCAAGATCCTGAAAGCAAAAGAATTGAATGAAAGACCACCAAAGGAAGGAATGTCATCGGAAAGTCCAGTGGCCAAGGCGTATTAGGCGCAATGGGACAGCCTGAAATTAATAGACGGAGTATTACATCGCCAATGGGAAAACAATGATGGTAGATACACCTCCGATTTAATTGTCCTACCAAAATCAAGGATAGCAGCCGTGTTGGAAGAATTCCATAATGGATCAAGCGGAGGACACCTCGGCGTCGCAAAACCCCTGGAGAAAATAAAACAACGGTTTTACTGGGTGAATGGCCGGAATTCAGTTGCTAACTGGATTAAAAACTGCACTCAATGTATGGCAGCCAAGGGCCCAAAAGTCAAAAGCAGAGGGAAGTTACAGCATTATAATGCCGGACCGCCATTTGAGCACGTCGCAGTGGATGTAGCTGGCCCTTTCCCTACTAGTGACTCCGGCAACAAATATGTACTCGTGGTGATGGACTATTTCAGTAAGTGGCCCGAAGTGTATACGATACCAAACCAGGAGGCTAAAACTGTAGCCGAAGCTTTTTTAAGTGGGGGGTAGTGTCACAAATTCAAAACCGACACACTTGTCAACCGTTAGCGTGACCTCATGGCGTCGCACCGAGCCTTAAGCCAACTAATACGACATCAACACACCGATTCTGGAGCCATCTAGAGGAATACTGGAGAATACACGAAACTGGCAAAGAAAACGTCAGAAGCAGACGGAACCAGGAGAGAACACGTGCAAGAACCAAGAAGAAAAAAAGGAGAGCTACAGGAGACGATTGATTGAGAAATTTAACGGAGCAAAGAAAAAAAGGTTGTCCCTGAACATTGAAGCACTCTTGCGATCCAGTGGTCTAACTCGCGTAAAAAGAACGGATAGTTTAAACTGGACATAGCTTAACGGTCGTGTGCGAAGTAAAAACGTAACAATATTATATAATTTCTCCCTGTGTGTGTTGTTTTTTTTTTTGGTTTGTTGTGGGCTTTGGGCTGCATCTCCATAGCTGCCTCGCATGTCTTGCCAGCAATTGGTGGGCATGTAGCTGTCGTCGGCGTCGCGGGAGTAGGGGCCTCTTGCCATCTGGGCGGCGATCTCCAGGGTTTATAAGTTGCTCGGAGATTGGCGTTTCGCAAGCTGGTCTTCCGTCACCAGTTTTGCGAACTGTCCGTTTCGGATTTGATGTGTTGATTTTTGTTTTAGTTGAGTTACGATACGTACCTCCGAAGCCAGACTCAGCTCCGGACGCAGGGTAAGGGTGTCTTGCCCATTACGTTCGGTTTTCTGTTATTAAAGGGGACTTCGTTTTTTTAAAAGCGCTTACAAGTTAGTCAACTTAGGCTTCCCTATGTCCCTGCCCGGGCGCCAAAATGTAACACCAGAGTGCAAGCCTCTGACATTAATATTTAATATTTCGTTATCATGAATGAGTTTGTATATGTTATTACTATTTTCTTCTATTATAGTTAAAATGTAACACCTGAGCGTAACCCCAGATATTAACATTTAATATCGGAGAGTGGTTGTTTATTAATATTTACTTTTATTATGGCTCCACGTTGGGCACCAAGATGTTGTATAATTTTTTATTGGTCATAGAACATTTAATTCATAAGAATTAAGGGTTGCTTACTTGCGTCTTTGGTCAACCGGGGACTTTTCTTCCTTTTTTGTGACTTCTTTGATTGTCTTCTTGCGTCTTAGGTCAGCGGGCTTCCTTCTGGGTTGGGTTGTTTGTAGCAAATAAAACAGAATCTTTTCTTTTACTTGCACTCAAATTTTATTGATAAAACCAACACCTTTTAATTCTAGTCTTTACAAAAGTTCACTACATTACTTAATTCACTAGTTAAAACAAGGGTGATTTACTTTTATTCCATAGCAAGAAGACCCGCTGTTCTTATGGTAGGCCGCAGTCTTTTGCTTGGATTTTACTCTACACTGTACTGCGAAGAAACTCATTTGCACACCCCTTTTTATACCAAATTATTGGTGAGTTAATGCAGATGATGCATTTTCCTCACCTAGAAAGTGTAATCTATTCTGAGGTTATTCGTCTATCATAAGCCATTCGCAATATTCAATAATCATTTAATTTGCTCTGCTAAAAATGAAGCGACAAAGAATTGAGCAATTACTTAATTGCTTTCATGCGAAGAACCAATTATAGGGCATTGACCGTGTGTGCCAATCGTACGATTAATTTCACCCCACTGCTGTGTTCGCTACTTCGTCGAACTCAGCACTTTTCCGACGCTCAATTATTTCGTAGTCGGTGGCCTTTGACAACACCGCTTGTGATCATATATCGTGTATCACACTTGTTTCCCGGCAAAAAAAAAATGTATTTGCAATATGACACCGTGTAGGTCCGCGGACAGGTGATCGCTTGATTTTTGAAATTCGAAGCAGAATGCAGTGGCCTTTGGGAGTGGGTCAAGTGATGAATACATGATAATTGTTTTGGCTTTGGGAGGTGGGCATAAATGGGTAATTATCGCAACGTATGCGATATGAATTAATTGCTCGTGGAGAAGGTTTTGCTTCCCAATGAATGCGGATTTTAATTGTATGCATTGTATGCAAAATACTTTGAGGATTGCTCATATGCGAATTTCAATTGCTTGTGGGAAAGGCGAGTATTGCATTGTATGTAGAATGTTTTGAGGATTGTTTGAGAGTATTGTATGCAAAGATGATGGAATATTAATTGTTTGAGAGGGGGTGTAAAGCGAGGTGTAACAACCTGGTGTTTGGTTATCCACGGTGTTGACCCATGTAGTAATGGCCGCCTTTAGCAATTGAAAGCTTACCGTCATACACTTCAAATTACCTAACATTACATGATTTTGGTAGCCAGTTGTAAAAGTCCTTTCGGGGGATAAAGTACGCTCGGAACTTCTCGAGCATAAGCCCATCGTTTCGTTTACTGTGTAGCAAATGGCAACGTTTTGTTGTCGTCTAGATCCATACCGTTCAGTTTTTTTGACAAAAATTCCCTCATCGTGTCCCAGTGGCCATCGTCATTCACGGTAACTGTTGGCTCGACGATGTTTTCGTGGAAGTATGGGCTGTTGACGCCCTCAGCCCAAAAATCGTAGCTTACAAGGACTGATTATGGATAGCTAAGTTGTTCAATGATAATTCCTGAATTTTCATTCGCTCAGATGGGACAATTCTGCTTGCTGATGAATCGACTGAGGTAGATGTTAGCCTCGTCGCGGACTTAGGTTCGCCCTTTCTGCCTCTACTCGAATATGAGGAGCATCAGCTGACGAACCAGCCTTCTACGTCTCTAACCCCACTAGTTCTAATGAACGTATTTTTATTAACGGGCTCTCCGACTCAGGCCTCCATCAAATTAGCAATGTCCCAAATCATATGCCGAGACAGCTAGACCTCGTGTTCACAACCGACCCTCTCATGTCCCCAGTTGCCCCTAGCCTACACGCCCTCTCTACCATTGACAATTATCACCCCCCACTGCTCTTATCCTTATATCTCGACCATGAAACCCAGCCCCCTCTACCCCCTGACTGCTTTTCTTACAATTTCCATAAGGCTAATTTCCGCCTCCTAAATGAACATCTTAGCAAAACAGCGTTTCGCTTTGATCATTTGGGTGTAGAAAAAGCCACGGCCACTCTCTATAAGGCCGTCGCCTTATATGTCCCCTATTCTCGCCGCAGGTCAACCGCAATCTCCGAAATCTTCGGAACAAAAGGAATAACTTATGGAACATTTTCCTCAAAACGCGATCCATTGGAAACTACTCCAACTATCTCGGGGCCTTTTATAAATTTTCCGAACTATACAACTCTTTCTATTCCAAATACCTTATTAAAACACAATCCAATTTGATTAGCGATCCCAAATCCTTTTTCCACTTTATAAATTATAAACGTAAATCCGACGCCTATCCTAACTCCCTCTCTTATGGCACGACTACGTCACACGACAACCTAACTATTGCCAACCTGTTCGCGTCGTTTTTCAATAAATCCTTCACGGACATCTCCTTCGAACTCAATCCGTCGTATTTCAATGACTTGCCCGAATTCTCCCTTGGTCCTTTCTCTCCTCAACTTATTCAGCGTCACGTAGTTGAGGAGAAACTAAACTTACTCAAAGACGAGTTCAGCCCCGGACCTGATGGACTTCCGTCTGTATTCTTAAAGAACTGTTCCACTTCTCTTTCTCTCCCGATATCAAAGATTTTCAACCTATCTCTATCTCAAGGGACCTTCCCTAGTATATGGAAATCCTCCTATGTCACCCCCAGACATAAAAAGGGACCTAAAAATGATATCAGCAACTACCGACCCATCGCCAAACTATCTCATATCCCCAAACTGTTCGAAGGGCTTCTTTACAATGCGTTATCTTTTAGTTGTAAATCCATCATCTCACCTAACCAGCACGGTTTCCTTTCGGGTAGGTCGACCACAACCAATCTGATCGAGTTCTCATCCCATACTCTCCGTGCCTTAGAGAATGGCAACGAAGTTGATGTTACCACCACCGATTTCAGCAAGGCATTTGACAAAATCTCCCATAATCTCATCCTTTTCAAGCTGTCCTCCCTAGGCTTCGAACCCGTATTGATCAAATGGTTATCTTCTTATCTGAAAGACCGATCCTACCGTGTCAAATTCAGATCCTCCCTTTCCGATCCTTTTTTTCCCACCTCAGGGGTTCCGCAAGGAAGTCATCTAGGCCCCCTCCTTTTTATCCTAACCATCAATGATGTCGACTCTGTTATTAAACACTCAACCATATCCCTCTATGCGGACGACGCCAAACTCTACAAAACAATCATCTCTCCCCTCGACTCCTCACTCCTCCAACAGGACCTCGACAGCTTCTCAACCTGGTGCCGTAATAACTGCCTTGATCTCAATGTTGCCAAATGTCACTCCATTACGTTCTCCCACAAACGTCCACCCCCACCTCCTCGCCCCTACTTCCTGCTTAACCAGCAGATCTCATACGCATCCTCAATACGTGACCTCGGAATCTTATTTGACAGGGAGCTCAGCTTCATCCCACATATCGACGATATCATTCTTAAGGCAAACTCCGCCCTAGGGTTTGTGAAACGCTGGTCTAAGGAATTCTCTAATCCTTACGTTTCCTGTTCCCTCTACATTGCCTTCGTCCGCCACCTTCTTGAATACGCCAGTCAGGTCTGGTCTCCACATTGCTCGTCCCATATCCGCAGAATCGAGAGCGTGCAACGTCGGTTTCTGCGTTTTGCCCTCCGTGGACTGAACTGGGAGAATCCTCGGATTCTTCCCCCATACACAAGCCGGCTCCATTTGATCAACCTCAGTACACTTGAGGAACGCAGAACTCTTGCCAATATCCTCTTTATCCACCGTCTCCTCTCCGGCACAATCAACTGCCCTAGCTTGCTTTCCGCCATCGCACTCAACACCAACCCCCGCAACCTACGAAACCCTCGTCTCTTCTATCTGCCCTCCCATCACACTTCCTACGGCTGTAATGAACCAATTTCACGTATGCTTAAGCAGGCAAACTCTCACCCCACCTCCTTCGATTTCTACCTCACTTCTATTGCTCTCAAACGTCGTCTTCTGTCTTTCCCCTCGTGACTTTCCCCCACCCACTATCTACACTTTTACTACCCGTATACATTCCTATCACCCCGCCCCTTTATCCTACTACCCTGTCTTCGCCACCCCATCACGTGCACAGCCACCTTCCCACCTTTTTATCTTCTTACTTATTCGAAAATAATTTGCTATGAGCTTTATTGCTGAAGAAGATTCTGTTTGAGAAATCAACTGATTGTGCGGGCATCCAAACGGTGTATTGTATATACAGTGCATTCCATGGTCGATGGGCTTCAATTTTTGCATGAGTTGACTTTCATAAGGATAAAGATTCAGGTTCAAGTACAAAATACCCCCTAATGTGCCATAAGACAATCCCACACTCTGACAACCAACAGATATCTTGTCAATAGAAACTAATAGAGCATCAACTCTGTTAAATAATGCATTACTAGCCATGTAGGTTCTATACAAGAAGCAATATTGTATGCTGTACCTGTGAATGTGATGTTTGTGCCATGAAGTAATGGATGAGATCCATAATGTGATAGAAACAGGCAAGCTTTTGTATAAAGTTTTTATGTTAAGATTTGTGAGGAACATAGAACTTAGGTTACACATAGCACATTGAATTCGGAAATATCGGTATAACTGATTACAACCACTTCACATAGTGAAGGAATCGCTGAGATATACTGATATGGAGACAGAAGAGAAAATTTGTACATGAAGTAGCGGTTGTTGCACTGGCTGACGCGAAACTCGTGTATCATTGCAACAATTCAGTGAAAAAGACTTGCTTTACCTCGGTATGTATTTTGAAATTCATAAAGAAGAGGAGCGACCACGCCGCCGACGCATAGCAGTTGCTACAATAAAATAAGTATTCAATTTTTCGCCTAATTACCATAATAGTTTACGGCTGTCAGGTGCTCCTAAGACGTGGTAACGCCTGCATGTTACAGATTATTTTTTATATTAAATGTGTATTTATAAAAAACTAGAAAGCAATTTTATAATTTTATACTAAATGCACTATCTATTTTATCAATAGTATTTCTTGATCTAGTTTACTGGCTCTGGACAAGCATTGGAAGTTATGTATATTTTTTTGTATTGCATGTTACACGAGTGACAACAATTTGCCCATTAGAATGAGACGGATACAATAATATTTGTATCCTTATTAAAATTACATATATTTCTTGTGTTGCATGTTATCCCCATTGAGACAAGACGGATCCAATAATCCGTGTATATCCTTATTTACACGTGTAATTAAGCAGAAAGAATTTATTTTCATAACCGTGTTACTTACGTATCAAAATCCGCCTTATTAATGCATCACCGAAATAGACTTTAGCTAACACGATAAAGTTAACTTTATTTATGCATAATATACTTGGTAAGGTTTCGTATAAATTCTGCGTAAAGTCAATATGTGTATGTTCATGTCTACATTTTCCATTTAAGTAGATTCCACTTGAAAGGTATTTAACCAACGACTTGCTTACGGACAAATGTAATCCTCTGCATTCTAAAGACAGTTCTTGGAAATCTAACTGGAATTTCATTTTGTTGATCACCCGTGTTTTTGCGTCTTTAGTAAAGGATAAAAAAAATAATGCCGGCTACCAATACGTTTATAAATGGAATTTCGTGCTTCTTCGAAAACCAAATCATTTGCTTTGAAGCTATTCATAATATTCTGACTGAACCTAAAATATTGAGAATGGCCGTTCAGAAATTCAGAAATTTCTGGGAAGTAAGCCTTTGTATAAGTAGCATTAGGTTAATTGCAAATGCGAGAAAGCCTGGGAGTCGGATGATTTTCTAAAATATATAATTTTCCTAGAAATGCGCTTTGACTGAATTTTCCAAGAAGGAGTTTTTTCAAGGTAAACACGAATTGGGACTAAATATGACTTTACCTGCCCCATTAAAGTAAATTGACATTCACTCTGTACAGCAAAGTAAAAACATGTAGAAGGTTTTCAAGTTATAGCCAAATGGTTATTTTCGATATATAACTTTTGATGATGTGTTAAAAACAGAGATAGGAAACTAGCTAATTTATCATATTCAGAATAGGGAATGAACAGAATGAGCTATAACTCAAGCAAACGTAGACGTTTTTTAAACTCTTGGGTTAGAGGATCCCTTGTTTAAACCCAATTTTAAGTATAGTTGTACAAATAAGAAGAAGTTAAATTGCAAGGTGTTGGGGGTCGCCTTCTTTACTACATTGTGTCATATGACGTATAGAGTTCAAACTCTAATGTGAATTTGTGGAAAAGGATTTATACCAATTTTCTTTTCAGGATTGTTTGCTTAAAGTTTACATGAGGTTTATTAGTAAGAGCAATCCAAGGACAGTTAATATAGGACCACAATCCTCTAAAAGGATTCTATAACTTGCCACGATTGCATAGAAAGCAATCATCAGTAACTACAGAGGAAGTAAAAAGAACCCGCAAAGGACCAGATTACTATTGCTCGGTAATCACTTAGAGAGAGAATTGCTGTCAGATAGATAGTTAGAGCAGAGAATTGTGGCATTAAGCTTTAGTTGTTGCACTGATTGTCGCGAAACTCTCGCATCACTGCAATGGCTCAGCGAAAAGAGCTGTTTCGTTTCGGATTGGGATGTATTCAGAGATTCATAGGGGAGAGGAGGATGCGATCACGTATTTGTTCCAGTTGTGTGACAGTTGTCTATTAACCCCAAGCCACAATAAATTTTTTTATTTTATTATTTTTGCTGAGCCAAAAATATCCATTCACATGGCTAAAAGAACAGATACTGATTCTAAATCTGAACCACTATAAACCATCTCAAGAACCGTCATCATACCACTCCATATGTTTGCTTAGCACCTCTGGAATAGTACTGGAGTCCATCATTCACTCGAGAATTGAGTAGTTCGTTGAACAAAGACGAGGACCCTCGCAACTGCAGTATAGCTTCAGACCGAAAAAAGTACGAATGCAAGTGTGCGAGTACGAAGCAGAATCGCGCAGTTATTACGTTGGATGGCAAGAATGTTTTTAACTCAGCGACGTGGAACCACATTATTAATGCGATATGCTTTTTTTTCTTTTTACACTAACGCGCGCACAAAAGGGGATTTTGGAGTATCCTTAAATGTCAGAGCACATTGCGAGCGGATGGAGAGGAACTGGATAAGGAAAGGAGGTGTCGATGTATATTGGATTGAATGTCTGGACATCACAACGGCCAGGAAACACATGATCAGGGAGAACATTGCACATTCGTGTGGTTCGGCTAAAGAATGATTCTCTATGTTTACTTGTGCGCCTGAATTCCACTTTCAACGTGAACTGATGCGCATTCACAGATTGACGGGTATCGCGGGAAAATTTCTGAAGGGGCGGAACACGTTCAGCAAGTTCAGTTGAGCAGCGACCGTGGTAATACTGTTATAGTCCCGCCGTGCTTCCTCTATCGAGGGAAGAGCGGGGACCTTTTATTATTTCTTTATGTAATATTCTTTCATCAATTCGCGTTTTTTTTAATTTCAATTCTTGATATAAAGTTGTCCGGTTTTGAATTGAAAAATGTTCCTTTTCTTTTATTGTGTGTTACTTTGTTTATTTTTATTACAGCTTCTCCTTTTTTTTTATAACAAAACTCAAACTACTTCTCAACTTCCTCAACTCTTTGATTGGCAACCAACTAACTGAACTCAACTCCAAACTCAAACTGATTTTTCAAATGAATTTTTTCTCTACTTATAGAACATTATGTTCTAATTAACTGGAAATTATAACATGAACAAAACAAATTTTAACAAAGTCTCTGTGACTTTTAACTTGAATAAAATTTGGACGAAAATCAAAGTTACTATGTTTTGAATGAATAAAAAGGTGCAGGTTATTAAATGTGCATGTTATTAAATGATATAGAATATTGTGAATGTTTATGAATGGAATGTATTAAGTGAGAATGTAATATATGTTAAGGGAAGTTTTTAAGGATGTATAAGGAGATTCAGTGTTAAATTTAATAAAGGGTAGTATTCTGGAATACAATACCTATAGAAAAGAGATAGGCATGATACGTTGCGCCTGTGTTCTAACGATGGAATTGATCGACTTACGGCTGAGTCTCCAATAGGATTCACTGCTCGATTTTGCATCTTGTCCAGCACGTGTAGTGCAGTTTTGGATACGCCTGACCAAATATGGGAGTTGAACTCGATTTTTGGACGAATATCATCATCATCATCATCGGCACTACCATCGGGAACCGATCTTGGCCTTATTTAGCAAGTCCTGAGGCTTGTTAAATTTTCCATAATGATTTGTTTTTTCCGGGCAAGTTGGACGAATATACGCCTTGTAAATAGTGGCCAGGTTGGATGGAGTGAAGTATCTTTTGCATCTCTTAAGGAATCCCATACTTTTCGCAGCTACAAATATGTGGTCATTCCAATTAAGAGTCGAATTAATTCGAGTGCCAAGGATTGATAGTTCCTTGGCTTCGTCGTTGCAAGTGCCGTTCATAGACAGTATATTTACTTTGAGGTTCGCCTTTGACGACAAGAGGCAGCACTGAGTTTTTAAGGCATTGAATTTTACTCGGTTAGATAATCCCCACTGATATATCTTGTTGAGGTCTGAATTCAATGTATCAAGCATAAGTTTCTGGTTGGTAGTGACGTTCGAAGAGTTTGGACGGGAGTGTTTGTACGAGTATGAGAAACTCAACGTGCTGTCATCAGCAAACGAGTGGATTGGGTTGTGAGTAATTGACAAGAGATCATTTATAAAGATCAGGAAGAGAGTGTGTGAGAGTACCGAACCTTGGGGAACACCTGCATTAATTTGACGGGAGACAGATTTGATCCCATCAAGAACCACTTGGATTGAACGGTTAGAAAGATAGTCTCTTAACCATTGGTTCTGGGAATTGTCCACTCCATATGAATGCAATTTTGACAAAAGGGCTGGATGCCAAACTCTGTCGAAGGCTTTTGAAATATCCAATGCGACCACATTGCTTTCACCGAGGTAGTGGATGGAATGGCTCTACTTTTCGGTAAGGTACGCCAACAGATCTCCTGTGGACCTGTTGCAACGAAAGCTATATTGGCGGCCATTGAAGAGGTCATTTGATTCCAGATATTTCGAAAGTTGACGGCTAATTAGTGATTCCATTACCTTGGAGAGATTAGAAGTTAGTGCTATGGGTCGATAAGAAGAAAGGGATGATTTGTCACAGTTTTTGGGAATTGGCTGAATGTTCGCTGTCTTCATTCTATTTGGGAAACGGCCAGTAGAATAAGACAAATGGAAGAGTTTCCGCAGTGGTATAGAAAATGAAGAGGAACATCTCTTCAAGAGGATTTGGGAATGCCGACCGGACCAGCGGATTCGTTTGCTTTCAGCTCTTTGAGTGCGCGGGCAACAGTACGCGTTCGGAAGTGAATCTGGCTCATGGTGTGCTGCTTATACTCAAGTTAAGGCGGAACTGATGTGCTATCAGACAGCGTTGAGTTGGCTGCAAAATGGGCAGCAAGTAGATTTGTCTGCTCTGTTGCAGTGGTGACTGGTCTGTCATCGGCTATAAGCGATGGAATGGATGAAGAGATTGAGTTTTTTTTAATGTTTTTTATGAATGCCCAGAAGTTTCTACTACCTGTGGAAGATTGTAGTATTTTTTGTCTCACTCCCTGGTCATACAAGAACTTCCGCGGTGAATATACGGATTGCAGTGTAGTATTAAATTGTTTATGTCTGTCGCCAATTGCAATATTAAAGGGTTGTTTGCAGTTGTGGTATTATTAAGAGCAATCCCCAGTGCCTTCGAAGCGGCGACTGAATTGAAGTACTGGTGTCAGAAGTGGTTGTAGTGTTAAAGGTTATACGCCAGTTGTTCTGCTTTGTTTTGGGATCCAATTATTCAATATTATATATATGTATCGGTATCGCCTTCTTCTAGTTCAGTATTATATATATATATATATATATATATATATATATATATATATATATATATATCGGTGTCGCCTTCTTCTAGTTCAGTATTATATATATATTTCCTCCGAGGCAGCAAGAACCGGCTGCGCGAGTTGTTGTATGAACAATAACAAAGTTGGAATCCTGAGTTATGGTATTTTTTTTTTTTTTTGTTGCTCAATCGTCCCTCGGTTCATGAAAATATATCGGCATCCATTGGCCTATCGCTTAACGTGGTTGCGAGGGACCGTTGTGGCCCTCTATCACCTATGAAACAAGCGTTAAAAATTCACCGTTTACCTCGGTATAACTGCATCCCCGGTAAACCGCTGCCGGGCCAAAATTCCTCAACTTGTGGCTCAAATCTTTGAGTATCTCAACAGGAAACAACAAACAGAAACAGGGCATCCAATCGTAATTCAATTTATTTAACATTTTACGGTCCGACCACGAGTTGACAGATTTTAGGACTTTTACTAAACTCTTTACATGTATTTAATAATTTACGAACTTATGCATTTTACGGTCCGACCACGAGTTGACAGATTTTAGGACTTTTACTAAACTCGTTACATGTATTTAATCATTTTCGAATTTATACTCTTCTTTACGTTTTGGCGGAAATTCTCTCGCATCGTGCTATTTTAATTTTCCTTCCTTTGTACGTTTTTTGTCGCGACCAGCGCGCACCAGTTCTTCGACTTTACTTCACCGCGAACAAGACAAGACTCTCTCTCTACCCTCTCCGAATCTCCTTCCACTCCGAAAAGGAACCCGTCACAGCTGCTTCCACAAGATCCACAATCCAACAAATGTATGTTCGTACATTCAACATGTGGATCATGTGTTTTTCCCTTACTTTACTATTTTCAAATTGTACATTAACAATAAAATCTCCCAACTAGGTGGGACAATGGGAATGGGGGAAGCTACCACGTAACAGCAGTAATTTCTAGCTCTCTTAAATCTTTTCCGGTTTTCCTCAGTATTGTTTGATTTATACAACCGTGTAGTGATCCTAAATCGCTACCCCTATCTAAATCCCCAATATCATCGAAAAAACCCAAATTTCATATCAAATCAATGAGCGATAAATTAAACAAAAGTTAATTATCGCACATGGATTCAAATTCCACATAACACATCCAAATCCCATATTGAGTCACACGTACAACGAATTTAACCAAAAGTTAATTCATCATACATTGACTCAATTCCTAAAAATCCTAACATCATGAAATGCTAAATTCAAAACGCATTTCATGATTCCCTTCCCAGAATCTATTCAACAAAAACCTTTAAAAAATTCCCGAAACAAAATTCCAATCGAAGCACGCCAAGCCTTGCGTACGCTTCTTGGAATTTTGACATTAAAATATTTGACAAAAATCAACTCCAAAATCTATAAAAGGGGAGTGCATTTCAATTTCATGATCAGTAGATCACCAGAGGCCGAACCTCTGGCCAACCAAGTAATAATACGATTCAACAGTCTCTTTTCAAAGCCCAAACCGCTGGCCAAATGTCCGGTCAACAATATCGAAAACTTAAATAAAATCAATCTTCTTATATTTACAAAACGCTTCTCGGCCTTTTATTTTTACACACGTAAACCTCCGCGCTCTTCTCTCGGGTCTACCGTCAAAGCACGGCGCGGAGTGTAACATAATGGTGGCAGCGGTGCAATTATTCGAGTCGAATCGCTGCTGAAAATAAGTTGTGTTGGGTGTTTTCGCGATAAATGATGAAATAAACGCCTTAAAAACATTTTCAAACAGACAACTTTAAATCCTTTGGAAAAATACATTCATTTCGAAAATATGTTAGTTAAAATATACGCTTCGGAACATAACCGACCCATTGATAAAGTAAACACTAAATGTATAAAAAATAAATAAACATCGATTGTCATTTTGCGTTTATTGGAAAACAGTTGCATTTAAGATACGAAAAAGGACTTGTTTTTGGAAATACTTTATTTCAAAAAAAAAAAAAACTGAAGTGATGCACCTTCCAAAACAAAAATATTAATTAAATAAAACATTGAAAAAAAAAACATATTAAAAAGAGTGACGAAAATCTGAAATAATTTAGTGAAAATATTTGAAGTTATTTTTATTTAAATCATAACCAAGTGAAAAAAGAAACTTTAAACACAAGCCTGCAGCAAAGACCAGGGCGGACAATCCAACTCTAGGGCGCGAAGCTTACCTGGCAGTAAAAACAAATTCAAAGTGAAAAAGAAAAGCAATAAGAACAGAACAACAAAAGAAAAAAATATAACAACGGAAAAACAATAATCAGTGGCAGCTCCGACCAACAACAAAACTGCAGTGAAGACAGCGCGGCAACCAGGTACTCTTATTTTTAATTTTTTCTTTTTACCAACTACAAAATTACTTCTAAATCGGGCCAACAAAAGGCGAAAAAAAAAATATATGTAGGAAAAGCCACACAAATTAATAAAATAACAAACCCAAAACAGAAGGTACATTATACACATACACATACCCCCCCCCCCCCCTTCCCGTAAAGATATTTTAAATTCAGCCTTTTCTCCCCTCACGATCGGTGTCTCTAACAGAACCAAATTTTTACCTGAACCTTTGCCCTCTTTCATTGACACTCTCTGAATTTTCCCCTCGAGTCCGCTTTCCAAATCTTATACTCAAAAAACCAACCCGCTTAAGACGTAAACATTATTACCCGATCAAAAAAAACACGAGGCGGAGCTTCAGGAAGTCCTGCCCACTGGAAAACGTGAGAAAAACCCCAAAATGAACTTCACCATAGGACTGGGCGATATACTGGGATTCGTGCCCGTGTTCGACGGCAACCCAGACGAATTAGAGGGGTTCATCTCGTGCGGAGATATCGTTTTCTCACAAGCACGGGACGATAGCCAAAAATCGTTCTTCCTGCAAATAGTCAAAACAAGACTCCAAGGGCCGGCACACGACTGCATCCGGTACAAGGTCATTCCAACCTGGGGGGACCTTGTATCCGAATTAAAAGAAGAATTTAAAATTCTCACCTCCAGATCCGCGGCACAAAATTCGCAAGCTCCGTAGACCCTGCCGTACGAACATACCTCTTGGAGGAAAACCAGAAAATCGCACTAAACGCCTTCGAAGACGGACTAAAAAACCCAAATCTCGGGATCCTAGTCAAATCACACAACGCCCAAAACCTAAAAACAGCCATCGACTACGCACTAGAACAATCCCGAAGACTGGACAGAGTAAACACAGTGACAACCCCGGCCAACACCTTAAGAGGAAATCAACAACAAATCTGCCAGACGTGCAACAAAAGAGGATACACCTCCGCAACCTGTTACCGCAACACAAACTTCCCGAACTTCGTCCCCCAACACATCAAGGCAGAGGTTGCACGCCTTCAATGCACATACTGCAAGAGATTTAACCACTCTCAGGCAGAATGTAGAGCCAGAATGGCGCACATGCAGACCCAAAACCAGGCTTCAGCAACTCGAAACCCTTTCAGAAACACATCAAACGCGCCACTAAACGAAACACCTACAAGTTTCCCCCGGGGAACGATCCAAAACATCAGGCAAAATCAAACCACACCTAATGTACCCCTTTGGGAAACGAATCAACCCGGGTAGCGAACGCCGGCACTCCTTCTCGGGTACAAGCGACCGCCGACGCACACCTCACGCCGATGTAGATTTTAAGATGCTCGTATCTTTCTGCCCTGAATTCAAGGAACCAGTGATACGAGTCAAATTCAATCCATCGGATAACCGGTATTCTACGTTTCTCATCGACACAGGTGCAGACATCAGCCTGATAAAGCTTGAGGATGCTCAAATACAAGCCGCACATTTTTCGGCTCCCATAACAATATCCACAATCACAGGGGAAGCTAAAAACACAGGTGGGGAATTAGAAGGCGAACTAGAATTCGAAACCGACGACCACACTATATCCCTCAAACATTCTTTTCAAATTATGAACGAAAAAATCAACCTCCAATACGATGGCATCTTGGGAAATGACTTCTTCACCAAATTCCAGTGCCAAATCGACTACCAAAAGAAATTTATTCAGATCTCTATAAAAAGGGGAACTAAGGGAACACCTGAGCAGATCACGGAATTGCAAAAGGAAAAGGGGGAAAAGGAAAATGCCACACCTTACGAGGTGACGTCCACGGACACTACTGGCAATAAGGATACCAAAAGGCTGTTGCATGACAACTACGATGTCTCCCAAAAATCGGAAAGAGCCACTAAGGGTAAAACATGCAGGTCAACATCTGAATCCGCCTGCCTACGGGCCGGATCCGATGTCCCAATAAACACAGTCGAACAAGTTATCCCGAAACCACACTCGCCCCCCCTTTCTCAAACTCCGAATAACGCTAATAAACTGACTAATAACGTCGGACTACAACATAAAATCCCAACAAGGGATAAGCCGGCGGAAAAGGAAGCCCTAGCAGAAAATACCTCAGGCCAAAATCCCAATCCCAATAAAACCCTACCGGAACCCTTAAACAATGAGCGCGAGCTTGCACTGGACCCCATTATAATGCACCCCCGAACGCAACAAATAGTAGAAATTCCCTTTAGGAACAAAACTGGCGAAAATTTAATAATCCAAAAGACCCACGTCAGACCAGGCATATACCTAGGCGACACCCTAACGGCGACCAAGGATAACAAAATCAAGATACTCGTTATGAATACCTTGGATTCGAGCCAAGAAATAAAAATCAACGACATCAAAGTCAAATGGGAAAGGCTGGAAGACTACGATGTGGTCCGGGCAAACGAATCAAAGAACCACACAAAAAACAGGCTTGCGCGGTTGCAATCACTCCTGAAACTGCAACACTGTAATGAAGAAGAGAAAAGGTCCATCCTAAATATCTGTCGCAAATATAACAACCTCTTCTTTCTGGAGGGCGACCACCTCACTTACACCGACGCCATAAGACATCAAATCATCACAGAAAATGGAAAACCGCCCCTTTACTCAAGGCCATACTGCCTGCCAGACAGCTCCAAGCAGGAAATCGACAAGCAGGTGAACGAAATGTTGGACAATGGTGTAGTACAACCAAGTTTTAGCCCCTGGAATTCCCTCCTTCTACTGGTTCCCAAAAGGCCAGGCCCGGATGGGACAAAACGATGGAGGCTGGTCGACGACTTTAGAAAATTAAACGAAATAACCATAGGAGACGCATACCCACTGCCCAACATCACCGACATCTTGGACCAATTAGGTAGAGCTAGATATTTCAGCACGCTTGATCTGGCCAAAGGTTTCCACCAGATACGCATGAAAGACCAAGACAAAGACAAAACAGCGTTCAGCACCCCATTTGGCCACTACGAGTACAATCGCATGCCCTTCGGATTGAAAAATGCCCCTGCGACGTTCCAAAGACTCATGAACAATGTTCTCATGGGTCTTCAGGGAATCGAATGTTTCGTATACTTGGACGACATCGTGATCTACGGTTACGACCTGAACGACCATAATTCACGGCTTATAAAAGTCCTCGACCGCCTACACGAACACAACTTAAAAATACAACCCGAAAAATGCCACTTTATTAGAAAAGAGCTCACCTACCTGGGCCACGTCATTTCAGAAGACGGCATAAGACCAGATCCTGAAAAAACTAAGGCAGTAAAAAACTTCCCCGTGCCCAAAAAACAAAAAGATGTAAAATCCTTTCTCGGTTTCGTCGGTTACTACCGAAAATTCATCCCAAATTTCGCCGAATTAGCCAAGCCACTGAGCAGACTGCTCAGAAAAAACGTCACTTTCCATTGGGATGCCTTTTTTGACGAGGCATTCACTATTTTAAAACAAAAAGTTATCACCCCACCAATACTGGCATACCCAGATTTCAGCCGGGAATTCATCGTAACAACTGAGGCAAGCGACACTGCCCTGGGAGCCATTCTTTCCCAAGGTACAATAGGCCAGGACAAACCCATTTCTTTTGCTAGCCGCACTTTAAATGATGTCGAAGACCCGGTACACCACATCCCAGAAAGAACTACTAGCGGTCATTTTTGCATTGGTTCAATTTCGACCATACCTCTATGGACGAAGATTTACCATCGTCACAGATCACAGTTCTCTACAGTGGTTAATAGGACGAAAAGCCCCTACTTCTCGGCTGATGCGTTGGAAAATTCTCTTAGAAGAATACGACTACACCATCATCCACAAAAAGGGTAAGAACAACACCAATGCCGATGCCCTTAGCCGAATAACTGTCGAAAACATAGCGGGCCCCAACAAACACATTCTGGTAACCACACGGGAACAGGCAAAAATAGAAAGGAATCTCCAGGAAACTCAAGTCCACAAAACCAATCCCGATCTCTTATTACATAAACAAATAGGATCCATCTATTCCGACAAAAAATTAGAATTTCGTATAATAATACTTCACCTAACAAACTCCCCCGAAGAAAGCGTGCTGGCCCAACAGATCAAACATTTTACAAAACCCGAAATGGGAAAGAAGGCAGACTATGATAACTTAAAGACACGCGTTATTACGCTGCCATTGCCCTTCAGAAGTATGAGCGACAGAAACATCGTCAGAGAATGCTTATCCGGCCTTAGCAAGGTATGCCGCGACCATAACCACAACCAAATCGGTTTGTCAATACCCACAATGGATGAAGAATCAAAAACAATCTTCACAGCTCTTCTCAAAGATGCTTTCGGGCAACTTACCACACAAATATTTATTTATTCCGACGAAAGAAAGCTAATAACAAACGAAGATGACGTGCAAAAATTGCTCGCGGAATATCACGATTCACCATTTGGGGGGCATCAAGGAATCACGCGAACGGTCAACCGCATGAGGCCAAAATACTATTAGCCATCAATGAAAACCGACATCACGACATACATCCGTAAATGTGCCTCCTGTCAACTAAATAAAAGTAAAAAAAATCCCAGGGTACCAATGAAAATAACAACAACAGGCTCTAAGCCATTCGAAAGGCTCGCTTTAGACAGAGTTGGACCCTTGCCAGCCAGCTACAACGGAAACAAATATTTGCTAACTTTCCAGGACGATCTGACCAAGTTTTCCGGCGCATACCCCCTGGCCAGTACCGAAACCAAGGACGTGGCCAGAATCTTCGTAGAAAATATCGTCCGTCAGCACGGCATACCGTCTTCCCTACTGACGGACCGAGGTACAAACTTCCTAAGTACATTTTTCAAGGACATTTGCTCATTACTCAAAACAAAAAAACTAAACACATCACCCTACCACCCACAAACAAACGGGGCATTGGAACGAAGCCACAGGACTTTGGCAGAATACCTCCGCCACTATGTTAACCAAGATACCCTCACCTGGGATACCTGGATACCATACGCTATGTTCGTTTACAATACTACCCCCCACAGCAGCACAGGTTACACGCCACATGAACTACTATACGGTTTTCCAGCCGATATACCCACCTCACTCAAACGAAACCCTGAAGGCACGTACAACTATGACTACTACGCAAACGAACTAAAGGTGCGACTGCAACACGGCTATCGGACCGCAAAGGAAATACTCTCGGGCAGAAAGAAAAAATCCAAAGCCTATTACGACCAAACATCGGGAAATCGAAAATTTAATGTCGGCGATAGGGTACTGCTAAAAAACCACGCCAGACACAACAAACTAACCTCCCTATGGCAAGGCCCCTACGAAGTCATAAAAATCTTATCCGGGGAAAACACAATCCTAAAGATTGGAAAGGGGACACGCGTGGTCCACAACAATTATTTAAAACTATTTATAGACTAAACTCTTAGCTCAAAGCATGAAAAGAGAGAGAGACAGACCCCTCCCCCAAACATACAATACTCCGTCTTTCCCCCCTTTTTCCATCAAGGCCCCCACATGCAAAACACAAACACCCTTTTCAAAAACATATGTGTATGCGTAAAATGTGAAACCTCAAAAAAAAAACACTTACATATGACTAAACAAAACACAAATGTAAATATAAGAATACGCACATAAACAAAACAAAATGTATACTAATAATGAAAAACAATTTTCTTCTACACATAAACAAAATTTAATGATTGTTACCAAGTTAGATTAAATTCAAATATTAAATAATAAGAAAAAACCAAAACAAATATATATACATAAAAAAAAACAAAATATATACTAATAATGAAAAACAATTTCCTTTTACACATAAACAAAATTTAATGATTGTTAGCAAGTTAGATTAAATTCAAATATTAAATAATAAGGAAAAAACCAAAACAAATACATACACATAAAAAAAAAACAAAATATATACTAATAATGAAAAAACAATTTACTTTTACACATAAACAAAATTTAATGATCATTAATAAGTTAGATTAAATTCAAATATTAAATAATAAAGGAAAAAAAAAAAAAACCAAAACAAATATATATACACATAACAAAACATAATAATTGTTAGCAAATAAGATTAAACTCAAATATAATAATAAAGAAAGAAAAAATAAACCAAACTAATTAATACCACATCCAAAAACAAAATGAATAAGAAAATACCCCTAAGTTAACTACCAGACAAATTTAACACAACATGCAGCACACATTCTAAACATAGCTTTAAACAATTACAAATAACAATAACATTAAATTGAAACCTGTAAAATCTTTAATGAATAATTTTAAGACAAACTATAACTAACAATACTAAAATTCAAACAAATGTAAACTATCGCGAAGTTGAAATGCCACCACCCTTTGCTTTTCACCCATTCCAGAAAATGTATCTCTTCTAGATAAATTTTCTTTTCTAAAGGGGGGAAGGATGTAGCGATCCTAAATCGCTACCCCTATCTAAATCCCCAATATCATCGAAAAAACCCAAATTTCATATCAAATCAATGAGCGCTAAATTAAACAAAAGTTAATTATCGCACATTGATTCAAATTCCACATAACACATCCAAATCCCATTCTCTCTGCGATCGTCGAGGTGTGTAGACGCGTCGTACTACTGCTTTTGAAAAACAAAAGAGAAAAGAAAAATTAAAAGAAAACACGTGTGCGCGTGCAGACATAAATGTGTGACCGTCATTAGGAACGGTCTGTGGCCGAACAATAGTGTATCGTGTATAATATTAAGTGGAAAATTTTGATAAATTTCTGCGCGACATTTTAAAATTGAAGTAAAATTGGTAAACCAAAACATAAAATCGGCGACCGCATCCGGAGTTTGCGTTCGCAGATGCTGGTCAGCGGCCCCAGTACTGCCGAGCTACCTAAAAAACGAAAGAAAAAAACTGCTCACAGTCCTCTGAACGCACCGAAGAAAGTAGTTACAATGGCTACTCAACTAACAACGGAATACCACAAAAAATACGATGACGCGATGGAAACAATAAGGATACTAACAGCCCAAATGGAACAACTACAAGAAAAAATTCGCTCTCTTCAAGCGCAAACCAAAACCAATGTCGACGTCCCCATGAAGGAAGTTCCTCCCCAACCCATCTCATTAACATTCAACAATAACCCATCATCATCGAATATCTCGCCACCGCCCCAAGATACCCACAAACCAGAAGACCACTGGCAAACAGTTGGACAGAAATATACAAATAAGGTGAGACCACCCCCAATTTACATTAAAAATCCTAATAGTACCAAAGAAGTCATCAAGACGCTTGAGAATGCCCTTGGACACAGAAATTTTACCACGGACTCAAAAGGATCTTCGATCTCTATCAAGACGATGACTCTAACGGATCACGACATGGCAATAAGAAAACTCTCAGAGAACAAACACGAGTTCTTCACATTCCAACATGCCCAGATAAAACCAAAAACATTCATCATAAGGCACATTGATCCAGCATGGACTACCGAGGAACTTACACTCGAAATCTTGAGGATATGCCCGTCAATGAAAATCCACAGATTGGACTACTTTCAAACCCCACACATGAGGGAGAATAATATTAGGAGCTTGCGAATCATACAGATCCCACCGAACGGTGATGTCACCCAACTTAAACAAATAAAATATTTGTTCACACACAAAATCAAGATCGAGGAGCCACATAAACAGAGCATTCTCCATTGCAAAAGGTGTCAAGGATCAGGACACCTAGCAGTTGCGTGCCACCTAAGTGCACGATGCGGTAAATGTGCCGAACAGCATATACCAGGAGAGTGCAAAGTGAACCCGCCTGGCACAGAACCATCAATAATTCAGCAAACAAACGCCGATGGATCAACATCCACGAAAAAAATTACCATAACTTGCTGTAACTGCGGAGGCCCACATCCAGCTAGTTTTTCACAATGCCCCGAAAAGCTACGGATTCTGGAGAGACGTTCGTTACATACGGTAACTAATACGGCCAAACCAGCTGCAACGAAACCCTTATCACCACAACCATCCCATCTCAGGGGGTCAGGAACATCATATGCAGAAATTACGAAAAGTTCCCGTAGCTGCCCGAAATCTCAACAACCCAACCCCAACGTTCTCATCCTGGATATCTTGGGATACATCAGGAGCCTGGAGACACTACTACCAACCTTAAAACACAGTTCCGAATTGGAAAAAAAAGGTCAGATCTTAAATTTAATAACTTCCCACATCCTTTCCCTTAACGTATAACTTAACCCTTATCTGCCTCAACTCAGAGTCCATTTATTCCCACACCCGTAGACAACACCTCCGACTGTTTGTTGAAAAGTTCTCCCCAGATATACTTCTGCTTTCAGAAACTTGGCTGAAATCCACTTCTCGAGTCTACATACCTAATTACACATTTGTGTCCAACCCACGAACCTCTGGCCCTCATGGAGGTACGGGAATCCTAATACATAAAAAATTCCAATTTGCTGAGATTAGATTTGCTAATATAACTAGTGTCGAATACACGGCTGTTAAACTTTTCTGCCGAAATAATAAAGTACTGGTCTTGTCCTCCATATACATTCACCCTTCTCGTGAACCAAACTTCCCTAGTGCAGACATCTCACAAATAATCCAACAGTCTCTGCCAGCACCTTTCATAATAGGAGGAGACTGGAACGCACGACATACTGCATTTAATGACATCAAATGCAACAAATACGGCTGCCAACTCCTTGATCTCCTCCGACTTCATCCATATGTCTACGCAGACTGCCCGTTGCAACCTACTCGAATTTGCAGCTCAACCAAGTCAACAATCGATTTCTTCCTAAAGTCTACAGATAGCTATTCATCTAATCCTCCCACAGTGTCATTCACATTCCCTTCGGATCATGGCTCTGTCCACACCTCGGTTCAAATCCCCTCACTTGAACCACTCTACACTCTGAATCCTATTCCAAATTTCACCAAAACAAACTGGAAAAAAGTCAATAAGGATATTGCTGCTAGCTTTTCAAAATTTTCTTTACCGGAATCTTCTAACCTGCCCCCTACACAAATTGACCAAGCAGCGGCCCAAATAGAGCAAATACTGGGAAATGCTCTCTTCAGCCATACTCCCACTATCATTCCTCATAATCACTTAGGAAAACCCCTACCCAACCTACTCACAAAATTATTACGTTTAAAAAAACAACCCCGATGAAAATTGCACACTAGCTACTCACCTTTTATTAAACAACAGATCCAGCTATTGACCTCCCTGATAAATGGACAACTAAAAGTTTTCACTAATCAGACCTACACATCCACCTTAAACAGTATCAAACCAAATCGCGATCTATTTAAAAACATAAACAGACTAACGGGTCGCAAACTCAAGCCTCGAACAGATTATCTTATTCACCCAACTAATAATAACATCGTCCAGTCGGACACTGATATAGCAAACGTTCTCGCTGAACATTTCTGCAAAGTCCATAAGCAAAACGATACCCTCCCAGTAACAAATTTCCACGATACCGTGAACGATTACATTCCACGCTCACTGGAGCCATCCCTCACACCATTTATTACTGAATTCACCGAAACCAATAAAGCATCACACCCCGTAGGAATCGACACATTCCTAAGCCTTGAAGAACTATCCGAAGTCATTACTTCACGTAACAATAAAAAATCGACTGGCCTAGATGGAATCCCTAACCTCCTATTCAAAAGACTCCACCCAGGCAACTTGCTCCCGATTCTCGTTCTTCTCAACCACATAATAAACGCTTCACATTTCCCTAAAAGTTGGAAAACAGCGGTGATCGTCCCTATTAGCAAATCTGGGCCCTCCAAGTACCCGGATAACTTCCGTCCGATATCGCAGCTAAACTCGCTTAGCAAGATTCTTGAATGTAAAATCAACAAAAATCTTCTCTCATTTGCCAGGGATAACTCCCTCATTCAGAACTCTCAATTTGGCTTCCGCTCACAACACTCCACTTGTCATGCTCTCTTAAAACTGACACATGATGTGACGACCCACCTCCAAAACCAATCCCCAACGGTATGTGTCTCCCTAGACATAGCTAAAGCATTCGACTGTGTCTGGATCGCAGGACTGTTATACAAACTTCATTCAATGTATGGATTAAACATCCACTCCACAAAACTTCTCGCTTCTTACCTCTCTGATAGAAAGTTCATGGTGAAAATAAACTCAACTCTATCGACACCTTATAGCATAACCGCAGGAGTTCCTCAAGGATCCATCCTCGGCCCACTACTATACCTTCTTTATACATCAGACGCACCGCAGCCACTGTTACCCAATACAACAATGCTCAACTATGCCGACGACACCTTAATTTATTCAAGCAACAAGCTTGTCAAGGAGGCAAGAAACTGTATTAACAGATATCTCCCAATCCTGTCAGCCTACTTTACCAAGTGGAGAATTCAACTAAATCCAACCAAAACTCAGCTCATAGTTTTTAAAGGCAGAAACGCGAGTTGTACAAACAACACTATTCGCTGCCATAATAAAATCAGAATTAAAATAAATAACAATATAATTAAACCCTCCAAAACCTTAAAGTATCTAGGTATAACCTTTACCAACAATCTGTCATTCTCCGCCCACATTAAAAATACGATTCGTAAAGCCACAACCCAACTGAACCTCTGCAGAAAAGTCATGTACAAACCGAATGGTCTCTCTTCCAAAGTCAAATCACTTATCTACAAACAAATAATCAGACCCACTCTCACATATGCATGCCCGATATGGTACCATATCACACCCGCCCAAATGGAGAAGCTACGCATTTTCGAAAGGAAATGCTTCAGACTTATCACTGGCCTCAACCGACATCCTAACTCCCACAAATATTACAACAGTAGTTCGCTCTACTATGCCGCTAATATTGAACGTATAGATCGACGCTTCCTCGAGCTGTCCATCAAATTTATCGAAAATCTTCCTAATAATCCCAATCCGATAATAAATGCGCTCACATCGACTCCGTCAGACAACCGAACTGCCTACCCGAACTGTCTCCACACCAGAACTCTCTTCACCTCTGGCAGGTTGGTCAACAACTCCAATGAGATCGTATACCACAATACTGAACTCTCACCTCACCAGTTTAAATATTGTAATATACAACCCTTCTCTAATATCTTGCGTTTCAACGACCAATCAGAAAGTGTTCCCCCAACCCATATCCCCGACTCATAGTACCCACCCTAACCCAAATTCCACCCATCAACCACTATACCTCCCGCCCCACCCTACTCTAACTTATTGTAATAATAATAGATTTAATAATTAGATAAGCTAGGCTAAGCTAAGTTAAGTTAAGTTAAGCAAATTAGTTATAGGTTAAGTAAATAATTATATCCTGGTTTTCTGACCTTTTCCAGGAAGCCCCACCTACTCCTATCTTGTCCACCCATGAAATATATAACTTTATAATAATGTTTGAAAAATGTACTAACAAGTATATGTAAACGATTAAAGCTAAGATAATTATAAGTTATCTGTATTACTTATTGTAACAAATCATTTATGGTCAATAAATACAGAAATGTAAAAAAAAAAAAAAACATCCAAATCCCATATTGAGTCACATGTACAACGAATTTAACCAAAAGTTAATTCATCATACATTGACTCAATTCCTAAAAAGCCTAACATCATGAAATGCTAAATTCAAAACGCATTTCATGATTCCCTTCCCAGAATCTATCCAACAAAACCCTTTAAATAATTCCCGGAACAAAATTCCAATCGAAGCACGCCAAGCCTTGCGTACGCTTCTTGGAATTTTGATATTAAAATATTTGACAAAGGCAACTCCAAAATCTATAAAAGGGAAGCGCATTTCAATTTCATGATTAACGTGAGTAACAAAAAAAAAAAAAAAAAAACCTATCAGGATAAAACCCAAGGAGACAGGGAGTATTTGTTATAATTTAAATTATATTCTACTTTTCTTTGATTTACATTTAAATTTCATCTTAATTTCAATTTCATTACATTTCATATTCTTTTCGTTTCATTTAAATTTTCCTTGCTTTTCTTCTCACTGAAATCTCATTTTTCTTATTTATATTGTCCAAATATCTTTCTTCCTCTAACATAACTTTTATAATTTATATAGCAACTTTTTATATTTCGGACTTGTGTTGAATTTAGGTTCCGTCGGGCTGTTTTCTTTTTCCTATCTTCTTTCCGTTGTTTTTCTGCATTCCTACTTGTTTTATTCAGCTAGTCCTATCGGGTTGTTTCTCGCGCTTTGTGATCTCCGGTGTCCATCACTTTTCTTTCATTTATCCCTCGTAAAATGGACCTCTCCTCCCCTCAGAATTTGGGCCATCAACCCAATCAGGATTTGATGACTCTTCTTGAGAGATTGAGAAGCGAACTCGCGACCGCGGTAGCCAGGATCGCTGCTCTCGAGAGGGAGAACGCAGCATTGAAAGCTACACCACCCCCGACCCCCTCCAACAAAAACCTGGAAACCCGTCATTCAGATGTCGAACCTGAAATGATAAGCCTCGACAGTGACTTTGATGTTTCTGCCGACGAGAATGGGCTCGATGTCCCTACTCCTAATACTTGCCGCTCCCCGCCCACATCTCTCCGCGCGGAAAAGCGGAAAACACCTCGACCCAAGCTGAACTGCGAGGGAGCTCCCTCCAGTAAACGTGTTGCCACCGGCTATACGCCAATAATATCCCCAGCTTCGGCTAATGAAATCGTGGCAAACCTCTCGGTACACCCCACTGCACAAAAAGTCATTCCGCTGGAAAAATCGTGCACATCGAAGGTACCATCCTCCACAACCCCGAAACCAAAGACCACTCCAACTCAAAAGGCCAACCAAACATCGGTCGGGGCAGACGTACCTGCTTTAAAAAAGAAGCAGCAACCTGGGGTCTTTGCACGGGACCTCAACCTAAAGGAGTTCGTCGGTGATATGAACCGACAAGGAATATCCAACTTTAAGGCAAAGACCTTGAGTCCAAGTCTCAATAAAATCGTAACCTACGATCGACAAACGTTCTCCAAGGTTAACGATACCCTGAAGGCCAAGGAGGTGAACTATTACACATTCACCTCGGCCGACGAAAAGTCGAGGATCATCCTCTTAAAACGAGTCGCTGCCTGCTGGGAAAAGGACGACATCGTAACTGCCCTTGAAGCAACATTCCCCCACGTCAAATTCACTGACGTTAAAAAATGCTCTCCCCCACAACGGATTGTGAACATCAGACCGCAAAAATACAGCAAAGTAAACATATGGCAGCTTCACCTTGCCCCAGGAACCGACATAGACTCTATAATACGGACAAAGTCGCTTCCAACTCTCCATCAATAAGTTGTGTTCGAAGTATTTCATAACAATGAAATACCTCAATGCCGAGGTTGCCAACGTTTCGGGCATGTCTCCCGGAACTGCAACATGGCCCGCCGTTGCGTCCGTTGTGGAAAATCCCACGACATTGGCAAGTGCGAACTCCCGTCAGCAAAATACGATCCCACAACAAATGTGCAGGATGAAATTACGTTGCCAATTTGCTGCAACTGCGGTAATAAAGGACATCCGGCCAGCTACAGGAACTGTCCCAAATATAAAGAGATAGTCCACAGAACCAAGGAGACTCGAGCTAAACAAGTAGCCAAGTCAAACTTCGGAAAACAGGCCACACAAAATTTCATCCAAAGTGGATTTACATTCGCTGATAAGGTTAAAGGGAACCCAACAAAGAATATGAAAACTCCACCACCTCCCCCCCAAAAACATATTCAAGTTCCTAAGCGATCCGCTATACAGGCCAACACAATGCCACGAATCCAAGCGGCGGCACAAAAGCCTCCAAAGGGGCAACCCTCAATGCTGGAGAAACTACTTAGTCTCTCTCGCGTGATTGAGGATATTCGACCCCGATATGAAAAACTAACAACCGAGGCTGAGAGGGATGCACTCCTTTTCACGGCATATGTAAGACATACGCTTCAAAATGGATCCCAAAATTAAAGTTATCCTTATAAATGTCAACTCCCTTGTTTCGCTATCAAAGCGTGCGATAGTCTCTGACTTCATAAAGGATAACCGGGCGGACGTGGTTCTTGTAACCGAAACTAGGTTGCATCCATGTCACCGTCCCACTTTCGCAAACTTTTCAATGATTCGAAGAGATCGAACCCCCACTGGCGGCCCCACCATCAACGGAGGTGGCACCTGTATTCTAGTTAATAGCGAACTTCACCATGAAGCTATTGACCTTCCACATTTCGAGTCCATAGAGGTCTTCGGGGTTGAACTGCATCTAGCTAATAATGGTAGAGTGAACATATACTCCGTCTACCACTCACATAAAACCAATAATGGCCCCATTAATCCCGAAGATATCGGCCAATTAATAACGTCCTCGGGGCATACACTCTTCATCATAGGCGGCGATTTCAACTCCAGGCATCTCCACTGGAACAACTCCGTCTCTTGCCCAAACGGCACAAAGTTGTTCCAATGGTACAGCGAAAACTGTCATGCCCTCAACTTCGAAATAGTCGCACCTACGGGTGGTACCCGAGGTAACTCCATCCTGGACATCTTTATTGTGTCCAAAGACTTACTTCCCCAAATCACTCCTCCCCAAGTATCGCCGGGTGTATCTGACCACAACGCTGTGACCATGTTCATCCGCGGCTATCGAGCATCCCGGGCTCATGTCAGATACATACCCGATTATGGGCGCACAAATTGGGACAACTTCAATATTACATTGAACGAAAAACTGCACCAACTCTCTCTCCCCACTGACAGGAACTTAACGACGGTTGAGATAAATAACGCTGCAACTCGACTTCACGAGATTCTAGTTGAAACTTCTGAGACTCATGCCCCGAAGTACAAACTTGAAAAGACTTATCAGATTCCCCTTGACGACGTCACTCTTCGTCTCATCCGGGAGCGTAAAAACTCTGCAGAATGAGATATCGTCACCGCTTTACGCAAAGGGAGCCATTATTGCGATCCATTATTCACAATATTGGCACACTGATAAAACAAACAATCCAAAACAATCGCACCCGACAATTGGAAGACAAACTGACATTTATAAAAATGTTAAAAAGATATGTGGCACCTTTCGTATCACTGGACCAATCATGCACAACGGTCTTGTTGTCAATAATGATGCCAATAAAGCAAACATCATCGGAGAGACCTTTGAAAATAATCACAAGCTCACTCTCGAGGATGGCGACCCGGAAACGAATGCAATAATTAGTTCAGGGGTTCACAATAAATTAGACAACTTTAACGAACCAATCGTTGTCTTTAACTCAGCTAATAGTGCATACTTCGACGACACACGTGATAATAGTCACGGCTTCGTCACACCAAATACCCTACAGAACCTAGTTAAATCTCGAAACCCCAAGAAGTCACCCGGTATCGACAATATGTCCTACCACTCGTTGCGAAGGCTTTCTGCTTTATTCTTTATAAAGCTCTCCATTCTGTTCAACCATGCCTACAACATGGGGTACTTTCCCCAAGCTTGGAAGCATGCTGTTGTCTGCCCAATAGCAAAGGCTGGGAAACCAAATATTTCGCTCCTCACCTGCATCAGCAAAATATATGAACAGTTCATATACGAGAAGCTAAATAAATTTATCAGTGTCAGGAACCTAATACCTGACTTCCAATTTGGATTTAGAAGAGCGCACAGCACCACTATGGCTCTCAACATATTTCAAAACCACGTTTGCGTGCGCCTCTTTAATAAGGAACCCACTATTGCGGTGAGCTTGGACATTGAATAGGCTTTTGGCACAACCTGGATCGAAGGTCTCGTTTTTAAATTACTGAATACTGGCCTCAGTAAAACGCTGTGTAAATATAATCTACCAGTTCGTTTTAAACAGAACCTTCCAAGTTCGAGTGAATGGAAAGCTCTCCCGAACTTTCAACGCCGCCGCAGGGGTGCCACAGGGCTCCATTCTAGGCCCCATCTTATTTAATATCTACACCTCAGATATTCCTCACCCTGTGGATGGTAGAGTAAACCAGATTTGCTATGCGGATGACGTCCTAGTGTACACGTCATCTAAAAGCCCAAAACTCGCAACAAACCGACTCAACCGTCATCTGGACGAACTGTATCAGTATTACAGTCGATGGAAAATTCGACTTAACCCATCTAAAGCAGTAGCTATAATTCTGAGTAGTAAACACTCCCAACCTACTTCTCGATATTCACAGAATATTCGAATAAAAATGGGAGATACTACGATTAGACCACAGGACAGGATGAAATATCTTGGGGTCATTTATACCCCAAAAATGAATTTCGTCAAACATGTGACCCACATTCTCCAAAGGGGCCTCGGTCGGTCTAAGCAACTGCACAACATCTTGAAGTGGAGCAACAAAGTTGACACCAAAGTTAAGCTTCTCTGCTATAAGCAGCTAATCTGATCTGGAATATCGTACGCCTCTCCAATATGGTCCTGCATATCTTCGGCCCAAATGGAAAGACTTCGAGTTTTCGAAAGAAAGCTCCTCAGAAGATGCATCAACCACTTTAGAAGGTCTGACGGCCGCCACTACCCGAACTCTCACCTATATGAAGGTGCCTCGATTGTCCCTATCGACGAGTACTTGCTAGAACTAGCATATAAGTACCTCGAAAGCATTCAGAACATCGAGAACCCACTTGTACGGCAATTTTGCGTTCTTGGCCCTTCTCTCTCTCAATCTCTTCGGATCAGACCACCACAATTTCTTCTTCAGTACAAAACTGAAGAAAGCACCCTTCCCAACAACGTTCTCCTCTATAATAGAGGATTCCTGGACCCATCCCATAGGGTCTACTGCTGACACACTACAAACACGCACGCACAGTACAAGACAGCACACCGACCAAAGCACAGATTATCAGACGCCAAAGACGTCATCTGCGTTTACTACCGCACTCAAGACCTACCGGTCTTGTACGATTTCTTTCCCACCATCCCTCCATCCAAGTAGTTAGAGAACATCCGAACTAACCATGTCCACACTATCCTTAGATACCTCCCCCTCTTTTTCTTTTCCAGATATCTCGAGACCGAGCCCAACATCCTCGCGGATGTGGGTGATTCTGGTTATCGCAAGATGGCCAGAAGCCAGAGACAAGATGAAGGATACATCTGTCCTTGTCTCGCCAAAGTCGGCCCTCTCACCACCCATTTTTTATTTTTTTTTTATTTTTTATTTCATGATCAGTAGATCACCAGAGGCCGAACCTCTGGCCAACCAAGTAATAATATGATTCAGCAGTCTCTTTTCAAAGTCCAAACCGCTGGCCAAATGTCCGGTCAACAATATCGAAAACTTAAATAAAATCAATCTTTTTATATTTACAAAACGCTTCTTGGCCTTTTATTTTTACACACGTAAACCTCCGCGCTCTTCTCTCGGGTCTACCGTCAAAGCACGGCGCGAAGTGTAACAACCGGAAGCTCAACTTTTTAGCCATAATGGCTTTTCTGCACACGGAATCGAACCACATATTTCTCTTCGGTTTGATACTCTTTACCCTGTGTGGAATAAAGGTCCGCATGCCAAGTAGAATAGTGCCTGTCAATGCGTCCGCTATAGAGTCAACATCGTTATTGAGGAAAAATAACAACCGATTTAACCTCCCAAAAAAGTCGTTCAGACCTTCGCAGTTGGCTTTCTCGTAGAACCATACTGTTCTTTTGGAAGCTTTCTCATTAACGTTACTGTTGGTTAGAGGAAATTTAGCTGACACGACACAGTGGTTTGAAGTACTCAAGGGCGAAGAAACTTCAATTGTGTATTTGTTTGGGTGGGAGGTGAGAAACAGGTCCAGTGTGTTGGCGAAATGACCTTATATGTCTGGTACCCGTGTTGGCTTATTGACAAATTGAGTTAAACTATTTGAATCAGCAAAAAGCTGGACATATTGACCTTCAGGTGTTGTGTGACGAAGCCACCGTTCATTATGGAGAGGTAGATTACCTTCTTAAGACTATAGTCTTCTATTTCATAGACAGGCTCTTGCTATATGACACAGAGGACGGTCGAAGAAAGCACAATTTAAAAAGAGGAGCGCCCCTGGGGTTAGTCCTTGGAACATAATGTGTGATGGTGATGTTTTTAATCCGAAGTGTAGGCACGTGCATTGGAAGTGCCCATCTTGTGTAACGAATCCTGTTTTCTGTTTATCTTCAATGCGTAGCGGAATTGACCAAAAAGCGGAATTAATATCTAGTGTCGTAAAGTACTTGCAGTTTCTTGTTTTTATTATTAAATCATCTATTAATGGAAATGGTTGAGCTTGTGGCATTATTATTTTATTCAAATCATGAAAATCTATACACAATCTAGATCGTTTGTTTTCATCTCATTGGAATGGTAGAGTTACTGGAGCTGCAAACGGGCTGTTAGATTCTTCAATTACATTTTTTTCTAGTAATTTCGCCACTCGACTTTCTATTTCTTTTTTATCCTCTATGGTGCATCTATACGGCCTCTTACTGCAATATTTATCAACCAGTAAATCTGTTCGAGATTCGTAGTCTGTAACGGTGCCTATATCATATTTGTCCTTTGCGAATACTCTGTTATATTTTGTTATCAATTTTTCAATTTTCATTTTTTTTATACTGTCTTTGGATCACAAATTCAGTTTAAATTCATTTTCATTCACATATTCATTAAAATTTTTTTATTATATCTAAACCGATTAGAAAATCTTCAAAATACGTCCATGTATTGCTCTTTCTCAAAAATTTGTAATTTTATAGTTACTAAGCCTTTTGTTTGTGTCACACAATTGGCTATTTTTAAGAATATTTTATTTACATCTTCTGAGTTTCTCTTTATTTTAATTAGTTTTGAATTTATTAGAGAGACTTGGGAACCTGGATCATGTGTTCCGTTTACCTCTAATTTTTTTCTAATAATAGTTTTACTTTAATCAATGGTGTTATTACTCGTTATTTGTTCCGTCTCTAGGTCTACTACTATTACAGAATTGCTTTCAATTACTCCAGCTCCATTTCCAACCTCTTTTTTAAACCAGCATGATTCTTTCGGATGATACTTAATACCTTTGTTCAATTTTTCACAATTTGTACATGGTTTCTTTTCAAATCTGGACTTGTTGTCCTGTCTTTCTTATTTTCTTTTTAAGAAGCTTTTTGTATTCACTAAATGTTCACACTTTTTAATTTCATGTAGTAGTCCTGTTGAATTTTCACAGCGTTCCCTATCTATTTTATTTCTAATAAACTCAGGCTGCTATAAGCATCACTCAATTTTTTATACCCATATTATTGTCCATATCTAGTAATAGCGTTTCTTTCCTCATAGCATATTCCATCAACGAGCCTTCTTTATACTTGAACGATATGGCATACATTCCGATACTCCATCCTTTGTCTGCAAATGTTTCTAAGAACTTTTTTTTCCAATCCGATCATCCAGCTTCCTGTAACATCAGAGTGTAACCTCTGATATTAACATTTAATATTTGATTATCGTGATATATTTATATACGTTATTTTTACTTTTTTCTTTTATGTCACACGTTGGTGGTCTTAATGTAACGTCAGAGAGTAAACCTCTGACATTGATATTTATTATTTGGTTATCGGAGGTTGTTATTTGTTTTTGGTTTCTGTTGGCAGGTTTACTCGGCTCACCAGTACTTACGTGGTAAAATAATTTAGCGTGGCTTAACTATACCAGGCTGTCTTAGTTTCCTCGGCGCAGCTTCTCTGTGGCGGCAGGAGGTACTTACGTGGTAAGACAATTTAGCGTGGCTTAACTATACCAGGCTGTCTTAGTTTCCTCGACGCAGCTTCTGTGGTAAGACTATTCAGCGCGGCTTCTCCGTGGCGGCAGGCTCCTCAGCATTGTGGTTGTAAGGTTACCATTTAAAAATGAAACACTTCACTACATTTGACTGAACAATTTAGTGATTGGGAATGTCGATCCCTTAGTTTCCTATACACATTTACTTTAAAAAAAAAAGTAAGAAGGCCCGCTGTTCCAACGCTAAGGCTGCAAACTTCTTACTTGGTTATTACACTATAATTTTCACCCATTCGCAACCACTCTTTATGTACCAAGTTATTGGGAAATTAATGCAAATGATGCATTCCCTCTATCAGAATGAATAACCTATTTTGAGGCTATTTGCCTATCACATGTTGTTTGAATTTTCCAATAATTGTTTCCCGTTCAATTTGCCCTGCTTAAAATGCATCGGTAGTGAATTGAGCAATTACTTAATGGCGAATCAATTATAATGCATTGGCCCGTGTGCCAATCGTATCATCCGATTAATTGCGTTTCACTGCTCTGTCCGCTATTTCGCCGAACTCGGCAATTTACCGACGCTCAATTAATTCGTCGTTGGTGGCCTTTGACAATACCGCCCGTGTCATATAGCTTGTATGACACTTATTTTGGACATGGTAAAAAAAAGGAAGACGTGCAGTCGAAACATGAGCCTGCCAGGTGTTCGCTTGGTTTCTTGGTGACACAGCAGAATGATCGTAGTGAGCGACCTTGGGCTTGTTTGCCATGATAGGGGCCTTCCGCCGACAGGTATTTATGAAAAATATGATATGAGTTTGTGGGGGGTTTCTCTATCCTACATGAGAAAATGAGAAACAACCCACAATTCCAACCAACATTTCCTACCTAATTTCGACCGCCTTTCAGCGCGTCAAATCAACCCCATTTCCCCCTACTTACCTGTTCACCTGCAAAGCATGTTTCCACCAAGGACACATAGCTAAACTCATTGTACCACGCAGACAATGCATAAATGAGTTTAGCTTACCTTTTTTGCCATACGGCGACTCGTGTCCATGTCGATTAGCGACAACCAAATCCAGCCGGACGAAGTTGTCGCATCATTGCAGATCCGCTTGGGAAATTTATCACCACATTCGATTGAATCACGTGATAATATTTCCCTTGCGTTACTTCGGCTTTTCTCCAGACACTTCATTCGCTGGGGATCAATGTTCTCTTTTTGCAGGTGAAGATCATCAGCTCAATTCCCCTCTCTTTCTCAGTTCTGTCTTCGTATGGATCAATGTACGCTGAACTCACCATACTACCGAATCAGGTCAACGGGTTCCGCTCAGAACTACATTGATTCATGCACATACAACCAAATCCACCCCTAGGCAATCGTACATCGTGTTTCTGTTCTCTTATTGTCCCGCTCTCTTCGATCATCAGATGACCGATGTAACCTACCACACATCGAAGGACGTGGCAGTGAGATAGCAGAAGTATGTTCTCTTTTGGTTATATCCAATTTCTTCCCTTTTTAAGTCAGTCGATTAACGTGTTTAATCAAGGGAGGTGGTGTCGCGAATTGCCGCCGCGTGTGCATGCTCATGCACACGCTCGTCCGCGGACATCCTACACTGTGAAATAAGTCGTTTCAACCAGTACGTTGTGATTGTAATTATTAGAAATATTATCTGAGTTATGTGTTGTGTGACCGCATCGGAATGTTCTCACTAGTGAATATTTTCAATAAATTAAAACGCTTGCTGGCAGTGCTATCTGTTATCTTTTTTATTGATTACTTTGGTGTCTTAACTCACTTATTCGAATTAGACTTCAATCGTTTATTTATCTATCCACTCGAAGGAGATGTCGTCCAATATGCGCATCGGATTCGGTACAACCACGAAGTGGACGTGCGTCCCATAAATGTTTACAATTACACATTCCTCAATAAAGATGAACATAAATCGATGCCGCATTTTGAGAGACGAATGGCTATACGACAAACCTGGGGTTACGAGCAACTCTTTTCGGACGTGATTATTCGAACAAATTCTTCCCACGGATCGATGGGAGATATAAGGAATACGTGCCGTAGGTTGGCACATCTAGCTTATACCCCCACAAGTTAATTGCTGTGGGAATATTATGATATGAACTTGTGGCGTTTCTAACAGATACACACACAATACACAAGCAAAGAGTTGTAAAGAACACCGAACGAAAATCGAATAAGAAAATGCATCAGAGCCGTATACCACAGCAATAACACAACAACTCACATCAGTTGAATATATTTCAGTTTAAAAATAGAATTCAAAACCTTCCAGTAGCCTGATGTGTTAGGCATTGGTTCAATTTTTGGTGATTCTAACTGTCATAGCGTCAGTTCGAATCACACATTCTTCACTATCATCCCAAACACTATAAACTAATTTCTGCGGCTTCTTAATGGATGAGTGATTATCGCAGTGTGTGCGATATGTATTTTAATTTGAATGTTTGTGGGAAGAATGCGTATTTTGTATTGTATGCAAAATACCTGTGAGGATTGTTTAAGAGGTGCGAATTGCATTGTTTGCAAAATGACTGTTAGCTTGTTTTGAGAGGGATTGCAAAGCGAGGTGTAACATTCCATTGTCATCTTTCTTATTGTTGCTGAGTGCCAGTCTAAACATGACTTGTCCAGGAATAATTTTAATATTTCAACTCTAATACTATCTTCATTGATTTCAAATCTTTTGCATTCTCTCTCAAATGTATCCAACGATTGTTTTGAGTTGGTGTGTTCACACTGAAATCTTTCTATCATAAACCTTTCTGACATGTGTTTCAAATTTAACTGATTCTCGTTTTTCTGTCTGGTTTCTGCTACACTTGATTCCACTATTTGTTCTAAATGTTACGTGCGGCTTCCGCCACCCCCATCAATTAATTGCTTTTAATATAATTAGGTTTTTAATATAATTTGATGGTAAGGTGGTGGGAAAAACACACGATCCACATGTTGAGTGTGCGAACATACTCCTGTTCGAGTGTGGATCGTGTGCAAGTTCGATTTCTGTTTTCGAAGTAGATGTTGATGGAGAGGGAGAGAAAGGAACGACAGGTTTGTTGTGATTCCGTTGGTTTTGTTTTTGTTTCTCGATACGGTTGATTCGAAACAAGCGGTTGATGTTGAATACGGTTTTGAATTCCAGTTAGTTGATTTTTTAAGCAGTTGAATACTGTTTTTGTTTGAATCTTCAACAGTTGCAGGCAGACATTGAGCGATTGGCAAACTTGTCTTATTCAAATATGACTAAGGAATTTCTGAACGAGGTAGCAATGGATGCATTTATAAGCGCACTTCAAGATCGGGGGTACATATAGAGTCCGAGAAACGTAAATCGGGCATGTACAACGGAGAACCCCGAGACCTAATATGAAGTGTTGGACATGCGGCGAATTCGGCCAAATCTCTGTTGACTCTAGGAAACGTCGACCAATGAATGAAACATCAAGTGAGAATTGTTGTTCATACGCTAATCATAAGAGGAGACTATCAACGGACCAACCTGAGGCCAATAGCTCGGGAAACTTCTAAGGGCAGACTTTACGAGGCGAAAATCGCCTGATGGAATGTGCAGCCCCAGCATCGTAACTGTATCACAACTCCAATGGGATAACCAAAGTTTGGTTATAACTACGATTGTTAATGCAATGACAACAGTGACAATCGACACTGGAGCAACGAGATCCATAATTCGGCCGGATGTCGTCGGCCAAATTGCCATTAATAAAAATAGAAGAAACGCTTTGAAGACTGCCACAGGAGAATGTTCTACAGTCTACGGAGAAGTCGAGAGCATAATAGTGCGGGGCAATATTTCCATCTCCCACCAATTTTTGGTTGCCGATATTACGGACGAATGCATTCTTGGAATGGATTTCATGAAGGAGCACCAAGTCGTTCTAGATATCGGGCAAAGAACACTGCGAATTGGTAACTTGGAGGTTGCTATTACACTGCAGGACGAACAATTGCGAAGGGTGAAATGTTATGTGCGTGAGGAGGATGAGATCCCAGCTCGTTCAGACTCGGTAATCTGGATCAGTCTCGAAAGTGATCCCGGTGAGAATCGATTTTACATCACCGAAGCTGTACAAAAACAGCGTAAGGGGAAAATCCTTGTTGGGAAACCCCTTATCGATGCGAAGAAGCACATTGTACCCGTCAGAGTACTAAATGCGTCTGAGGAGCCAATCGCAATAAGAAAAGGAGAGGTAATCGCAGAATGTGCACCCGTGCCAATGATAAGCTCAATTCAGACAAGGGGAGAGGAGCATTCAATTCAACAGTCCGCGGGTGCATCCTCTATGGTTAATAAGTTGATGTCCCAGAAAATCGAATTAACAGACAGAGAAAAGGCAAGCGTTAAGTCACTCCTGAACGATTTTTCTGATATTTTTGTGACAGGAAATGATAAATTCGGACGCACCGGTATAGTTAAACATCGCATTGACACGGGTGAGTCAAGACATATAAGGCACCCTTTCTGGAGCTCAGTGGTTTTCAACATTGGACCTAAAAAGCGGTTACTGACAAGTGGAAGTGAAGGGGGAGGACAAGGAGAAGACAGCGTTTACTACCGGAAACGGACTTTATCAATTCAACGTGATGCCTTTTGGATTGTGTAATGTTCCAGCAACGTTTGAACGATTAATGGAAAGTGTTCTACGGGGACTTACACGGAAGACGTGTCTTGTGTACTTGGACGATATCATCGTTGTTGGAAGGAATTTACAAGAACACATCAATAATTTGCGCTCCGTCTTCGAACGACTAAGACAGGCCAACTTAAAGCTCAATTCGAAGAAATGTGAACTCTTCCAAAGGAGAGTGAAATTCCTGGGACACATCGTTTCATCTGCAGGAGTTCAAACGGATCGTGATAAGATAGCAGCCGCCCGAGAGTGGCCTACTCCAGAAGACAAGCAACAGTTGAGAAGCTTTATAGGATTAGCCACATATTACCGACGGTTTGTTAAAGGTTTCGGCAATGTGGCTAAAACCCTACACGAACTAACGGGTAAAGACAAGAAATTCAATTGGACAGAAAAGTGTGAGGCAGCATTCAACACACTGACGGCCGAGTTATGTAAGACTCCAACATTGGCCTTCCCAAGTTCGGATAGCCCATTTATATTGGAGACCGATGGAAGTAACACAGGAATCGGCGCAGTGTTGTCAAAGGAAATCGATGGTAAAGAGAGAGTTGTCACATATTATAGTCGAGTTCTATCTAAGCCAGAGAGAAACTACTGCGCAACAAGCAGGAGAACTGCTGGCTGTAGTAGAAGCCGTTAAGAATTTCCATAAGTACCTCTATGGACGTCGATTCCACCTTCGGACGGATCATGCCGCCCTGAAATGGTTGTTAAATTTTAAGAATCCGGAAAGACAAATAGCTCGTTGGATCGAACGACGGATCTGCGATTCGGAATACCTCCGAAGAGACCGAAGACTACGTAGCCGAATGGAGAAATCGTCTCGATGAGATTCATCATTTGGTTCGAAAGCAAATCAAGGTATCCAGTGACAGGATGAAAACAAGGTACGACGTTCGAGCCAACGCATGCGGATTTAATGCAGGCGATAACATGTGGCTTTATAACCCTCATCGGCAAAAAGGACGGACTCCGAAGTTGCAGCAACATTGGGAAGGACCGTATAAGATTCTCACAAGAATTAACGACGTTGTTGCAGTTCCGCAACATGTATCACATGATACCATTCCGGAAAAAAACATACCACACGGAACGCCACCTATTGCCGAATAGACAAAAGCAAAATTGTCTATTCATGTGACGTTTTCCAGGTTACTGTTTACACACAGTGCTTGTTTACTGTTTTTCTAACACAGTTTTGTTTTGAAGTTTGCGGTTCGGTGCAATTTTGTATACGGTGTTTGTAGCACCTGTATGCATTTATTAACGTTAAAGAATTGAAATGATACAGTGCCTTCAGCACCTGGGCTTTTAATGTAATATAACGTTTAAATGAGATAGTTGGTGCTAGTTCACTTGTTAACGTGCTTTTAAATCGAAAATAAATGTTAAATTAATGTATGTGAAAAAATTGTGTTTAATTACTGCCCAATGCGGCAGTCATTCGCTGGCTTCCAACGCCAAATATAGTTTCCTGTCTCGTCGAGGAGGAACTCGACGCGGAAAACAGCCTTTGCTGTTTCCCAGTTGGCGAACCATCGGCAACAACGGAGTTGCGTTCCCAACTGGCGAAACAGACGTTGTCTATAGGATTCAGCGAAGACCGAACGCCAAGATGAAAGTGGTACATCGTGACCGACTGGCGACTTTTGTTAACCCAGAAGACCAGTGAACTTAGTTCGGGACGAACTAATCTAGGCGGTGGGTAGTGTGACGCATATGACAATCAGTACTAGAATATTCGAGAAAGTCCGAAACAAAGTACTAGAATATTGTAGGAAGTACTGGAAAACTGGAGACAAGAAACAGTAGAACATTCAAGGCTATGGAACGGACGGAAACGAAACGCCGAATCAGAGTGAGGAAACGGTATAAATACGTCGCACACAGATCATGGAGACAAGTTATAAGTAAGAAAGTGAAGCAATCGATAAGTAAGAAGTAAAAAGTAAGCAGTCAATGACGGGATAGGTACGGAAGTGATAAGTCAAGAAATCGATAAGTGTACGGTAAAAGTAACGGTTGTTATTAACGGACTAATAAAGTGTTATATTAATTCAAAATCGATTTAACGGCTGTTATTTATTCAAAATAATTAATCCAGCGAACCCTAAGCTCGCTACAATATATAAATTACATCAAAATGTAATATATTAAAATAAGAACGAAGAAGTTAAAATCGCCAATACAGACTAATTTTTGTCTGTATTGGCGAATTTAACTTCTTTGTTCTAAATTTTGATATAACAACAAACGATATTACCTTTACAATACACAATATTAAAATAAGCTTAGTAGTCTTATATTGTGGAAAAACCTTATCTGTAGGTACTTCTTTTCCTTTTGCAAGGAAATGCGTTTTTAAAAAAAAAAATTTTTATCTTTCCTAATGCTTATGAATGGTATCAATGGTATTTCATTAAAGCAATTAATCTAACCAATATGGTCTGAAGGTTAATTGTAAACTTCCAAAAAAAAAAAAAAAAAAAAAAAAAAAAAAAAAAAATATATATATATATATATATATATATATATTGTGACGCATATGACAATCAGTATTGGAATCTTCGAGAAAGTCTGAAACAAAGTACTAGATTAGGAAGATTAGGAAGTACTGGAAAACTGGAATAGAAAAGTCGAGATTATGGAACGGACGGAAACGAAATGCCGAATCAGAATGAGGGAACGGTATAAATACGTCGTGGAGATGAGTAAGAAGTAGAAAGTGAAGCAAGCCATTAGTGCGGAAGTAATAAGTAATGAGTAAGGAGTAAGCAGTAAAATACGCGATAATTACGGAAGCGATAAGCGAAGAAATCGTTATGTGTACGGTAAAAAGTAACGGTTGTTATTAACGGACTAATAAAGTGTCACATTAATTCAGAATCGATTTAACGGCTCTTATTTATTCAAAATAATTAATCCAGCGAACCCTAAGCTCGCTACATTTGGTGTCAGAAGTGGGATTAATTATTGGTGAAATAAATAAGTCTGTGGAAGTGTATTGTGACGATAGCAGATCGACATTCGGAGAAGAGTTTGCAACCGTTGGACATTTCGGAGATGTTCAGGATTATGATGGCAAAATTGGACGCACAAGCCACAGATGTTAATGCAAAATTCGACACCGTAAATTCAAAATTGGATGCGCAAGCTGCAAAATCGGATGTGCGAGCTGTAAAATTAGAAGCGCGAGCTGCAGAGTTTAAGGCAAAATTGGATGCGCAAGCTGCAAAATTGGATGCGCGAGCTGCAGAGGTTAATGCAAAATTGGATGCCCAAAGGCAGTGTATGAAAGAATTCTGGGACTCGGAAGCGGAGGAATCTGAGGATGAGGAGAAATTGGAGCCACATGAAAGGAAGGAACTCAGGAAGAGCAAAGCTATGCCCGACAGCAGTGAGGAAGAGGAGGAAGACGACGATGATGTGTTATGTGAAGAACTGAAGGATCTCATCGATGATAACCCGATTGAAGAGGACGGCAGTGATGGTGAAGACACTGATGCTTCAGGCCGTTCCCCGAAACGGATTTACAATGATGATGACGAGTTGGACGACTGACTGGAAGACGACGACTGTGACCTTATTGAAGAGAATCTTGTTTTGAAAGTCGAAGGCAGAAAGCGTTCCAAGCGCCTGCGTCATACACAGGACGAAGAAAGTGATGGGGGGGAACAGCACGTCGATGAAGGTTCAGCACGTGACGCTATAGACGAACAGCTATTCGACGACGAAAACGATGTTGAACGCCGCTCTGAACGTAGTCACGGGGAAACTGAGGCGGCAAAACATTTCAATGATGAATTGGAAAGGGGTCACTTTACTGATTTGGACAATGAAATCCGTAAAACAGATATTCCTGAGCGAATGCAATTGCGCGAAGTTCCGGTTACGCCTGTTCCAGAGGGACCCAACGAGCTACAAGATAAAGCTGAATGGATTTACAAACAGGCGTTTTGTAAATCAACTGTTTCCGAACAAGAGAGATCAACGGATGGTGGAGGTCGAGACCGCTGTTGTAAGCCACCACATACGGGAGGAAAGACCAAGCAAGCCCTAGATTGTAGGCGTAATCAACGCCTAGAGGTGCCGTTCATTGCGTTCTACGGAGAAGAACACGTGAAATCAGGATTAACGTGCGACGATCTATGGGAAGTCTATTACAACGACGCACGTTGGTGTTTACTGTCAGCTCCAAAGAACAAACCGCCCCAGTTATTTGAAAAGATGCGGAACTACCAGTTGTATACGGTTATGAAATCGACAGATGCTCCAATACCAGATGATATGCGTGTAATTAAAGATGAAGATCTAGACCGCTTACGTGATGTGCAAACTCCAGAAGAGCTTAAGGGTGTGCACATGCATTTGCTCTTGTACAATTCGCATGAGATCCCTATACTGCAAGAGGAATTCCGTCGTCAGAAAAAGGAAGAATGGCGGCACGCTAGAGCTGACGCGAAAAGAAGAGCAGTAGAAAATTTGGAAGAAGGTCAAGAACTTCCACCGCCGAACGCCAGGATGAAAGTGGTGCATCGCGATCGACTGGTGGCTTTTGTTGGCCCGGGAGACCAGTGAACTTAGTTCGGGATGAACTTATCTAGGCGGAGGGTAGTGTGACGCATATGACAATCAGTATTGGAATCTTCGAGAAAGTCTGAAACAAAGTACTAGATTATTTTAGGAAGTACTGGAAAACTGGAATAGAAAAGTCGAGATTATGGAACGGACGGAAACGAAACGCCGAATCAGAATGAGGGAACGGTATAAATACGTCGCACACAGATCGTGGAGATGAGTAAGAAGTAGAAAGTGAAGCAAGCCATAAGTGCGGAAGTAATAAGTAATGAGTAAGGAGTAAGCAGTAAAATACGCGATAAGCGAAGAAATCGTTATGTGTACGGTAAAAAGTAACGGTTGTTATTAACGGACTAATAAAGTGTCACATTAATTCAGAATCGATTTAACGGCTCTTATTTATTCAAAATAATTAATCCAGCGAACCCTAAGCTTGCTACAATATATATATATATATATATATATATATATATATATATATATATATATATATATATATATATATATATATATATATATACATATGTAAGTCGATTCAAAGATACTCCTGTAAATATTACGATCGTCCAAACATGTCATCCAAAGCCATAATCAATCAATTAGTATATAAACAGGAATTTTCATTAAATGTTATAAAACCAAATGAATTTCAATTTATATACATATATGGGCACTGCTATGATGTTTAGATGGGTCGTCGACGAAGTCCGACGTATAGATTTAGCATTCCTCTAGTGCAAAGACACCAGTGTCCGTCGAATGGATAATAGAATCGCCAGTAATTCTAGATTGACACAACACCCATGCAGAACAAAAGATACTACGAAGCGACATAAAGAACTCAAAAAAATTCAACAAATCCCCATCTAAGTAGGTCTGGTTTCCCTGACTCCGTCTTTATCATCCTAACATGGTATTGTGAACTTCAACACGGCACAGATAACTGCCGCCGCCATTGTCTCGACCTCCTATTCAGCCGTCGTCGTTTCAGTGAACGTGTTGACGCATGAGGGAAGTAATTTTCTGTAGAATCAAAAATTGGATTCCCACAATTCAAAGATGTGAATGCAAACGACATAATGCAAAAAGAACAAAGGTCTGAACTCTCAACCCTTCGCCAGCCCACCGATCAAGTTCGGTTCAAGCAGCGTCGTTCAAAAACGACTTCCAACGAAAAGATGCTTCAATTCAGCATTGACTTTCTTTCGCTACACACTCCGCAGCAACAATACTCGTTAACTCAAATTCAAGGGAACGAGAATGTTTGGTGCGTGTTAGTCATTTGTTCGTTCTCGGTTTTCTTTAGCCTTTGCCAAGCGCCTTTGTGTGAAATTGGTGCATATGGCTTCTGGTCGAAGACCCGATGTTGTGTCAATGAGCGTTGTCGTTTGAAAACGTATATCAAGTTCCCTATATTGTGACGCCTCTCGTATACTCTCATCTATGAAGACGATGGTCGCACTATAAGATAATCCCCTTCCAATGACCATTTTTTAATCAGCCTGGTGTTGGGTGATGTCAAACGTCTGGCGTTGAACAAAATGTGCAACAGATGTGTAATTTGTGCACAAGTGAACTTGATAATTATCAGAGAAATGCCCAAGGATGGCTGACACATGATGCTTGAATGCGTGTACCTCTTCTTCAAGTGGCTATCCCTTTAATTATGTGAATGAACCGGTCTGGTTGCTTTGATAGCGTAATGAATGGCAAACTTTGCACTCATCACTTGTGCCAGCCCATTCCTTTTGGCTTGTGGGTAAGTATTTCCAGTAATATACGCATTCTTTATCGTCGGCTTGTTTATAAACGCCAGAAGAAAGGGTATGTGCAACCCACCGAATGATGAGCTTCCTCGTGTTTAGTTAATTAACATGTGCTACATCCATATGACTTGGAAACAGCCCGCTAGAATCCTATTATATACTTGTATATTCAAATTCCACACCAATGCCTGCTTCCTGAATCTTTGCGAATACCAGTTTATGTAATGCTCATGGGGATACACTTGAGTGAGAATCAAGAAAGGTTTTGATTGTTTATCTAAGTATGACAAAAATAATTATAATCATTTTGACCCATATGTAAATCAGAATAACATGGTTTTATGATGCCGTTTAAATTAATATTGCAAGATCAAAAGATACAGAGAAGCAGAATAGGTATTTAATCTTAATGCGTGTCGTTCGGCTTAAGAACGACTCTAGACATAGGTTTGTACATCAGAAAGAGAAAATTAAAGTTCCCTTTCAAAGTTTAAGAATCAAATAAATTAATATTTAAAATGTGAGCGCTAACGGACTCATTACCTCCAATACAATATCTTTTTTGTATTATTATACTTCTCTAAGGAGAGGCGAACTTACAGCACCGAGTCGGCGCTCCAAAATCCCACTAAATAACTGTTGCAGTTGTTTTTGAACAGTTGCAGGTTGTAACACTCCGGAAACACTCGTGCTGGGAGGGAATTCCACAACTTTCCCACTCTGTAACGGAACGAGTTCTGATGCAGAGATATTGTAATATTCACCGCGGTTTGTACTAAAAATTGATTCATAATTCTTAGCCCAATCCGCGGTGAATATTATTTATATAGGACGTAATGCATCAGTTAGTACTCATATATTATGTATTGAGTTATTTATAAATTTGACTAACTTTATTTAAAATATTTTATCAACTTACTTTTAAATAGAAGGGTCTCACTATATAAGTACTCACCACATTTATTATCGTTACCATATATGAATGAATCTTGAACCCAAAATAACATTTTAAAGAATAAAACATGTCAGGTACACTTATTGCTGTGTCCTTGTAAGGACATGATACCATAGGTCTGATGATATCTTCGTATAACCTTTGCGAACAATCTTCGCTACTTATTCTTATCCTCAGAAGACTCCCTTGGGAGGAAAAGTTGTAACACAATACAAGTCAGAGAAGCCACCTCTCAGCAGTGTGCATTCTGAAACGTTATCCTTTCTTGTACAATATTACATTAAAATGGCACAAAAGCCGATGAAGGAAATGTAAAAAATTAAACAGGTCCTAAGGGAACCGATCAAATTTCATCAATGATCCACACTCAGGTATAATGTCGTAAAAATTCGGTGGGGACCCCTTTTTGGTGTGGAATTTCATTTGCATAGTTTCACCTATTCGGCTGGTGGCTAACCACAAAATTCACGCGAAAGGACATTAGTGAGGCGTAAAACCGATTTTCATGAGGTTATCTTGAGCTGGCCGTCCCATTGAATATGGAAAAAAAAATCGTGTGAATCATGTAGAGAGTCCAACGACCGGTAATCGAATTTACGAATCGACTTTTAGTGGAGAAGCCTCATATGGTCTCATCCTGTCGTGATATTAGATACAGGTAAGACAGCCTTTCTGCGGTTTAGCAGCAACCTTGTATTTCGTATATATTTTCACTCTTCAGAAATTGCTGCTGCGGAATAGCACAGCTTTTATCACTCACATTCTGAATGGATTCTACGTGTAGCTATCGACTGTCTACAGTTCTGCCTAGTTTTTACTTTGTAATCTCAAAGCTTCTGTTTGTATGATAGAAAAGAAAAGAAAAAAGAGGATAGTTGTGTGCTTTTATTTATTTTGTCAGCCTTTCGAATTTTTTTGTTTCTGGAAAAACACAACATATTCATTTTCTGATTTTTATTAATATCGATATTTTGCTTTTATTTTTAATTAATTGAAAGTAGTAGTACGTCTCTAGTACATACGTCTCTTGACAGCTGTCAATCATCAGCCGACAACACGCCTCGGTGTGATAGCGAAAAAGTTTCTGAAACGTCACACGATTTCAAAATTTTGATAACGGTTTCGTCTTGGGCTTGGTTAAATTCATTCCTCTGGATGCATTATTCCGTTGGTCCTTCATCCTCTGGACGCATCATCCCGTTGATCCGTCATCCTCTGGACGCTGTGACGTTTCCGCCACATAAAATTGGATGTAAATACAAAATTACCTGAGTGTTCAGAGTGGGGTGTCTATTATCTCGTCCTCCAGTTAGGACTCCTCTTCTTCTTCAGAGGCTGCTCCACCACCTGTGGTTCTTCTTCAGGTTCTTCCTCCTTACACGACCAGGGCGGCCACCGCCAAATGGTGATTTTAGAGAGAACTCGATGTGTTTCCGCGAATTCAATCGCACCACAAACGATGGGATGTTCACCTCCTGTTTTCGAACACGAATGTGTCTTTGACGGATTAAAACACGAGCATGATGGATAGATTTGGCCAATCCAAATTTAAACACTTGCGTCGGCAAACGGCGCTCCAAGAAGAGAACGAGCTTTTATTCTTTTTCTTATACGTTTCATTCCAAAAACTTTTACATTGACAATCTTTTCTTTGCTCCAAAAAAATGTTATTTCTTATTTCAAAAACTTTTACGTTGACAATTGTTACAGTATTTTTCTGTTTTCCTTCTTTTTAAATTTTAAACTTAAAATTTTTCTACTTTCAACCACTTATACCCAACAAAAGAACGGAGCGTTACTGTTTTCTTTCCTCCTTATCTTAGTTAACGAACTGTCTTCATCCAACTGTATTTAAAAAACAGTATCGAGCAACCAACATCAAAATAAACGGAATCAAAATATCATCTTTCTCTCCCTCTCCATCAACATCCACTCCGAAAACACGATCCACACTCGAACAGGAGTATGTTCGCACATTCAACATGTGGATCGTGTGTTTTTCTCACCACCTTACCATCTACTATTAAATTATATAAAAAACGAACAAACGATGGAGGTGGAGGAAGTCGCACGTAACAACGCCTTATTCTGTTGGACAGTCCGTTATCATGTGGACGCTTTCGCCTGGACTCAACCTCATCACAAAGGTCGCCTCCCGAGCTATAATGGGAATTATATAATAAAACTATTTATTACTATAAAATTGTTACTTTGTTTTGCAGGGTGGAACAAATTTCCTGAGATCTTAGCATTGTATGTATAGCAATAGTATTGGAATACTGAAATGGTAAACGGAAATATGAAACACCTTTTTAATAATACAGAGTCGATAATTTGTTTCCACTGCGACTTGCACCACCGAGGTATACTCAATAACAATAACCATAAATAAATAAAACAATAAATAAAGGTAACTAATAAAGTTATAATAAAACAGTAAATATCGGGTTCCGTTACAAGAAAAGAAAAACAATTTTTAAATACAGAAATGTCACAAGTCACTCTTGCGTCCACACCGTCATACATACTGTAGCAAGCTTAGGGTTCGCTGGATTAATTATTTTTAATAAATAAGAGCCGTTAAATCGATTTTGAATCAATGTAACACTTTATTAGTCCGTTAAAAACAACCGTTACTTTTACCGTACACTTAACTTATCGCGTCTTTGACTGCTTACTCCTCTCTCTGATCTGCGTGTGACGTATTTATACCATTTCTTCATTCTGATTCGGTGTTTCGTTTCCGTCCGTTCCATAGCCTCGAATTTTCTACTGGTCATAGTCTCCAGTTTTCCAGTACTTTCTAGAATATTCTAGTACTCTGTTTTGGACTTTCTAGAATATTCTAGTACTGATTGTCATATGCGTCACACTACCCCCCACCTAGATTAGTTCGTCCCACGCTCGAACGTCGTACCTAGTTTTCATCCTGTCACTTGATACGCTGATTTGGTTTCGAACCAAATGACGAATCTCATCGAGGCGATTTCTCCAATCGGCTACGTAGTCTTTAGTCTTATCCATGGCGTCTGGGGGTATTCCGAATCGCAAATCGGCTGGTAATCGTATATCTCGTGCAAATATAATTCTTGCTGGAGAATGGCCTGTCGTCTCGTGATTAGCCGGTCTATAACTCATGAGAAAGGTTAGTACATAGTTGTCGCAATCTCGTTGGTGATCACTAACGACCTTCGATAAATGCTCTTTTATTGTTTGGTTGAACCTTTCGACCATTCCGTCTGACTGCGGATGTAAGGGTGTGGTCCTGGTTTTCCTTACGCCGAGTGCCACACAGATGCCTTGAAATATCTGTGATTCGAAGTTTCGGCCTTGGTTGGAATGAAGCTCACAGGGCACCCCATATCTGCTGATCCAATTATTGATAAGCTGCTCAATAACGGTTGTTGCTTCTTGGTTTGGAATTGGAAGGACTTCCACCCACTTTCTGAAGTAATCCATGATGACCAACATGTATTTGTTGTTGTCGTTGGTTTTTGGGAATGGTCCTGAGATGTCGATCGCAATTCGCTCGAAAGGGGCACCCACGTTGTACTGCTTCATAGCGCTCCTTGGTTTTGCTGTTGGTCCTTTGACCGCAGTGCAAGTTGTGGACTTCCTACAGCAAGACTCGACGTCATCTCTCATGTGAAGCCAGTAGAATCGAGATCGTAATTTTGAAAGTGTCTTATTAACTCCCGTCGTGCATTTCTGCTAGTACATCCTTCATTTTTGATAGTGGGACTAGAATCTGCATTCGATGGGATTTTCCATCTGCTGATTCCCATTTACGCTTTAAAATTCCATCTTCCACCAGCAAGGAATTCCATTGTGCCCAATATGCTTTAAATGTTCCACTCTTGTCGGAAATAATCTTCCAAGTTGGCCGATCGTTCTTTTCTTTGTGTTCCAGGATTAGCGACATATCTTCATCCTGAAGTTGAGCTGCGCGTACAGCATCAATCGTCCACCTATTGCGTTTGAAATAATAGTGATCAACCAAACGGAATTCAAACAAAAACAGTATTCAACTGCTTAAAAAATCAACTAACTGGTATTCAAAACCGTATTCAACATCAACCGCTTGTTTCGAATCAACCGTATCGAGAAACAAAAACAAAACAAACGGAATCACAACAAACCTGTCGTTCCTTTCTCTCCCTCTCCATCAACATCTACTCCGAAAACAGAAATCGAACTTGCACACGATCCACACTCGAACAGGAGTATGTTCGCACACTCAACATGTGGATTGTGTGTTTTTCCCACCACCTTACCATCAATTATATTAAAAACCAAATTATATTAAAAGCAATTAAATGATGGGGGTGGCGGAAGCCGCACGTAACATTTAGAACAAATAGTGGAATCAAGTGTAGCAGAAACCAGACAGAAAAACGAGAATCAGTTAAATTTCAAACACATATCAGAAAGGTTTATGATAGAAAGATTTCAGTGTGAACACACAGTCATTTTGCAAACAATGCAATTCGCACCTCTTAAACAATCCTCACAGGTATTTTGCATACAATACAAAATACGCAGTCTTCCCACAAACATTCAAATTAAAATACATATCGCACACGCTGCGATAATCACTCATCCATTCAGAAGTCGCAGAAATTAGTTTATAGTGTTTGGGATGATAGTGAAGAATGTGTGATTCGAACTGACGCTATGACAGTTAGAATCACCAAAAATTGAACCTAAGCGTTACCCATGAGGCTACTGGCCGATTTTAGAACTTGATTTTTAAACTCGACTATACTCCACTGATGTAAATTATTATGTTATCGCTAGGTATACGGCTCTGATGCATTTTCTTATTCGATTTTCGTTCGGTGTTCTGCACTATTTTGCTTGTGAATTGTGTGTATCTGTTAGAGATGCCACACCACTCCCTCCTCAGTAACTGCGTTACGATCAGCTTCGCTGCGAACGACGGAGAGAACGAGAGAACATCGGAGCAGACGAGTCTGCCGGTGCTCTATGCGGAAGTCATGATCGTGTGTGAAGTTCTGTTTACTATGGGAAGTGTGTGCTGCGTGTACAGATCACGTCGTAGTCACCAATTATTGCGTTTGAAATAATAGTGAAGAAGATCGTGTGATTCGAACTGACGCTATGACAGTTTGAATCACCAAAAATTGAACCTAAGCGTTACCCATTAGGCTACTGGCCGATTTTAGAATTTGATTTTTAAACTCGACTATACTCCACTGATGTGAATTGTTATGTTATCGCTGGGTATACGGCTCTGATGTATTTTCTTATTCCATTTTCGTTCGATGTTCTTTACTATTTTGCTTGTGAATTGTGTGTATCTGTTAGAGATGCCACACACCCATCTAGTACTTCTACTTGTACATTTCGCAGGTCGTACGCCCCTTGTTTTTCTTCCGCTCTATGACAATGTTTACAATCTGGCTTACATGGTCTTCGCAATTGTTCGTCCTGCAGTGTAATGGCAGCACCCAAGTTACCAATTCGCAGTGTTCTTTGCCCGATATCTAGTACAACTTGATGCTCCTTCATGAAATCCATTCCAAGAATGCATGCGTCCGTAATATCGGCAACGAAAAATTGGTGCGAGATGGAAATATTGCCCAGCACTATTATGCTCTTGACTTCTCCGTAGACTGTAGAACGTTCTCCTGTGGCAGTCTTCAAAGCGTGTCTTCTATTTTTATTAAGGGCTATTTTGCCCACGACATCCGGCCGAATTGTGGATCCGTGGCGATTCCGCCAAACCCCACGGCCCACTTACCTGAAAAACCCCCATAACTACATCCCAATCGGCATAAGTTTTCGGTAATGCAATCGCATTAGCACCTGAAGTGCTTTACGCATCTAGACTATCAAATTTATAATATAAAAGTCCCGGTTAAATAATTCTTACCTTTCATGCATTTCTTCGCATACAAATTCCCTACAAGAATTTTTTCCATTATACGGGAGCATAAAACAAAACCTTTTCGGTACCTGTTGTAACAGTGTTTGGAGTTGTCCACTGTTCCCTTCAGAAAATGTTGCAGTAGTGTTTGGGTTTTGCCCACCGTCCCCTTGACGAGAGGAATCCAATGAAAAGGCAGGAAGGAACTACACAAACCAAACTCCGAGATCTTTACTTCAGGAGATTAACCTTTATTTACTTTATTATTTAATGGGGATACACCTTGTTTTATTACGATGAACTGGTACCTGGCGATGATTTCTCCGATGAAGTGGTGCTACATACTGACTCATTGGGCATAACCGCCAATTCAAAAGGGGACGCTACGACCACATCGTGGTGACAATCGGCCAGCTGGTGCCAGCTGCTGCGTAACTGGTATACACAGCGAATGTACTAGATTTCTCCAGTACATTCCAGCACAATTAATTGTCAATCCGCGACAGTACCTTAGGTTGCCAGGCAAATTCCAACCTTCCCACACCATCCGCCCAATCTCCCCGCAGCAAAAACATTTTCCTTCCCAAGGATAATTAATGCTTTCAATGCATTACCTGGAAATGCCTGCAAAGAATTTTTCCTACAAGGGTATTCATACATGTATCAATGCATCTATGCATTAGCGACCTAAAACCGAATTTCCAATTAGTGTAGATATTCACACTAGAGTTCGATCCTGGCGTCACCATAGATGCCATGTACAATTGACACAGATGGTATATACAAACCGTCATTGTATAACCATCTAATCTGCTTTGCAATGACTTGCAACTATCGATACAGCTGCAAGCACTTTACCCAGATATGCTCCTTTGTTTGAATCTCTAAACAATCACCGACTTCGCGCATAGCCGCCGGATTGAATTCAAAGTATAAATAATGAAAATATAGAATCCTTTTTCCCACAAATGAATTTCCCTGCGTATACAAATGCAAGCAAGGGATTCGTTTCGTCCATCAACCCATTAGCACCTTTTCCCAATGGCTATTCGGCTATTTACACAAGGGCATCACTTATCTAAGACTTTTATGATGCCCTCGTCCCATATTTGCTTTTAGCACATCTCTTCGATGCATCGTCGTCTGTTTATTTAGCCGCGATGCACATCATAAACCATGATCGCCCCAATTCCTTTGTCCTTGCCGCGTGCCTGCTTTGTTTTTCCATTGTCTTCGCGCATGAGTAAACAACACAGATCTGAACGATCACACACATACCACCATGATCTCCATTACGAGATCTGCTTTATGTTTCTCTGGTGGTAAGTATACGGAATAAACGAAATCAGTGTGTTTCCTTTTCTTGTTGTGGACGTTACATTGTGGAGTTTCGTTTGTGCTTTGCTTGCGGTCTACGGCAGACACTTTAGAACTGATGGAGACGAGGTAGAACTCCGTGTCGTGCGCCGGTACAATGACCTCGTACCCTACAAATCTTGTTGCTCCAGTGTCGATTGTCACTGTTGTTGTCCTTGCGTTAACAATCGTAGTTATAACCAAACATTGGTTATCCCGTAGGAGTTGTGATACAGTTACGATGCTGGGGCTGCACACTCCATCAGGCGATTTTCACGCCATAAAGTCTGCCCTTACAAGTTTTTCCGAGCTATTGATCTCAGGTTGGTCCGTTGATAGTCTCCTCTTATGATTAACGCATTAACAACAATTCTTAATTGATGTTTCATTCATTCGTCGACGTTTCCTACAGTCAAAAGAGATATGGCGGACTTCGCCGCATGTCCAACACTTCATATCATGTCTCAGGGTTCTCCGTTGTACATGCCCGATTCTTTGGCAGGAACATTCCTGGACGGACATTTCTCGGATTCTATATGTACTCCTGGTAGCCAGTTTAGCAGATTCATATCCGAATGCGAACGCCAGTATTTCATTAGTCGTCTTCTTTCCTGCCAAACGAACGGCTTGTTGCAAGTCCCGATGTTGGAGTGCATTTATAAATGCATCCATTGCTACTTCGTTCAGAAATTTCTTACTCATATTTGAATAAGACAAGTTTGCCAATCGCTCAATGTCTGCCTGCAACTGTTGAAGATTTTCTCCAGGTTTCTGAGTTCTGCTCCGCAATTGCATGTGGTAGACCTGCTGCATGTGGTTGTCTCCATACCTAGCTTCAAGGCCGTCTCTTACCGCTTGGAAATCTGTTTGCTTCTCTGCTGGTATGGTTTGTAGCAATTCTGCAGCCGCCCCGCGGAGTGACACGATTAGTGATGTTGACTTTTGCTCATCCGACCACTTATTATAATTGGCCGCGGCGTCAAACTGACGTATAAATACGGAGAAGGGTCCCGTTCCATCGAAGGTTGGCGGTTGCATCCTTGTATCTTTGTAGTCACGTTGATCGCTAGGCGATGTTTTATTTCTCTCAACACACTCAAGTCTCTTTTCGATTCCCGTTATTTCAACGGTGACTTTCTTAAATTCAGCTTCGTTTTTTAGATCCAGATTTTCTACTTCGTTTCGAATTCTTGACTGAATTTCTTCCTCAAAGTGTTGAAAATTACATTGCATCCACTGCGTTTGGGCATCCAGTTTTGCATTCAGATCTGCAGCTTGTACCTCGAATTTTGAATTTTAGGCATCCAACTTTGCATTAACATCTGCAGCTTGCGCGTCCATTTTTGTCATCATCATCCTGAACATCTCCGATATGTCCAACTGTGGCGAACTCTTCTCCGTTACATTGGCACCATCTGGACTCGCTGTTTCTTCTTCATCCGGACAGTCTGGCGCAATCGTAAAAACATATGTGTCGACATCGATGCTCTCTGTAATATAACTGTTCGTCACCCACTGTATACACCACACACACATGTCACACCTTTAAAATTAAAACACTTTTTTTTTTCTTTATTTAACTAAACTTTAATGTGACTATCTTAGTACGTATGGGAACAAAGACACTCTTTAGTTTCTTCTTTATTAAACAAATCTTTAACAATTCAACTAGTTTCCGTTTTAATTTCACTAAAACGCTCTCAACAAATTATACGTTTTTATTCTCACTCAACCCCACCCACCACTTGAAGACCGTCTCGATCGAAACTTCAAACACGACTCCACTCTCGTCTTTTTGTCTCGGTCAAAAAAACTCTAGTTCCAACTTTCGTTAGTGGTTTCCTCATTTTTCTTTTCTTTTTTCGAAATCTGGTTCCTTCCGCCAGATCAAAGGATATTTCCCTTTTCCCGCCTGAACCTTTTTTCGGTATTAAACAAAGAAAAATCAATAGTGCGTTTATTTCGCCTGATGTTATCTTTAACTGAGTGGGCAAAGATTTTTTCCGTGGCAACCGAATGAACGAAAGATCAATAACACCGAGGCGAATGTGCATTGTGGTTTATTGCCTTTTGTTTGTTTTAACTTAATTTGGTTAAAACTAAAAATTGGCGCTGGTTGTTTTAATGGTTTTAGGTAACCATTTTTCTAAGGGGTCATAAAATTGCTAGCGCATTTTTATGACTTTCATCGATTTTTTTGGGCGACGGCATCTGGCATGCACATTTGGCTCTTAGCGGTTTTTGTGGTGAACCCTTGGTTCAATGATTATATTTCTGTTTTTTATGTGAGCAAATTGGACGTTCAGTTCAATTTACTTGGGGTTTAATTGATTAGCGCAAATCGAACGTTTAGTTAGATTTGCTTGCCATCAATTTATGTGGGACCATTTGGTGTATGATGTAATGTTGTTATTGTTTTAGGCGAACGTGCAGTTCAATTTATGATGCCTGTTTTTTGGCATAGCTAATGTCACATCCTTTAAGTGGCTGTTCTTGGCGTGTATCGCCGTTAGTGCTGGAGGCTGGCTCCACAGAGGTAAGTTTTATGGGATGGGTGGTTGTGGCCGTAACACCTCTCCTCCATTGCTGCTTGCAGACGCTATCGAAGAATTTGCTTCTGTCCTCTGCTATCCAGATTCCGATCCTGAAGTTCCTCCTTCAACTCAGGAACGCGAAGATCCTCCAAATGTCGATCTGACATCGCCACAACACACTTTCACAGACTTATTTACTTCACCAATAATTAATCCCAGTTCTGACACCAATTGTAGGGAGCTTAAGGTTCGCTGGATTAATTATTTTTAAAAAATAAGACCCATTAAATCGATTTTGAATTAATGTAATACTTTATTAGTCCGTTAATAACAACCGTTACTTTTACCGTACACTTAACGATTTCTTAACTTATCGCATCAGTACTTATCGCGTCTTTTACTGCTTACTTCTTATTTCTTACTTATTCCCGATCTGTGTGCGACGTATTTCTTCATTCTGATTTGGTGTTTCGTTTCTGTCGGGGTTGTCAATTGGGATAGCCGAAATATGAGGGATTTTAGTTTGTTTTTTTTTTCTGAAAATTCCGAATTTTCAGTCTTCAATACTGCTGAGTTTTTAGTCTTTGTTGCTGAACTATTTTCCAGAATTGTAGTCTGAATCGGAGTCATTATATTAGGGTTTGGTTTATCTTCGTTTATATGTATAGCTTTATAGGAAAATGCGGGCTCATGGTAAATTTGGCTAGGAGCTTCATTAAAATTGTCGTTATCTATTTCCAAAGATCTAATGCTATAAATAGAAAAATGTTGTCTGTCTTCCATAAATTTTGGTTGGCGTCAGGCCTCGTTTTCCGACTCTTGCACCCGAGAAAAGTGAACATTTTGCCTATCGTTTTGTCTATTGGTGGTCCTAGAATTTTCACCAAAACGATTTTCGGAGTTTGCAGGATTATTTCGGAATGGGTTACGCGTTGTACCTTGTTGGTAATTTGTTAAAGACGATCCATTCCTAGATAACTTGTATCTACACTCGTTATCTATGTGATTATTCCGTCCACAGAAATTGCATAAAATGTTGTATTCTCTTTTTATGGGTTGTCTATTCGAAAAAGTGTTGGACTGCATGTTCCGATAACATGTGTCCTGTGAATGCCCTGGCTCACCACAGGTTTGGCAGACTATTCGATTAAATCTAGGATTTTCATTATAGTGATATGACCTGGGAGAGTTATCCATTCGAGCAGCATGCGCTACTACATGGGCAATCGACTGTTTTAAACTGTTTCCCCCATGGACTTTAGCTAATATTCTCAGTTGTTCGTTCTTTAGTCCATCCTCAAATATTTGTACGGCCAATTTTGTGTTTTCTTCCATCAAGAACTCCCTAACCACCGCGTCTGCTGTTATTTCACAAGTGGCAGAGTTCAGAGTCCTCAGAGCATTCGCAACTCTATCTCCATATTCCCGAACGGTTTCTCTGAAGAGTTGTTTCAGAGAAATCAACTCATTGTGTGCCGTCGACCGAGATTGCTCCTCTTTATATTCCGATTATAGTTTTTCCTTTAAATCTTCCCACTTAGCGATTTTGCTATACCTAATAAGATCGTATGCAGGACCCTCTAGTCTATTTTTCACTAGCTCTAAAAATGTTTCATATATATCCGGGTCTGCCTTTTTTATAGACCTAAATAAAACATCTCCCCCGGAAATAAACTTGTCTAGGTCGCAGGGTTTCCCGTCAAAGGTGGAGACGATTCTGAAAACATCTGAAATTCCGACAGAGAGAGCCATTTCAGGGGTTTTACTGTGTATCTGCTGAGAGTGGATTTGTTCTTCCCCAGGCCTAGCCGCCTGTCTCGTGTAGTAAGGACTCGTAATAGTGAAAATTTGAAATAATGTATGGCGAAAATTTGTTATCATTTCTTAACAATATGGTTATGAAAGGCCTTTATTTTGTTATTCAATATATATGCAGGAAGAGAAAGATAAATTGGACCGAAAGCTGTAAAGAAAGAAAATTTTCGACGAGAAAGTAAAAAAAAAACGGAAATGTAGTCGAAAAAAAACTGAAAAGACAACTTTCAAAGAAATTTCTATCGAAAAAAATTTTTTTTGTTGAAAAGGAAAACTTCCAAGTTGGAAATATTCCTACAAAAAAAAAAGGAAGAGAGAAAAATCGATATTCAAAAATTTCTTACTACTTGTTGAAAATATTCTAATTATAAGTTGATTGAAGTCTTGTTCGTCACTTATTTGTTGTCTTTCTTGTGTCTTTCTTGTGTCTTTCTTGTGTCTTTGTTGTGTCGTTGAGTTCTTCTTTTTTTTCTTTCACTTTTTTATTTAAAAAATTTTTTGTTGTTGTTATTATAGCCAGGCAGACTTCACGCCCTAGAAGTTGAATGTCCTGGTCTTGGCTGCTTACTTTACTATATATATTTTTTTTTCTTGAACAAATTTTTTTTTTCTTCTTATATAAATTTTTTTTGTGTTGTTTTTTTTTTGTTTTGTTTTTTGTTTCTTCTTATTTTGTTTTTATTTCTTCATGGGATCCGTTGGTTGGATCATCCCTTTTAATCCTTTATTTTGTAAGTATTCGATATCATTTGATTGTCCTTGTTTCAATTAAGTTATTTCCAAGTCTGGTTGAGTTGGTTTTCGGTAAGCACACGTATTGTTTTTTTTTTGTATTATTGTGATTGTGAAAATCGGCGTTGACTGATTCTAAAATTATATTAACTTTTTCTCTAAATTTTAAACTCTTTGATTTTTCTGCAAAACTGCTGCCACCAGTGTTAGTTATTTATCCGTTCCATGCAAATAAGATCCGTATTCACAAATAGAGAAAATTAAGTCTTCATCATCCTCATCATCATCATCCCACTGCTGCCACCAGTGTTACGTCTCCAGCGCCGTGCTTCCTCTTTATCGAGGGAAGAGCGTGGAAGTTTTAATATATGCGTCTGAACTCTGCTCTTTCCTCAAAACTCAAACTCATTGGCTTCGAACTCGAAATTATAACTTTATTTTAAAACTTCAAACGCAAAACTTAAACTTATTACTTCAATTTAAAACTCCTCTTTCAATACTCAATTAAAACTCTTCTTTCAATACTCAATTAAAACTAACTAACTCACTCTAAACTCAAACTCAACTCAAAGTCAACTCCAAGTCAACTAACTTTTACAATTCAATTTTTCCTCATCTTATAGAACATTGTGTTCTAATTTATTGTAACTTATAATATGAACAAAATTAATTTTATCAAAGTTTCCTTTTACTCTCTGTGACTTTTAAATTTCGAATAAACTTTGAACGAAAATCAAAGAGCCATGTTTCAAATGAAAAAAGGTGGATGTTATTAAATATGCTGTAACCGGCTTGATATAGAATATTGTGTATGTTTATTTATGATATGTATTAAATGAGAATGTTAGATATGTAAGGAGAAAGTTTTAAGTATGTGTTAGATAAGTAATGAGATTCAGTGTTAAAGCTAATAAGGGTAGCATTCTGGAATACTACATGTTACATTAATTCAAAATCGATTTTACGGCTCTTATTTATTAATAATAATTAATCCAGCGAACCCAAAGCTCGCAACAATATTAATATTATCATATCCATTTTTTATAAAAACTTAATGTACCTATTCTCGTGTATACTTCGACCTAGCTTCCAGCGACTTTTTTCGTTTTTTTGCCTCCCTCCAACCCGAAAGGACAGCATTTTGACACGATTTAAGTGACTCAAGAGTGTTCCGCTCCTCAATAGTATACTGGTTAGTATACCCGCCTGTCACGCGGGAGACCGGGGTTCGATTCCCCGTCGGGGAGCCTCTGGCGCAAGACTAATGACCTTGCCCGGAAAAAACAAATCATTATGGAAAATTTAACAAGCCTCAGGACTTGCTAAATAAGGCCAAGACCGATTCCAGGTTGTAGTGCCGATGATGATGATGATGAAGAGTGTTCCGCTTTCAAAGCGGGTCTGGAAAAAACGCTGATAGCACTGTATTGATATCCAAGGGCCTTATTTCGCCGTCACTGTACAAATTTGTGAATAAATATTTTTATTTTGAGATTAATCCTGATGTTTTCCTGACACACACTGTATATGCCGTTGAGAGATGATTTGGAAATTGATGAAATCCATCGGATTTCCTTGTGGAGCGCAAATAAGCCGATTTCCTTAGGGTGATTCATGATGAAACTTCGAGGCATAATCCCTGTGGTAATGTTTGTAAAAAAGGCAAAGGCCCACCACGCACCTTCTATCTGATAGTGAAGGTAGCATTTTTCAATATGCGGATTGCTCGTCTCCGAATGCTATCAAGTAGGTCGAGAGTATCCTGAGGAGCAGAACTCTATATATGTGAATGGTATTCGAATGCGGGTTTAATTTAAGAAGGTTTAATATGGGTCAGATTCCAGTGCCTACTAGGAATGGGTACAATTGGTTTAATTGGTGATAGTTAAAATATCTCCAGGTTGATGTCGATCACAGCTTAATTACAGTTCCTACCTTAATTACGCAACACTCCACCATCAAATTTGAAGTTTAAAATAAAATATATTGTTTATAAAATGATAATAATTGCGAAGCAAACCGCAAGCACTCGCCCATAAAGCTCTTGACCGGAATACATTGGTGTGGTTGTTTCTTTCACATTGTTGTATCGACACACACATCTTTGTTCTACTTAATTAATGTTTGAGTTCTCACCGCAGTATCAGGTTTGCTTTACCGCATGACAGTCAGTTCGAAATCGTACAAAGACTGGGAATCGCCAACGAAACCCCAAGGATGAAAACTTTTCGTGGAATGTGTTAGGGCAAAAGTTGTGATGGAGCACCACAGAGTAGTGTGGTTTATAGACACACACTTCCTCGAAAAAGTGTCGGAAATAGCGTCTAAAAATGGTGGCACATATTTTATCTAGGTTAATGGGCTTGGTATGCGAAACAGATTCTCGTTCGTGTTAAATGAATGAGGTTTTAAGTTTGTGGACACAGTTTTATTGTATTAGAGGTGGCGCGAAAATTATTGGCTAAGAAGTTTTCTCCCCGAAAGGAGGACTACAATTGGAGCAGGCCGGAAATTTATCCAATATTAGGGGAGAGGTCCTTGGCAAGTTTACAGGAATTGGCCTTATTCATGTCCCATTTTAACTAGTAGTAGTAGGAGGCTAGTAATACGGAGATACATATGATCTATAAAAGTACAACTAAAGTCGTAAGCATTTTTTCATTTAAACTACCTCTTGCACAATACTATAATTATTGTTATTGTTATATAATATAAACCAAATAAATGTAAGTGGCACAGCCGATTTGACGAGTCTCTTGGCGGCAGATCGAATAAGAAATAAACTATAACAAGAATATCAGAGGAAACTTATAAATACGAAGCCAGTTAAGTTCATATTGAAAAAAATGTAATGGCATGCAATTAGTGCCCACCATCGATCGTTAGAACGGGAAGTGTAGGAATAGGATTAAAAATGCCACCCAATGATCAGAAAACTTCCTACTCATCAAGAGAATTGTCCAGACACATTCCGGATATAGTTCTATCTTGATAAGATTAAAGTTATTCGATTTTTCGAAGAACATTGGTTTAATCACGATCAGCGGCTACATGGGTGGAATAAAATCAATTTAACCATCGGGTCGTTCAAACCAAATGTTAATTGCCGTTTGGAAATTGAATTTCTGCTTCTACTGCTTAACGGAATGTGGACCTAACGCCAAGACAGATATTCCTCTAACAAATATGTAAATTGAATGTCTGCTATAAATGACCACTGAGACCTGCATCCGCGTAGAATGATAAGTTCATAGTTTAGTCAAGACTGAGATTTTCGTCGAATTTTCACACGCTTGTCCATCGACATTGTCTTCCCTTCACTAATTTCAAATGCAAATCAACGCATTTTTCAAGTTCACAATATTTTTGAAAGAAGAAAATTTTCTTGTAGGCGTCGGTATAATTTGTTTTTATGTTTGAGACCCGGTAATCGAATCTCAGATATATGACGGGCTTTTGCATGTAAACAAGTTTGGTTATCAGTGTAAGCGTACCCTGAGGCATAACCGGAGAATCGACGTGCTGCGTCGTAGACTGCGTGTGAACTAGGTGAAACATTTTCTCATGGCGCGCTCCATGCCTTGAGCCATAGACAGGTGAAACCTTTAGCATGAGAGACCGCCAATATAAACGTAAGAGCAGCATGGTAATCGGGCTAAAAGCAAAAAGTGGTATTTGAAAACCTTTGTATCTATGGCTTTTGCCATAGATACAAGGCTTTTGTTTGCCTTATGCCATTGTTGTTATTGTGAGGGGTGCGTACTAAATGTGATTTTGAAAACAACACTCACGGAATACGTTTCTGGGACAAAGTTTTCCCATGGTGTTGCAGTTCCGTGGATAAGATAAATCGGCTCATAAATAAAAATCTTGGTTACATCAGGTTGGTGGTTTGGGACGTGCTCAGGCACATCGCATACTACTCTGGTGTATCTAATTGTGAATACGTATAACTCATTATATTATTTTTGATTTGATAGTATAATTAATGACTTGCAGCTGCACGTGGCTTTCACTGCGCAACAAGAATAATAGATGCATAGGATAGCTACCTCATTTGATAGCCAGAGTAAGAGTTAAGCAGCTAAGAGGATTTGGAAAGATCTTAGAGAGGTTGGGTTACAGTTCTGCGGTTGCTTTGGTGTTGTATTTCTCATTGACACCTGATGTAATATCATCAACTTGGGTGTGCCTAAACGTTATTTATGTTTTACAGGGAATTTACTTGGCTTATAGTTTTTGAAATCATCACAAGTGTGTCGTGATTTTAGTAAAAACCAATGAACAATGTGATCACAATATATATTTAATCATAAAATCAATTTATCGAGGTATTTAGTTATATTATTTAAACTAGATTCATTCACAGCCACGAAGCTCACGTACTTAGAACTTTTAGGAAAAGTGAACCTTGATTGAATGCAAGTCATTTGACTACAGACCGAGTAGAGGTTTTTCTAATATTACTTTAGTTATTCTTACTTCTGAGCACAGAGTCAATTGCAATGGTGGCCGTGTTGTCTACAGGTTGATTTTCTTACAACAACGCTACATAGAATAGTAACGCCAATACACAGTGTGGGTGAAAGAAGAGTATAGCGATTTCAATAGATTTACGCACATATAATCGGGTATTAGAACACAGTACTGTGGCGGTTCCGCCAAACCCCACGGCGCACTTACCTGAAAAACTCCCATAACTTCATCCCAGTCTGCATAGGTTTTCGCTAATGCAATCGCATTAGCACCTTAAATGCTTCACGCATCAAATAGATCTAATTTATTTAACTAAAAGCCCCTGTAAAGAATCCTTACCTTTCATGCATCTCTTCGCATACAAATTCCCTGTACGAATTCTTTCCTAATTTATCAGGAATCCCAAAAGGCAAATCCCATTAGACGGATTCCTGAAAACAAAATGGTTTGGTTTACATACAATGTAACCATCATAACAGGGATCATAAACATTGCGTCGCCTATTTCCCGTCCCCACCAAGTGTATCATAAATCACCATACATACACATTGGCTGGCGACCTACACCTACTAAGGGTACATTCTCATCAGTTGGGTCTAATTTTGGTCAACATTTTTTTTTTTTTTACGGAATTCGATAGCTATAACTGTCTAGAATATCATGTTAAAAATGTCGAAATTCGTAGCGGTTAAAAAGTTATGAGCCTCCGAGCCGACTGAGTCAAAGCAGGAAGCGAGCATACTTAAACTTTAAACGCGTTTTCTGGAAAACAACGTTTTTCGAGCTGGCGACTGTGATAACTCAGTCAATTTTCAACGAATCTTAAGGTTTTTTTTTTTAAATACGCGTAATTGAACTCGCTATCGCATGAATGCCGATACGTTGTAAATTGATTTTTTATAAACAAAAAAAAAACGAAAGCATTCATTAAAAGTGCACATAAATTTCAAAACGTCGCCATTTTGTTAATTTTGGATAGATTTCATTTTTCGTGCTTCATGCCATAACCACACTCATACTAACCAGTAAATGTTTTCGATTTTTTGTTTAAGATAAATCTTATGACCTGTAGGACAGTCGCCATCCAGGTCCTTTATTTCGCAGCGGTCTACGGCGCAACGTGCCCCTATCTCGGGGTTATCATGAAATTAATTGAAAATTTTTTAAAAGCTACTTAAAAGTACAATAAATATACCTGAAAAATCGCGAGTGTCTAGATTTATTACTTTCCTCAACAAAAAAAAAGATGAAAATATCCTCATTTTCGGCCTTACTGATGAGAGTGCACCCTTAAGGCATCAATTAAATCCTACACCACAGGCAAATGCCAATAGGAATTGAATACCTACCCTTACCAGCGATGCCATAAACACCATTTCCCAGTAATCAAGCTAAAACCAATTAGCGCATTTCCACATTGCATTGCCGCCTATTTATTTAGCCTCAATGCACATCTTAGACAAAGATCTAAGCGTTCCCTTTGTCTTCTCATATTTCGGGATCTGCTTCTCATCGGCAGCGGCATGAGCAAACAAAAACCATTAGCATCCAAGGAGATTCGGTTTGTTTGCTTTACCGAACTCACATCTCATGGATACACCCTGTGCCCTTTTCGCCGTTTCAGGTTCGTTCTCATGGTTTGTCCCATGAAAGAACCCATGTACATACATACATGCGTACTACCAACGATCTTCACGGCCCCTTTGTCCTTACCGCCTGTCTGCTTCGTTATCCATCGCCTTCGCGCGTGTGTTGAATATTATGAACCTCACGATCACCCTTGCACATATACTACCATGATCTCCAGTACAAGATCTGGATTTCTGTTCCACAAAGAGGGACTTTACGTCTCTCTTGTGGTAGGTAAAACGTATCCTTAGTGGAGAGGAACACTTTCTCTCTCGGGGAAACTCACCCCATTACCGAGTCGGCTCTGCACGAGCCGTTTATCGTGGAGTCCAATTACATCCGCCGACCACCACGGTCGTGCCGCTCCCGCTCCCCGGTGCGCACGGGGACGCGAATATAATATAACCGGAGTCGAGTAATAACCCCCAGTCGTGCGTGTTACACAATTAATTTTAATTTTAGTTACAGTTAAACATACCGTAAAACGAAACAATTATATACCAATAAAAGTTAAGCAACAAATCATAATGAACGAAATCGTGTGTTTTATTGTTCCTGTGCTACTCCCCGATAGGGTGTTAACTCTGATAAACAATACCACCTGTGTGTTATTCTGTGCTGTGTCCGATGGGAAATGAACCCCAATCATCGTTTCCTTATTCCTCTTGGCGAACTGAATTCTTGTGCTGCGGCGGAACAATCTTCAGTTAAAGACAGTGAAGGCGCTAGTGGGTAGATGGTAGAATCCAGCCTCCATGCCGACGCACAGACCATCCATCACCAACAGTACCAAAAGAGAATCGAAAAAACAAGAGATCGTCAGTCCTCTAGAGCATTAACACAACTTATATGTTGAGATGTTCTTTGGTCGGTGCTTTTCTTTACTTTTACACTAACGTGAGCACAAAAGGGAATTTTAAAGTACCCTTAAATGTTAGAGCACAGTATGAGCGGAAGGAGACGAAGTGGATAAGGAAAGAAGGTATCGATGTACATTGGTCTTAAATACCTGGAGATTACAACGACGAGGAAACACATGATCGGGTAGAGCATTCCACATTATTGTAGATCGGCTAAAGAATGACTGGGGGTGGGAGCGAACATACAGGACAAAGTCTCTGCTTTCAACCCGGCGAAGGCCAGAACGATCCTTGCCCCTGTTCAATTCAAGTTGACATGCAGTCTCCACATGACACCCCTGGATAGCTACTTTGGCACCCGCCATGTAGTGAACGAATGCATGCAGCGACATCCTGAAAAAAGTTGGCACACGGGTAATAACCTTGCCAAACAAATTATTATGGACATTTGAAATTAAACCTATTTTCTGGCGCTGTCGGTTTGCTGTGACTCGATTCTTAATTTTACCTATCACTAGAAGATGCTCAGAGTCGCAAAATGCTCCTCTGTACGATTTTACGTCAATGATGTTCGAATTGCGTCTTTTGTTTAAGAGAAAGTGATCTATTTGGCTACGCATTGTCCCGTCGGCTGATATCCATGTCGCCTTATTTATTTTTTGTTTGTTTGAAAGTGTCAACTCCAATTCACCGATTTTTGACTTCAACATTAGTATCTCCACTCTAAATTATCGCCTCCTTAGTGCTTCCTACAAACTTCTTTCCATCTCCGGCACTACCCCTCACTATCGTATTTAAATTATTAACTGATGCTCAGATTAATTAAGTAAGAAACTTTTTGTATGCATTCTATATCCTAATAAGTGGGTGGAAGCCCCGCTAACCTGGAATTGTGGGCTGTAGTTTTGAATGGTGTCGAATAAGCCTTCCATAAAATTAATGATGATAGTAGTGTGGTATGGGGGTTTCTGGAACAGGAAGTGACGTCAGAGCCGCTATTTTGAAAGCTCTGTGTGGGGTAGGTGTCTCGGTTATCGTGTTGTATATCCGGTGGGGGACTGAACTTGGTATTATAACGGTGGGCGGCAGTTAAATTTGAAATTAAATCTGTGGCGTTTCTAGCAGATACACACATGACTAGTAAAGAGCCACACCACCAAAAGCACACCCATTAAAGCCGTATACCATAGCAATACTATACCATTACCACATTAGTCGAATGTATTTGAGTTTAGAAATCAAATTCACATAAGCGGCAGTGGCCTGATGGGTTGAGCTTTGATTCTATCTTTTAATGATTCTAACCGTGTTACCGTCGGTTCGAATCACTCGCTCTTCACTATCGTCGCAAACGCTATAACTGGTGACCCCGACGTGATATCTGTACGACATAACACACACATACACTCCCATCCACACACAGAACTTTACTTTACTTGCAATCACACGACTTCTACACAGAGCAGCGGCCCACTGGCCTGCTCTGACATTCTCTCGATCGCTCTCTCGCTCGCTCTTTGTTCAGCCGTCTCAAAGTTGATCGTATCGAAAGTTACTGGGAAAGGAGTGATGTGGCGTTTCTAGCAGATACACACACGACTAGTAAAGAGCAACACCACCAAAAGCACATCCATTAAACCCGTATACCATAGCAATAATATACCATTACCACATTAGTCGAATATATTTGAGTTTAAGAATCAAATTCATATAAGCGGCAGTGGCCTGATGGGTAAGAGCTTTGGTTCTTTTAGTGATTCTGACCGTGATAGCGTCGGTTCGAATCACTCGCTCTTCACTATCGTCGCAAACGCTATAAATCTATTTTGTATGAGAATTGGCAGTTAAAATTTGAAATTAAATCTATTTTGTATGAGAAGTGACAGTTAAATTTGAATATAGATCTATTTTGAATGCTGTCTCGGCTATTGGCAGTTTTATCTGTATCACAGTTGAGGTGCTTTATGAAATTAAATCAATTTTGAAAGCTCTGCGCGGGTAGGTGCCTTGGCTATCGGGAGCTTTTGTTATATTAATTGTGGATATATTATTAAGTGCATATGTGAGGAGAGTTTTCGTATCATGCTGGTATATTTATAGCGTTTGCGACGATAGTGAAGAGCGAGTGATTCGAACCGACGCTATCACGGTTAGAATCATTAAAAGATAGAATCAAAGCTCAACCTACCAGGCCACTGCCGCTTATGTGAATTTGATTTCTAAACTCAAATACATTCGACTAATGTGGTAATGGTATAGTATTGCTATGGTATACGGCTTTAATGGATGGGCTTTTTGTGGTGTTGTTCTTTACTAGTCGTGTGTGTATCTGCTAGAGCCGCCACATCACTCCCTTCCCAGTAACTTTCGTTACGATCAACTTTGAGGACGACTGAGCGAGAGAGCGATCGAGAGAATGTCAGAGCAGGCCAGTGGGCCGTTGCTCTGTGTAGAAGTCGTGTGATTGCAAGTAAAGTAAAGTTCTGTGTGTGTAGGGGAGTGTGTGTTATGTCATACAGATCATGTCGGGGTCCCCATTTATAGCGTTTGCGATGATAGTGAAGAGCGAGTGATTCGAACCGACGCTATCACGGTTAGAATCACTAAAAGATAGAACCAAAGCTCAACCCACCAGGCCACTGCCGCTTATGTGAATTTGATTTCTAAACTCAATTACATTCGACTAATGTGGTAATGGTATAGTATTGCTATGGTATACGGCTTTAATGGATGTGCTTTTTGTGGTATTGTTTTTTACTAGTCGTGTGTGTATCTGCTAGAATCGCCACATATTGATCGTATGTTTTATTTTTTAGGGTACCGGATATACACCACGATAACCGAGACATCAACCCAACCCACCAAGAGCCCCACACAGCCGAGACACCAACCAACACGCAGAGCTTTCAAAATGGCGGCTCTGGGGTCACTTCCTGTTCCAAAAGCCCCATAAACTCACTACTGATGATGTTCCCAAGGTCTCCGTACCCTCACCCGCGCAACTCCTCTGTTCTTATTGATGATCTCTTGATCTCTTGCCCATTACCCACAACCCAATTACTCGTTTGCTGATAATATTACAATGAGTTTTGTTGTATTCGTTCAGTTAGCAAGATATGCTTAACATCAAGAAGATATTCTGTTCGAATTATCTCACCGAATAGAATTGCATGCCTCGATAATTTAGTGCTGCCTCGTGTCGTCGAAACAAACTCAATGCAGACAAACTGATCAAGGAACCATCTATTCTCGGCAGTAGAATTAGTTCGACTCTTAATTGGAACGATGACATATTTTAAACTGGGAAAAGTGCGACCAAATGTATACGGTTTCTTAAAAGCCACTTCACTCCATTCGGCCTAAATTGGAATTTATTTTCCACATTTGGTCAGGAGCATCTAAAAAAAGATTGGACGTGCTTGATAAGAACCAAGAACGCACAGTGAAACTCATTGGGGATCCAAGGCAAGTCTTTGTATTCTGTCGTTAGAACATAATTCCAACATATCCCACTCATTCATTTACTCTGTGCGCTCTCGTGGTAGTTGCTAAATTAGACGAAATGAATATCCGTCAATTAGATGGTATGCATCAGTTCACATTAAAATTTAATTTCAGACATATGGATGAACACAGATAATCTTTCCTTAGCCGAACAACACACTTGATCATGTATTCCTTCAATATTGTAATATCCAGGATTCCAACCAAACGTTTATCGCCACCTCCTTTCTTCATCCTCTCCCTCATCTTTTGCTTACACTGTGCGTTGATATTAAAGGTATCCTATGAACCCTATTGTGCGGGCGTTTTATGTTAAGAAATTCGGTGGTGTACTTCTTCACACATAGAATCGGATCTGTAATTATCCAGCTAAAAAGATTCGTTAGATTACCAATGGGCCACTTTCATTGTTGTATTAGACGTCTGCAAGAGGAAGGAGGATCTGTCGCAATGGTATTGAGTGAAAACGTCAGACAAGATATTTTAGTTACGCTGTTTTTACTCTATTTAAATAGGTACACGTTGATAATGGCGTTCTCTCTTCTCGTTTCCGTTCGTACTGTGCTTTTGCATTTAAAGGTACTAGGCAATCCCCTTTATGTAAAAAAAACCGTATCAAACAGCTCTCAGCCATATAAAAAATGCTCCAGAATCCTTTTTTTTAAATACCAATATTACAAATTAATGTAAATCTTATTTCGCACGGCATACGACCTCTAAAATAGTTGTAGACGTCTCACTAGATAAAGAAACAATAATCACGTACCAGAATAGAAAAAGAACTCCTTCAAAACCAAAAGAATTTCAGGTCTCTAAGGTAGTCGAATTGTTCTATTTTTGAAGTGTTTTGTCGTTTTCCAAATCGTTGACCATCCTGACATGTAGACGAAGCCTTGTCAGTTAAGCTACTTTTCATGTTTTAATCGCACCAATAAACAAAGCAAAATACATCAATTCTGTCATAGACACGAACAATTCTATCCCCATAACGTCCCTCAAAATGGGTGGTTTTAAATTCACGAGTTTACCCGGAAACACACTTGAAGGTATGACGGAGAGTTGTTGTGGGGCCAGCAGATATCCATTCCGACAGTTAATCCGACACAAATAAGATAAGCGGCTTAAAAGATGTACGAGTCTACAAACAGCTGAAATGAATAGTGGATTGGGGGCATAACTGTGGCTGGCCGCAATGACTGACAGACACACTTGATGGAAAACGATGTGTTCGAGGGTAAAGTGGAAGATTAATTTAAAATGTCTTCATAATTTCCCTCTTCGCAAATTCCCCGTAAACGGTTAAAAACTTGTTGAATGTGGTGCTCTGGGGATGCGTACCATCTAGTGCCTTGCCCTGATTTAGAATTGGAGTGAGGTTTTGCTGAATGGGCACAGCGACGACTATGGTGTGCCTGCAATTCTCATTACGTGTTATTGAGGGTGTATGGTTCGCAAGGTTTATCTCGCGGCTGGTCTGTGATGTGTTAAGAACAATTTGATTACTGCAATACGCAATCCCCTTTTATAAAACTTAATGTTTTGGCTTCCGAGTGAAAGGGGGAGTTTTCGCACAAGTAACCACTTCCTTACTTACTTACTTGGTGTAAGGGCACGTGTACGGTTTATCTATAAAGTTGCCGAATTATTCTCGAGACTTATTGGGAATTCAATAATTGTTCTATATGAGTTAAAGTGCCCTGTGAGTAGGACGTTAGAATATACTCACATCTAGGTCGGCTTGTCGTAAGAGGCGACTAAAGGCCGAGTGGTAGGTGGGGTCCCAACGCCTTGGCGCCCGGTGAAATTCCACCCCATCAAGCTATAGGCTCCGTGAAATGATCTAGAGAGTTCTCTGACCATCTTTCGGAGCTTGGCTGATGGACCGGCTCGAGAAAAGGTTAGTTTAGGTGGTATTCGGTCGTAAGGTGAGATACCACCCCGTTACACTGTATATTCCGCGATATCGTCGGGGAAATCTTCGACTATGTTTCGGATGAGTGGCTGATGGCCCGGACTGACACGGAGATAATTCATGATGGTACCTTCTGAGATAAAGAATTCCGGAGGTAAACTAGTTTCCCATTCGGATCTCCGGGAGGTACTATGTCAGGGGGAACATCATGCAGATATCATGATAAATAATGGAACTTTAAGAGGTTCGTCATCGCATAGCCGGGCACGCTCTCGAGGCTCTGCCCAGGCTCGACTGGTGACGGCATTTTGTACCATCAGGGGTATCGGTTTCACCAATACCAATGTAAACGCCGCCCACCGATACTTGCAAACAACGAAACCTGATATCCTTGCCCTAACTGAGACCCAGGTCAAGTCGTCAACTGATTCGACATATCTTCGTTGCTCAGGATACGACTTACATTCGAGATTCCGTTTTAAGGGCCGAGTCTGCGTCTTCGCGCGGTCCGATCTGGCTTGTCAGAGGATGGAGGCGTTGGAACCCAATAATATGGACATCATATGGTTGAGGGTCGTGCTGAGGAATTTCGTTAAATTTCTTTGTTGTCTTTACCGCTCCCCGAATGACGATCAACCGGCGACATTTTTGGAACATCTTTCAAATACTGTCGACTGGATACAGATCAACCACCCAGTTTCTGAAATTGTTGTCCTTGGCGATTTGAATGTGCACAATTCCGGCTGGTTGTTACATTCTAACGGAACCGACGAGGCTGGGGCGCTGGCGGAAATGTTTGCTGTAAGCCACAACTTGACTCAACTCGTGGGGCGGCCAACGCGAGGGCCGGATACCCGAGGCGATTATGCGAACACCCTGGATCTGTTTTTGACATCCGAACCGAGTATTTATACCGTAGAGGTTTCTGCGCTACTGGGAAACTCAGATCACTGTTTGGTATCTGTCGCGCAAGCACTTGCATATCAAGCGAATAACCGGCCTAGGTAACTTCGCCATGTATGGAAGTATGGGTCTGCTAACTGGGACGGTTTGCTGGATTTCTTCGCATCCTTTCCATGGTCCGAAGTGTGCTTCCGAGACTCCGATGTTAACGCTTGCGTGGAGTCGGTATCAGAGGTTATTCTTCCGGGGGTGAAGATGTATATTCCACATTCCATCAAACGAAGTTCGTCTGATAAACCTTGGTTTGATAAAAAATGCGAGCAAGTTACAGCGGCAAAAAATATAGATTTTAAGCAATGGCACTCCAATCCCACCGATGTTAACAGAACGAAATTTGTTAGAATCAGTGAAGTGTTCGCGAATTTATTTTCCGCGAATTCAAACCTCGAACCCGGCCTTTTGGAGCCGCCAGTGATCTCGCCGGTACGCTCTTCGATGCGGGATGTGAGATTTCGTCCGCGCACTATTCAACGCATTCTACGTGAACTGGATTGTAGGAAGGCAACCGGCCGGGACGGAATACCAGCAATAGTCCTTAAGTACTGTGCTCCAGAACTATCGCCAGTTCTTGGCAGACTCTTCCGCTTATCTTATGCACGTAGGACCTTTCCTGCCTGTTGGAAAATCGCTCGAGTTCAGCCAATCCCAAAGACGGGAAAAAAGTGTCTCCCACAAAATTACCGTACGATAGCATTGCTGTCTATGTTATCTAAGGTGATGGAAAAGGTTATCAACCCCGAGTTTATTAAGTATTTGGAGTGCACCGGACTTCTAATGATTGTCAATACGGATTCCGTGGTAGGCGGTCCACAGGAGACCTTATGACCCTTATAACCGATATAAGGACATCTGCGATTGAGCTGCATGGCGAGTCAAGTGCGGTCGCATTGGGTATCTCTAAGGCTTTTGACTCCGTCTGGCACGGAAAACTTCGTTCATATAGACTTCCCCAGCAGCTTTGCGACCGAACGAAGAGCTTCCTCGAGAATCGATCGATCCGGGTTGTTGTGGACGGATCTTTATCCTGTTAATTCTGTGGTGCTTCTGGGTTCTATATTGGCCCCAACCTTGTTTTTGCTTCACACAAATTATTTGTTGGAGAGTCGGGCACGGAGCATTGCTGAGCAAACTTCGTTCATACGGACTTTCCCAGCAGTTTTGCGACTGGACGAAGAGCAACCTCGAGAATCGATCGATCCGGGTTGTTGTGGGCGGCGAGTCTTCCGATCTGTATCCTGTTAATTCTGGGGTGCCTCAGGGTTCTATTTTGGCCTCAACCTTGTTTTTGCTTCACATAAATGAGTTGTTGGAGAATCTGGCACGGAGCATTGCTGAGCAAACTTCGTTCATACGGACTTTTCTAGCAGCTTTGCGACTGGACAAAGAGCTTCCTTGAAAATCGATCGATCTGCCTTGTTGTAGACGACGAGTCTTCGGATCTGTATCCGGTTAATTGTGTGGTGCCTCAAAGTTCTATTTTGGCTCCAACCTTGTTTTTGCTTCACGTAAACGACTTGTTGGAGTCAACGGATAACAGGGTGTTCAGTTCCGCGGATGCTAGTATGCTTGTTTCCTCTTTTTCGGGTGATCGACCGATTAGTGCATCATCGTCACACCAGCTGAGATGTAACCACTCTCTGAATCGGGATCTGGATAGGGTCCTGCAGTGGGGAAAGGCCAATCTCGTCGACTTCAATGCAACGAAGACACAATATACAACATTCAGAAGGAAAAGTGGATCAGGGGTTCCACAGCTGATGCTGAATGGCCAGACCCTCGAATCTGGAGAAAGCTTGAAATTGCCCGACGTCATGGTCTGTGGGAATGTATCATGGCATAAACACGTGTCGAATCGGTAAATCCGCCACAGGAAAACTGAGTTATCTTTTTTGGGCCAAGAAATATTTTACTCCGCCTCAACTCCTTTTCCTGTATAAATCCCAAATTAGTCCCGCGCTCGAATATTACTCTTATGTTTGAAGCTCTGCTCCTAAACATACCCTCGACATACTTGAGAGCATACAGAGACGAGCGATCCACCTCATCGGGGACACGGCGCTGACGTCGGGACTTCGGTCGCTATCACATCGAAGGCGCGTAGCCGACCTCTGTATGTTTTACAGATATTATCACGGGTACTGTTCTTCAGAGATTCGTGGTATTATTCCGCGCAATTCGGTCAATATATAGGATTTGCGACGATAGTGAAAAGCGTGTGATTCGACCCGACGCTATCATGGTTAGAATCACTAAAAGATAGCTCAACGCATCAGGCCACTGCCGCGTCTACGAATTCGATTTCTAAACTCAAGTACATTCGACTGATGTGGAAATGCTATTATTGCTATGGCATACGGTTTTAATGGATGTGCTTTTGGTGGTGTTGTTCTTCACTATTGGTCGTGTGTACCTGCTAGAAACGCTACATATATGCGCTGCGCAAGACAATCCGATGGATCGCACCAATTTGTGGTTGATCTCCTGATGGCACGAACAACCCTGCACCAGAACTGATCCGTTACAGAGCGGGAAAGCTGTGGAACTTCCCCCGCGCGAGTGTTCGCGGAGCGTTACAACCTGCAACTGTTCAAAAGGAGCTGCAACAGTTATTTGGTAGCATCTCGGGGCGCCATATCAGCGCTATAGGTTCACCTCTCCCGTGAGAAGTATATGAAAAAAAAGGCAAGGATGTGATTCATGCTCACCATTTACTCTTCAGTATTTACTGGCAAAAATAGTGTAAAAAGACTAACCTGCTTTATGGACGACCCAATAGGCAATATTGTGGCTGAGTTGAGAAGCAATGTCATATAATGTGTACATGGATACATTGTGAGTAGAATCCTGGATCTTATTTATATGCAGGCAGATGGGAAGGTCAAATATCAGTCTTCCCTTCATTTCACCTAGGTAAGTGGTTTGGACAGATAGCCGGGATGTTACATTGATCGATATGAAATTCTAGTGCAAATAATCCAATGCGCGACGATGACGGATTGACGTTCTCTGACCTTGTTTTAAAAACGCAACCTATCTATTTTTGTACATTTAACAAAAAAAAAAATACAAAAACTGTTCTGGATGCGAATTAATTTCTATAATTCACAATTTTATAAGGTTATTAGATCCAATCGGGAATATTACGAGTTATTAGAAAAGTGTAACCTCATCTCCATTCGACTAGTTTCTCGTGAAGTACTGCACAACGATAAAAAATGTAGACAATATTTTACCCATTATTTCTAATACCTTTCACGTGAGGAACTTTCACTTATAAATTCTCCTTTCATGTTGACCGGCTACTGTAGGGTCCCACCCAATTCTTACCTTTAACCAGTGAAAGTCTCATAAAACAAATTTTTGTTTACATCGTCGGCTCGAAGTGAGGTTAATGCCTCTCAGGCCAACTTGTTTACGCAGCCTTAGTTTACGTAAAAAAGCTAATTATTCTGTTTTTGTTTGGTTCTTTCTTTTCTACTTCATTTGAATACCTCACCTGCCAGTGGCATTCGGTTCAATCCGCATAGCGCCTATACAATCTAAGTGTCGGCTACAATGAGAAATATCTTAACTTGAATTAAAGTAGTTCCTAGAATAAGACCCATTTAAATAACAATCAGAGTTGTAATGTAACAGGCAGAGGTAACTCACCGTTTTGTGTAGTGAAGCGTAGATAAAAGGCCGCCAAGTTGGGTACGGCATTTGCCTTCTAATTACATCATTTCGTGGAATTATGATGTCAAGTTTAGTAATTCGATAAGCAGTGAAATATTTATATAATAACATTGAATAAATTAAATATTGGAACAAATGTATTTTACGCAAGTTTCAAAATAAACTGCCAACAACTTAAAGCTCAGAATTCCCTTCCGATACATAATTCAGGACTATCTAATACACGAACCAACAAAATCATGGGTTGGTGTACACATTGCGCTTAACGGTAGAACGGGTATAACCGTATGACGGTTATCGAAAGCGCTTTCGGATCTCGAAAGCACACCCATAAAGTTGACATGACACAAAAGCACGACGGTATAAAGAGTACGGCAGCTATTGAAAGTTATTACTTATAATGAAAGCTAACCTACATAGGTGACATTACAACAAAAGCATTTAAAGCTTGTGGGCTGCCTTGAGATTCGGTAAAAGATGGAAAATATAATTTGATAGCCGCAAATAAAAACATAGATAAAGAAATGAAATACCATAAACTATAATGAATATTTTAATAAAACAATGTATCACATTATGTGTAAAATAATTTAGTCTGCCTTTCTGCTCATGTTGGCATGTAATACGTTAACACTAGAGGAGCTTGCTCTCAGTATATTTATAGTGTATGAGCCGTAAACCTCGTTGATTAGTGCTAATTTATATAATTAACGTTGAATCATCACCATTGAAGAAACGCGCGAAGGAAATCGATATTAACTTATATAAAAAAATCGCTAATAAAAAAATTGCTAATAAAAAAATAAAAATAAAAAACTATATGAAATAAAAAATGCTGTCAGATTTATTTACTAATTTTCAAGAAGACATTTTTTTTATAAAATAATGTCATTGCACATTGCGTTCAAACAAAGAGAGAGGAGATTAGGGAATGTGGGTCATAGGTCTTGAATGTTTGCAAATTGTATTCACAGGAGGGTTTTTTTTTTTTTTTTAGACTTCTCTCGGGAGAGGCGAACCTATAGCGCCGAGTGGACGCCCCGAGATGCCATCAAACAACTATTGTCGTTCCTCTTGAACAGTTGCAGGTTCTAACGCTCCGCGAACACTCACGTGGGAAGGGAGTTCCACAGCTTCCCCGCTCTGTAGAGGAACGAGTTCTGATGCAGGGATGTTCGCGCCGTCGGGAGATGAACCACAAACGGGTGCGATCCGTCGGATTGTCTTGTGGAGCGCATATAAGCCGAATTGCGTGGAACAATACCACGAATCTCCGAAGAACAGTAGTCGTGGTAATATCTGTAAAACAGACAGAGGTCGGCTACGCGCCTTCGATGTGACAGCGACTGTAGTCCCGACGTCAGCGCCGAGTCCCCGATCAGGCGGATCACTCGTCTCTGTATGCTCTCAAGTATGTCGAGCGTATGTTTAGGAGCCGAGCTCCAAAGATGAGAGCAATATTCGAGCGCGGGTCTAATTTGGGATTTATATAGGAGAAGAAGTTGGGCCGGAGTGAAATATTTATTGGCTCTAAAAAAATAACTTAGTTTTCCTGAGGCTGATCTGGCGATACCCGATACGTGTTTATGCCATGATACGAGGGTTGCCTTTTATATTTCGGGATTAGAGAACAAAAACAAATATTGATCATCAAAAATCACTTTATTGTTTTTCAAAATATTCCCCATGAAGATCTATACGCTTTTACATGCGTTTGAACCAATTGTCGAAGCACTTTTGCCACTCTGATTGAGGTATCTCCAACACATGCATTCTGAATGCAGCAACCGCTTCTTCAGGTGTCGAAAAACGTTGACCTCTCAGTTTGTTTTTTACGTACGGGAATAAAAAGAAGTCATTCGGTGCCAAGTCAGGACTATACGGCGGATGACCCATCAAATCGATGTTTTGGGTGCTCAAAAATGCAGTTGTCGCAGCCGATGTGTGAGAGCTCGCATTGTCGTAGTGAAGAGTGATCCGTCTTCGGCGGTTGGTTTTCCTGATTTCTTGGAAGACAACTGGCAAACAAATGGTTGTGTACCACTCAGAATTGACTGTTCTGCGTTGTTCTAGTGCTACGGTTGCGACATGTCCAGTTTTTCTGAAAAAACAGGCGACCATTTGCTTGGAAGTGCTTCGTGCGCGAACAACTTTTGTTGGATTTGGCTCATCTTGAAACACCCAGACAGTCGACTGCTGTTTACTTTCGGGCTCATACGCGTAAATCCACGATTCATCACCTGTCACGATGTCATAGACGTGTTTCGAAGCACCGCGACCGTATTTTTTGAGCATTTCTTTCGACCAATTGGCACGAGCCTTTTTTTGGGCGATTGACAAATTATGTGGGATCCAACGCGAACAAATTTTTTTGACAGTCAAATGTTTATGCAATATTGAATGTATGCTGGTCCCGCTAACGCCTAAGGTTGTCTCAATCTCACGATAGGTCATATGACGATCTTCCAATATCAGTTCGCGCACAGCATCAATGGTTTTCGGAACAACAACTGATTTTGGACGACCTTCACGAAATTTATCTTGGAGTGAACTACGACCACGATTGAATTCACCATACCATCGATAAACACTGGTCCTTGATGGAGCTTCATCGCCAAAAATTGAATTAAGTTCATCCATGCACTGTTGCTGAGTTAATCCATGCCGAAAGTTGTAAAAAATAATCGCACGAAAATGTTGACGATTTAATTCCATTTTTGGGCCGAGATGAATCTTTTAAGTTACTGTAAACAACACAAATAGCGCTCGTATGTCAAAACGTTCTGAGTGTGTATAACCTCAAAAATGTCCAACTTTACGACAGAGCTGTTAATTGCCGGATTGCAACACTAGGGTTGCCAAATCCCGAAACATAAGAGGCAACCCTCGTACATTCCCACAGACCGTGACGCCGAGCAATTTCAAACTTTCCCCAGCCTCGAGGGCCCGGCCATTCATCATCAGCTGTGGAACTGATGATCCACATTTCTTTGTGAATGTTGTATATTGTGTCTTCGCTGCATTAAAGCCGACGAGATTGGCCCTTCCCCACTGCAAGACCCTATCTAGATCCTGATTTAGAGAGTCAATCTGTCTACACATCAGCTGATGCGACGCAGATGCACCAATCGGCTGATCACTCGAAAAGGAGGAAACAAGCGTACTATCATCCGCAAAACTGAACACTTTGTTATCCGTTTTCTCCAACAAATCATTTATGTGAAGCAAGAACAAGGTTGGAGCCAAAATAGAACCCTGGGGCACCCCCGAATTAACGGGATACAGATCCGAACACTCGCCGTCCACAACAACCCGGATCGATCGATTCTCGAGGAAGCTCCTCGTTCAGTCGCAAAGCTGTTGGGAAAGCCCATATGAACGAAGTTTGCTCAGGAATGCCCCATGCCAGACGCGGTCAAAAGCCTTGGAGATATCCAATGCGACCGTCTTTGACTCACCATGCCGTTCAATCGCAGATGTCCATGTATCGGTTATAAGTGTCAAAAGGTCTCCCGTGGACCGCCTGCCACGGAATCCGTATTGACGATCATTCAGGAGCCCGTTGCACTCCAAATACTTAACTAACTCTGTATTGATGACTTTTTCCATTACCTTAGATAAAATAGACAGTAATGCTATCGGACGCTGAACTCGAGCGATTTTCCAGCAGGTAGGAAAGGTCCTCCGTGCATAAGATAAGCGGAAGAGTCTGCCAAGAACTGGCGATAGTTCTGGAGCACAGTTCTTAAGGACTATTGCCGGTATTCCGTCCGGGCCGGTTGCCTTTCTACAATCCAGTTCACGTAGAATGCGTTGAATAGTGCGGGGACGAAATCTCACATCCCGCATGGAAGACTGTACCAGTGAGATCACAGGTGGCTCCAAAAGGCCGGGATCGAGGTTTGAATTCGCGGAAAATAAATTCGCGAACACATTAGCTTTATCCTTGGGATTCGTGACTAACGTCCCGCTGTCTGTCACCAACGGAGAGAGAGAGGAGGATGCGAAGTTACCGCTGACAACTTTTGCCATTGACCAGAAGGAGCGCGAACCAGTTGGACACCGAAGGAGCTTATTGATCACCCTGTCGTTGTGAGCCTTCTTCGCGGTATCAATCGCCTGGTTGCATGCGGTTCTGGTTCTAACAAAATTCATTCTATTAGCATCGGTGGGATTGGAGCGCCATTGCTTGAAAGCTCTATTTTTTGCCGCTGTAATTTGCTCGCATTTTTTATCAATCCAAGGTTTATCAGACGAACTTCGTTTGATGGAATGCGGAATATACATCTTCATCCCCAGAAGAATAATCTCTGATATCGACTCCGCGCAAGCGTTAACATCGGAGTTTCCGAAGCACACCTCGGACCATGGAAAGGATGCGAAGAAATCTCGCAAATCGTCCCAGTTGGCAGCCCCATACTTCCATACATGGCGAAGCTGCCTAGGCCGGTTATTCGCTTGATATGCAAGTGCTTGCGCGACAGATACCAAGCAGTGATCTGAGTTTCCCAGTGGCGCAGAAACCTCTACGGTATAAATACTCGGTTCGGATGTCAAAAACAGATCCAGGGTGTTCGCATAATCGCCTCAGGCATCCGGCACTCGCGTTGGCTCCCCCACGAGTTGAGTCAAGTTGTGGCTTACAGCAAACATTTCCGCCAGCCCCCCAGCCTCATCGGTTCTATTAGAATGTACCAACCAGCCGGAATTGTGCACAATAAAATCGCCAAGGACAACAATTTCAGAAGCTGGGTGGTTGATCTGTATCCAGTCGACAGTATATGAAAGATGTTCGAAAAATGTCGCCAGGTTTATTTTAAACTAGAAGTAACATTTAACAACCACTCGCACCTATTGCCGAAACACAGCGCGTCGACTTTCATAAAATTGATCGAGTCTATGCGTAGACGAACGGAATAGATCTTTTGAATAAAACTTCGATGGTGAAATTTAAAATACAATTAATTAACGTTGGTGATGACTCACGACTGGTGCACCCTTGCTCCAAAGTGGGATTAGACTATCAGCGATGTATGCTGTGGTGTTTTAATATAACTCAGGGTTGCGTGACCTACCTCGATGGCGGATGGATGAGGACTGATCCCAATTAGGGATGAAATTTGAATTTTTGCATTTGCACCACAAACAACCAATCGAGATCATCTTTACATTCGAGGTGGATAAACGCTTCGGTTAAATGAACAGTCGACAGACAAGGGAGAATGAGAGAACCGGAACACAATGTGCAATGATCCCGGGGTGGATTGGGTTTTTGTGTGCATGTACTAATGGAACTCTGAGGATAGCCCACTGACCTAATTCGGCGAATGTGGTGATCTCAGAGTGCATTGAACTGTAGGAAGATAAACATGGGAAGGAGTGGATAATCGCTGGTGTTATTCACCTTCAAAAAGAGAACATTGATCCCAACCGGATAGCGTGTCTGGGGGAAGTCGAAGTGACGCTACATTGGCTAGGGTAATATTATCGTGGGAACCAAAGTCGAAGAATTTGGAATTACCTCAGGCGTTGCCTGATTATGTAACCGCGTCGTTTGGTCAGACATGGTTGTTGCCAACCAAAATGACTTAAATTTCCGGTGGAAATCGCTTGGGTTAATGCAGAAGTGTTGCCGTATGGCAAGAAAACACTGAATACAGTTGTGCATTAACTAAATGAATAAATGACTTCCGGCCATGCTTCTTTTACAGGTAAATAGGTTGGTGGGAGGAATTGGGGTTGCTTTGACACGCTGTTAGCGGTCGAAATAAGGCTGAAATAGTGGGTTGGTTCTCCATGTAGTATAGAGAACCCCCACAAGAGTATTGGGAGACCCCATAGAGAATGGGTACCTTGTTATAGTAACCTTGTATTATGGTTGGATTTTCTCGAGATTTTCTTATAGGCACGGCATTCTCTCGTATTTCTAAGCCTTGTTGTATATTAAAATCGACAAATCTTCGATACGCATGTCTTCGACTCCTGGTGTTCTATCGCGTCACTAACGTAACTTCTTTGTAACGCTCTTTGTACAGTGTGATCTTATTTTATTATCGCTGTAAGCGATCCTATAGAGGCAAAGAAGAAGGAGTGGTCCCCTTTCAGGATCTATTTGACTGTTGGCCATATCGTCCCCTGATTTTGTCGCTCGACAACGACCGCATCTTCTTGGCATTTATGTACAACAATTTGAAGTCGTTCACTACAAAATATTGATGATATTGATAGGAGCTACTGTTCGCACTGCGGAACTATTATCTGAATTCCAATGTGTTCCATGAGGCAACTGATCACTCTAGGTACTTCACCATTAGTGTTACGGCATGTGACAGCGGTTAAATAACTTACACGACTGACACAATACCAGATCAACTCCATAGTCTTCATCCACATCCAACATCTTAACTAACTATTCTATGGACGGTGATATTGCACTGAGACTCGCTTCCCTTTTGTGATCTTTTGTCGGGCATCTTTCATAAGGCAGTAAATGACTTTATCGACTGTCATATTCTGCATCGTGCCAAACTCTTCGTAAAATTTTGGAATGTCATCTGTGTATCTAAATAGGATGTGCGCGGCTTTGCTTTGTATGTTTTGAAAAAAAAATATTGTACGCGTTTGTTAGCGGTGCTAATTCGAACATCCTTTAAGATGCACACATCATCATCATCATCATCATCATCGGCACTACAACCGGGATCCGGTCTTGGCCTTATTTAACAAATCTCTCCACCGGTCCCGATTTCGAGCCGATGTCATCCAGTTTGGCACTCCCAGGCTCTGGGCGTCGTGGTCTACGCCATCCCTCCATCGTAGACAAGGTCTGCCGCTCTGTCTCCTTCCATACATCCTGCCACAAAGGACTTTCCGGGCAGGCTCCTCTTCGCTCATTCGAGCTAGGTGTCCCGTCCACCTGGAGTCTACCGAGCTTGATTTTTCTTACAATATTAGCTTCAAGGTAGATTGCGTACAACTCATGGTTGTAGCGTCTCCGGAATCGTCCTTCCTCACATACGGGGCCAACAATTCTCCTTAAGGCCTTCCTTTCGAACGACGCTAAGAGTTCAGAGTGCCTTTTATTAAGCACCCAGGTCTCGGATCCATACATGAGTACTGGTAAGACCATGGTCTTGTACAGTAGTAGCTTGGATGTTCTGGATAAATTTCGGGATTTAAAGAGCCTTGATAGACCATAGTAGGCTTTGTTGGATTTAATCAGCCGTTCGCGTATTTCTTCTTCCATGATCCTAAGGATCCATACATGAGTACTGGTAAGACCATGGCCTTGTACAGTAGTAGCTTGGATGTTCTGGATAAATTTCTGGATTTAAAGAGCCTTGATAGACCTAGTAGGCTTTGTTGGATTTAATCAGCCGTTCGCGTATTTCTTCTTCCATGATGTTATCGGCTGATACTATTGACCCAAGGTAGTTAAAGGATTGCACTACTTCAAATTCGTGCTTCACTAACCTGATAGTTTGACCAACGTTAGGTCTTCTCTTCGCAGAAGTTGCCACCATGTACTTTGTTTTCCCCTCATTAATGTGCAATCCCAGTTTTTGCGCCGCCTGGTCGATCTGGGTGAAGGATTTGTGGGGGTGCGATGGTGGATGTACCAACGTATGGCACCAGTTAACCGCCGCCCCACTACAGAGTTGTTTACCAGCGAAAGTGTCCGCAAGCGCAAGGAAAGAAATGAAACACTGGGAGTCGGCCGTAAGGGTCTTTTTATTTCATCATAGGATTTGTCGTAAGTTGTCTAATTTTAATCCACGAACTGCGAATGTTTTTTCTTCTATTCATTTTCAACGCTGTACCCGCGGCAATTGGAAGGAGAACATTAGGGCGGACTTTATTTGGCACGCTGGTGCGGCGTGCCCCCGCGTGGCCGCGGTGGTTACAGGGGACTACCGATACGCGCGTTGTGGTAGTTGGAGGACGACTGACTTATGAATGAAAATAATTCATTCAATGCGTCGTGGCGATGCGTCATACCGAAATTAGGCTCGCTGCCAATTACGAAGAATTTTGGAGGAGTTGCTACGCTCGCATAAGAAATCAGTTCCAGCGAATTCTGGCCGTACAGGCTGGGTTGGCTTCGTTGGTTGTGTGTACCGGGAAATTGGCTTTGGGGACGCGAGCGAGTATGGGCATGCATTTTCGGAGGAAATTGGAATGGCTTGGGTGCAAGCAAGGGATATCGTTTAGATAGAAATGTTAACCGAAATTATTTCGGGGAAATGTGCGCGGTTTAGTTGGTTGGTAATGTTCCGTTGAGGATTTGGATATGCGTTTGTTATGGCATATGAATTTCGGGAGAATTAAGATTGCTTGGTCACAAAGAGAAAATATAACTTAAGTAGGAAGTTGACCGAAGCAATTTTGGGAAAACGTATGTGGGGTGATGTAATTGAGGGAAATGATTAATATTCCGTTGTAAATTGGAATATGCATTTATTTCAGCTTGGGAAATGGGTTCCTGGTAAGTATGGGATGTATGCAAATGCAGATTTTGCACGGGGAGTTGGATTGAGGTGACGCGCTGTTAGCGGTCAAGATTGGTTGGCATTGTGGGTTGGTTCTTCATGTGGTTAGAGAAACCCCCACAGATTTCTGTACCGCCGATTCGGTTCTACCGATGATGTCGATGTCATCTGCGTAGGCAAGTATCTGCCTGGACTTGGTGACAATAGTCCCTCTTGTTGTAACGCCAGAGTCACGGATTGCTTTCTCCAACGCCAGGTTGAAGAGGAGGCAGCCCAGACCGTCCCCTTGTCGGAGTCCATTATAGATGTTTATTGGTTTGGACAGCAATCCCGCTACTTTTACTTGACTAGTTACGTTGGTCATGGTCAACCTACAAAGTCGTATCAATTTGTTTGGAATGCCGAATTCTCTCATGGCATAATATAGTTCTACTCTGGGTATGCTGTCGTAGGCGGCCTTAAAGTCTATAAAGAGATGATATAATGGAATCTTAAATTCCTGACATTTTTCCATCGCCTGCCTAAGGGTAAATATCTGATCAATTGCTGATTTGCCTGGGATGAAGACACACTGATATTGACCAATGATGGCTTTAGCTATGTGGCTATCCGGTCTTCTAGGATAGTGGAGAGTATCTTATAGTCGGTACCCAGCAATGTTATACCCCTATAGTTGCTGCACAGTGTGATATCTCCCTTCTTATGTATGGGGCAAATTATACCACGACGTCAATCTTCCGGCATCTCCTCTTGTTCCCATACGTGCACCACGATCTCATGAATTGCGTGATGTAACGCTGTCCCTCCTCGTTTGATCAGCTCAGCTGGTATGCCATCTGCTCTGGGGGCTTTATTTGATTTGAGCTATCTAATGGCTTTTAATGTTTCCTCAATGCTTGGTGGCGGCCGCATTTGGTCTTGATCTTGCATTGGTGGAGCTTCCAATTCTTCTGTGAGCTGACCATTTAGCAATTTATTGAAGTGTACTTCCTATCGCTCCGGAATGCCGTCAGGATCGGTGATCAGATTACTCTCTTTATCCTTGCAATAAGATGCACACATCGCATGGATAAAATGTTGCGATTAACCACAATTTGGGAGGGTGTCTATAAGCGATTCTTGTTTGCTCGCCGTTAGTTGTTTATTACTTTGAAATATGAACAGTCAATTTGTGTTTATACAAGTGTCCATTCGTTGCCAGCGATTTTTTTGTATATGTTACTGGCATTGTTTTCACGAATTCGATTCGTTTATGAGTTTTTGTCTCGTGAAGGCTATTTATTTGCTGTGTGTCCAGAGAGATTTTTCAGGTATGGATATATAAAATTTCATTACCTTCTTATGCATTTCAGGTTTTAATGCACTATTACAGATACTCATAAATAATTTGGTATATTGATTATATACAAATGACCCAACATGCAAAAATTTACGTTAAGTGAGTCCCATTGTTTTCAGGGGTTGACCCACTGGGTATGGCGCAAGGCTAATAACTTTGCCCGGAAAAACAAATTAATTGCTCGGGAATTGCTAAATATGGCCAAGACCAGATCCCGGTTGTAGTGCCGATGATGATGATGATGATGACCCACTGGGTAAATATTTGGGGGTAGAAGTTTGCGTGCAACTTTTGAACGAAGTCAACAGAAAGCAATGGCATGATGACTATTGATTTTTCGCGTCTTTCATCAGTTCGATTATGGTGACTAAAGAAGTCTGCGAATAACCATATTTTTCTTTACCTTTGACCTCCAGCACTCATCCAAGAACGCGTAAAAGCAATGAAATGTAATTTCCCTGTATCTGATAAATCGTGACTACCAATCATCATTCTTTGTTAGAGCAATGGGTGATGTCCTGTAACGTGAGATGTTCTATTTAAAAAAAAAAGAATTTTTGAAAGGGTTGACTGGATAAAATTGTAAAAGAAATTGAAATATCATTGATAAAATCGTATTTATTGATTAAAATAACTGCGGATTGATGTTTATTCTGCGCACAATTGTATGATGTTCATTCTCTTGACTCTTTACAAATAATCATTCATGAAATCTCTAGGCAGGTGTCGCTTTTCTCCGCATCCATAATAAAGAATAATATAATACAATAAAGTGAATTCGTGTGTGTCTCTTGTGGACGTTTGTGGCATTTTTACTCTCCAGATCTTATCTTATTCGTCATTCCCCGGAGGAACGTTCTATCTAAGTAATCAATCCCCTCAATATATTATCATGACGCAAATTTTATTTTACGAGAGATTACGAAAGTAGAGGTATGATCGAGATACGGCCAAGCGCTGTGCACAATTTTGGCACAGTTCCGATAAGGTGATCAGTGACGCCATATCGTGGAACGCTGAATATCTCGGTGATTGACGGATGATGCTTAATATAGCATCTAGTTAATTTATGCGATTGAATTGAGAAGGCCTTTTATATACGCCACCACTTGATTTGCAGTTTGTCTAATCAACGACAGGGTGGGCTTGCTTACTCGGTGCACGTTGACTCTGTTCATCTCTGAAATGCGTCTAGATTTTCGACTTTAGTAAAGTCTAAGTATGTTAAAGACTGGTTCACATTACACTGGTCTGTAGTCGCAATTAGAAAACTAAGGAATATGATTAACCGATGGCGCCGTTTTCTTTCGCGTTAGTCGCACTAGTTTGTGCGATTGAGATCTCTGACTCTAGATGGTTGTTTACAAATCCACCTCTTGGTGTGAGTGTACCTGTGCTGGCGTACGATAAGTTCATGTGGCGTTGTTGGCTACACGGACACACCCCCAAATATTTGAAATGCGGATATTATTATTTGTAGCCGAATCATACCACCTTGCTGATATCTATGGCATTTTTAAACGTAGATAATTGGAGGCGTTTAGATTATTTTTGTACACCGAACCGGATCGGACGATACTGTGTGTAACGAGCAAGTTGATGAATGAGAATTGAACAAATTTTTAAAAATATTTGGCCGGAAAATTTATCTTGTCAAACTTACAGCACAGCACGTGTGTGAAGTGGCAACTTCCTATTGGAATAGTACTATTTCCGCGTGCGACTATACTTTCTCCCATGTTAGGGTAGAGCAACCGGCTGGAGTTAAGTGTTTTTAAAGAAAAATGTGAGTTTCTATTTTAGGTTTTGTTTTTGTCTTTTTACAGTCTTGAACAAAACTGAACCTGGAACTAAAGATGAACTAAGGTTGGAGTTAAAATTGCGACCACCCATTCAGTAATTTCCAAACGTTGATTGTTCGCCATGATAAAAATGTAAGCCTTGACTGACATTGTGATATTGACAGATCTTGAAAAAAATTTAAGTGTGCGGTCGTATTTAAATACAATATTGTTGTCAATTTTAAAAATACCTTACACTTTACAAACTTTTGAGGCCAAACTGCGGAAATGACCGATAAAGGGCAAAAACGACAACTGTTGTTAACGATGACGAGGCGAAAATGTTTTTTTCTCCTCCTCCTTTTTCGTGGTTACATAATTACATAATTAGCCCCCCCCCCCCCCCCCCCCCCCGAATTATTAAACTGATTCGCTTCCGGTTTTCAAAGAAAAACACCATTCCCTAAACCCCCCATACCATTATTCTACATGAATAATCAAAATCCTTCATGATGTTTAACAACAGCAAAACATGGATTGATGACGCTATTTCTACATAGCGAAACAGTTTAGTCTACCTTCAAATTCCTTTTACACATTCCAATGCAAAAGAAGATCTCAAGCGATATTCCCCTGTCTGATATGAAAAGTACAGGCAATACGCTTGGGAATAGTTTCTACCAGAAAAGTATGCAAGAGTATACTCTTCAACCCCAGCGCATTTCCCTTCTCGGAATGCACTTGTGGGTCTGCATTCCGAGATTTACCCCCAAGCCAATGTTCCCCTTTTTCGTGTATAAAAAGTACAAGCTATTCGCTTGGGAACAATATCAATGTCCGATGAGAGGTATCCGTGCGTATACTTTTCAACCCCTTCCATTTCCCTACTCGGAATGCACTTGTGGTTCTGTAGGGAGCGAAGCACTGTGCACCGGCGTACGACGCTGATTCTCCTCGCATCCCCATAACCGATTACCAAGGATTAAGTCTAGGCACCGAACATCGCAGCAAAATGTTCGCAGATAATTAATCACAGAGACAACGGGGAAGAATTTAAAGACAGTGTATTGATTTGTTCATTAAATGGTTTCTTTATTAAAACGATAGATACCTTTTTTTGGTTTTTTGCACATGTAGCTTGTTTTATTGTTTTTTGTAGTTTACATGAAACATCTTAATGTTGTAAAATTTTTGACTATGATCACGACTTCACTTAATTGCAGTGGCTAAGCTGGTAAACTCGACTTAATACAACAAACACTCAATAAACGATAGGTTTTAATTACGCGACGCTGGGATGTATGCGTCCAAGTAGCGCCACGGGGAGCAGGAGGGAAACGACCGGCTCGGTCTAGTGATGGTAAACGACTCAACAATATTCAATCGATGTTAAAGGAAATTCAGCCAGTCAAACAGGCTCTCTTAAATTAAGGATGCATTTCCTGTTCCGAGAGAGACGTAAAGTCTCTCTTTGGGGTAACCAAACAGATCTCATATAGAAGATCGCCCCAGTACACATGTATGTGTGTACACTGGTTCTTTTATGGATCAAAGCCATGGGAAAGACTCTAAACAAAGAAAGGGATAATGTGCATTCATGGGATGCGAGTCTGGTAAAGCAAACAAAACCGAAACTCGTCGGATGCTAATTGGGTCTTCGTTTGAGATGTGTGTCGCGGCTAAATAAATAGACGCAACGCATCGAAGAAATGGTGTTAATGGATTTTGGCTAGATTACCGGGAAATGGTGTTTATGGCATCACTGGTATGGTAAGTATTGATTTCCTATTTGCATTTGCCTATGCTGTAGGATTTAATTGGTGCCAAGAGATGCGTATATTTGTTTTGGTCCCTTGGGTGTAGGTCGCCAGCCAATGTGTTTGTCTGGTGATTTATGATACACATGATGAAGCTGGGATAAGCCAACTCAAGGGTAAGGTATGGTGTGGAAAAATAAGGATGTGTGTGCGATAGGCAATGGGCGAACAGATAGAAGGGTGCGAATGGGGAAAATACTTGTTGTTCAATTCGGTAGTCATTGGTTGTCAGCAAGTGGTTAGTGGTTATTCGCAGCCGTCTGGTGTCTAAAGAAACTAGTTATTAAAAAACGGAAACAAAACCAACGAATAGTTATAGAGAAATTAATGTTATTAAAGAATTGAAATTAAACTATCGAAAAGTTATAGACAAGTTAGCGTTATTAAAATCTTAAATAAAACCAATAAAAAGTTACAGAGAAATTTGTGTTATTAAAGAGTTGAACTTAAACTAACGAAAAGTTATTTATATTTATGGGCCTGTAGGAACCCGGAAGTTCACGACTTCACCGACTCGACTCTGCCATCGTTCCCTGTCCGGTGCAGTCTCCTTCCACGCTTGACCGTCTGATCGGATCTCCTTAAGGTCAAACCTAACATTGTCCTCCTGTGGGGAGGAAGTATGTGTCAGACACGGGCACAAGGTTCACTTCCATCTCCATTGTCTATTGTTCACGCGGACACTGCTCACAACGCAAGGAGGAAGAAAACGATGGTTGACCTTCGCAACCGAGCGTGGTGGTTGGCGGATGTAATAAGACTCCCCGAGGATAAAACTCTGACTTCAATTCCATCCTCGGTTAGGGTTAAGGAACAGAAGAGAGAGAAAATTTATTCTTAAGGGTGTGGCCACCAAGGCTGGTGCAGTGGTGTGTATGTGTGTTCGTACGCATCACCGTGCTTATCGATGCATTTCAGCAAGGATAAACAAAACCTACAGCAAGGGAAAAAGAATAAAGGAGAAGCGACCTAATGCATCGGTCGTGATTAGGGTGAGTTGAATAAATAAGCTGGAACACGTTAAATGGGAATTGCATTTGGGATACCACAAACGATGTGGATTGTTTATGGAATCGCCAGAAAACCTTTGACTGGCAGCGTTCTTTTGTTTGCACATGGTGCGAGTTAGGGAGTTAGTCTCAACGTCTATGGTGTTAATTACATGCAACTGCGTTGGACTGTTTATCGTTGGTTAAAGTGGTCGCCGGCCAATGTGTATGTAGGTAGTTTTTATTGTCCACATGTTGAGACTGGGATAAGCCAACTCAAGGGTAAGATTCCCTGATTATGCGGTTGTATTATAGGTGAACCAATGAATTTTCTTTCAGGGAATTTATAAGTTAGGAAGGAATTCTTATAGGAAATTTGTATGCGAAGAGATGCATGAAACGTAAGAATTCTCTTTTAGGCGATTTTAGATTATAAATTGCTCTATTTATTGCGTAAGCCATTTAAGGTGCTAATGTGATTGCATTCGCGACATTAAGGAAGTTGGGTAGCAGTTATGGGGGTTTTTCAGGTAAGTGAGCCGTGGGGTTTGGCGGAACCGCCACACTCCCATCTCCGTCGCGGCCGTCCTATCGGTCTCTTTCCCGTTGGTCTACCGTCAAGAATTCTACGCACGGTCCTATCGTTGCCCATTCGCGCTACATGTCCAGCCCATCTTAATATTCGCGACTTGATTACTCTCACTATTGTAGGTATGCGGTATAGCTCTTCCCATTCGTGGTTGTGGAGTTTCCTCCATTGTACTGCCTCCACGTCATATGTACCTCCAAAGATACCCCTTAAAAATTTATTCTCGAATACGCCGAATTTGTTTTCTTCCCGTTTTGTGAAAGCTCATGTTTCGCATCCGTATAGAGCAACCGTTTGGATATCAGCAGTTTATTGACTGCGTGCCAACTAGCGTTGCCGGAATGAAAAGTTATAGAGAAATTAATTATTAAAATTGAAATAAAACCAACGAAGAGTTACAGATAAATTAATGTTATTAAAGAATTTAAATTAAACTATCGAAATGTTATAGAGAAAATTGTTATTGTTTTAAAAATCGATTTGCTCAATAACTGCTAGCGGGTGAAGTGTTGTTATACTGTTGCCGTCCCTTTCGCAATTTTGAGGGCCTTTCTGATCTCCTACCAAATCAGCGATAAAATCCAAGGACATACGAAGGGACATAGATCGCCATCCCAACAGCCACCGAAGATCAACCACCGAGAGGCCGTAAGTAGCTTTAATAATATCATTTTATTGTGTAAATAAAAATTTGCAACATGCTCTACCATAGCTCTGTGTGGAGGTGTGGTCTTGTTAAGGGAGAGTGCTAGGGGAGGGAGTCTGTGGAGTCGAAGGATTGAACTAGGGTTCAAAATTGTGGTGTCAACTGTGTAGTTTCCAACCTCAGCCGAGCGTCTCATGAAAAAGGAGTCGCGCCGTTGCCACATCTCTTTTTGGGTCCCATCTATCTGCGGAAGCCTCATCGAGAGGACTTCGCCATACTTTCTATTTGAATGCTCCGTCGCCTCCTTACAATGTACAATGGCCTGCTTCACTCCTAAAACAAAGCCTGCGGTATCTTCCGTTGGGATTTATCGCATTATGGAGAGCTATACACAACATAAACGCCATCCAGCAATATTTGAAAACAGCCAAACCTGATATCCTTACCCTAACTGAGACCCAGGTTGATTCGTCAACTGACGAATATATATCAAATCTTCGTTGCGTCTTCGCGTGGTCCGATCTGGCTTGCTAAAGGATGAAGGCGTTGGAGCCCAATAACATGGCGATCATGTGATTGGGGGTCGTACAGAGGAATTCTGTTAAATTTCTTGGTTGTCTTTACTGCTCCTCGAATGACGATAGGCCAGCGACACTTTTCGAAAATCTTTCACGTACCGTCGACTGGAGACAAATCAACTACCCGGCTTCTGAAATTGTCGTCCTTGGCGATTGTAATGTACACAATTCCGGCTGGTTGGTACATTCTAACAGACCCGACGAGCCTGGGAGGCTGGTGGAGATGTTCGTTGTTAGCCGCAATTTGACTATGCGAGTGCCGGATACCTGAGGTGATTATGCGAACCGCCGAACCTGTCTTTAACATACGAGCCGAGCATTTATACCGTGGAGACTGCTGCGCCGCTGGGAAACTCAGATCACTGTTTGATATCGGTCGCGCAACCACTTACATTTCAACTGAGTAACCGACATAAGCAGCTTCGCCATGTATGGAGGTATGGGGCTGCTGACTGGAACGATTTTCGAGATTTCTTCGCATCCTTTCCGTAGTTCCATCAAAAGAAATTCATCTGATAAGCCTTGATGTGATAAAAAATGCGAACAGATTATAGCGGCAAAAAATAGAGTTTTTAAACAATGGCGCTCTAGTCCCGCCGAGATGCAACCAGGCGATTAATACCACGAAGAAGGTTTTCGACGACAGAGTGAATAATAAACTCCTTAAGTGCCCAGCTGGTTCGCATCCCTTCTGGTCAATGGCAAGGGCAGTAACTTCGCTTCCTCTTCTTTTCCTCCGTTGGTGACGGGCAGCGGGACGTTAGTCACAAATTCAAAGGCTAAAGCTAATGGGTTCGCGAATTTGATGCCGGTGTTTTGGAGGCACCTATAATCGCGGCGGTATGGTCTTCGATGCGGGATGTGAGGTTTCACCCGCGTACTATTCAACGCATTGCACATGGACTGGACTGGACTGTAAAAACGCAACTGCTCCGGATGGAATAGCAGCAATAGTCCTTAAGAACAGTGCTCCAGAACTATCGCCGATTCTTGGCAGACTCTTTTGTTTATCTTATGAACGAAGAATCGTCTCTGCCTGCTGGAAAATCGCTCGAGCTCAGCCAGTCCCAAAAACGGGGAAAAATGTCTCCCACAAAATAACCGTCCGATAGCATTACTGTCTATTTTATCTAAGGTAATGGAAAAAGTCATCAATACAGAGTTGGTTAAGTATTTGGAGTGCAACGGACTTCTGAATGATCGTCAATACGGATTCCGAGGCAGGCGCTACACAGGAAACCTTTTGACCCTATAACCGATATATGGACACCTGCCTTGAGGGGCATGGTAGGTCAAGAGCGGTCGCATTGAATATCTTCAAGGCTTTTGACTGCGTCTAGTATGGGGCATTGCCGAGTAAACTTCGCTCATATGGACTTTCCCAGCAGCTTTGCGACTGGTCGAAGAGCTTCCTTGAAAATCGATCGATCTGAGTTGTTGTGGACGGCGAGTCTTCGGATGTGTATGGTTAATTCTGTGGTGCGTCAAGGTTCTATTTTGGCTCCAACCTTGTTTTTGCTTCACGTAAACGATTTGTTAGAGCCGACGAATAACAGGGTTTCTGTTTCGCAGATGATAGTACCCTTGTGTCTTCTTTTTCGAGTGATCGAACGATTAGTACAACAACGTCGCACCAGCTGAGCTGTGGGTAGATCGATTCTCTGAATCGGGATCTGGATAGAGAAAGAGGCCAATATTGACTTCAATGCAACGAAGACACACTATACAACATTCACAAAGAAAAGTGGTTCATCGGTTCCACAGCTGTTGATGAATGGCCAAGCCGTCGAATCTGGCGAAAACTTGAGATTGCTCGGCGTCACGGTCTGTGGGATTGTATCGTGGAATAAACACATGTTGAACATGGCCAGATCCGCCTCAGAAGCACTGAGTTATCTTTTTAGAGACAAGAAATATATTACTCCGGCCTAACTTCTTCTCCTGTATAAATCCCATATTAGACCCGCGCTCGAATATTGCTCTCATGTTTGGAGCTCTGCTCCTAAACATGCTCGACCTACTTGAGAACATACAGGGTTGAGCGATCCGCCTGATCGGGGACACGGCGCTAACATCGGGACTACAGTCGCTACCACATCGCTGTCTGTCTTACAGATATTTTCTGTTTCTCTGTCTGTTTTACAGATATTATCACAGGTACTGTTCTTCCGAGATTCGTGGTATTATTCCGCGCAATTCGGTCTATATGCGCCGATCGCACCAATTTGTGGTTTAATTTTCCAACGGCGCGGACGTCCCTGCACCGGAACTCGTTCCGTTACAGAGCAGGAAAGCTGTGGAATTCTCTCCCTGCGCAAGTGTTCCCGGAGCGTTTCAACCTGCAACTGTTCAAAAAGAACTGCAACAGTTATTTGGTGGCATCTCGGGGTCCGTGTCGGCGGTATAGGTTCGCCTGTCCGAGAGAAGTATATTTAAAAAAAAAAAAATTAGCAGGCATCATACATGACTGGGAATTACTCCCTCGAATTGATCGCAACTTGGCAGCTAACAAGAGGGTCGGTGTGACGTAATTGTAATTGGGATAATGCGAAGTTCAACCGGATCATTTTTCGCCCTTATCAGCACCGGACACATCTGAGTCCCACAGTGCAGGTAAGGCAATTACTTTTAAACACACTTTAAACTAATAAAAAATTTGTTGCTTTTTTCAAATATTTTGTATTCGATTTCATTTTAAAAACATGCCATTCTAATTGGGAAGTCGTTTAGTTGTTTATCAAGTCGGGCTTCGTACTAACAATAGTTTCCCAGCATTTGAGTTCCGTTTTGGGAGTTTAAGGGAAGTAAGATTGTTTTCGAATAGATCAAATTATTTCGTTTAGACTTTGTTTCATTACTATTAGGACCGTTACTAAATAAACTTTTGATACAATTATCTGCCCTTGCATTACGAAGTATAATTTGGGAGCTGATTGTATTTTTCAATACTTTAGAGAAAAGAGATATAAGGTTTTGTTTATTTTTAGGACATTTCTGACCAACTAGCGCTTGATATTCTTACGTATAATACAATGAAGAGATTGGTTGTCCTTGCGAGATCCCGTCCGCCCACAGCTTTTGGATATGTTGGCAAACAAAATTGAGTGAAGAAAAATCACGACTAATAGTGGAACAATAATCGTCATCAACATCGGCACTACAACCGGGATCCGGTCTTGGCTTTATTTAACAAATCTCCCCACAGATCCCGATTCCGAGCCGATGTTCTCCAGTTTGGCAGTCCCAGGCTCTGGGCGTCCTGGTCTACGACATCTGTTACGGACCGACCTTGAGTCCAGGTCCCCCCAACACCCACTAATCCCCTTTCGTTAGTTTCCCCTCTTTACCTCTAAACGGAGAACAACTCGCCAAGTAGTTAATTTGCATAAACTACTTTATGCAAATTCTACTTGGCAGAGAAAATAATAAAAACCGGCGTTGGCGTCGAATAATAAAATAAAACGTCAACGGCAAAAAACAAAAATAATTCATTCGACGTTAAACTGCGAAGGGACGCACATACGAAATACCCAGTGAGAAAACATTTGCACGATACAAATACCTCTTTATCACTGAATGTGGGTACAAACCTTCAACTACCGAAAATCACCTGAAGCGCTTACCAAATCTGCGTAAGGAAATTAACTATTTGAAGGAAACTGACTGGATGTATGAACCGCTGGAAAAACTCATTGGTCAACAATAAAACTTGATTAAAGAACACAACTGAAGATGAACAGGGGAGCAGGCACTCAACGGCCCCTGCACCCAGTCGCAACACACAACAGCAGCAGTTCCAGCGCCAGCAAATCTACCACCGCTCAGAGACCGTCAACGGTCAATCCGAAGTAAGTCCCATTCACTTACTTTAAAATATAATAATTACCTACATTAATAAATTGTTAAAATAACTCATAACACATCCCTCCGCGCAGACAAGGTCTGCCGCGCTGTCTCCTTCAATACATCTGTGGCGGTTCCTTTGAACGCTACTACTCATCTTCCCATTAACCATGTAAAATCTTCCACCTAGAGCGGCCGAAAACCGATAAAACAAGTACTGATTGCTTGCCTAGCAATTAAGCATGTACTTACCTTTTTGTCATCCACCTAAAGTGTCTCCTAAACCATATGTTCGCTAATTCAATAGCACGAACCACAAGAGACGTTTTCCTCACGGGCATCATGTGCTAGAAGGTAATTCGTCGGGTGTATGTTGCATCATCGGATTTCCTAGTATGACTGTATAACATGCGGCATACACCAAGCAACCAACATGAACCGAACCAATGCAGTACACATGTCTCCGATCGAATTCCATCAGCAATTGTAAGTATCATCCACAAGTAAGAGCAATTTGGTTGCACCATCAAGCAACCAACATTGCCCGAACCACATCAAGAAGATATACCCTTACGCGTCAGCCGCACACGTGCAGGAGATGTTTCATCTTTTCCTTTTGTATACATGCCCACATCGGTCGGTCATCCGACCGACAAATACAAGGCATACGGCTGACCGCCCAAGGAATTCGAGTTCTCATTAATGGAAAATTACCATCGAGAATTCGACTACGTGGGGATGCCGCCAAGATGTGCACGATCAGTATAAATGCTTTACGCAGTCGCTGATCGTGTAAACACCTAAATCTCTATATCGAGATAATTAAATAAAATAAAATAATTTGAACAATCGTGTTTTAGTTTATATTGTGTATAATAGCCGTATACCATAAGCATAACAAGTTCTTGAGTAACCAATGTTTTTAATTCAAACAGTTGTGTATAGTATTCATATAAAGTTAAATAATCTAAACAGTGTGTCCATTAGCTTTAAAAATCGTAAATCATCATAGTGCTAAGAGATTTTGTTACTTTAATTATAAGTTTTGTCAACCTACATCGGATCTGCGTTATGTAAGCTTTAGTTTATGTTCTTAGCCAATAACAAATAAAAAAAGATCAACACTGAGTTTTACTTATTTGAACTGAAAGCAGCGACAGGGTAAAGAGGTGAACCTGTGCCCCGGACGAACCTTACCACTAAAGACAATATATAACGGCAATACCCACGCACCCGGCCACAAAGGACTTTCCGGGCAGGCTCCTCTTCTCGCAAAAAATTCCCCTTAAGACCTTCCTCTCGAACGAGACTAAGAGTTCAGAGTGCCTTTTATTGAGCACCCAGGTCTCGGATCCATACATGAATACTGGTAAGACCATGGTCTTGTACAGTAGTAGCTTGGATGTTCTGGATAAATTTCGGGATTTAAAGAGCCTTGATAGACCATAGTAGGCTTTGTTGGATTTGATCAGCCGTTCGCGAATTTCTTCTTCCATATTGTTATCGGCTGATACTATCGACTCGAGGTAGTTAAAGGATTGCACTACTTCAAATTTGTGCTCCGCTACCCTGATAGTTTGACCAACGTTAGGTCTTCTCTTCGCAGAAGTTGCCACCATGTACTTTGTTTTGCCTTCATTAATGTGGAGTCCCAGTTTTTGTGCCGCCTGCTCGATCTGGGCGAAGGAGTCTTGTACAGCCGAATCGGATCTACCGATGATGTCGGTGCCATCTGCGTAGGCAAGTATCTGGCTGGACTTGGTGATAATAGTCCCTCTAGTAGTGGCGCCAGAGTCACGGATTGCTTTCTCCAACGCCAGGTTGAAGAGGAGGCAGGCCAGACCGTCCCCTTGTCGGAGTCCATTAAAGATGTTTATTGGTTTGAACAGTAATCCCGCTATTTTTACTTGAATATTTTTCCTCGCGTACCCGCGTCCTATGAGACTGCTGCGTTGCCCGGTATGCAGCATTCTTACGTTCAGTCGCTAGTTTGCACTCATCATCAAACCAGTCGTCCCGATCTCTACGACTACTGCCTAAGATGGAGTTGGCAGTACTAATGAACGTATTCTTAAGGCGGGTCCATTTTGTTACGACAAATTAACTACTTGGCGAGTTGTTCTCCTTTTACAGGTAAAGAGGGGAAAGTAACGAAGGGGGATTAGTGGATTTTGGGGGGGACTGGACTCAAGGTCGGTCCGTAACAATACCTTTCCCCCTTAAATAGTGATAGCTTCATTCTTAGAAGAGGAATGAAGCTTGGATACAAAAGTATCAAACTGTAGCGTTGATCCCTACACCGTCTGTGGTGTGTTATCTTCCCTTGTTTGTCGTGGTCTTGTTTGCTTTTGGCTTCCTCTATTCGTAGTAGGGTTTTAGCCTATTATTGTGCACCACCACATTTCTTCTCCCTACCTTAACGACGCTATTTACCGGACTATTTATTTGCACTACCTTATAGGGACCCCTCCATATGGGAGCTAACTTTCCTAGCTTTTGGGCATTGCGTATTAAAACTCTGTCGCCCACATGGAACGTGAATGGGCGTGTCTTACGGTCGTAGTACTCTTTCGACTTCTTCTTGGAAGTTAACAGGTTACGCCTTGCTATTTCGTACGTATGTTGAAGTTTGTACTTCAATAGCTTATGGTAACTGTCATGTTTGTATACCGGTTCCGGAGGTTGCTTTATGCTCGTCGGTACCTCCGGGGTAAACCCAAATAGACAGTCCATTGGCGTAAGCTTAGTACCGTCGTGTACATTGGTGTTGTATACGAATGTTGCCGTTCTCAGGTACTGGTCCCATGATTGGGAATTCCCATCCACAATGCTTCGCAGGTAATCTACGAGTGGACGATGGGCTCTTTCTAAGGCTCCATTCGATTGTGGGTGGTACGCTGAGGTTTGTAGTTTTTTAATACGGAGCAATTTGCACACGCTTTTAAACAAACTGCTTAGGAAATTGCTTCCCTGATGGGTGACCAATTGCTTCGGAACACCATACCGAGCAATTATTTGGTCGAAAAAGACTGTGGCCACCGTTTCTGCCTCCGCATCTGGGAGAGCGTAGCAATCTATATACTTCGACAAGTTGTCTTGGAATGTAAGTATATATTGATTGCCCGTTGGAGTGCGATCAAGAGGACCTACTATATCTAAGTATACTTTGTCGAAAGGCCTCTTTGCAATGTCGGTTATTACCATGGGCATACGTATGTTCGGTGAAGATTTCATGGTTTGACATGTTTTACATACTTTGATGTATTGTTTAATGTCGCGCATCATGTTCTTCCACCAAAAATGTCTACGTATTTTGTGGTACGTTTTACTCACTCCTTGGTGTCCACCCAAAGGAGGATCATGGTATTCCCGGAGTAGGAACTGAATGTCTTCAGGATTGGTTATCTCCATTCCTTTTTCCGTGCAGGCTGGAATGGGATCCTCGTTAAGAGAGGACTTATCGTCATTTGGACTATCCTGAGTTCCTTCGCTTGGCCTTAACTTTTTAGCTTGGGCGCGTGTTAGTACATTGCACCTTGGTAGTGTGGGAGTCTCATCACAAAGTTGCGGGATACGACTCAAGGTATCCGCATTAGTGTTGTATTTACCGGGTTTATACTCGATTTGGTAGTCGTACTCCAGTAGTTTGCGATGGAACCTTAGTAAACGTGACGTGGGGTCTTTCACGTTGAATACTCCCTTCAACGGTTTGTGGTCCGTGTATATATTAAATTTTCTCCCTTGTAAATAACAACGGAAATTCTTAGCCGCCCAAACAATGGCTAGTAACTCTTTCTCGATTGTAGAGTAGTTCTTTTTCGCCTTATTCAAGGTTCTACTGGCTGGTCCTTACCGATTTCGCCTTACGACAGTACGGCACCCAGTGCTTCGTTGCTCGCATCCGTGGTCAGATTAAAGGGTTTGGTAAAATCTGGATAGATTGACAGTGGCGGCGAGACCAATAACTCCTTTATGTTATCAAATGCTTGTTGGCATTTGTCTGACCAGGTGAATTTGACGTCCTTCCTTAACAAATTTGTTAAGGGGCGTACTATCTTCGAAAAATTTTGAACAAATTTTCGATAGTAGTTCGTCAAGCCTAGAAACGATTGGATGTGCTTTACCGTTTTGGAAATGGGGAAATCCCTGACACTAGCTGTCGTGTCTGGATTTGGCATTGCCCCCTTTTCGGAACAAACATGTCCCAGGTATACTACTTCCTTCTGGAGTAACTTGCATTTCTCCGGTTGCAACTTTAGGTTGTGGTATCTAATTTGATCGAATACTTTCCGGAGTTTGTCATTATGGTGTTCTAGGTTTTCCCCATATATGACAACGTTATCCAGATAAACAAAGCATTCGATCCCTTGCAATCCGGTTAGGACATGGTTCATGAGCCTCCGAAACGTAGCCGGTGCTCCCTTCAGACCAAATGGCATACGTTTGAACTCATAGTGCCCGTAATTTGGGCTGAACGCTGTCTTACTTTGATCCTTCGGATCTACTAAGACTTGGTGGTAGCCGCTGGCTAAATCGAGCGTGGAAAAATAGCGTGAGTGACCGAGCTGGTCTAATATGTCCTCTATTCGAGGGAGAGGGTACGCATCTCCGATGGTTTTGTCGTTCAGTTTTCTGAAATCGACCACAACTCTCCATCGGGTTTTTCCATCGGGGCCCGCTTTCTTAGGAACTACCAAGAGCGGTGTGTTCCGCGGACTTTTGCTTGGTTGAATGATATCATTCTCCAGCATATCCCGTACTTGCTCGTTGATCACCTCTTTCTTGCACTCAGGCAGACGGTACATTCGTTGATTTATCGGTGCTTGATCCTGTATCACCGGTATCTCATGCGTTATTGCACTGGTATATGTTAGGAGGTCACCTTTAAGGTGGAAAATATCGCTAAACTCTTTACATATTTCCACTATGGATTGACACTCTTGAGGACTTAAGTTTTTACCTATGTGGAGTTCCTCGTGTAATTGTGTCAACCTTGGATCTTTATGTAATTCCTCCTCTGAGAATAAATGTCGGATATACTGGAGGTTGTCTCCCTCCGAACGTTTTTTATCCGCATTGTATTCCGTAGAACGGTTGTCCTCATTTTCCAGCGGAAAGGTGGAAAAGTCCTTCATTGGATGTAACTCCACCATGATTCGGTCTATTGTTTGGAGGTAGTTTGCGATATTGAGTACCTCTTCTTGGGCACTCTTCGCTTTCCCTACAATACAATTGGATATGAAAATCCCTGATTGCATTGGTTTAGGTACTAGAATTACCTCTTCCCGAATTTTTATGGGAAGTCTCAGCATTTTTCGTGAACGTGCCGGTATTATTTCCGGTTTGTTCAGAAAAATTTCTACCTCCGAAGCGTTTGGCAGTGAGTGTTCCACCACTGTTGCTTCTTTGTTAGCTTTCTTTGGTTTGTCAACTATTAATGTGCGGTTGGGATGTTTGGAGCCTGACAAAATTTCGCCACCTTTTCCCTGTTCGGGTAGGGTATCCGGTGTACTTCCGGCCGCGGTCTGGACCTCTATGGATCCCCTTGGCACGGGGTTCCCGACTGGTTGCCTTATGTCTTGGCGTCCGCTTCCTATCTTTTGTAAATGCAACGGAAAAACTTACCGGATTTACATTGGTTTGGGAGAATTCCAAACAATTCCCGGGTCCGTTGATTTCACAATTCCTAGCTAGGAAGTCGTTTCCTAACAACCTATCTTCTGGCAATCCCGGTAGGGAGTCCATTAACTGAAAGTTACAGGAGATTGGTTGGGGCAGTTTGAATATTCCCTTACAAAAGCCCCTAGACTTTCCCTTTCTAAAAAGCGTTTGGAGAGTAGTGGCCTTTTTGGTATCCAGTGTTGTTCCATTTTGGAGTGCCTTCAGCTTAAGAAGGCTGATCTCCGCACCTGTGTCCACTATTAGATATATAGTGTTTCTACATCCAATGTCTAATGGGAGCTGGACTATTGGAACTTTTGTTGGCGGTTGAGGACAGTTTTCTTTATTTGGTGTCTTTAATTCGGTCGGGTTGGGGAATTCCGGAATTCCATTTTGCTTTTAGTCGACACACTGTCGCCATGTGGTTATGTCGCTTGCAAAATGTGCACCATTCTCCGTTCTTCTGTCGCCTATGCCCTTTTTTGGAGCCTCTGACGCGTCCATAGCGGTTAAATTCGACTGGCTACGGTCCGATTCGGGTCGATGGCGTTGTAATCGGTGTTGGCGTTGTTTTATTTTTCGAGCCTCCGAGTGTTCAGTACTGCTCGTACTAGTACTACTCTTGGCTCGAATCTGTTTACCGCCTTTGTCGCGTGGCTGTTTGTTGTCCTTTGAATTTTTCCTTTTTTGGACTGTTTGCCATTCGTTATTGACCGTTCAGGTCTGTGGGGTGTGGTCGCTAAGTACAGACTTAACCACATTGGGTGTGTCTGTTGGCTTTTGTGGTTTTATCCATAAAGTAGTTTATGCAAACTAACTACTTGGCGAGTTGTTCTCCTTTTACAGGTAAAGAGGGGAAACTAACGAGGGGGGATTAGTGGATTTTGGGGGGAACCTGGACTCAAGGTCGGTCCGTAACAATTTCTCTTCTACGCGCGGCATTCTGGCCCCAGAACTTACTCTCCCTCCATCGAGCTCTCCGAGGGCGAGTCTTAGCGCATGACCAAATGTGTTACTGGTATTCTCATCGCGTAAGACAACCGTGTTGATTCGAACCTGATCTACGAATGCGATACGTCTCCGTAAGGCAATCCGCGCTCGGAAAACTGTACCAACAAGATAGTGATCCGAGTCGACGTTGGCATCTCGGTACGTTCGTACCGTCATCAGGCTCGAGGAGTGGTGGCGATCTATCAATACGTGGTCAATTTGGTTGCGAGTGGCTCCATCAGGTGATACCCAGGTGGCTTTGTGGATATCTTTACGCGGAAACCTGGTACTCGCAACGATCAAGTTTTTTGATGCTGCCAGTTCGATGACGCGTAGTCCATTGTCATGAGTGTTCTCATGCAAACTATGAGAACATGCGTAGTGCCTGAAAACCGGCTCCCGACCTATTTTCGCATTCAAATTACCAAGACCGGTTTGCACATCGTACCTTGAAAAGGCATTGAGGGCCCATTCGACGTTCTCGTAGTATTCTTCTTTTTTGTCGTCAGTATTTCCGTGAACGTTTATGAGACTTATGTTCTTAAACTTGCCTCGCACGCGAAAAGTGCACATCCGTTCGTCTATTGCATTAAAGCCCATAATGGCCGACCTCAGTTCTTCGCTGATTAGAAAGCCTACCCCGAGCACACATGCTTTGCATGACAGCTGTCATAAACGCCATACTCGTTTCTTTGAATAACCCCACTCCTCGTCCATCTTATTTCTTGTAATGCTGTTATACCACCCCCCGCTGCTCTTATCCATATATCTTGATCATGAAACCCAGCCTTCTCTACCTCATGACAGCTTTTCCTACAACTTCCACAAAGCTAACTTCCGCCTTTTTAATGAACATCTTAGCAAAACAGCTTTTCGCTTTGATCATTTGGGGGTAGAAGAAGCTACTGCCAGTCTCTATAAGGAGATATACTATGCCGTCGCCTTATATGTCCCCTATTCTCGTCACAGGTCATCGGTTTCATCGCCGCCATGGTACAACCGCACACTCCGCGCTCTTAGGAACAAGAGAAATAACTTGTGAAACATTTTCCTCAAAACGCGTTCCTTCCAAAACTACTCCAACTATCTCGGTTCCTTTTATAAATTTTCCGAGCTCTACAACTCCCCCTACACCAAACACCTCACAAAAACACAATCTAATTTGTTCAATGACCCCAAATCTTTTTTCCACTTCATAAACTACAAACGTAAATCCGACGCCTATCCTAACTCCCTTTCTTATGGCGCGACTGCTTCTACCGACCCCCTAACTACAGCCAATCTATTCGCTTCGTTTATCAATAAATCCTTCACAGACATCTCCTTCGAACCCAATCCGTCTCACTTCAAAGACTTGCCCGAATTCTCCCTCGGCCCCTTCATACCCCAAATTATTCAGCGTCACGTAGTTGAGGAGAAATTAAACTTACTCAAAAACGAGTTCAGCCCTGGGCCTGATGGACTCCCGGCTGTATTTTTAAGGAAATGTTCCACTTCTCTTTCCCTCCCGATATCAATGATATTCAATCTATCCCTTTCACACGGGATCTTCCCTAGTATTTGGAACTCCTCCTATGTCACTCCCATACATAAAAAGGGACCTAAAAACGATATAAGCAACTACAGTCCCATCGCCAAACTGTCTCATATCTCCAAACTGTTCGAAGGAATTTTTTACAACGCGTTATCTTTCCGTTGTAAATCCATCATCTCATCCTTTTTAAGCTGTCCTCCCTAAGTTTCGAACCCCCATTGATCAAGTGGTTATCTTCTTATCTGAACGATCGATCCTACCGTGTCAATTACAGATCCTCCCTGTTCAATCCTTTTCTTCCCACGTCAGGGGTTCCGCAAGGCAGCCATCTAGGCCCACTCCTTATTATCCTTACCATCAATGATGTTGACTCCATTATTAAATACTCATCCATCTCCCTCTATGTGGGCGACGCCAAACTCTACAAAACGATCATCTCTCCTCTCGACACCTCACTCCACCAAACTGATCTCGACAGCTTCTCAACTTGGTGCCGTAATAACTGCCTTCAACTCAACGTTGTCAAATGTTACTCCATTACCTTCTCCCGCATCGCCCCGCTGCCCCCCACGCTCCTACTGCCTGCTAAACCAGAAGATATCATCTGTACCCTCGATACGCGACCTCGCGATCTTATTTGACAGGGAGCTTAGCTTCATCCCACATATTGATGATATTATTTTTAAGGCCAACTCTGTCCTTGGGTTTGTGAAACGCTGGTCTAAAGAAGCGCAGAACTCATGCCGATATTCCTTACACAAGGATCGTTATAATACCCATCGGCGGCCAACGAAACGGGTACCACTTCAACGAACATTGTCTGGTCCTTCGAACCGGATCCAGCGACGTGTGAATCCGCACCATCGCCGCCCAGCTCGCGGCAAAGGATACTTGTGAAGAATAACTGCTTCAATATCATCACGTGCGTCTAGTGAAACCCATTAAGGAAGGATACGAATCGAGCTTCATCGCATAATACATCTTCTTCAGAAAAACTTAGAGATAAATCCAAAGACGTGATGACTAATCTCTGATTATTCATAATCCTAAAACAAAGACGAGAAGAACGCTTTAAATGTTGTGAAGACAGAAGAATTAACTGATATTCAAGAATACACTACAGATAGTTCACCTTCAGATATAGATACAGAAACTAAATCGACAATTGTCACCACTATTTCGAAACGAATTGATACAAATAGCCATTGCTCGTTGTGACCGTCCATCGGCGGTCATCGGCGTGAAGTCCTCTAAAGGAATCAACATCGGATTCAGCAACCTGTGGATCAAATCCATCGCCGCCCAGTTCGTGGCAAAACACATCGGATCCAGCAACCTGTGGATCAAATCTATCGCCGCCCAGTTCGTGGAAAAACCCATCGGATCCATCAATCTGCGGATTTAATCCATCGCCGCCCACTTCGTGGCACAACACCTGAAGAACAACACGACAACAGTGAATATAGTTCAGTGAAAATATTTAGTTCTAGAGAAACTGGAAGCGAGCACAAACGAAATGCCGGCACCAATGGCAGTTGAGTGGAAAGCAACAAAGGCTGCATTGGCCAAACGCCGAAGACTCGCCAAAGCAGAACGTCTGACTGAACGCAAACATCAAGAAGCCGAAGAGGAACGTCTGCGCCAAGCCATTGAGGAAGTAAGCCGGTGCAACCGGTGGGAGAAAGGCATAAACGCAAGAAAGCTGAGGAAAAAGCAAAGAAAGTGGAAACGCCTGGCGTGCCACCGGGCCCACCGACTAACCTAGTCGATATGTCGCATCTGGACACCGATGCAGAAAATGACGAACCGCTACAACCAGCCAAAAGAGCGAATCGCCGACCAGATCACTCTGAAGTAAAGGAAGAAGAACAACTTATAAGTGAACAGGTGACCATGGTCGAGGAGCTTATCGCCGCCCAGTTCGCGGCACAGGACACCATCGCTCGCAACTTCCTCAACATGCAGGACAAGGGACAACCAACCCTGACCAGGATTGAGACAACCAAACGCGCACTCCGCGCCGAATGGGAAGCCATCTCCAAGCGGCACTACGAAATTTTCTACATGGCGGCACCTGAGGATCAACAGCACGCGTACTTCGCGGAGGATTTTTTCGGCCAGACCGAAGAAATATACCTCGAGGAAGAGACGAAGCTCCTCGAGGCACAGTACGCGCTCAATTCAGCCTCCCCAACCATGGCCAACAGCGCCAATCGCCTCCACCCTAGCGAGCTGCGCCTTGCACATTCTGCAGGGCCCCACACACGATCTACGCTTGCGAGGGCTTCCGATTACTCACACCTGGCAGTCGGAAGTCCTTCGCACACCAAAGGAATTTATGCGTCAATTGCTTGGGTCGCCACCGCCTACGCGACTGCCACTCCAGCAAGGCGTGCCGTCGATGCCAGCGGAGACATCACACCCTGCTGCATGTCTGGACTACCGCCATCGACGGGACAACATCACCGCCGCTCCGGGTCAAAGGATCCGCCTCCCGGATCGACCGTCATGAAGGGGCCTATGCACACACAGTCAGCACCCCTTCACAGCATTCCGCGTTGCTGCCAACAGCAAAAGTCATCGTGGCGTCGGAGAACCAACAGAGGATTGAAGTCCGTGCCCGAAGGTTGCACCTCCGACGCAAAGCATCATCCGTCCCCACCTACGGTGTTGGGGGCACTTGTGGCCTTGCCACCGGAACTCAAGCTAACATCAGCATCACTTCTTGCCTCCACGGTTCGAGACAATGGACACTGAGGCCCTTCGTCCTGTCAGGGCTATCAGTGTATGCACCACCACCACAATCGGCGACGAGGGATCTCTCGTTCGTGGTGGATCTGGAACTTGCCGATACAAACATCGCTTCCGCCGACAAAGTGGACATCGTCCTTGGGGCAGACATGTAGCCCAACATCATTCTCGAAGGTCTAAGGAAGGACCAACGTGCCGGCCTCGTCGCGCAGGCCACTGAACTGGGATGGCCATTCCTCGTAGGTTGCGAATTTACAACTCCGACCCAGAGGAATTGGTCGACCTTACGACTGATGATCGCAGCTCCCATCAGAAAACCAAAAGGAGGTCTCGCCGGCATCGGCCCCAGGGGCCACCTACGAGGCCCATGCAACTACCAGCCACCGATCACTTGCGCGACCCAACTACCAGACATACCCCCCGCCCGCTGAACCACTGCAGGGGCAAGAGGCAATCGAGGAACCAGGAGCTTACCCACCCGAAGGTCTCAAGGCAGACCACCAAATCCCAAGGAAGCTCCAAGTCAACCACTCAGGAAATTCACCACCGCACCTGCCCACCCCCAAAACGCAACATCGGTGACCAGTCGGGTTGCCACTCGAACACTTCAAGGCATTCCACCACACCCAGGACACCACGTGGTCAAGCTCCTGCCCAGGTCCAAAACTACCCAGGCCAACCGCTACCACGTGTAGCCACCACAATAGGACCAGGAGCGCGCAATGCCCCACTTGGCGGGCGGCGCTCCCCAGCAACCACCGGTCTCTCGAACTCCAACAAGAAAGCACGCCTCTCAGTGTATCAACAGAGGCTGCACTCCAACGACTCCGGGAGGCACTTGGCCCGTGACTGTCATTCCGCCAGGCCACGCGAACAGTGCCAGGGACGACATCGCACCACACTCCACGCGACCCGCATCCCGCCGGCTACTAACTTCGGACGGCCGCCAACGGGCGCATCACCTTTCACCACCACTGGCCTGGATATAGCGAGACCCATCACCAGTCATCACGTGGTCATTGATCGTGGGTTGCGACCCTACAAATCCGACCCAGATCAATTGGCCGGTTCCGTGACCACAAAAGTTACCGGACGCCTCCAGTGGAAAAGATCATCCTGTCGCCATCTAACCTACGGGCCATTCCAGACCGCCAAGCCTTCAGCGCTCATCGGGGCGGGCGGCCCCGTCCCAACCGACCATCCACGTGAAAGTGGACCGCAACATCCGACCACCACAGACTCAACGACCAAGACCAACCGCCACCAGCAGACCGCACACTCCTGACCCCTAGCCACCGTCCCCTGGAACACACTGGTTCGCCAATGATTGGCGAAGGCGGGCGGAATGTTGGGGATTGGCAATTGAATGTGCTGGGGTGTACTGGAGAAATCTAGTACATTCGCAGTGTATACCAGTTGCGCGGTAGCTGTCACGGACCAGCTGGCCGATTGTCCCCAAGCGATGAGGTCATAGCGTCCCTTTTTTGAATTGGCAGTTATGCCGACTCAGCGAGTCTGCAATCAAGCTTCGCGGCGCTCACACAGTCAAACGGAACAGTAAGCTATTCCCAGTCGTTGCAATCAGCCAAACTTACAATTCATTGTGTATTATAACGTTCCTTAAGCAATAAAGAACAACTTGTTATTATTAATTGGTTCTCGCTCAATAGGTGACGTGCTCTTATACATTGACCGCGCTGCTATCTCCCCTTTGCGACAGTCATTGTTCCTTGTGACCGTCCATCGGCGGCCGGAAACGCGTACCACTTCACCGAACACATACAGTTCAACATCTGAAAGAAAACAACACAAATAAGTCACCCAAATTGAAGTAGTATTATGTTAACGCGTGATGGAATATTTTGCTAAAAGATTAAGGGCTGGGAGGGTTACAATTATCTGACATTCGTTTTCATTATTAATTGCGACATGTCGATCGTAATATCCAATAAAGGTTATTTCGGAAAAAAATTGTTTTATTAAAAGACGAAAAGGTTGACTCGATTTGAATGCTCTATAGAAATTGCATTATATTACAGCACTTATTGTCTAATATCCACCACTTGTTATCCAACATACAACCTCTTAATTCTGAAGTCAAAACATATCATTTACCAATTTTCCAAATCGTACGTTCAGGCATTTTAAACTGATCAACTGCATGAATAATCTTCTGAGTCTCTGTTGCGAGCCAAGGTCATCACCTTAAGAACGCCATCAGAAGCGAAACATCATTCCTGTGAATTTACAACTAGATCGCAAAACAAATTGTAAACAGAAAGTGTTTACGCGCCCGCAGACCCCTCACCGAAATGACGATTTACTATAAAACATTCATTTACACGATTGCCTAAGATCAATGTCGTAACAAAACAACAATTACCCACAAAATTTCCCATGCCGCCGTCTCTTTCGCACTTCACCTAACGAAGTTCACACTGAGAGAACTTGTGCTCGTTGTCAGAGCTTTCACGAAACCCCCAAAAACTTGGCACGTTGTTAAAAAATCAAAAATCGAAAAAAAAAAATGAGAAAGACGTTTGTTGTTATGTAGCCCTCCGAAAGGTGGGAAGAGATTTATCCTCTTTTTATATATTCGGCGACGCGACTCACGACCGTTCTAATATTCAACTGAAATTCGTGGTGAGTGTTTCGAGTGCAAGTACAAGACAATTAGATTCGGAAACTGCGCGTGTCTTGCGAAGTGCAACCAAACAAAGGTCGTTCCTCATAGCAGCAAATTTAAGTCGTCGTCGGTTCACGGAGTTTAAGGGCTCGCGAAGCCCTGCGCGTAATGTCGACCATTCGGGATTCATTACGAAAAATTGCCAACAGCAGAAAATTGTACGCAACGTTTGGTGTTTTGACGGGGTGAGTTAACAGCTATGTGTCATTCGGTTGTCACCCCCTTCCCCGAAGTGCTGTGTTTCTTTGTGCTATGTGTTGCCCATAAATGTGCCTCAACCCACACTATGTCCCCTGCCAGATTAGTCCATAGACCCTGTTGCCTGGACGTTCTTGGAAAACATCCGATTTTGTGAGGAAGAGATAGCGAATCAGGACAACTCTTTTGTTTATATTGTGATGCTATCATATGGCGGCGATTGCATATGCGCTGTCACGGGAATTTACCACAATCAGCTGATGGAACTGGAGGGGAGTTCTCGACCAATGTGGGTGGACACACAATTTGGTAAAATTGGCTAATCCCCTTGAATTGGTTTCGTTTATGTTGCTAGAAGAAAAAGCCACCAGAAATTGCTGCTTTATCAACGCTGCGCAATTAGATGTGGCGTAAGTTTTGTAATAACTTTAAGACGCTGAAAACGTTTACGGATGATTCGATTATATAAAATGTGATAATTTGAGCACCACTAGAGTTATATAAGTCTAACAATTGTGTATTACAAGGGCCAAAAACAAATTGCTGTATGTGTTCGACATTTTTAAATCGTGTTTATAACATCTGCTGGTCAATTTTTTATGCTTAGTTCTCTGGGAATAGATTTTATGATAATAGAAACGCAATGAAAGAGAAAATGCGGCTAAAAATTCATTTTATACGAGCTATTTGTTTCGTGAAATTAGTTGTAAACAAACGTCAAAACTGCTGGTAAATGAGATCCTTAAAATCGGAAACACTTCTTTTCCTTAAAGCACCCACAAGGAAACCAATACGTATTATTTATTATTTTTTACTCTGTTAAACTTGGACACTACGTTCACATATCATTTTTTTTTCATATTCGCCGTGTTTTTTTTTTTTTAATAATTTCCGCCCCCAACATAGCGATACCTTAGAAGAAGAAGAGCACAGAGGCTGGGGAAGGTTTCAATGTACAATTGTTTGAATATCTGAAGATAGCAACGTAACAATTTTCGTCTTAGTCGCCTAAGGACAAATCGTAAGGAACGGCGTTGAATGCTCTCGATATCGCGATGTGAGCCTTATGATAAGGGAATTAGCTCCTCGATAATATAGTGGTTAGGATACCTGCCTGCCACGCGGGTGACCGGGGTTGGATTCCCTGTCGGGGAGCCTCTGGCGCAAAACTAATGACCTTGTCCGGAAAAACAAATCATTATGGAAAATTTAACAAGCCCCAGGACTTGCTAAATAAGGCCAAGATCGGTTCCCGGTTGTAGTGCCGACGATGATGATGATAAGGCAATTAGACTTGGCTGGCATTCTCTGGCAGTGGACGGACGAAAGATACATAGAGAGATAGGGTCTTGTAAGGGTTAGAAAATCCTAGTAGAATTGGCTTTGAGGGTTATGGTATTGTACCGAGCTTGGGGTTAGCTGGATTAAGTATTTTAATAAAAAAGAGCCGTTAAATCGATTTTCTTTGTAAACATTTTATTAGTCTGTTAAAACCTAACTAACCACTATACTATCGAGGAGCTAGTCTGTTAATAACAACCGTTATCTGATATTTCGCTAATACTTCGGTGACTCTTCTTTCACTTCCGATACTTATCGTTTAATTCCTATCGCTTCTTTACTCCGCTTCTTTACTTATCGCTCCCTACTGCTTACTTTTTTCCTTGATCTGCGTGCGGCGTATTTATACCGTTTTTCCTCATTCTGATTCGGCGTTTCGTTTTCGTCCGTTCCATAGCCTCGAACACTCTACTGCTCATAGTCTCCGGTTTTCCAGTACTTTCTAGAATATTCTAGTACTTTGTTTTGGAGACCTGCCAGATATCACAGCTGATTTTCATATGCGTCACACTACCCTCCGCCTAGATTAGTTCGTCCCGAACTAAGTTCACTGGTCTTCTGCTTTAACAAAAAGTCGCCAGCCGGTCACGATGTACCACTTTCATTTTGGTGTTCGTCCTCGCTGAATCCTATAGACAACGTCGTTAATACTTGTGAGAATCTTATACAGCCTTTCCCAATGTTGCTGCAACTTCGGACGCCTTCCTTTTCGCCGACGAGGGTTATAAAGCCACACTTTATCGCCTGCATTAAATTCGGATGCGTTGGCTCGAAGGTCGTACCCTGTTTTCATCCTGTCACTTGATACCTTGATTTGCTTTCGAACCAAATGATGAATCTCATCGAGGCGATTTCTCCATTCGGCTACGTAGTCTTCAGTCTTATCCATGGCGTCTGAAGGTATTCCGGAGTGCAGATCGGCTGGTAATCATATCTCTCGTCCAAATATAATTCTTGGTGGAGAATGGCCTGTCGTCTCGTGATTAGCCGACCTATAACTCATGAGAAAGGTTTGTACATATTTGTCCGAATCTCGTTGGTGATCACTAATGACCTTCGATAAATGCTCTTTTATTGTTCGGTTGAACCTGTGGGGAGGAGGAGTATATTGTGCCAGACACGGGCACTCGGGTCACTCCTATCCCCATCCGGCTGTCATTAAAATTCCAAAAATGTTCCGCCAAACACTGAAGGAAAACTGTTCACCCGGAGCAACGTCGCTAAAAGGTCCATCGAGAAAAAAAAAAAAAAAACATTCGGACAATGATACGAACACCCAGGAAACTGCAGCACAGGAGAATAAGATGAAACGCACGAATTGATAGGTGATCACCGACTTTTTATTTCTTTACTTAGAGGTTCTAATATTTCACTTAGAACTTAATATTAATATTAAATTGATTTTTATAAATTTAATACAAGATGAAACACTTCCCTCTCGACACGACATCACTATATACGCTTCTCCGCCGCGCGACGGAGAGCGGAGATCGCGCGACCAGCGTGGTCGGCAGATGTAATTAGTCTCAGTGATACAACCCTCGTTTGGAGTGAGTTTGTGGTGTGGTGGTAGATATCCTTTCCACTAAGGATATGTATTTACTTACCACCAGAGAAACGTAAAGTCTCTCTTGGTGGAATAGAAAACCAGATCTCGCAATGGAGGTCATGGTGGTATGTGTGTGATCGTTCAGACCTGTGTTGTTTACTCATGCGCGAAGGCAATGGAAAAACAAAGCAGGCAGGCGGCAAGGACAAAGGAATCGGAGCGATCATGGTTTATGATGTGTATCGCGGCTAAATAAATATACGACGATGCATCGAAGAGATGTGCTAAAAGCGAATATGGGACGAGGGCATCATAAAAGTCTTAGATGAGTGATGCCCTTGTGTAAATATACGAATATTAATAAAATAATAAAAAAAAAAAAAAAATTGACATTGGGAAAGGTGCTAATGGGTTGGTAGACGAAACGTATCCCCTGCTTGCATTTGTATATGCAGGGAAATTCGTTTGTGGGAAACGGATTCTATATTTGCATTGTTTATAATTTGAATTCAATCCGGCGGCTATGCGCGAAGTCGATGATTGTTTGAAGATTCAAACAAAGGAGCATTTCTGGGTCAAGTGCTTGCAGCTGTATCGATAGTTGCAAGTCATTGCAAAGTAGATTAGATGGTTATACAATGACGGTTTGTATATACCATCTGTGTCAATTGTACATGGCATCAATGGCGACGCCAGGATCGACTCTAGTGTGAATATCTACACTAATTGGAAATTCGATTCTGGGTCGCTAATGCAGAGATGCATTGACACATGTATGAATGCCCATGTAGGAAAATTTCTTTGCAGGCATTTCCATGTAATGCATTGAAAACATTAACTATTCTTGGGACGGAAATGTTTAGCTGCGGGGAGATTGCGGTGCCGGTGTGGGAAGGTTGGAATTTGCCTGGCAACCGAAGGTACCGAATAGGTTTTGGTTTTATGCGCCTGTATAATGGAAAGAATTCTTGTAGGGAATTTGTATGCGACGAGATGCATGAAAAGGTAGGAATTCTTTAACAGGGACTTTTAGGTTATATAAACTTGATCTATTTGATGCATGAAGCATTTAAGGTTTTTTAGCGAAACTTATAAGGTTGGGTCGAAGTTATGGGGGTTCTTCAGGTAAGTAATAGTGGGGTTTGGCGGAACCGCCACAAACCTTTAGACCATTCCGTCCGATTGCGGATGTAAGGGCGTGGTCCTGGTTTTCCTTACGCCCAGTGCCCCACAGATGCCTTAAAATATTTGTGATTCGAAGTTTCGGACTTGATCGAAATGAAACTCACAGGGAACTCCATATCTGCTGATCCAATTATTGATAAACTGCTCAATGACGGTTGTTGCTTCTTGGTTTGGAATTGGAAGGATTTCCACCCACTTGCTGAAGTAATCCATAATGGCTAACATGTATTTGTTGTTGTTGTTGGTTTTTGGAAATGGTCCTGAGATATCAATCGCAATTCGCTCGAAAGGGGCGCCTACGTTGTACTGCTTCATAGCGCTACTTGGTTTTGCTGTTGGTCCTTTGGTCGCAGTGCAAGTTGTGAACTTCGTACACCAAGACTCGACGTCATCTCTCATGTGAAGCCAGTAGAATCGAGATTGTAATTTTGAAAGATTCTTATTAACTCCCAGATGTCCACCGGAGGTCACGTCGTGCATTTCTGTTAGTACATCCTTCACTTTTGATGGTGGGACTAGAATCTGCATTCGATGGGATTTTTCGTCCACGGCTTCCCATTTACGCTTTAGAATTCCATCTTCTACCACCAAGGAATTCCATTGTACCCAATATGCTTTAAATGTTCCGCTCTTGTCGGAAATATTGTTCCAAGTTGGCTGCTCGTTCTTTTCTTTATGTTCCAGGATTAGCGACATATCTTCATCCTGAAGTTGAGCTGCGCGTATAGCATTACTCGTCCACCCATCTAGTACTTCTAGTTGTACATTTCGAAGGTCGTACGCCTCTTGTTTTTCTTCTGCTCTATGACAATGTTTACAATCTGGCTTACATGGTCTTCTTGATAGAGCATCAGCGTTGTTATGCACCTTTCCTTGACGGTGGGAAATTTGGAAATCGTACGTTTGAAGTCGTTCGAGCCATCGAGCTATTTGTCTTTCCGGATTCTTAAAATATAACAACCATTTCAGGACGGCATGATCCGTCCGAAGGTGGAATCGACGTCCGTAGAGGTACTTACGGAAATTCTTAACGGTTTCTACGGCAGCCATCAGTTCATTTCTTGTTGCGCAGTAATTTCTCTCTGGATTAGATAGAACTCGACTTTTAATATCTCTCTCTTTACCATGGACTTCCTGTGACAACACTGCTCCGATTCCTGTGTTACTTCCATCAGTATCCAATATAAATGGACGATCCGATCTTGGGAATGCCAATGTTGGAGTCTTACTTAACTCGGCCTTCAATGTGTTGAATGCTGCAGTTTTCTGTCCAATTGAATTTCTTGTCTTTAGCCGTTATTTCGTGTAGGGTTTTAGCCACATTGGCGAAACCTTTAACAAGCGAAACCTTTATGCCCTGTGAGTAGGGCGTTAGAATATACTCACAGCTAGGCCAGCTTGTCGTAAGAGGCGACTAAAGGCCGAGTGGTAGCCGGGGTCCCAACGCCCTGTGCGCCCGGTGAAATACCACCCCATCAAGCTTTAGGCTCCGTGAAATGGTCGGGAGAAATCCCTGGCCATCTTTCGGAGCTTGGCTGATGGACCGGTTCGAGAAAAGGTTGGTTAGGTGGTAGTCGGTCCCAAGGTGAGATACCACCCCGTCACGCTGTACATTCCGCGATATCGCCGAGAGAAATCTTCGGCGGTGTTTCGAATGTGTGGCTGATGGCCCGGACTGACACGGGGATAAGTCATGATGGTGTCTTCTGATATAAAGAATTCCGGAGGTAAACTAGTCTCCCATTCGGATCTCCGGGGGGGACTATGTCAGGGGGAACATCATGCAGATATCATGATAAATAATGGAACTTTGAGAGGTTCGTCATCGCATAACCGGGCTAGCTCTCGAGGCTCGGCCCACGCTCGACTTGTAACGGCATTTTGTAATATCAAGGGGCATCGGATTCACCGATACGAATGTAAACGCCGTCCACCAATACTTGCAAACAACGAAACCTGATATCCTTTCCCTAACTGAGACCCAGGTCGATTCGTCAACTGATTCGACATATCTTCGTTGCTCAGGACACGACTTACATTCGAGACTCCGTTTTAAGGGCGGTGTCTGCGTCTTCGCACGGTCCGATCTGGCTTGCCAGAGGATGGAGGCGTTGGAACCCAATAATATGGACATCATATGGTTGAGGGTCGTACTGAGGAATTCCGTTAAATTTCTTTGTTGTCTTTACCGCTCCCCGAATGACGATCGACCGGCGACATTTTTCGAACATCTTTCATATACCGTCGACTGGATACAGATCAACCACCCAACTACTGAAATTATTGTCCTTGGCGATTTTAATGTGCACAATTCCGACTGGTTGTTACATTCTAACAGAACCGACGAGGCTGGGAAGCTGGCGGAGATGTTTGCTGTAAGCCACAACTTGACTCAACTCGTGGGGGAGCCAACGCGAATAGCGGATGCCCGAGGCGATTATGCGAACACCCTGGATCTGTTTTTGACATCCGAACCGAGTATTTATACCGTAGAGGTTTCTGCGCCACTGGGAAACTCAGATCACTGCTTGGTATCTGTCGCGCAAGCACTTGCATACCAAGCGAATAACCGGCCTAGGCAGCTTCGCCATGTATGGAAGTATGGGGACGCTAACTGGGACGATATGCGAGATTTCTTCGCATCCTTTCCATGGTCCGAGATGTGCTTCGGAAACTCCGATGTTAACGCTTGCGCGGAGTCGGTGTCAGAGATTATTCTTCTGGGGATGGAGATGTATATTCCACATTCCATCAAACGAAGTTCGTCTGATAAACCTTGGTTTGACAAAAAATGCGAGCTGATTACAGCGGCAAAAAATAGAGCTTTTAAGCAATGGCGCTCCAATCCCACCGATGTTAACAGAACGAATTTTGTTAGAATCAGAAACGTGTGCAACCAGGCGATTGATACCGCGAAGAAGGCTCACAACGACAGGGTGATCAATAAGCTCCTTCAGTGCCCAACTGGTTCGCGCTCCTTCTGGTCAATGGCAAAGGCTGTCAGCAGTAACTTTGCTTCCTCCTCTTTCCCTCCGTTGGTGACAGACAGCGGGACGTTAGTCACGAATCCAAAGGATAAAGCTAATGTGTTCGCGAATTTATTTTCCGCGAATTCAAACCTCGATCCCGGCCTTTTGCAGCCACCTGTGATCTCGCCGGTACAGTCTTCCATGCAGGATGTGAGATTTCGTCCACGCACTATTCAGCGCATTCTACGTGAACTGGATTGTAGGAAGGCAACCGGCCCGGACGGAATACCAGCAATAGTCCTTAAGAACTGTGCTCCAGAACTATCGCCGGTTCTTGGCAGACTCTTCCGCTTATCTTATGCACGGAGGACCTTTCCTGCCTGCTGGAAAGTCGCTCGAGTTCAGCCAATCCCAAAGACGGGAAAAAAGTGTCTCCCACAAAATTACCGTCCGATAGCATTACTATCTATTTTATCTAAGGTAATGGAAAATGTCATCAATACAGAGTTGGTTAAGTATTTGGAGTGCAACGGTCTTCTGAATGATCGTCAATACGGATTCCGTGGCAGGCGGTCCACAGGAGACCTTTTGACACTTATGACCGATATATGGACATCTGCGATTGAACGGCATGGTGAGTCAAGGGCGGTCGCATTAGATATCTCCAAGGCTTTTGACCGCGTCTGGCACGGGGCATTCCTGAGCAAACTTCGTTCATATGGACTTTCCCAACAGCTTTGCGACTGGCCGAGGAGCTTCCTCGAGAATCGATCGATCCGGGTTGTTGTGGACGGCGAGTGTTCGGATCTGTATCCTGTTAATTCGGGGGTGCCCCAGGGTTCTATTTTGGCTCCAACCTTGTTCTTGCTTCACATAAATGATTTGTTGGAGACAACGGATAACAAAGTGTTCAGTTTTGCGGATGATAGTACGCTTGTTTCCTCCTTTTCGAGTGATCGGCCGATTGGTGCCTCAACGTCGCACCAGCTGAGATGTAGACAGATTGACTCTCTGAACCAGGATCTAGATAAAGTCCTGCAGTGGGGAAAGGCCAATCTTGTCGACTTCAACGCAACGAAGACCCAGTATACAATATTCACAAAGAAAACCGGATCATCGGTTCCACAGCTGATGATGAATGGCCGGGCACTCGAGGCTGGGGAAAGTTTGAGAGTGCTCGGCGTCACGGTCTGTGGGAATGTATCATGGCATAAACACGTATCGGGTATCGCCAGATCAGCCTCAGGAAAACTGAGTTATCTTTTTAGAGCCAAGAAATATTTTACTCCGGCCCAACTTCTTCTCCTATATAAATCTCAAATTAGATCCGCGCTCGAATATTGCTCTCATGTTTGGAGCTCGGCTCCTAAACATACCCTCGACCTACTTGAGAGCGTACAAAGACGAGCGATCCGCCTGATCGGGGACTCGGCGCTGACGTCGGGACTACAGTCGCTATCACATCGAAGGCGCGTGGCCGACCTCTGTCTGTTCTACAGATATTATCACGGGTGCTGTTCTTCGGAGATTCTTGGCATTGTTCCACGCAATTCGGTCTATATGCGCTCCACAAGACAATCCGACGGATCGCACCCGTTTGTGGTTCATCTCCCGACAGCGCGAACATCCCTGTATCAGAACTCGTTCCGTTACAGAGCGGGGAAGCTGTGGAACTCCCTTCCCACGCGAGTGTTCCCGGAGCGTTACAACCTGCAACTGTTCAAAAAGAACAGCAACAGTTATTTGATGGCATCTCGGGGCGCCCACTCGACGCTATAGGTTCGCCTCTCCCGAGAGAAGTCTAATAAAAAAAAAAAAAAAAAAAAAAGCCGTCGGTGATATGTGGCTAATCCCATAAAGCTTCTTAACTGTTGCTTATCTTCTGGAGTAAGCCACTCTTGGACAGCTGCTATCTTATCGGGAGCCGTTTGAACTCCTGCAGATGAAACGATGTGTCCCAGGAATTTTACTCTCCTTTGGAAGAGTTCACATTTCTTCGAATTGAGCTTTAAGTTGGCCTATCTTAGTCGCTCGAAGACGGAGCGCAGATTATTGATGTGTTCTGGTAAATTCCTTCCAACAACGATGATATCGTCCAAGTACACAAGACACGTCTTCCATGTAAGTCGCCGTAGAACACTTTCCATTAATCGTTCAAACGTTGCTGGAGCATTGCACAATCCAAAAGGCATCACGTTGAATTGATAAAGTCCGTTTCCGGTAGTAAACGCTGTCTTCTCCTTGTCCTCCTCCTTCACTTTCACTTGCCAGTAACCGCTTTTTAGGTCCAATGTTGAAAACCACTGAGCTACAGAAAATGTATCTAGTGTGTCGTCGATTCGAGGAAGTGGGTAACTGTCTTTCTTCGTAACCTCGTTTAACCGGCGGCTTAATACAAAAGTGTGGCAACTGTCAGTTTCATTCTGTCCCTTAATTGAGACCAGTAATGTTTGATAACTGATCCCACTTCTGACACCGATTGTAGCCAGCTTGGGGTTTGCTGGATTAATTATTTTAAAAAATAAGAGCCGTTAAATCGATTTTCTTTGTAAACGCTTTATTAGTCTGTTAATCATCATCATCGGCACTAAAACCGGGAACTGATCTTAGCCTTATTTAGCAAGTCCTGAGGCTTGTTAAATTTTCCATAATGATCTGTTTTTTCCGGGCAAGGTCATTAGTCTTGCGCCAGAGGCTCCCTGACGGGGAATCGAACCCCGGTCTCCCGTGTGACAGGCGGGTATAGTAACCACTATACTATCGAGGAGCTAGTCTGTTAATAACAACCGTTATTTGATATTTCGCTAATACTTCGGTGACTCTTCTTTCACTTCCGAGACTTATCGTTTAATTCCTATCGGTTCTTTACTCCGCTTCTTTCCTTATCGCTTCCTTACTGCTTACTTTCTTCCTTGATCTGCGTGCGGTCTATTTATACCGTTTCATTCTGATTCGGCGTTTCGTTTTCGTCCGTTCCATCCGATTCGTGGCGTGACACGCGGAGGGTGCGTGAATTATTTGGTGAATGTCCGTAGGTGGCTTCGGGTTGTATGAACATGAAACAGTGTGACGAGGGTCGCGGCCGTTTGACAGCTTCATGCGCCATAGCCATGGAGATGTGGTCATACTGGAGCATGACTGTTGGTGTATACTTGCATTTATTGGAGGAGTGGGGAATAAATGAGGATTTCTTTGATTGCGGTGCGATAGGCCACCATGTGGGGTGCTCGATGCTGATTCGGAGTCTGGGTGAGTCGACCCACCATTTGTACGGACAGTGTAACTGGTTGGCGTCGCTGGTTGCCCTAATTGATCTAGTGGTATGTGCCTATTACTTCCGGGTAAAGGCGGATGATTAAATATAGAACCGGTCACAGTATTTGGTTGATGCGACATCTGAGTTAAAACACCAGCTGCCCCCGGTGCATTTGCAGATGTTGCTGTACCTTGAAGGGTATATGGAAGAATATTTGAAGAGAACAGTGCTGGCTGAGGGATGGCGTACATTGTTGGACAATTTATATCAGATGCCAGAGCTAAAGGAACCCCCATCTCCTAATTGATAAGCAGGATTTCCTGGACCTAGCGAACGATTATTGCCTTGAATGCTATTTTGTTGGTGATGTGGTGGCGTTGCTCGTTTACCCCGAGATCTGACACCGCCTTCATTTATTATAGAGTTATTATTACTTAGGGCCCTTGAATGATTATTGGTAGTAATTTCACGCCACGCCGTTTGGTGGTTGTAGAGGGGCCGCTGTTGCAGGAGGTCTGGATGGAGGCAATGCATTTGTAATAGATTGTTGAGGCACATAATGTGCCATTGTTTGGCCCCAATAACCAATATGGATTCGGGTACCCTATCGAATAGTTAGTCAAAGGATATTGTTAAGATAATGTAATCTATGATGAGTGTAATTGACTAGTATTGCATTTCAGTTAATTGTTACTGTAATATTGTGGCAAATTACAGGACTTGGAATTAACTTCAAGAGGCTTGGGTTCTGTTGTGATGCCACCGATTGTTGTTTTTTTTTCTCTACTTAGTTAAAGATACTCGTGTTTACAAGAAATTACAATATACTGACTTTTCTTCTCAATTTGAGATGTCGGTGGCCTGTTGGATTGTTGTGTATCAGTCCAACAAATGTTCTTCTTAGTTACTCGTTGGTGGTCCACTGACCATTCTTTTCGACAAAATAGTTCCCAGCTAGATATCTTTATTAAGACTTTTTATAATAATTCGCTGTTTGCGAGATTTTGTATTCCTTTGTGTCTTCTCGCATTCAACATTGCGTCCTTTTTATTTCAGATGCGGCCTCATTATTTACGAAAAATTTCAAATTGATAAGTTCCTCTCCGGCTTAGTCAATTCAAATGTCTTAGATATAGATAAGAAACGCCCTGATTACATTTACATCAAGTACCACATCTACCGGGAAACAATGGAGAAACTTAAACTGCAAGAGAAAGAGGACAAAGTAAGTACACGAAACCTACTACCCAGGTTGTTCCATTTTAATCTCTACATCACTACATTTGCTTCTTTCAGAATTGGATCAATGTGATCATAAATCCAATTGGCAAATGGTGGAAGTCGCTTAAGCATTCGGTTGCTTGGCGTCTCTTGAATGTTGCACAATACGGCAATCAATTCGAACGACAGAAAGCTGTGGAACAATTGTCTAAAATTGACCATCTTAAAGATTGGGATTTTCAACACTTGGCCCAGATATGTGATGCCCGGACGGCAATATCATTGGCAAGGTGTGGCTGTGATCAACGATGGTTTCTTCCGACACATATGCGTGGTGTTATCAAGAATCCAAAGTACGTCTTATCTGATCTTCATAAAATGCTTGAAGGTCTTCTACCGAATAATTGTGTGCATCACTTCTTTCAAAAGTACTTTCCTACAATTGATCATTTGGTAAGATGGCAAAAATCATATATATTCCAACCCTACAGAAAATATTCCAAATAATAACGTGTACGATTTACAGAGTGAAGTGGATGAGTTCATCTCACAAGACATCCCACTATCGGTCCAGGACACGGATCTATTAAAGGAAGTAATTTCGTTTCTACATCATATCACCAAAGAAGAGGCGATTAGTCAGCAGATAATCAAGGAGGGTGGTCTGAAACAACTTATGGAGCTGAAAAAGATCTTCGCCAAAGACAATGAGACCCTTAGTACTCTCTGTAAGGTCCTCGCGAACATGTCCATAGTTCCGGGTAATGTGGCAAATGACTTCTTTGAGTCGGGTAAGAACAGCGGATGTCGTTTGGACTGAGAGACCGTAGTGAAGGGGATTTTTTTTTGACAGGTTGGATACGTGTTCTCTCTACGTGGCAGAACAGTGATGATATACGTTTACGTGTAGTCGCTGCAAAGGCATTGGCGAACTTAGACCGCGATGACGTTAATCATACTCTGTATCCTCCCAATATATATCCTCTGTACCCAAGATGGAGGACGAAGACCAAGCCCAATGCTGACATCATATTTATTCACGGTCTATTAGGTAAGTCAACTTTTGTAGGATCAAAGATGTGACTCTTTTATTGAATTATATTTTACTTAGGTGGAGTTTTTATTACATGGAGACAAAAGGATCGAGTTCCGTCCGAGCTTGGTTTGTATGGGAAGAACGCGTTCTATTCGAATGACGTAGACGACCTGTTTCTGGTCGGTGAAACGAAACGACTTGGGCGCAACGTCAATGGCAAAAGTAATGACCTGGCTGATTACTGCTCTAACTGATGTTAATAAATTTACTTGTAATGACTTTTCTAGGCAAGGTTTTGAATATGAGTGATACTGCTACGAAAGAAGTGGTAGAGGACTTAAAATCCGAAGCCGAACTGGATCCGGAGTGGGAAGTAATTCATCCAGACATTCCACTCAAAGCCAACGGAGATTCGGATGGAGAATATAGTGTTAGTGGGTGAGTTAAGTCTGTCGCGGTTTTACGAATTTACAAGAAACATTAGTTTGGGGAAAAAGATTTTTTTACTAGATGGTTGTATCATCATCATCATCGGCACTACAACCGGGATCCGGTCTTGGCCTTATTTAGCAAGTCTCGAGGCTTGTTAAATTTTCCATAATAATTTATTTTTAGGGACAAGGTTATTAGCCTTGCGCCATAGATGGTTGTATAGTATTGATAAAAAATGCTCGTTGGAAAAGCGAAATTACCTACTAAAACATTCCTCAACAGTTTTTTGATTGCTCGATTCAGTTACCAGTTCAAGAAACTGGCAATCTAGGCCGATGAAATGTCACTATCACACTCAATTACCCGCAAGCTTGGCTTCGTCAATTCCGTTCTGGCTTTTTCGATGTTAGAGATGCTTATCGCATAGGGAGACCTGTAGTTTAGCTTATAGTTTAGTGGCGCTACCACCACATTTATTGGTTTAATTCAAGCAATATACAATAAGTACTTATAAGCAAGCTAACGTATATATAACTTTACAAACTGACTGTAGTCGAAAATGTCGATAAAATCGAAGTTAGAAGTTGTAGCCCTGTGTAGGATCTAAAGATCGACCAAAAAAGTTCTTTAAATTGTCTGTATAAATACCTCTCGCGGGAGAGGCGAACCTATATCGCCGAGTGGGCCTCCCGAGACGCCACCAAATAACTGTTGCAGTTTTTTCTGAACAGTTGCAGGTTGTAACGCTCCGAGAACACTCGCGCGGGAAGGAAGTTCCACAGCTTCCCCGCTCTGTAACGGAATGAGTTCTGATGCAGGTATGTTCGCGCCGTCGGGAGATGAACCGCAAACTGGTGCGATCTGTCGGATTGTCTTGTGGAGCGCATATAAACCGAATTGTACGAAACAATACTACAAATCTCCGAAGAACAGTACCCGTGATAATATCTGTCAAACAGACAGAGGTCAGCGACGCGCCGTCGATGTAATAGCGACTGAAGTCCCGATGTCAGCGGGTCTAATTTGGGATTTATACAGAAGAAGAAATTGGGTCGGAATAAAATATTTCTTGGCTCTAAAAAGATAACTCAGTTTTCCAGAGGCTGACCCTGCGATGTTCGACACGTGTTTATGCCATGATACATTCCCACAGACAGTGATGCCGAGTAACTTAAAGCTTTCCCCAGATTCGAGGGCCTGGACATTCATCATCAGCTGTGGAACCGATGATCCACTTTTCTTTGTGAATGTTGAATACTGTGCCTTCGAAGTGCATGGAAGTTGACGAGATTGGCCTTTCCCCACTGCAGGACTTTATCTAGATCTCTATTCAGAGATTCAATCTGTCTACATATCAGCTGGAGCGACGTTGATGCGCCAATCAGCCGATCACTCGAAATAGAGGAAATAAGCGTACTATCATCCGCAAAACTGAACGCTTTGCTATCCGTTGTCGCCAACAAATCACCTATGTGAAGCAAAAATAAGGTTGGAACCGAAATAGTACCTTAAAGCACCCCAGAATCAATAGGATACAGATCCGAAGACTCGCCGTCCACAACAACTCGGATCGATCGATATTCGAGGAAGCTCTTCGTCTAGTCGCAAAGCTGCTGGGAAAGTCTATATGAACGAAGTTTGCTCAACAACGCCCCGTGCCAGACGCGGTCAAAAGCCTTAGAGATATCCAATGCGACCGTTTTTGACTCACCATGCCCCTCAATCGCAGATGTCCATATATCGGTTATAGGGTCAAAAGATCTCCCATGGACCGCCTGCTACAGAATCCATATTGACGATCATTCAGAAGTCCGTTGCACTCCAAATACTTAATTACCTCGGTGTTGGTGATCTTTTCCATCACCTTATACAACATAGACAGTAATGCTATCGGACGGTAATTTTGTGGGAGACATTTTCCCCCCTTTTCGGGATTGGCTGAGCTCGAGCGATTTTCCAGCAGGTAGGAAATGTCCTCCGCGCATAAGATAAACGGAAGAGTTTGCCAAGAACCGGCGATAGTTCTGGAGCCATGTTCTTAAGGACTATTGCTGATATTCCGTCCGCGCCAGTTACCTTTTTACAGTCCAGTCCAGTCCAGTCTGGCCCAGTCCATTGAGTTCAACTCCCACATTTGATCAGGCGCATTCAAAACTGGCTCCTCGATAGTATAGTGGTTAGTATACCCGCCTGTTACGCGGGAGATCGGGGTTCGACTCCCCGTCGGGGAGCCTCTGGCGCAAGACTAATAACCTTGCCCGGAACAAAAAAATCATTATGGAAAATTTAACAAGCCTCAGGACATGCTAAATAAGGCCAAGACCGGCTCCCGGTTGTAGTGCCGATGATGATGATGATTCAAAACTGCACTACACGGCCTCGAGAGGATACCGTAAGTCGACCAATAGCCGTAAGTCGACCAATTCCTTCGCTAGAACACAGGCGCAACGTATCATGCCTATCTCTTTTTTATAGGTATTACCATGGTCGTTGCTCAACTGAACTTGCCGAATGTGTTATGCTCCTTGTTTATGCGAATCAGTTCACATTGAAAGTGGACTTCAGGTGCAAAAATAAAGAGTCAACCTTTAGCCGAACCACACGAATGTGGAATGTTCTGATTATGTGTTTCCTGGTCGTTGTGATGTCCAGACATTCAAGACCAATATACATCGACACCTCCTTTCCGTATCTAGTTCCTCTCCACCCGCTCGCATTGTGCTCTGACACTTAAGGGAAATTCAAAATCCCCTTTTGTGCGCGCGTTAGTGTAAAAAAAAAGTAGAATGCGTTGAATAGTACGCGGGTGAAACCTCACATCCTGCATCGAAGACCGTACCGGCGCGATGACAGGTGGCTCTAAGAGACCATCATCAAGGTTTTAATTCGCGGAAAATGTATTCACGAACACTTTAGCTTTATCCTTTGAATTTGTGTGTAACGTCCCGCTGCCCGTCACCAACGGAGGAAAAGAGGAGGAAGCGTATTTACTGCTGACAGCCCTTGTCATTGACCAGGAGGAGCGCGAACCAGTCGAACACTGAAGGAGTTTATTGGTCACTCTGTCTCTGTAAGCCTTCTTTGCGGTATTAATCGCCTGGTTGCACGCGTTTCTGATTCTAACAAAATTCGTTCTGCTAACCTCGGAGGGATTGGAGCGCCATTGTTTCAAAACTCTATTTTTTGCCGCTGTAATTTGCTCGCATTTTTTATCAAACCAAGGCTTATCAGATGAACTTCGTTTGATGGAATGCAGAATGTAGATCTCCATCACGAGAAAAATAATCTCTGTGACCGACTCCGCACAAGCGTTAACATCGGAGTCTCCGAAGCACACCTCCGACCGCGGAAAGGATGTGAAGAAATCTCGCAAATCGTCACAGTCAGCAGCCCCATACCTCCATACATGACGAAGATGCTTAGGTCGGTTATTCGCTTGAAATGCAAGTTGTTGCGCGATCGATAACAAGCAATGGTCTGAGTTTCCCAGTGGCGCAGAAACTTCTACGGTATAAATATCGGTTCGGATGTCAAAAACAGATCCAGGGTGTTCGCATAATAACCTGGGGCGTCCGGCATCCGACATTCGCGGGGTTTCCTTCACGAGTTGAGGATTGTAGCTAACAACAAACAACTTCGCCAGCCTCCCCGTCTCGTCGGTTCTGTTAGAATGTACCAATCAGCCGGAATTGTGCACATAACAATCGCCAAGGACGATCATTTCAGGATCCAGGTGGTTGATTTGTATCCAGTCGACGGTACTTGAAAGATGTTCGAAAAGTTCGTTGGTCGATCGTCATTTGGGGAGCGGTAAAGACAACAAAGAAATTTAACAGAATTCCTCAGCACGACCTTCAACCATATGATGTCCATGTTATTGGGTTCTAACGCCTCCATCCCTTGGTAAGCCAGATCGGATCGCGTGAAGTTGCAGACTCCACCCTTAAAACGGAATCTCGAATGTAAATCGTATCCTGAGCAACGAAGATATATCGAATCAGTTGACGAATCGACCTGGGTCCCAGTTAGGAAAAGGATATCAGGTTTCGTTGTTTGCAAGTATTGGTGGACGGCGTTTACATTCGTATCGGTGAATCCGATGCCCCTTGATATTACAAAATGCCGTTACAAGTCGAACGTCGACAGCGCCGCGAGAGCGAGCCCGATAATGCGATGACGACTTTCTTAAAGTTCGGTTATTTATCGTAATATTTGCATGATGTTCCCCCTGACATAGCCCCCTCCCCCCCCCCGAATGGGAAACTAGTTTACCTCCGGAATTCTTTATCTCAGGAGGTACCATCATGACTTATCTCTGTGTCAGTCCGGGGCATCAGACATACATCCAAAACATAGTCGAAGATTTCTCCCGCTGATATCTCGGAATGTACAGCGTAACGGGGTGGTATCTCGCCTTGGGACCGACTACCACCTAACCAACCTTTTCTCGAACCGGTCCATCAGCCAACCTCCGAAAGGTGGCCAGTAATTTCTCGCGACTATTTCACGGAGTCTATAGTTTGATGGGGGGTATTTCCCCGACGACAGGGCGTTGAGACCCCACCTACCACTGGGCCTTTAGTCGCCTCTTACAACAACCCGGGCTAGCTGTGAGTATATTCTAACTCCCTACTCACAGGGCCAATGGACTGAATGGACGCAAACAAAGTGATAAGCGATATTTCCATCTGAGAGACCTTAGCCAAATGGAGCAAAATTGATTCCTTTTTTGGACGGGTGGTGACAGGATGAGAAAAGTTGTCGACAATATTGTGATCAAAATTCGGAAGCGGAGGCCAAACCAGGACTAAGGGTCAGTGGGGTTTGGCTGTGTGGTTTTATATTATGAACTACTTCTGTATGGCCAAATAATAAAGTCGGAGGTCTACTATCAGTAATTGGACCGTTTGAAGCCAGAGATTGGTCAGAAATTGCCACAATTGGCTAATAGAAGGGGTGTTGTTTTCCATCAGAATAACGCCAGGTCATACACACCCATAATGACTCGACAGAAACTTCGGGGCTTGCTTGGGAAGTTTTAATGCATCCACTTTTATAGTTCGGACTTAACACCAAAAGATGACTATCGTTTTTTGATATTGCAAAACTCCCTAAGTAATAAGAAATTGATATCTAGAGAAGTTTGTACATATCGTTTAGTCGAGTTTTTGATCAAAAGAGGTTAGGGGTTCTATGGGAGATGTTTGAGGGTAATGTAGCTGAGTGTGCCGGCACGGGTGCGGGTTCACTCACACCCCCAACGCGTTCACTGGACACCACTGAAAATTGTTACCGAAATGGAGAAGATACACCTGATGTTGTTTTGAAATTTGTTCTTTATTGTTTTGAAATTTTTCTTAAAGTACTTAATCACTAGGTGAACACTACACCACAATTGTACAACGAGACGAATTAATTTAATTTGGGAAAATATCCTTGCTGACCGGAATTAATGTTCAAATAATTTGATTCGTGTAAAAAGGTATACTGATTCACTATTTGCACTCCATTGTGATTGAAATCTGATTCCTGTTGATGCGCACACTACCGATGATAAGACTTCGCACAATTAACGATGCGCACTCTTCAGTGGTTGAAACTCCACTCTCGTTATAATCACGACTGATCCCCACGGTGGTTGAATTTTGACTCGTTGACTCTTGCAGAGTCGGCCCTTGGTTGGGGGTGAGTTTTGGTTCTCGAGAGAAACGTCAAGTTTCTCTTTGTGGTGACCAATCGGAGAGGAACTCTCCGAGTTGATCACGGCGAGATTACATGTTTTATCCATGTTGCCACGAAACTTGTGCTACAAGTAATTAGGTACTTGCACAATGATGATTATGCACAGTATCCAAATTCTTTGTGTGCGTGTTTACACGCTGGAGAATTCGGTTTTTGGCGGCTAGACGCAAAATGCGTAAACTGCTTTGGCGGTTGGGCAAAAGGCTGCCGAGACCGTGGATAAGCCAGGAAAATGTGCTGCGCACGTGTATGGCAGGGTATGCTGGCTGTCAGCGGCGTCGATAAGATTTCCTAATTTATGATGATGCCTGTATGTAAATGCATTCTTTTCAGGGAATTTTGGGTGATGCATTAAATGCATGAACGATGCCCTTGGGGAGGGGGTTGGGGTTGGAATTGTGGTTGGAGTTGTGGATGGTTGCTTGCATAGCTTTAAAGAACCCCCACAGATGCATTATATAGTTTTCTTTAAATCTGACTATTTGAACCTTGTTAAATAAACCTTGAAATAAATGGAAAAAGAATGGACCTTTTTCCCCCATACTAATAAATACTCACAACATGGGACAAATATTCTGTGGGCATTTCGATCAAGTTTTGAACTACCGGGCGAAGTTTGGAATTAACGTAAACATAAATAACTGTCATCTCTTTGTCAAGTTAGTGTTTTCTTGGTGAATTTTTCCCTGAAAGGAAAGGGTATCTTTGACGCTAAATATGAGAAGAAAACGAGGCAATGCGGCGAAGCGCGAAGGGAAAGGGCAGAGGACAGGGAACGGTGGCGTAGTCTAGTTAGTGAGGTCATGAACTTTCGGGTTCCTATAGACCAATAAAAAATAATAAAATTAATACACAACGGTCAATAACCTGGAGTCCTCAAATTAAGTGTCAAGCCCAAAAGTGATTCTAAAATAAGTTGTGGTTTTTCGAGCCGGAGTTGAACTAGCGCCGCATGGATGACAGACATACAATGTAACAGTCGGCGGTGATCGAAGGAGTTTGTGTCGGGGATATTCTGTCGTCCTACCAATTGAGCTATAGTTTAGTTTAGTTTAGTGAGAGCAGAACCCTCGTTTATTTCACTTAGTACAAGCGTAAACAAATTTAAAAGTAAAACTTACGAACTAACTTAAAAACTAGGGATTACGAAAATTAATTTAGAAAAAGTATGAAGGTGATATGGTGGGAAGGTGGCGGTGTAAGTGATCGGGTGGTGAAGACCGGAAAGTAGGATAAAGGGGCAGGATGATTGGGATGTGTACGGGCAGTCAGAGTGTAGGCGGTGGGAGGGGCAAGGCGAGGGGGGGAAAGAGAGGAGACAACATTTGAGTGCAATAGGAGTGAGGTAGAAATCGAAGGAGGTAGGGTAAGAGTTTGCCCGCCTTAGCATTCGAGAAATGGGTTCATTACAGCCATAAGAAGTGTGGTGGGAGGGCAGATAGAAGAGTCGAGGGTTTCGAACGTTACGGGGGTTGGTGTTTAGTGTGATGGTGGAGAGCAAGCTAGGGCAGTTGCTTGTGCCGGAGAGAAGACGGTGGATGAAGAGGATATCGGCAAGAGTTCTGCGCTCCTCAAGTGTATTGAGGTTGATCAGATGGAGCCGGCTTGTGTATGGGGGAAGAATCCGGGGATTCTCACAGTTCAGTCCACGGAGGGCAAAACGCAGAAAACGACGTTGCACGCTCTGGATTCTGCGGATATGGGAAGAGCAGTGTGGAGACCAGACCAGACTGGCATATTCAAGAAGGGGGCGGACGAAGGCAATGTAGAGGGACCGGGAAACGTACGGATTAGAGAATTCCTTAGACCAGCGTTTCACAAACCCAAGGGCGGAGTTGGCCTTAAGAATGATATCATCGATATGCGGTATGAAGCTGAGCTCCCTGTCAAATAAGATTCCGAGGTCAGGTATTGAGGATACGTATGAAATCTGGGGGTTTAGCAGAAAGTAGGAGCGTGGGGGTGGGGGTGGACGTTTGTGGGAGAAGGTAATGGAGTGACATTTGACAACATTGAGTTGCAGACAGTTATTATGGCACCAAGTTGAGAAGCTGTCGAGGTCCTGTTGGAGAAGTGAGGAGTCGAGAGGAGAGATGATTGTTTTGTAGAGTTTGGCGTCGTCCGCATAGAGGGAGATGGATGAGTGTTTAATAACGGAGTCGACATCATTGATGGTAAGGATAAAAAGGAGGGGGGCTAGATGACTACCTTGCGGAACCCCTGAGGTGGGAAAAAAGGATCGGATAGGGAGGATCTGAAATTGACACGGTAGGGCCGGTCTTTCAGATAAGAAGATAACCATTTGATCAATAGAGGTTCGAAACCTAGGGAGGACAGCTTGAAAAGGATGAGATTATGGGAGATTTTGTCAAAGGCCTTGCTGAAACCAGTGGTGATAACATCGACTTCGTTGCCATTCTCTAAGGCACGGAGAGTATGGGAAGAGAACTCGATCACATTCGCTGTGGTCGACCTACCCGAAAGGATACCTCTAGACCGATCCAGGGGCATGCCGGGTTTTTACCGACTAAAACCACCTCCCGCCAGGCTCTTATTCCCGTTGATCCCCGCGGAACTTTCTTTTAGATATCCCGTCGCGGGGCGGGACGGAGTTTACCTGTTACTCCGCTCGTCACGTCGCAACTGCTGCATCATTTCACAGAGAATACCACTGGTTACGGACCATGTCTGTTTTGAACTAAGCATGTATTCTATTACTCCAGCCGGAGTAACTGTCCGTCTCGTGTGTCTCTCCAAAATCGTTCGTGTGGTCTCGAATCTCACGCACTCTGTGAGTACATGTTCCGCATTCTCTATTTTGCCTTTGCAATACAAGCAGTATGGGTGATTCACATGCTTATACTTGTGCAAGTATTGTCGAAAGCATCCATGTCCTGATATTAGCTGAGTCAAGTAGTAATTCAGCTCGCCATGCCATGCTGGTTGGGTGAGATGATGGATTTGCAACTAAAAGATAACGCATTGTAAAGAAGCCCTTCGAACAGTTTGGGGGTATGAGACAGTTTGGCGATGGGTCGGTAGTTGCTGATATCATTTTTAGGTCCCTTTTTATGTACAGGGGTGACATAGGAGGATTTCCAGATACTAGGGAAGGTCCCTTGAGAAAGGGATAGGTTAAAAATCTTTGATATCGGGAGAGAAAGAGAAGTGGAACAGTTCTTTAAAAATACAGACGGGAGTCCATCAGGTCCAGGGCTGAACTCGTCTTTGAGTAAGTTTAGATTCTCCTCAACTACGTGACGCTGAATAAGTTGAGGGATGAAGGGACCAAGGGAGAATTCGGGCAAGTCATTCAAATACGACGGATTGGGTTCGAAGGAGACGTCTGTGAAGGATTTATTGAAAAACGACGCAAACAGGTTGGTAATAGTTAGGTTGTCGTTTGACGTAGTCGCGCCATAAGAGAGGGAGTTAGGATAGGCGTCGTTATAAAGTGGAAAAAGGATTTAGGGTCATTGATCAGATTGGATTGTGTTTTAATAAGGTATTTGGAGTAGAGGGAGTTGTGGAGTTCGGAAAATTTATAAAAGGAACCGAGATAGTTGGAGTAGTTTTCAATAGATCGCATTTTGAGGAAAATGTTCCATAAGTTATTTCTTTTGTTCCAAAGATTGCGGAGATTGTACCAAGGCGGCGAAGAAACCGATGACCTGCGGCGAGAATAGGGGACATATAGGGTGACGGCATAGTAAATCTCCTTATAGAGAGCGGCCGTGGCATCTTCTACACCCAAATGATCAAAACGAAATGCTGTTTTGCTAAGATGCTCATTTAGGAGGCGGAAATTAGCCTTGTGGAAGTTGTAAGAAAAGCAGTCAGGAGATAGGGGGGCTGGGTTCCGTGATCGAGATATAAGGATAAGAGCAGTGGGGGTGATAATTATCGATGGTAGAAAAGACGTGTGGGCTGGGTGCAACCGAGGACATGAGTGGGTCGGTTGTGAACACGAGCTCCAGCTGTCTCCCCAAATGATTTGGGTCATTGCTAATTTGATGGAGGCATGAGTCGGTGAGGCCGTTTATAAAAATACGTTCATTAGAAGTTGTGGGGTTAGAGACGAAGAAGGCTTGGTCGTCAGCCGATGTCCATTGGTGGGGGAGGTTAAAATCGTCAAGAACGATGATATCGTCAATTGCGCTGCCTAACTCAGTAAGGTTATCTACCGCCTCAATTGCGAGTTCGTATGACGCGATAGGTCGAGAGGGAGGAATATAGAAACAGATAATAAATAGAGACTTAGGGCGCTTGTCAATTTTAATAGGGACATAGTCAAGATCCGGAGATGAAGAGATGGCAATTAGAGACGAAGGGAATCTGTTATGAGTGGCGAACAGCACTCCACGACATGGGGAGTTGGAACCTTCTTGATGAGCTTCGTCATCGCGAAAAACATTGAAGGAGGGGGGGAATAGGTCAAGACTACTGATACTAGGGATAAGGTTGGTCTCCGTCAGAGCGTATATGTCCAAGGGGAGGGAGTGCGCCTTTTCCAGAGTGGAATGAGTTTTGGAGCGGAGACCTCTAACATTCTGATAGTAGACGGTTATGGGGAGCGTATTGATATGATACGAGGGACCAAGGGATGGCTGAATAGGGTCAAAAGTAATTTAGATTATTGGGAAAGGTAATTTTGTTGTCAATATAATGGCGAAATGCCGAGAGATCTCTTAGCATCTTATTAGGGGGCATATCGAGATTTTGATGGAAATTTATGAACAGGCTGCGGAGGCTAGGAACGTCAGTAGGTAGACCTTCCTGCTGGATGGAGGCCATTACGCTGGTTTTCGTTTTACCTTCGTAACAGACAGAGTCGGCTTTGTCGTGGAGGAAAGCAAGATAGAGGCGTACATTCTCATAGGTCACTTTGTTCCTAAATTTAGACAGGGCATGCCGGTTGGCCGGGAGGAGGGAGGATTAAGAATGTGTGACCTGTGGAAGTTGGAATATTTCGCGTCTGTTTTGAGGTCGAAGAGGGGGCTGGAGTCGGAGACATGGGTCGGGGGTGGTGTGGGGCGAGCCGGTTTCCTTTTGTTTTTACGGGGGGCTATATTACGTTGGGCTCCTCGATAGTATAGTGGTTAGTACACCCGCCTGTCACCCGGGAGACCGGGGTTCGATTCCCCGTCGGGGAGCCCCTGGCGCAAGACTAATGACCTTGCCCAGACAAAATAAATCATTATGGAAAATTTAACAAGCCTCAGGACTTGCTAAATAAGGCCAAGACCGGTTCTCGGTTGTAGTGCCGATGATGATGATGATATTACGTGCGGACGAGGAGGGGGGTACAGAGTGAGGGTGGCCAACGTGGTTGGAGCTAGGGAGAGGAGCTAGGGTATGGTTAGGCACAGGATATTTCTTGAAACGGCCCATCCCTTGACTGGGTCAGGGTGGGCGTGGTAAGCGAGGGGGGCGGGGGCGCATTGGCAGGGGGCGATTTGTTGTTAGGAAGGGGAGAGGCACGGGGGGACGTGCAGGTTAGTTAGTGATGGGGATCGATATAGGAGGTTGTCGGCTGGAACTGTGTACTGAGAGTATGGGGTGGGGGGAATGAAGAGAAGGTGACTGACTTTCTTTCGCCAGAGAACCGATCCCTGATCGTTGTTGGTGCTTATTCCGAATTCGCTTGTTAGTTCAATAGCTAATTTGAAATTAACACAGGGACGTCATTTATTGTAAAGAGTTAATTACTGATGATAGAAGTTATTATTTACGGTAGATTTACGGTCTTGCCAATTTTTACAACTTTCAACTAATTACAGAGAGCTATGGCAGAACCAAGACCACTCAGAATATACAAATTGCTGGCCGATGGAATGGCTCCCAGAAGACTATCCTCACTTAAGGTGATTTGCATGAAATACTTGCATAATACTAAACTTATTTTTGATCCTTCGATCATGTAGAATTCTAGGTATTGATTACACATCCGCAATAACTGAATGGTCAGCAAACTACACCAAGTACTGCCCATGCGAGAAGGGCCAAGGCCACATAGAAACAAGAGCAGCATCCTTATTAGAACGGTTATCCCGGTCCGATGTTGGAGACGATCGTCCAATAATATGGATTGGCCACTCTATGGGAGGAATACTGACAAAGCTAATGCTGTTGAAATCTATTAAAAACTGCAATCCGCAAGTGCAACGAATCGCTCATAATACCAAAGGGATTGTATTTCTGGGAACTCCGCATAAAGGATCTCCAATTGCCAAATGGAAACAACATATGCAGCTAATTCTTTCACCATCAATTGAAGTCAAAGAAATGGAAGAAGGTGCTCCAAGATTATTGGAATTACATCATAAGTTCATGACATCTCTGCGTACCATATTCCGTAATGTGAAAATTGTTAGCATAGCCGAAGGCACTCCGACAATGTTAACAACATTTAAATTTCCATTACGTATTGTAACTGAGGAATCAGCTAATATCAACTATGGTGATTTCTACGTTCTTAAAGACGATCATTTGAGCTTAAGCAAACCGATCTTTCGCCAGTCATTCCTTTATCAGCGAATTTTAAGAGTCATCGACGAATCCCTGCAACTTAACGGCGGACCAACAGAAAATGATACAGAACCATTTGATATTGGTCCACCTCCTGTGAACGAAACTCCGACCAAAACAAACAAAAGCATGTGGTCTTATATTCCAGGGATACTGGTGCGATATACAGCTTGATCAGTTGCACGATTCTGCCTCAATACGCCTCAAGAGACTGCTTATATAAGGTTTTCGTTTCACTCTCATCACAATAATATATTTATTTTACTAGTTTTACTGACCAAACCATATTCTGAAATTAAACTTTCTGTTTAGATAAAGCTTAAGTATCAAATTTGACCTGACACGATCTTGTAAGACATTCACGTTGCTGGCGGACTATGGATGTTGTGCCTATAGGAATAGTATTCATCTGTTTTTTTTGTAAACGAGTTTTATGTGCGTTTGTAAGATGATATCGAATTAAGAGATTTATTACTATTATGAGAAAATAAAATTGACGTTTGAAGAAAATGTTTTCGTTTTCTAGTGTCTTACAATACATTTTTACGAAATGAAAAGTTTAGGAAAACTTTACTAGTAATGCTTGATCCCATGTGCGATGTATGCGTTTTCAAAAATGGGAATTGTTTTTTTTTATATTTTTTTTTATTTAACATTAATTTTCTCCGTTTCAAAGTTATCCTCCTCTGATATAATATTCATGCGTCAGCACTTTTTCCAGTCTTAGGCTCTGCTATATCGCATACTTGAGTGCGTTGTCTGTCTGGTTAGCTCTCTCAATTGGGAACCTGGTGGACTGTGATCAATAGGGTGTTCCAACGGCATCGGTTCGTGGGCAATCGGTATTACAACGGCCAGTGGCATCGGATCCACCCAAATTCGTCGTAAATTAACACTAATTCAGATACTAATCACTCACCTCTGTGACCTGCAAGTCGGGGTTAAATTGAATAAGAATTTATGCGAGCGTAGCATAAATTTAATGTACGTAATGTGTTCACAAACAACGATACTTCCGTTAAAGTAAAAGCACTGGAATCGAAGCCCTCAGGATAAAGGTAAAACTGATTTAGTCAGATACTGACAAAATTACACGAATGACGGTCAAAACAATTTGAGTAAGGGACAGCGATCGATTAACGTATACGAATCGTGCACCCCGTCAAGCACGCCAAATGAATACTGAACTCGATGACGAAAACTCAACTTATGTGGACCCCAGAATGTGTCCTCTTTCAATACAAAATTATCAATCAGGAACTACTAATTTTTTTGAAAGAATCTGAGAACTCACTCCTTGTAGTGCTCCAGAAAGCGCTACCATCAATATTCCCTCTCAAACACCCTCATCATATTCTAATCCTAATCAAACTTATCTTCATATTCAAATCATACTAACCGATTCCGACGGGCAACGTCAAATGCACCCGAAACCATGGCAGCTGATCGGTAACAAGCTAGAATACCATCAGCAAAACCGATATCAAAGCAGGGAACCATGAATCTAACCGATTTCCACGAGCAAGCCCAGCAACTGCTCAAATATGACTAACTTACGTGTTTCAGAATTTTAGTATTTAAGGAAAGAACAATGTTAAGATAAGACAAGAACTCCCGCCAGCCAAATACGATCCCACAACAAATGTGCAGGATGAAATTACGTTGCCAACTTGCTGCAACTGCGGTAAGAAACAGGAACTGCCCCAAATATAAAGAGATAGTCCACAGAACCAAGGAGTCTCGAGCTAAACAAGTAGCCAAGTAAAACTTCGGAAAACAGGTCACACAAAATTTCATCCAAAATGGATTTACATTCGCTGATAAGGTTAAAGGGAACCCAACAAAGAATATGAAAACTTCACCACCTCTCCCCCAAAAACATATTCAAGTTCCTATGCGATCCGCTATACAGGCCAACACAATGCCACAAATCCAAGCGGCGGCACAAAAGCCTCCAAAGGAGCAACCCTCAATGCTCGAGAAACTACTCCCGCGCGTGATTGAGGATATTCGACCCAGATATGAAAAATTAACAACTGAGGCTGCGAGGGATGTACTCCTTTTCACGGCATATGTAAAACATACGCTTCAAAATGGGTTCCAATATTAAAGTTATCCTTATAAATGTCAACTCCCTTGTTTCGCTATCAAAGCGTGCGATAGTCTCTGACTTCGTAAAGGATAACCGGGCGGACGTGGTTCTTGTAACCGAAACTAGGTTGCATCCATGTCACCGTCCCACTTTCCCAAACTTTTCAATGATTCGAAGAGATCGAACCCTCACTGGCGGCCCCACCATCAACGGAGGTGGCACCTGTATTCTAGTTAATAGCGAACTTCGCCATGAAGCTATTGACCTTCCACATTTCGAGTCCATAGAGGTCTTCGGGGTTGAACTGCATCTAGCTAATAGCGGTAGAGTGAACATATACTCTGTATACCACTCGCATAAAACCAATAATGGCCCCATTAATCCCGAAGATATCGGCCAATTAATAACGTCCTCGGGGCATACACCCTTCATCATAGGCGGCGATTTCAACTCCGGGCATCCCCACTGGAACAACTCGGTCTCTTGCCCAAACAGTACAGCGAAACGGTCATGCCCTCACCTTCGAAATAGTCACACCTACGGGTGGTACCCGAGGTAATTCCATCCTGGATATCTTTATTGTGTCCAAAGACTTACTTCCCCAAATCACTCCTCCCCAAGTATCGGCGGATGTATCTGACCACAACGTTGTGACCATGTTCATCCGCGGCTATCGAGCATCCCGGGCTCATGTCAGATACATACCCGATTATGGGCGCACAAATTGGGACAACTTCAATATTACATTGAACGAAAAACTTCCCCAACTCTCTCTCCCCACTGACAGGAACCTAACGACGGTTGAGATAAATAACGCTGCAACTCGACTTCTCGAGATTCTAGTCAAAACTTCTGAGACTCATGTCCCGAAGCACAAACTTGAAAAGACTTATCGGATTCCCCTTGACGACCTCACTCTTTGTCTCATCCGGGAGCGTAAAAAGCTCTGCAGAATGAGATATCGTCACCGCCTTACGCAAAGGGAGCCATTATTGCGAGCCATTATTCACAATGATGATGATAAAACAGAGAATCCAAAACAATCACACCCGACAATTGGAAGACAAACTGAAGGGTATTCAGATGGACCAGAACATTTATAAAAATGTTAAAAAGATATGTGGCACCTCTCGTATCACTGGACGAATCATGCACAACGGTCTTGTTGTCAAAAATGACGCCAATAAAGCAAACATCATCGGAGAGACCTTTGAAAATAATCATAAGCTCACTCTCGAGGATGGCGACCCGGAATAATTAGTTTAGAGGTTCACAATAAATTAGACAACTTTAACGAGCCAATCGTTGTCTTTAACTCGGCTAACAGTGCATACTTCGACGACACACGTGATAATAGTCACGGCTTCGTCACACCAAATACCCTACAGAACCTAGTTAAATCTCGAAACTCCAAGAAGTCACCCGGTATCGACAATATGTCCTACCACTCGTTGCGAAGGCTTTCTGCTTTATTCTTTATAAAGCTCTCCATTCTGTTCAACCATGCCTACAACATGGGGTACTTTCCCCAAGCTTGGAAGCATGCTGTTGTCTGCCCAATAGCAAAGGCTGGGAAACCAAATTATCACCCCTCAAGCTTTCGTCCTATTTCGCTCCTCACCTGCATCAACAAAATATATGAACAGTTCATATACGAGAAGCTAAATAAATTTATCAGTGCCAGGAACCTAATACCTGGCTTCTCGTTTGCATCTACGGTAATGCTTTACGCGTAATTAATTTTTTGCGTACCGAGAGGCTACCCAGATTATTCTAACCGCAGTTCGCTTTTTCCCGTAGCGAACGAAAACACGATAGTGGAACAATAATCCAACGATGATGGATTAAATCTATTTAAATAAACTTCCCAACGATGAGAGGTAAGAACAAATTTGAACGACGCAACGATGAGAGACTAGACCCAATCTATATAAATAAAAGAAAGAAGAAGACAAAAATCTGAAAAGAGAACACTAAAACAGTGGACAATTTTTTGGTAAGCTATCTCCAATTTTTCTTCCCAACGTTGATTTCGTCCTCTTTCCTGTAATTGGAAAACGAAATGGAGAAAAGGAGAAACAATATTTTTATTTATGTTTTTTATTTTTTTGTTATTACGGATTGTTTTTCTTTTAACCTAGCCGCTAGTTCCGCTAGTCGGCGTAGGGACGTTAGAGCCTCGGGGCTCTCCCACCACTGGATTTATATCCCCGACGGCTTCGATATAAATTCCAGCTGGTGGTTACCGGCAGCGCCAATTTGTTATGTTTATTTGTTTAACAATTTGATAATATATTTGTATTAATTATATATTTAATATTTATTAATATGTGTATGGGTAAGTTCAAATGGACTTACTTGTATTTTTATTGTTGAGCGGTCGCTGCAGCTGTGGTTTGTCCGCGACAGGTTGCAGGGGCGTTGAACGTCGTGCTCCCCTGTTCAGCTTGCTCCAATCGCTGTTCCGTCGATATTTGGTTTTTAGTTTTAATTCTTAATTATATAAATTTTATTTAGATTTCAATTGTTTAGAACAATATGGTATGATTCTCCTTTATACACTTGTATTCCTTGATATGCAAATATCATATGATTTTATGTGCTCATTATCAACTAATTGGCAATATATATAAATATTTATGTGTATTTCTTACTCATCCTCTATTACGCTTTTTTCAGAATAAAACAGCGCGGTTGTTGTCCAATGTAAGGCTTGTTGTTTCTTTCTCATCCTCTATTACGCTTTTTTCAGAATAAAACAGCGCGGTTGTTGTCCAATGTAAGGCTTGTTGCGATATTGAAATATTCGTTCTGTCTATTTTGGAAGTTTTTTTTTTTTTTTTTTTTTTTTATTAGACTTCTCTCGGGAGAGGCGAACCTATAGCGTCGAGTGGGCGCCCCGAGATGCCATCAAATAACTGTTGCAGTTCTTTTTGAACAGTTGCAGGTTGTAACGCTCCGGGAACACTCGCGTGGGAAGAGAGTTCCACAGCTTCCCCGCTCTGTAACGGAACGAGTTCTGATACAGGGATGTTCGCGCTGTCGGGAGATGAACCACAAACGGGTGCGATCCGTCGGATTGTCTTGTGGAGCGCATATAGACCGAATTGCGTGGAACAATGCCAAGAATCTCCGAAGAACAGCACCCGTGATAATATCTGTAGAACAGACAGAGGTCGGCCACGCGCCTTCGATGTGATAGCGACTGTAGTCCCGACGTCAGCGCCGAGTCCCCGATCAGGCGGATCGCTCGTCTTTGTACGCTCTCAAGTAGGTCGAGGGTATGTTTAGGAGCCGAGCTCCAAACATGAGAGCAATATTCGAGCGCGGATCTAATTTGAGATTTATATAGGAGAAGAAGTTGGGCCGGAGTAAAATATTTCTTGGCTCTAAAAAGATAACTCAGTTTTCCTGAGGCTGATCTGGCGATACCCGATACGTGTTTATGCCATGATACATTCTCACAGACCGTGACGCCGAGCAATCTCAAACTTTCCCCAGCCTCGAGGGCCCGGCCATTCATCATCAGCTGTGGAACCGATGATCCGGTTTTCTTTGTGAATGTTGTATACTGGGTCTTCGTTGCATTGAAGTCGACAAGATTGGCCTTTCCCCACTGCAGGACTTTATCCAGATCCTGGTTCAGAGAGTCAATCTGTCTACATCTCAGCAGGTGCGACGTTGATGCACCAATCGGCCGATCACTCGAAAAGGAGGAAACAAGCGTACTATCATCCGCAAAACTGAACACTTTGTTATCCGTTGTCTCCAACAAATCATTTATGTGAAGCAAGAACAAGGTTGGAGCCAAAATAGAACCCTGGGGCACCCCCGAATTAACAGGATACAGATCCGAACACTCGCCGTCCACAACAACCCGGATCGATCGATTCTCGAGGAAGCTCCTCGTCCAGTCGCAAAGCTGTTGGGAAAGTCCATATGAACGAAGTTTACTCAGCAATGCCCCGTGCCAGACGCGGTCAAAAGCCTTGGAGATATCTAATGCGACCGCCCTTGACTCACCATGCCGTTCAATCGCAGATGTCCATATATCGGTTATAAGTGTCAAAAGGTCTCCTGTGGACCGCCTGCCACGGAATCCGTATTGACGATCATTCAGAAGACAGTTGCACTCCAAATACTTAACCAACTCTGTATTGATGGCGAATTTACGGCGAATTGTCATTTTTCGAATTTATTTCCGGTGACGTCTTTTTTTAATATTTATTTTTTTTATCAATTTCTCTGCCAAGTAGAATTTGCATAAAGTAGTTTATGCAAATTAGCTATTTGGCGCGTTATTTTCCTTTTACAGGTAAAGAGGGGAATCAAAGGGGGATTAGTGGATTCTGGGGGGACCTGGACTCAATGTCGGTCCGTAACATCATTGCGTAGGGCAGCCGTGTTGATTCGAACCTGATCCGCGGATGCAATACGTCTCCGTAAGGCAATCCGCGCTCGGAAAACTGTACCAACAAGATAGTGATCCGAGTCGACGTTGGCACCTCGGTACGTTCGTACCGTCATCAGGTTCGACGAATGACGGCGATCTATCAACACGTGGTCAATTTGGTTGCGAGTGACTTCATTAGGTGATACCCAGGATATCTTTACGCGGAAACCTGGTACTCGCAACGACCAAGTTTTTCGATGCTGCCAGTTCGATGACTCGTAGTCCATTGTCATTAGTGTTCTCATGCTAACTACGGGGACCTGCGTAGTGCCCAAAAATCGGCTCTCGGCCTATTTTCGCATTCAAATTAACAAGAACGAAATTCACATCGTATCTTGGGCAGGCATTGAGGGCCCGTTCGACGTTCTAGTAATATTCTTCTTTTTCGTCGTCAGAGGATTTCTGTGTAGGTCCGTGAACGTTTATGAGGCTTATGTTCTTGAACTTGCCTCGCACGCGAAGAGTGCATAGCCTTTCGTTTATTGCATTAAAGCCGATGATGGCAGGCTTCAGTTTTTGGCTGACTAGAAAGCCCACCCCGAGCACATGATGTTTTGCATGACAGCTGTAATAAATGTCATACTCGTTTCTTTGAATAACATCACTCCCCATGCATCTTATTTCTTGTAATGCTGTTATATCAGCCTTATATTCGGACAGGGGATCGGCTAGCTGCTGTGCAGCTCGAGCTCTATATAGTGAGCGGACGTTCCATGAGAAAATTCTTAAATCGTTTAGCCATTTTCGTTTCCGTGGTCGTCGTGTATCCGGTCCATATCCGGGACTTGTTAAGTTGTCCATAATAATTCGTTTTTCCGGGCAAGGTTATTAGCCTTGCGCCAACCTTTCTCAGGATGCCGCTGTATGCATTGGTTCACTACTTGGCGGGTGCCAAAGTAGCGATCCAGGGGTCTCACGTGGAGACTGCATGCCAACTTGGATTGAACAGGGACAAGGATCGCCCTGACCTTCGGCAGGTTGAAAGCAGAGACTTTTTTTTTTATTTTACTTCTCCCAGGAAAAACGAACCTATAGCTCTGAGTCAGCGTCTTGAGATGTTGTTTTTTCTTGACCGGGTCCATCAGCCAACCTCCGACAGCTGCTCAGAGATTTCTCCCAACCATTCCACGAAGCCTAAAGCTTAATGGGGTGGTATTTCATCAGGTGGCTGGGCTGTGGGACCCTACCTACCACTCAGTAAGTGGCGAACTGCACAATAGCGATTAAAGTTGAACCTAGGTTTGCACAATCAATCACAAGACACAACATCCTCACCAACTCACCCATTGAAGCTATTCTCTTTGTGTCAAAGCTTTGTCCTATCATGGTTCTTTTTATGTTTGGGAACAGAAAATAGTCAAAAGTACATTGTTTGGCGAATATGGAGCCAGGGACATGGTTACAGTTTTATTTTTCGCAAAGAAATCATGAAAAAGCAACGGTGTTCTGATTCAAAATTCAACAATTTTGGTACAATCTTTGTGGCCACACGTGCCAAGCCCAAAAGATCCGAAAAAATATCATGACACGAGACAATTAATATGCCAACATAATCGAGGTTTGATTTCGCGGAAAATGAATTCGGGAATACATTAGCTTTGTCTTTTGAATTTGTGACTAGTGTCCCACTGCCCGTTACCAACAAAGGAAAAGGGGAGGAAGCGAAGTCACTGCTGATGGTCTTTGTAATTGGCCAGAAGGGACGCAAACCAGTTGGGCACTCAAGGCGTATATCGGCCACTCTGTCGTTGAAGGCCTTCTTCGCCGTATCAATCGCCTGATTGCACGTGTTTCTGATTCTACCAAATTCGTTCTGTTAGCATCGATGGGATTGGAGTGCCATTGTTTAAAAGCTCTATTTTTGCCGCTGTAATCTGCTCGTATTTTTTATCAAACCAAGGTTTATCAGATGAACCTCGTTTGATGCAATGTGGAATGTAGATCTCCATTCCGAGAAGAATAATCTTTGTGACCGACTCCGGGCATGCATCGACATCGGAGTCTTCAAAGCACACCTCCGACCACGGAAAGAATGGGAAGAAATCTCGCAAATCGTCTGAGTTAGCAGCCCCATATCTGCATATATGGCGAAGCTGTTTAGATCAGTTATTCACTTGAAATGCAAATGGTTGCCCGACAAATACCAAGCAGTAATCCGAGTTTCCCAGTGGCGCAGAAACCTCTACGTTATAAATGCTCGGCTTGGATGTCAAAAACAGATCCAAGGTGTTCGCATATTCACCTAAGGTACCCCGCAATCGCGTAGGTTCCTCCACGAGTTGAGTCAAAGTGCGGCTAACAGCGAACATCTTCGCGAGTATCCCAGCCTCGTCGGTTCTGTTAGAATGTACCATCTAGGTGGAATTTGGTACATTAAAATCGCCAAGGATAAGAATTTCAGAAGCCGGGTAGTTGATCTGTATCCAGTCGACGGTACGTGAAAAATGTTCGAAAAATGTCGCTGGCCTATCGTCATTCGGGAAGCGATAAAGACAACAAAGAAATTTAATAGAACTCCTCTGCACGACTTTCAACCACATGAAGTCTGTTATTGGGCTCTCACGCCTCCATCCTCTGACAAGCCCGATCGGACCGCGTGAAGACACAGACTCCACCCGTAAAACGGAATCTCGAATGTAAGTCGTATCCTGAGCAACGAAGATATGCCGAATCCGTTGACGAATCGACCAGTGTCTCAGTTAGGGTAAGCAAATATTTGAGGACGGCGTTTACATTCGTATTGGTGAAAACGATGCCCTTGATGTTACAAAATGCCGTTATCAGTCAAACGTCGACAGAGTTTGGAGAACGAACTAGATTACGATGAAGAACGTGTGATTCGAACTGACGGGATGACGGTTAGAATCACTAAAAATGTAACTAATGCTTAACACACCAGGCCATTGCCACGTGTATGAATTCGATTTCTAAACTCAAGTACTCCCGACTGATGAGGATTTGTTATGTTATCGCTATGGCATACAGCTTTGATGCATTGCTTATTCGAATTTCCTGTCGGTGTTCTTCACTATCTGCTTGTATATTGTGTGTGTATCTGTTAGAAACGCCACACTATTCCCTCCTCAGAAACTTTGTTACGATCAACTTAGTGGGCGAACGACGGAGCGAGCTACGAGCGACCGCAGGTGAGTCTGCCGGTGCTCTATACGGAAGTCGTGATCGTAGTAGTAAAGTGCTGTTTACCTATAGGAGATTGTGTGTTGTGCGTCACGTCAGGGTCACCAATTACTGCATTAAGCAAGGATAGTGAAGATGGTGAATTGAACACACGGAGAAACGGCTGAGAAGCGAAGCATTGAAGTATCAGGCTACAGACTCATGTACGATTTCGATTTCTAAACTCAAGTACATTCAGCTGATGTGGAATTGTTATGTTATCTCTATGGTATACGGCTCTGATGCTTTGCTTATTCGAATTTCCATTCGGTGTTCTTCACTATTTGCTTGCATATTGTGTGTGTATCTGTTAGAAACGTCACAGGCCATTTAAGTGGCGATAGTAATTAAGCAATGCGAATGACTCGTGCCGGGCAATTGGACTCAATATGGGTCAAAGCAGCAGAACTGCAGGGTAAACGACTTGCGTTTGAGGTCATACCAAGCGGAGAAGAATAGAGTTCATCGTTAGCGATTCTCTCCCAATACTTTGGTTATAAAAGGAGTGGCTGTAAAGAAAATGAGTGAAGTTGTAACCAAACCAAAAGCATGCCTAATGAATATAAAATACTTTAACAATCAAAGAAATTTATAAAAGGAGAAAAGGACGCCTATTTATATACCATAGATAACCAAACCAAAAGGTTACCTAAGGAAAATAAACTAATTTAACAATCAAATAAATTTATAAAAGGAGCAAAGGACGTCTATATATATTGAGATAAACAAATTAAAATTCAAACAGGTAAATACACTTCTGTTTTATTTAAGTCTCCGCTTACTCGCTCTTCTCTCACTATTGGGGAAGCACGGCGAGTGGCGATATAACAGCGACTAACTAACGTATACCAGTCATTAAGCCCTTTACGGAGTACAAGGCGATGACCTAAAAATTGTGATGGTCTTATTCCCCTGTTCCTGGGAGTGGTACCTGGGAGTTTTATGGCAAAGCCAACACGAGGAGGTGGGAGAAAAAATAGGTTTTAATGCTGCTAATGTTGGAGTAACATTCCAATGTACGAAACAAATCACCACCATTAACAACAACAGCAACCACACCCAGAAATTTTGTAACGCCTGATTCGAACCCGCTGGATCAACCGTCGCGGTGTCATTCCTCTTCCAAGAGTTACACGAATCTTCGTGGGAGGGGAGGTTGGTTCCGAACTAATCCCCTTCCCCACATTTTTTCAACTGAGAAACGGCCCAAAATAAATAAGTATGCAAATAAATAAATAAGTATACAAATCCATAAACAAAAATTACAAAATATACATTTATTCATACATTCATTTATAAACTTAAATTCAAAATATAAAACGTTGATGTACATTTTCACATTTAGACATTTAGTCATGCACATTTTCATAAACAACAAAAATTACTTACATGTACCGAATTTACATTTTCACATTTATACATTCATTCAAACATACATTTATCCATTCATTTATTCATTCTAAAACTATACATGATTAACTGATAAACACAAATCAGTAATCAAAATCAAAACATATACAAAAAACTATCCGTTGTCATACTTTGTTGAAGATCGCAAGCAGGAAAATACCGTTTCCCTGACTAACATGCGATCAAATTTCGCCTTTGGCAAAATCGCCCTATTTTACCGTCCAGTCGCAAATTTCGCCCACGAACGTAAAACGGGGTAATGGGGCGATTGTTTTCCTAGGAGAGCAAATACGATAAGAAACAAAGATAAGAGTGTAGAAGGTTGAAGCCTGCTTGATTTGGATCAGGCGATCAGTAGTGAGTTAATCAAACTGAGTCAAAGTTGAAGGTTTGAAAGAGTCTGTGAGAAATAGTAAAGGAAGAAAAAGTGACAACATATTTTGTATAGTAAAATTCGAATGAGCGAATGAATATTTTGTATAGAGGAAGAAGTGAATACATTTGTTGACTTTAACAAAGACAATACGGCATTTGTTAACTGTGGAAACTTTTACAAGAAAGAGAAAAGAAGAACCAGTGCAGCAACTACCATCGCCGCATAAACCCCGGTAGCTTTAAAAATATGAGTACAAGCACTTTTGTTTACCTTTATTTTTTGTCGCAACAAATTGTATGTGCAGCAGGAATCCGTTTCATTCTAAATATTTATTCAAGTTGATATTGATGTCCTTTTCCATTACACTGAAAAGCATGTGTTATTGACTAGTAATTTTGTGGGGATCACTTTTCCTTTCTTCGGAATTGGTCGGATTTGAGCTCTTTTCCAACAGATAGGAGAGGTTTTTTGTGCATAATTGAGTTATGCTCTTAACGTAGCTGTTTTTTCGTAAGGAAATTTACGCCATTAATAACAAAAATAATTGGCGGTTGAGACACGGTCTCGTTACAGAACTAAATTAATAATTAAAAACTTTAATTATTTCAAAGAAGAACATTAATATTAAAAGATATGTGCAATAATAAAATTTAAATCAGTATTTGTTATCGCTGTGGATAAAGCAAATTTGAATCCACCGCTCGTGGATTATTGTTGTTTCGCCTTATATACTGGTTCCGCTTGTTTCCAATCCTTAACGAGACAGCTTTCACAAAATGCAGAAAATTAAATGAAAAACAGAACTCTTGGTGACGTTAAGATTGGTTTATTTTATTATTAATTAATTTCAGTTTTACTGTCACAACTCAAGATAGCAAAAAAATGCTGAAGGCCAACTGAACCAGACCATAACTAAACTGAACACTTTTAATGGTCAAGATGAACTGCATAATTTGATGTTATTTTTTAGTCTTCAGTAGTTGTTTTTCTTTTTCTAGCTGAATCGCCACCGAGGTTAATGGGTAGGGACCCGTTTTCCCTCCCAGGCACTGAAGAGAGGATTATTCAGTTGGCAACGGTTTCCACTGAAGGTCATACCCGTCACGTTGCCTGAGAACAGACTTCGAAGTCTAGTGACATGATTACTTAACATCTTCGTTTTCTTGTTGCTGCATAAGGTTAGGAGCTTAGTGCAAATGTATTTTAAATTCAAAAAATGTTTCTTGCTAACGGCTGCAAATAAGTTGGTTATATATTGTATTTCCAACCTCTAAGCCGATTAGCCTTTATGTTTGTTGCTGTACTGCAACATCTTGCCGGGCAGTCCACGATGCACCAATAGTTGTCCTTCCCTTTGGCGCTGTCAATGTGAGGCCTGTCAGCCCCGTGGTTTAGTCGCGGTTAGTACGGGTGTACTTGCGATTGACACAATTTTTTTTGTAGTTTTAACGGTCGATTGGTAGGGTGGCAATAATTAATTAGATTATGTAGACCTGATTGTATTAATTGGGTTTAGTTATGAAGTATAAGGGGTTATGGAACAGTAGTATTATTCGTATTATCAGTGTGTGTGAGACCGAAGGCTCAGTTGGCCATTGAGTGCTAACGTTGTAGCTCGAGGTAAGGACGTCGTTGTTGTTGTTGATATTTGTTGATAATTGAAATGCTGGTTGGATTGTAAATCCGTAAGTAGGGTAAGAATATCCTGGACGTAATCCCATGTTGGATCGTAAATCCGTAAGTATGGTAATTGAGCGATGTGGTCGCTAATATGTTGAAGTGTGTGTGTTTGTCCCTGTTTGGAAACGTGGCCATTTGGAAATAGTTGAAATCCAGGTGCACTAGATGGAGCTGTTGATTCAGTACAAAGACCGCTTAGTTGCGTTAAAGTCGGCCGTGCAATGTTGTGTTTTCATCATCTTCTGAATATGGCCAGCCTGTGCCGATATTAGAAGTGTTAGAGTTGCCGCCAACTGCATAGGATCATCTGCGTCTCGAATCCAGCTGTGGCTGATGCTGTTGCAGTTGGGGATGTGTCCCATCTACGTCGCTTATACCACTGCTTGGCGTTGGGCGAGTTTCTCGATGGGAACTGAGATTGACGTTGGCCACATTGCCTGGCGGAGTATTTGATCCACTGATAGAGTGATGGTCCTCCAAATGATAATTACGATAATGGCCACCATAGAAATAATCTTGCTGGCCTTGAGGACCAGAAGAAGTCGATATGTTCATTGAATTGAGCGAATTCGCTGAACTTCCCATAAGATCAGAAGGGATTGTATTGCTCCCTTAATGGTAGTTTGTGGTTGCACACCTTGCGGCATATCTTATTGAATTACAACTGGCACTTGAGCCACAGAGGTTGCGCATCCAGGTTGCTATTAGGAGGAATAATCTGCTGATCAGTAGAAGCTTTCGTTCCATTGTGCCGCAGGATGAAATAGTTCCAAAGCCATGTACCTTTCTTCTTTGACTGGTGGCTGGACCATGTGTTCACAATTCGTTTTCCGTTGGTATGATTTCCCGAAGGGCGCCGGCATCTTTGTTTGTTCCTCATCTTCTATATCCCCTAATCTTGTCACCGAAAGTCAAGCTTAGACACCGACTCTGTTGGAGTGGTACCCCCAGACACGTGGCAGCGATGTGCCTGGGCGGTGATAAGAGGGCGCCCCCAGCGCGTCGCGTCCAGGCGGCGAGAAGCTCTCCGATGGTATGACTTCCCGACGGGTGCCGGCATCTTTCCTGTTCCTCTTTTTCTTTTTCCCTTCATCTTATTACCGAAAGTCTGGTCTTAGACACTGACTCTGTTGGAGTGGTGCCCTCGTGGCAGCAATGTGCATGGACGGTGTTAAGAGGGTGCCCCCAGAGCGTTGCTTCCAGGCGGCGAAAAGCGAAAAACCCCAGACACGTGACAGCGATGGGGCTGGGTGGCGAGAGGAGGCAAATCCTAGACGCGTGACAGCGTTGCGTCCAGGCGGCGAAAAGCGAAAAACCCCCGATACGTGACAGCGATGGGCCTGGGTGGCGAGAAGCGGCAAATCCTGGACGCGTGACAGCGATGCGCCCAGGCTTCGAGAAGCGGTGCCCCAGGAACGGATATAGATGAAGCGGTGAAAATCGCAATTCCCGGGGTTCTTGGATTTATTCATCTCCAATTCGTTGTTTGGATTGATATTGCAGGTATAGGACCGGATGTGCATTTGTTGACAAACCTTTCTTAGTACTGACCGCTTGCGATGGAAACGCTGACTCGTCAGATGATATTCTTATACAGGAAGGAAGTTTCCAAAACTTCTCCTGTTTCCCTGATGTTGTTGCAGGTGACGCTTGCTTTTCCGTGAGAGCTTCTAGCTCTGTCGTTGAACCTGATCTCAACACACTTGGATTTCATTGAACTGTCTTCTCGACTGTTCTGCCCGATGGGCATCGTCCTCTTCTTGAGGTTCTTTCAGTGTACGCGGGGCGTATCTAAGTTCTGTAGCGTAGGTCGTGAAACGTATCTGCAACATCGTTAAAAGAGGAGCCGAATGATGTCCTCAACCGAAATACTGGGTCCGATTAGAAAACTTCTATATTTACCCGCGGTGAATTCTGCAGAATTAAGAAAAATGAAACAACCTTGGATTTTTAAGAACGTGGATTGTAATTTGGTTTTGTTAAATTAGATTACTATGTAGTTTGTTGTGTGACTTGTTTATACCGTAGTTTGTAAGATGGGAAAAATAGGAAATATTCACTATTTTATTCTATTTTCCGTCGATTACAAAAGCAAACAATTATTCAAATAAAAAGGCAGATGTTAGTTTGTTTTACAAAAGTAATGAATTACTACTTAATAATACATTCCATTATCTTATATAGAAGATAGTTTGAGATGTATCGGGAAACATTAAAGAGCAAGATCATCAGATCAGTGATTGGACTGACCTGCATTGTAAAACTTGTTCATATTTCCTGCGTTCATCGTTTTAATCTACTGATAAAGATGTACTCTATCTACGGCAACGCTGGAGGGTAATGAACGTTTTAGAAATCTAACACCAAATGTAGGAATTTTAAATTGCACGTGACTAAAATTGATAAATTTTCAAGTCTCGTGTTGGACTAACTCAACAATTGCACGTTTTCCCCACGTGCTCTTGTTATTGGACACTACTTTAACTAGAAACGTGGAACAAAGGTCACACACACAATGTATTCTGATGCCTATTTGATTGGTGACGAATTTGATCAGCCTAGAGTGGAATATGTAGGTAGCTGCACGCAGCTCATTACATTCAACAACTTTGGCAGCTAGCTCAGGCTAACCACCAGTTTTTATTGCTTCTCTTTCGGATTAGGTTCTATTCCTATCGTCGTTTGAAAACAAAAGTGGAAAACCACAACCGAAAAAAAAACAAAAATCTAAATGACTATGAGCGTGTTGTAAATTGCGCAATCTTACGGCATCATTCGGCACAAGTAAACTGTAGAAATGGAGTGATCGCGTCTCCTATGGCAGTATCTTTCGAGAGCGAAAGCTGTACGAACGTTGCACTGGTGTCCAGTCCGGTCCGATCTTTTCTGCGCTAGATCACGTCTAGGAATCCAGACCGATTCCCGTTTTGTAATCGGTTCAAGTCCACGGCAGATCGCGTTTCCGTTTGACCTACTTATAAAAAAGTTGGAGTTTACTCAAAACGAATTCCTGAATCCAGCTAAAGTTGTCTATAATTCCGCGGCGATGTCATAGTTAAATTGTTTTCTTAACTTATTGACATCGCTTCCAATTTATTGATTACCAAGAAAAGTTTACAATATCAACTCGGAATAGATCGTTGGGTGGGGATCATTGAGAAAGCCAAGTTCAATTCGTTCGCTGACAGTCAAGTTCGATTATTATAGTGATTGCTGTTTTCATAGCAAAGTAAGTACTTTAATTGAGTCTACTCAAACGACAATAGATGGGGATTTTGGGAAGTGGTGGACTGCAACGGTTGATATAAGATAAAGCCTGTTATCAGTAGAATGTTATTTTCCGAAATCAGAAACGTAGTCAAATTTACAAACAAGAACCCAGAAGCGCATTCGCAATTAATTGAATCGACTGACAAGCGGTTGGTATCTTAATTGAAAGTAATTATCAACAATAAAAAAATACTTTTGTTCTGCGTTTGAGTCCGTCGCGAATACACAATTCTAACTCAAGTGATTCAGCTGAGTAAACACACATAAGACAGTCATTGTATCGTTGTAAATTAACACGAATAACTTCATTTATTTCATGAAACCGACATTTAGAACAGTGTTCGGTCTTGAATAGAACTTGTTTACTATTAATTGAGTTTTGCCAGTCTAGTTGGTTTTGCGTTTCGCTTGGATGGAAAGAAACCGCCTAACAAATTCAATTCATATTCCAAGTGTTTGTTCGTATTGTAAATACACACATTGTGACTTTTTAAAACTTCATTTTCATCTATTGTTGTTGACAGAAAGTGCTTTGGGTCCCCCTATTCGCGTGATTCTGTTGCAGTGTTTTGGCGGTCCCGGTTTGTTTACTATTAAAAGATAATAAAATTATTTATGGTAGATTTAATTTGGATTTTGTTGATTTAAGTAGTAATATTTTCAAATTTGTTGGAGTAAGCTTCAAATGTATCACGCTTCAGTTGCTGTTAGTTTAGCTGGTTCTAATCCTTCTTCACAACCACCGATTGGATTTGGGTTTCGATTTATCTCAGGGCTGTTTTTGCTTTTCTCAAGAGAGGTGCTAGTGCTTTTTTATTTCAATTTTAAGTAAATTGAAACTTATCTGATTGGAGTTGTCCATAAATAGTTGAAGAACCAGTTTCAAGCAATTTGTGTATTATCATCATCTAATATGTAATAGAATTCAAGGCTGGTGAGATCACTGTAAATGTGGGTTACATTTATAGCTACCAGTTACAGCGCATTAAGATTAGTTGCTCGCATAAGAACTTTCGGTTTTTGGTTTTACTAATTGACTACAAATTTCTTCTATCCTTTTAAAGGGTTTTCGTTTATATCGAAAGTAAATAAAAAAATGTCAATAATTGCAAGAATAGAATCGAATGTTTAACTATTAAAATAGATAAAGTAAAGTAGTTTGTGTGAAACCATGTAAATTTGTTTCCACTAGTTATTTATGGTTTCCTCTTATTGTCGGCAAAAAGGTACGGGAGTATTTGTACACTATGAATTTGGTGGTTTGGTTTTGTGTTGTTAACAAATGACAACAATTTCATTACATTTGATTTGATTACTATTACTATTTATTGGCCTGTAGGAACCCGAAAGTTCATGACCTCTACCTTATATGGCATACTTCTTGTTCAAGTTCCAACAATAACTTGCTCCAGCAATTTCCCATAGCGTACAGGCAAACATTAGGTCTTGTGGGGTTATCCTTGTGGTTGCATTCAGACTCCATTGAACGCTCCTCAACTGTTGCGCCCAATCTCTGCCGGCCTGATGATCACACTTGAGCCCCGCTAGTACCATGCTGTAGACTCCTCCACTTGCCCGTTGGCACGTGGTGTTTTAACGGCCGTCATAATATGCTGTATGCTGTAGGTTTGAAAATATCTTGTTAGCTGGACCTTGTAACTGTCAAAATCAGTTTTCCTCGGAAATTATTTTTTGTCATGTGTTTCTATATCTTGCCATCCCAGACTATTGAAATTGACGAGCTTGTTCTTAATGCTATCGAACATATAATCGAGCTGAGTAATTGCGAACACGATATCATCATCCTCGGATATTTTAATCTTCCACAACTCAGTTGGGCTATAGACCACCACCACCCCCGTCTTCTGGTGACGTTCTTCCGAGTACACTCCCCATTATTCGCCCCCTCCCACAAATTACGCCTACGATTTCCATAAAGCCAATTTTCGCCTCATCAACGGCTGTCTAGGCCGTCTTTCGTTCAACTACGACCACCTATCTGTTGAAGATGCCATCGCCCACTATCTACCGAAATCCTTTACTCTATTTCCCTGTTCATTCCCTACTCTAGACAAAGAACATCAACCTCTTCCCACCCATGGTACAATCACAAGCTTTGCTCCCTACGTAACAAAGAGAATAAATTATGGGCCATCTTCTCTCCGAATCGAACTTGACTACTCCAACTTTCTTAGCTGTTACCTGCAATTCACGGAACTTTTCAACACCCTTTATTGCAACTATCTTACCAAAACTCAAACCAATCTCAAAAATGACCGCAAAACCTTCTTCCAGTTCGTCAACCATAAACGTAGATCCGATTACCCCATATCGCTCACCTTAAAGTCTCATACTTCATGTGATCCTGTTATTATTGCTAACTTCTTCGCTACTCACTTCAATCAGTCATTCATTAATAACTCCTTTGTTCCTGACCCATCATACTTCAATTACCTAGCTAACTTTTTCTTCGTGCCCCTTCTCCACAACTCCTTTGATCCGATCTTAGTTGAATCCAAGCCACACTAACTCAAAGATGAGTTAACACCGGGCCCTGATGGTATCCCTGCAATCCTCCTCAAGAAATGCTCATCCATTCTTTCTGCTCCTCTCTTACTGATCTTCAATCTCTCGCTCTCTCAAGGCGTATTCTCCCACATTTGGAAAACCCCCCCACCACCCCTATCCACAGAAGGATCCCAAAAATTACGTCGCGAACTTCCGCCCCATCGTTAAACTGCCCCACTTACCCAAGATCCTCGAAAGCATTCTATACGAATCTCTTAGTTTTCGTTGCAAATCTTTTATTTCATCAAGGCAACATGGTTTTCTCAATGGCCGATCATCTACAACCAACCTCGTTGAGTTCACGTCCTCTACACGCTCAGCACTAAATCATGGTAACGAGGTCGATATGGTCTCCACCCACCTCAGTAAAGCGTTCGACAAAATCTCCCACAACCTAATCCTCTTCAAATTATCTGCCTTCGGCTTCGAACCTGGATTGCTGGAATGGATTTCTTCCTACCTAAAGGATAGACTTTATTCCGTTCGGTTCAGGTTCATGATATCCAACCCCTTCCTTGCCACCTCTGGACTCCCCCAAGGTAGCCACCTGGGTCTTCTCCTATTTATACTTGCCACTAATGATATTGATAAGGTTATTAACAATTCCAGGTTGTCCCTATAGGCTGATGATACTAAGTTATAAAAGATCATCGAGTCACCTCTTGATTCTGCACTGCTACAATCAGACCCTGACAGTTTCTCGACGTAGTGTGACAAAAATTGCTTTGTACTTAACATCGCCAAATGCCAATCTATAAACTTTTCCCGTAAGCGTATTCACTCATCCTCACGTTCCTATTCCCTTCATAACCAACCCCTAACTATTGTACAATCTATTCGAGATCTTGGGTTCCTTTGAGACATGGAGCTTAACTTTCTCTCTCACATTGATGAGACAATTCGGAAAACCAATTCTTACCTCGAATTCGTGAAATGATGGTCTAAGGAATTATTCGACCCTTACGTTACTCGATTCCCTTACTTTGTCCTCGTCCGTTCACAGCTTAAATATGCTAGCCAGGTATGGTCTCCTTATCACAAGATCCATATCTGTAGAATCGAAAATTCAACGTTGCTTCTTCAGTTCGCTCACCTAGGGCTAGGATGGGAAAACCCTTTAATCCTTTCCCCGTACATTAATCTCCCCAAATTAATCAACCTCTAGTCCTTGAGGAGCGCACGGTTGCAGCTGATATAGTGTTCATTCATCGGGTTCTCTCCGGCTCGGTTGACTGCGCCTACCCCGTTAACTTAATTCCTGTCAACATAAACCCTCAAAATAAGCGGAATGCCCGCCTTCTCTACATTCCCCCCCACCGGACCTCTTATGGTCTCAACGAACCCCTTTCGCGGATGCTGAGAAATGTCAACTCCAATTCCACCTTGTTCGACTTTGACCTCCATACCCATACTCTCAAGCACCGCCACCTAAACTATTCTCACCATCAATCTTTAGCGACGCTTCTACGCTTTACTATAACCTGCCTCAACCTCTCGCCCTACTTTTGCCTTCTTAATTTGTCCAGGTTACCTTAGGTCAAGCCTAGTTAAGTTAATTCTTAAGCTCTCTAGTTTGTAGCCTATATATACTTAAGTTGTAGATAATTATGTTGCTTGAATTCAGGCAATAAATGGGGTGGTATATTAAATACTATTAAACTATTAAATTCGCTGGCTATGAATGCTGTATCTCTGTCGGTGAATAGGCGCTTGGACTTATCGAATAATTCGCTGACCTGGTTTAACACGGCTATCGCTCCTCTTGTATTTGTTGTTCTTACGGCTTTCAAAACCATATATTTGGTAAAGTTGTCCACCAGTACTATCAAGTGTTTAGCTCCTCTTCTTCCAGTGATAAAGGGTCCGAGATGATCCAAATGGACCGTGTGGAAGGGTATGGGCACCCTCTTCGCACAGTGCAGCCTTCTCTCTATCGCTCCACCATTTTTCGCACACTCCACACATCCCTCGACATAACCCTTGACAAAACTTCGCAGCCTTGGGAACCAGTATGTCCTTTTCAGCCTTTTAAGGGCTTTGTCGAAGTCCATGTGCGCCGCCCCATCGTGACACACCCGGAGAACTCGCCATCGAACTCCCTTCGGTACGACCTATAGCATTTGCGACGATAGTGAAGAACGTGTGATTCGAATTTACGCTATGACGGTTAGAATCACTAAAAATTTAACCAATGCTCAACACATCAGGCCACTGCCGGGTGTACGAATTCAATTTTTAAACTCAAGTACACTCAACTGAGGTGGAATTGTTATGTTATCGCTATGGTATACGGCTTTGATGCTTTGCTTATTCGAATTTCCTTTCGGTGTTCTTTACTATTTGCTTGTATATTGTGTGTGTATCTGTTAGAAACGCCACACACCAATTTTCTTTGGTTGTCGTCGCGCCTCCGTCTAGCTGGTATTCTTTACGGAGGTTCCTTCTATTCGGGCAGTTCATCGGTCCTTTAAGTTGGTTTATGATGTCGCGTAGTTGCTCGTTTTGCCATTTCATGATGGCTAACCAATCCTCGTCGTCGATGGATATGTTGAGTATATTGACGGATGCCTTCTCCGTTTCCTGTTATTTTTCTACTGGCCGACGATTCATGGCATCCAAATATCCCGCTTTCCTCCCAGGTTGATAAACCGTTGTAAACTCAAATTCCTGTAGTTTGAGTCACCACCTTGCGACGCGTGGTATCATCCATGGTTTGTTTTGAGTTGCTACTATGGCTTCATAATCTGTGATGACTTTGACTGGTTTTCCCAATAGATATATTCGGAAGCTTTTCAATCTTTCCACTTCGTTAAGACCTCCAATTCGTAGCTGTGGCATTTTTCTGCTAAAGTATGCCCCGGTCTCATTGTGTCATCACTCTTCCCACGCTGCATCAATATACCAGCAAGTCCTAGTGCTGACGCATGCGTGTGGACCTTGTGATTACAATCTTCATCGTACACTGCCAGGAGAGGAGGGTTAATCAGTGCGGACTTGAGGTCTTCAAATTATGCCTGATGCCTCTCCGCCCACGGGACGGGATTTCTCTCTTCGTTAAGGGCGCTGCAATTTGTGCGTACCTCGGGACGAACTTCCGAAAGTAACCGGTAAGACCAAGGAACTGCCTCACGTGATGCACATTTTCCGGTTCAGAAAACTCCTTAACTGCCGCTATCTTCCGCTCGCCTGATTTTATTCTGCTCCCGTCCAGTTGATGTCCGAGAAACTCAATACTGGTTTTCAGGAATGCACACTCTCTGATATTGAGGGTTAGTCCCGATTCCTTCAGAACCACCACAAATTTTCCGAGCTTTTGTAAACCTCCGGCTACTGAATCATTTCCGATGATGATGTCAGCTAAATAAACCGCTATATCTCCGCGATTTTATCTGATTCATGCACATTTCGAAGTATGCTGGGGCATTCACCAAGCCGAAGGGCATGCGAACGAATTCATACAACCCGTTTTCCGTAGCAAAAGCGGCATACTTTCTATTTCGTTTCGCTATGGGTACCTGGTGCGGTCCAACGTCGTGAAGTACTTTTTCCCGGCTAATGTTGTAAGGGTCTCCTCCATAGTAGGCATCGGGAACTTCTTCTTGACCGTTACTTTGTTTAGTCCTCGGTAGCCGATACACATCCTGGCTTCGCCACTTTTCTTCTCCGTAAGGACTATTGGAAATAATACAAAAACTGGAGGTTGACGGTTGGATAACACCCTCTTGCAGCATTCCATCGATTTTTTCTTCTATTAACTTCCGTTTGGCGAGGGGTGCGCGGTAAGGTTGAACGCACACTGGGTGTGTTGCATCGCTTCTTCGACTCGTCCTGCGCTTTTTTCATTCTGCTGGCTTTGCTTCTGGGCTAAATCCCACTTCGGAAGTTGTAAAAGGTTCGTTTTTTTTATTTATTATAATAATGTTAACAAAAGGTCTTATATTTCTGTTAATAGCCTTGATGCTCACCATTGGAAAAAGAGAGACCGAGTGGCCGCCATGCGCCCTTTTTTATACTGCATACTCAACGAACAGTGAAGTTACCATTCGTTCAGTGCCCGAGAACACAAGTAGATGCCAGCGCGCCAGAGTTGGCGTTACACTGAACAGAATTGTTCTTCACCATTTAAAATTACGGCCATTGGTGGGAAAGGTGTATTACAAGTGTTTGAAGAAAACTGAAAAATGGGTAAATTTGTGGAACAAAGAATTCACATCAAATTCGATCCAAAAAATAAAATTTCTCTTTGGCGACGAATGTTTATCAAGATCCCAAGTGGTGCAAATCCTTTGGTGAACGGTTGAAGTTCAATCTACATTCCGTATGAAAACTATCTGGAATTTGTCATTTAAATGAGCCACTTAAAACGAATCGGCAAAATTCGTTTTTGTCAAGTTCGTAGAACCTACCTTAATTACCAAGACGAATCTGAGCGCCCCCTGTCAACCAGTTAGTTTTCAGCAGCTGTCAAAATAGTTCAACCTCAGAGTTAGTCTGTGAATTTTACCATTGATAACTTAGTTGAACAAGGAGTTTCCCTTAGATGCTGCCGTGGTGCTAAAAATGTTAAAAAAGGGTTATGGTTACTGTTGCGGATTCACAGTTATACCAATTCAAAATCCCCAATTATACCAATTGAGAATTGCCTTAGGCATCGGTTTCACCAATACGAATGTAAACGCCGTCCATCCATATTTGCAAATAGCCAAAGCTGATATCTTGCCCTAACTGAGACTCAGGACGATTCGTCAATTGATTCGATATATCTTCGTTGCTTAGGATACGACTTACATTCGAGATTATATTGTAAGGGTGGCTTGCGAGAGGATGGAGGCGTTGGAACCCAATAACATGTACATCATGTGGTTGAAGATCCTGCTGAGGAATTCTGTTAAATTATGTTGTTGTCTTTACCGCTCCTCGAATGACGATCGACCGGCGACACTTTTCGAACATCTTTCACGTACTATCGACTGGATACAGATCAACCATCCGGCTTCTGAAATTATCATCCTTGGCGAATTTAATGTACACAATTTCGGCTGGTTGGTACGTTCTAACAGAACCGACGAGGCTGGAAGGCTGGTGGAGATGTTCGCTGTTAGCCGCACTTTGACCCAACTCGTGGAGGAACCTACGCGATTGCCGGGTACCTGAGATGATTACGCGAACACCTTGGATCTCTTTTTGACATCCAAGCCGAGCATTTATACCGTAGAGGTTTCTGTTCCACTCGGAAACTCAAATCACTGCTTGGTATTTGTCGGGCAACCATTTGCATTTCAAGTGAATAACTGACCTAAGTAGTTCCGCCATATATGCAGGTATGGGCCTGCTAACTCGAACGATTTGCGAGATCTCTTCCGATTCTTTCCGTTGTCGGAGGTGTGCTTTGAAGACTCCGATGTCGATGCATGTCCGGAGTCGGTCACAAAGATTATTCTTCTCGGAATGGAGATCTACATTCCGCATTCCATTAAACAAGGTTCATCTGATAAACCTTGATTTGATAAAAAATGCGAGCCGATTACAGCGGGAAAAGATAGAGGTTTTAAGCAATGGCGCTCCAATCCCACCGATGTTAACAGAACGAATTTTGTTAGAATCAGAAACGCGTCCAATCCGGCGATTGATACCACAAAGAAGGCCTACGACAGAGTGACTACAGGATTGAAAGCGTGCAATGTCATTTTCTGCGTTTTGCGCTCCATGGACTGAACTGGGAAAATCCGCGGACTCTCCCCCCATACACAAGCCGTCTCCATCTGATAAACCTCAACACCCTTGAAGAGCGCAGAATTCATGCCGACATCCTTTTCATCCACCGTCTCCTCTCAGGCTCAAACAACTGCCCAACTATGCTCTCCTCCATTACACTCTACACTAACCCCAGTAACCTGCGAAACCCCGTCCCTTCTGTCTGCCTGCCCGCCACTTATCTTACGGCTCTAATGAACCCATTTCGCGAATGCTGCGGTGGCCAAACTCTTACCCTACCTCCTTCGATTTTAATTTCATCTCGACTGCTCTAAAATTTCGCCCCCCCCCCCCCCCCCCCCCCCCCCCACGACCATGCCCCACCAATCATCTCTACTCTTATAACCTGCACACATTCCAATACACTTTCCTTCTATCCTACCACCCTATCCTTCACATTCCAACCATTCACACTATCATCTATCCATCATCATCATCATCATCGCCACTACAACCGGGTTCCGTTCTTGGCCTTATTTAACAAATCTCTCCACCGGTCCCGATTTCGAGCCGATGTCATCCAGTTTCGCACCATCTATCCACCTTATCCAAAAACACCCACTACCTGGGGTCTCTGTCTCCCTCTTTTGTTTACTTAGATAGTAAGCTAGATCGTAACTCAAGGAATCTCGCGCGAACTGAGCTGAATAAATAAGTAAATAATAAGTAAATAAACCCAGTAACCAACTCGCCTAACGTACACTCACACACACACACACCCCTTCTCTTTTTTGTTTTTTATCCATACCTTTTATACTTTAGTTTTAAGTTAGTTGTTAAGTTATCGCTTGTGTTAAGCCAAATATATGAGGGTTCTGCCCTCACTAAACTAAACTCCTTCAGTGCCCGACTGGTTCGCGATCCTTCTGGTCAATGGCAAGGGCTGTCAGCAATTATTTCGCTTCCTCCTCTTTTCCTCGTTGGTGATGGGCAGCGGGACGTTAGTCACAAATTCAAAGGATAAAGTTAATGTGTTGCCGAATTCAAACCTCGTTGCCGCTCTTTGGGAACCACTTGTGATCACGCCGGTATGGTCTTCGATGCGGGATGTGAGGTTTTGTCCGCGTACTATTCAACACATTCTACGTGGACTGGACTGTAGGAAGGCAACCGGCCCGGGCGGAATATTAACAATAGTCCTTAAGAACTGTTCTCCAGAATTATTGCCGATTCTTGGCATACTCTTTCGCTTATCTTACGCACGGAGAACATTTCTTACCTGCTGGGAAATCGCTCGAGTTCAACCAATCTCAAAGACGGGAAAAAATGTCTCCCACAAAATTACCGTCCGATAGCATTACTGTCTATGTTATCTAAGGTGATGGAAAAGGTTATAGTGTTTTGAAATAATAGTGAAGAAGAACGTGTGATTCGAACTGACGCTATGACAGTTTGAATCACCAAAAATTGAACCTAAGCGTTACCCATCAGGCTACTGGCCGATTTTAGAATTTGATTTTTAAACTCGACTATACTCCACTGATGTGAATTGTTATGTTATCGCTATGGTATACGGCTCTGATACATTTTCTTATTCGATTTTCGTTCGGTGTTCTTCACTATTTTGCTTGTGAATTGTGTGTGTATCTGTTAGTGACGCCACAAGGTCATTAACTGCAAGTTGAGTAAGTATATCGAGTGCAACGAACTTCTGGATGTTCGTCAATACAGATTCTCTGATAGGCGGTCCATGGGAGACCTTTTGACACTTATTACCGATATATGGACTTCTGCGATTGAGGGGGATGGTGAGTCAAGGGCGGTTGCATTGGATATCTCCATGGCTTTTGACCACGTCTGGCACGGGTCATTGCTGAGCAAACTTCGTTCATATGAACTTTCCCACCAGCTTTGCGACTGAACGAAGAGCTTCCTCGCAAATCGATCGTTGTTGTGGACGGCGAGTGTGCGCAACTGTATCCTGTTAATTCTGGGAAGCCTCAGTGTTCTATTTTGGTTCCAACCTTGTTTTTGTTTCACATATATGATTTGTTGGAGACAACGGATAACAAAGTGTTCAGTTTCGCGGATGATAGTACGCTTATTTCCTGTTTTTCTTGTGACCGGCGGTTTGGTGCTTCAATGCCGCACCAGCTGAGATGTAGGCAGATTGACTCTATGAATCGGGATCTGGATAGGGTCCTGCAGTTGGGCAGAGCCAATCTGGTCGACTTCAATGCAACGAAGACACAATATACAATATTCACAATGAAAAGTGGATCATATGTTCCACAGCTGATGATGAATGGCCAGGCTGTCGAATCTGGGGAAAGCTTGATTTTACTCAGCGTCGTGTATCGTGGCATAAACACGGTTCGAACATTGCCGGGTCCACCTCTGGAAAACCGAGTTATCTTTTTAGAGCCAAAAAATATTTTACTCCGGCCCAACTTCTTTTCCTGTATAAATCTCATATTAGAACCGCACTCGAATATTGCTCCCATGTTTGGAGCTCTGCTCCTAGACATACCCTCGACCTACTTGAGAGCATACAGGGACGAGCGATCTGCCTGAACGGGGACTCGGCGCTGACGTTGGAACATCAGTCGGTATCACATCCAAGGCGAGTAGCCGACATCTGTCTGTTTTACAGATATTATCACGGGTACTGTTCTTCGGAGATTCTTGGCATTGTTCCGCGCAATTCGGTTTATATGCGCTCAACAAGACAATCCGACAGATCGCACCGGTTTGCGGTTGATCTCCTGATGGCGCGAACATCCCTGCATCAAAACTCGTGCCGTTACAAAGAGGGGAAGCTGTGGAACTCCCCTCCCGTGTGAGTATTCCCGGAGCGTTACAATCTGCAACTGCTCGAAAAGAACTGCAACAGTTATTTGGTGGCATCTCGGGGTGCCCACTCGACGCCATAGGTTCGCCTCTCCCGAGAGAAGTAAATGGGGGGAATGTCCGCTGTAAGAAGCTAGATTTGTGGAAGGACAACTCATGGAAATACACGATGAAAATGCTCTCATAGCATAGCAACAATTGTCACCGGGCATAAAGCCTAAAACTCTACTACTACAAAACATAAAGCCTAAAACTCTACTACTACTATTAATCGGTAGGATCCCGAAAGTTTATGACCACACTAATTCCGTTATGTCCCCGTTTCTCGTCCTGTGCACTTTCCCTACATGTTTGGCCTTCTGATTCGATTTCCTCAGGTCACGCTTTACATTGTCCCAATTGCACCGTGTCCTTCCAGCTGGTCTCTTTCGCGTTTCTGCAGACGGTTCTGTTGTTGTCTCTTCTCGCCACATGTCTGACCCAGCTTCTTCTTAATCGCGACCTGATGATAATCGTACTTACTATTGTTGGTTTCTAATTCACAGCAAAGTCAGAAATTCAATAAATGCAGTCGACCATCCATTGTTTTCGCCGGATTTAGCTCCGTCTGACTTATTTCTGTTTATAACCCTGATTTGATTGCCACTCGGTGGAACGTTTTGAAGCTATTCTGTCCGTATTATGGAATCTATGTCAGTCTTTAGGGACATAGCAGCTCCCGCATGTTCACCTTGCTGTATTTTCTCGGTCTAATTTTCACAAACCGTTGTAGGGGACCGAATTTTTTGACATCAGTCAATTTGACGTTGGGAAATGTTGCTCTCTTTTCTTGAATCTGAGGCTTGGTTAATTTTTCATAATAATTTGTTTTTCCGGGCAAAGTTATTAGCCTTGCGCCACTGGCATTCCTTTATGCCCCATATTTACACTATTATGAGTATTTTATGAATTATCTGGGGAACATCATATTTTAATAACTCTATAGGAAACGCCATCGGCTCTGAGGTCTTTACTGTTTATAACTCTGTTAAGTTCGTCTGTTTTTTTATTTCCCACGGGTACAAAACAAACATTTTTTAGGTATCTATAAATGTCAAACTATAGTACATGAGCAAGAGTAGGGAGAGAGTTAGAAAGTATTCGTATATGTCCATGTATATTAAATGACTAAGATTGTATGAACGATAAACCACATGTTCAGGCAGAGGGTTATACAGTAGTTTATTTCAGTGGAAAACGACTCTATACTGGCGTTTTCAACCGAACCAGAAATATCTTGTCCATTAATAGAAACTTACCCAAAAAATCTACGTTGATAGTATCTTTTATACATTACTGGAAATTGCAAATGATGATCATTTACCTGGCATTTACGATCTAAGGTGCAATACGTGAACCACATGATCAAGCATTGTATCTGCTGGCTAACAAAAGATATCCAAAAAAAAGGATCCTTCGTTAGATAAGTGGTCATGGAAAAACTGTGTAGGCGGTGATGGTGACTAACAAGCGCGATCTTTTAAAAGAATATCGGATTCAACGACGTAAATGTGTTGTATTTTGACGGAAGACGCGGAGCGTGGTATTTCCGCCGTGAGCGTAGCAAATAGTGAAAACGTCAGTTTCAAATTAAGTGCAATCCAACAAATATTAAGTTAAAGTTTACCATAATCTGTTTAAAAAAAAAAACCGAGAAAGAGAGAGCTGAGTTTCAAAATTCGACCAAAGTGGCCGTGTATCTTATCAGTATTTTTTTAAATTTATTTTATTAATTTAAATCGTGAGGTCGTTTCGTGATTTGTGCAGTGAAAACTGTAAGAAGTAAGAGTGATCTTATTTAAATTTAGATGGTTTTGAAATCTGTATATGAAATTTAGAATTGAATAAAAGGTGAAAAGAAATTAAAGTATAATATGCCGTCGAGTTTCCAAAATATAAATACTAATACTTGAGTTTCTTTTTTCAAGATTTCTTTATTATGGTGGAGTGTTTGTGTATTTGATATACATATTGGGTGTGCTCTGACATTTAAGGGAACTCGAACATTCTTTTTTATGCGCGCGTTGGTGTAAACAAAGTCAGATGTCCGACTTTCGAAGAATTATCGCAAAGTAGGGAGACACTGAATTGAAACAGTAACCCGATCAAACAAGCCCAAAAATAATCACGACACACCGGCGGAGAGTCAGGACCAGCTGCCTCATTGCTCCCATACTCAGGATAACGATCAGAACAGAAATATGACAGGTGAGTTTCTTCAAACTAAATACGGTAAATATATATCTTATAAGTTCATCTAGGGGACGATTTGTTGCAAGTTTAGGGATTATGGATGGCGTGCAAGAGCGGCATTAGTGTGGCATCTATGCTTTACTCTTCCATTTAGAGGGCAGAGAATAAATGAATTGTAGATATTGAATAGGGTGGGCCCTAGAATGACCCCTTGTGGTACATCGAAGAGATTTGTTATGCGACTTCGTCCTCCTTTTGTGGATTATGTAGTGGAAATTTGGGGCACTGCGTGTCGCCAACAACTATTCTGCTTTTGTTATAGAAATCTAACTTAAGCTTTCATAAATAATAACGTAGGTGCTTGACACAACCCTTTAGTGAAGTCAGTTTTACCTAAGAGAGTGTTGGTGAAATCGAAATGATGCAATGCTTGCACTATATATTTCAAGTGATTATACGGATTTAAACCCTCAAAAGGTTTTTTTTTTGCGTTTTTATCCTCATGGAATGAATGAACATTTCCACGCTTTTTAAAATTTTAAATTGCTTCAAATTACAACAGTTTGCCAAGTGACCCTCTCCTTAAAATTACATTTCTGTGGAATTGACTAACCAATGATTCAGTCGAATCGCGCCATTTTCGAAGTTTCTTTCGGAACTCAGCTACTTTTGAAGTTTTCGTTTCAAACAACCCAACTTCGAGAGAAACAAAAAAAAATCCCACTGCCTGTGAGATTACAATTAAAAATCGTAATCAGCAATCGAAAAATATTGTAACGTTTTATAAGTCATGGGCACTACGTGTTTCGTGTAGTATTTGAATTGAATCATTAAAAAGTACCTTCCGAGTTATTAGTTTAGTGCAAGCTTACAAAAAAATGATTATGGGCTAGCCTACGAACTAACTTAATTAATCAGTTAGTAACTAACCCTAACGAGGATGAGAGGCAGGACGGGTGATGGAAAAAAGTTAGTGGGAGATATTTAAGAGGCGGTCTTTTAGAGTGTGGGTGCTAATATTGAAGTCAAAAATGGAGGATTTGGAGTTAATAATTCATGGCATCGTCTCTTATGGATGGTTGTATTAAACGGAGTTGTTTTGAGAAGATTGGCACAGTCGAGCGCGTCGGTTGGTGTACGGGGGCAAGGTTAGAGGGTTTTTCCATCCTAATCCACGGAGAACGAAACGTAAGAAATCATGTTGAATGTTTTCGCGAGTATGAGTTTGTTGGTAGGGGGACTGTTGCGTTTCTAACAGATACACACACAAGATATAAGCAAATAGTGAAGAACACCAAAAGAAAATCGAATGAGAACATGCACCATCCGTATACCAAGCAATAACATAGCAATTTATTCCACATCGAGTTTAAAAATCGAATTCGTACACGCGGCAGTGGCCTGATGTGTTGAGCATTGGTTACATTTTTAGTGATTCTAACCGTCATAGCGTCAGATCGAATCACACGATCTCCACTATCGTCGCAATACGCGATAGGACCATACCTGACTAGTATATTCGAACAGTGAATGGGCAAACGAAATGTAGAGGGATCACGGACATAGGTGTTAGAGAATTTTTTAGACCACCGTTTTACACACTCGAGGATTGAGGGTCTTAAGGATCATCTCGTCAATATGTGAGAGGAAATTAAGTTCCCCATCACATAACATATCAAAGTAGTGGATAGATTGGACGGTGTGGAAGGTATATGCTTTCGTGAAAAGGTTGTAGAGTAGCATTAGGCAATATTAAGCTCCAAGCAGTTTTTACGATACCGAACCGAGAAGTTGTCAAGATCAGTTTGGAGCAGTGCGGAATCAACTAGTGACATGACAGCATTATAGAGATGTTTATCGTCAGCATAGAAAGGCATACAGGAGTGCTTGATGACGCTATCAATGCGGTTTGTGGTTAGTGGCTGTTTTGACCGCAGAGGTAGATACGAAGGGATTAGATATCGCGGATATATATATATATATATATATTGGGTTTACAAATAAGCTTTCGCTTGGCAATTATGTAGAAATTGTCAGATGTCAAACGTAATATTGTAAGTTTGAACACGTAGTAACAACACAACCCCAAAATTTTAGTGACTTTGTATCAGGTTTACATAATTTTTTTCGTGCAAAAATATCTAGTTTTGTGCCAAATAAGCGTCATTTGCGGGAACTTTTAATTTACTTTTTATTTTGAAGAAATCTGCGACTGAGGCGCATCGATTGCTTGTAGAAGCATATGGTGAGTGTGTTTTGGGTCAGAGAAGTTTTCGTGAGTGGTTTCAAAACTTTAAAAACGGTGAGTTTGACGTGGAAGACAAAGAACGAATTGGAAGGCCGAAAGTGTATGAAGACAAGGAATTTGAAGCAATATTGGAGGAAGATCCATCCCAAACGCGAAAAGAGCTTGCACGTACATTCGATGTAAGTCAAGAAGCGATTTCACATCGCTTAAAATCGTTAGGAATGATGCAAAAACAAGGAAATTGGGTTCCATACGAACTGAAACTGAGAGACGTTGAACGTCGACTTTGCATAAGTGAAATGCTGCTTGCCAGGCAAAAAAAAGACGAGTTTTTTGCATCGTATAGTCACTGGGGATAGAAATTGGCACCACTACGATAATCCATGGAAGAGAAAATCATGGGGACCACCTGGCTATGCTTCAACATCGACAGGAAAATCGAATATCTATGGGAAAAAACTCATGCTGTGTATTTGGTGGGATCAGATTGGTGTCGTGCATTATGAATTGCTAAAACCGACTGAAACCATCACTCGAGTTCTCTACCGAACACAATAAATGAGATTGAGCCGAGCACTCAAGGAAAAACGCGCCCATTACTACTCCAGACATGACAAAATTATTCTTCTCCATGGTAATGCTCGTCCGAATGTTGCGGTGCCGGTGAAAAACTATTTGGAAACACTTCATTGGGAAGTCCTATCCTACCCGCCGTATTGACTACACCTTGCCCCTTCTGATTATCACTTATTTCGATCAATGGTACATGGTCTGTCCAAGCAGCAATTTACAACATATGAAGATACCAAAAAATGGGTCGATTCGTGGATATCCCCAAAGGCTGAAGAGTTCTTCCGACGTGGTATACGGATGGCGCCAGAAAGATGGGAAAAAGTAGTGTCTAGTAATGGACAATAATTTGAATAAAACGTAATGTACCTTTCTTTCACAATAAATTCCTAATTTTTTATCGAAAACGACATAAAACTTATTTGTACACTTAATATATATATATGTATATATATATATATATATATATATATATATATATATATATATATATATATATATATATATATATATATATATATATATATATATATATATAGTGCAGAATCAACTGGTGACATGACAGCCTTATACAATTTTTGGTCGTCAGCATAGAAAGACACAAAGGAGTGGTTGATGACGCTATCAAAGTGGTTTGTGGTTAGTTGGGGCCTATGTGGCTGCTTTGATTTTACTTCTCCCAGGAAAGGCGAACCTATAGCTCTGAGTCAGCGCTCTGAGATGCTATTTTTTCTCGACCAGGTCCATCAGCCAAGATCCGAAAGATGCTGAAGAGTTTCTCCCAACCATTTCACGTAGCCTATAGCTTAATGGGGTGGTATTTCACTGGGCGGCTGGGCTTTGGGACCCTACCTACCGTTCAGGATATGAAATGTACTCCGTAGAGTCTATCTTCCAGGTAGAAAAAGATCCATTTTAACAGAATGGTGGACAATTTAAAAAGTCAAGTTTATGAGAAATTTTATCGAAAGCCTTGTCGAGATCTTGTCGACCTCCTTGCCATTCTATAGCTGACAATGTGAAAGATGTAAATTTGAGGAAGTCGGTGGTTGTTGACCTGCCAGTGAAAAATCCATGATGTCTAGAAGAAATGAGGGAGAGAGAAAGAGATTGAGAATGAAAGCTGAATGTTTCGTACAGAAAGCTCTCAAAGAGTTTGGGTATGTGGGAAAGCTTGGCGATAGGGCGTTAGTTTGTGAAAGAGCATTTGGACCTTTTGTGTGTATGAGGGCATTGAAGGAGGTTTTCCAAATGTTGCGGAAAGAGGTAAATACAAAATTTTTGAAAGGACATATTTGAACGAAAATGACAGGGCACCTTGTTTGAATTTGTCGTACAGTTGGAGTAATTTTGTTGAGTTGGTTTATTAAGGAGTCTTAGTAGAGAGTAAAGTTCGGTAAAGTGATGATAACATCCGAGAAAATTAGAATAATCGTTAACCGTACTCTCCGGAGGAAAATGTTTCAATTTAATTTTCACAATATTTTAAAATAGAAATAAAGGTTCCTAAATTTTTAAACTTTGTATGCGGGTTTGTGGATTTTATTATTTTCCTTTTTTGTTATATCATGTGGGCAGTAAATAAACGTTATAATTTAATTTGCACATTTGTTTGTATGTATTAAATAGATTCTCGTTTAAATAAGCAACTAATACACTATATACCTTATACAATATTAAAAAAAGTAATTACAATTTCTTGAGATCTCTGTTGTATGTGTGTTTGTGGATTTTATTATTTTTTTTTTATCACTTGACTGATAGAGAAACTTTAAATTCGCCCCTTTGGATAATTCGGCGACAACACGTTTTCTCTTCGAATTCGAAGACAACTTGTTTGTACTGAAAAAGAATTAAGTAAACTTTTGAAACCCAAATAGATCGACTATGAAGATGTTAACTAAAACTTGGTTAAATTGAGTCCGTCAATTCTCGTTACTACCTAACTATCGCCGCATGCACATCTTTTTTTTATCAACTTGTTACGGACCGACTTTGAGTCCAGGTCCCCCCAAAATCCACTAATCTCCCTTCGTTAGTTCCCGCTCCTTACCTGTAAACGGAGAACAACTCGCCAAGTAGTTAATTTGCATAAACTACTTTATGCAAATTCTACTTGGCAGAGAAATTAATAAAAATCGACGTTGGCGTCAAATAATAAAAATAACGTCAACGGCAAACAAAAATTAATATTCATTCAACGTCAATCTCCAAGCAATGCAAACAAAGTAAATGATAACAACAAAAGGCGAACATTAAAACTAAGGAATGAACAAATTAATTATTCGACTATACAATGCAAAGGTATACAACCATAAAACATAATTAAAACTTATAACGAACATCTAAGGAGAACAAACACACCTTATAAGACATAATCAAAAAGAAGCAACAGCAACAACAGGGAAAACGCCAAATCCTGACTGGTCAATCGTACGAGAAGACTTACAGGGGAGCAGCCATCAACGCCCCCTGCAACCAATCGCAGCCAACCACAACAATAACAACACTGCGACCGCTCAACGGTCGCACAAACACAAACTCCAAAGTAAGTCCCCCTATAAACTTACGTTTATTATAAATAAATTTGTTATATAACCACGTAACAATTTTGGCGCAGCCGGTTACCACCAGCTGGAATTTGTATCGAATCCGTCGGGGATAAAAATCCAGTGGTGGAAGAGCCCCGAGGCCCTAACGTCCCTACGCCGACTAGTGGAACTAGCGACTAGGAAAGTTAAAAAGCCGTTATAACGAAATAAAACATAAATAAATATATTGGTTCTCTTTTTCTCCGTTTCGTTTTCCAATTACAGGAAAGAGGAAGAACTCAACGTTGGGAAGAAAATTTAGAAAACCGTTACCCAAATATTTTTCATTGTCTTAGTGTTCTCGTTTCAGGTTTTTGTCTTCTTCTTTCTTTTATTTATATAGATTGGGTCTTGTCTCTCATCGTTGGGTCG